>JAHHUM010001186.1:0-730179 GCA_036173005.1 Crenichthys baileyi | reverse complement strand
TCCTGCAAAAAGAATGGTTTAAAAATCCCTCTGACCACTGTGCAGGACTTGTATATGTCATTCCCAGACGATTTGACGCTGTATTGGCCGCAAAAGGAGGCCCTACACCATACTAATAAATTATTGTGGTCTAAAACCAGGTGTTTCAGTTTCATTGTCCAACCCCTGTACTTGGTTCACCTTGTGTCTTATTTTACACTTGTCTGTGTTTATCAGCTTTCTAAGTCAATCATTTCTTGGTCCTCCGAGCTGGATCGCTAGAAATCTGCTGCCTGGGGCCCTGCGGTGCGTGTGGGGTTTCAGTCTCTGCAGCCTGCAGAACATCTGGAGAACGAAAATCCTGCACAGTGAATTCTGTGTTGGTAATTGCCGAATTGACCGGGGTGCACTGGGGGGTGGATTAACGTGTTCCGACAGACAGTGTGAACGAATGCACTGGTAAGCCAGAACCAACTAAGTATATAGAAAGAAATACGCAAACCGGTAAGCTTGGCATTAGCGCTAGATAAGTACGCGAGCCGGTATGCTCGGCGTTTAACACTAGAACTCCCAGAGCCGTCAATTTGACAGTTTTGAAAGTTTGACATGCCATAACTCTGGTTTATTAAAACTCTTATCTTCCTGGCATCCTGACTTTTTCTAAACCTGTCTTTTGTATTCCTATGTCTCTTTTTAAAAAAATAACAAAGCAAATAAAAGATCTAATTATTTCTACCTCTAACTACCACAGCCGCTATTTTGACGGCCCTATTATTTACATTGATATTTTTTTTTCGCGGCTGAGTATGCGCGCAAGCGTTGCTTAGCAACCGCCACTCTAGAACGATTGTTGATATCCTACAAATGGCTTCCAGAAGGATATTTTCGGCTCAAGAGACATTGTAAATGCTTCAAAAATTAGATGATCGTGATTCTGGGTCGAGAGGGATTCTGACGCCTCTTGGTCAGCATTCAGTTCCAGTGACAGCGGGTCAGAGAGTGAACCTCCCCCGGCTAAAAAAAACACGAATCGTCCCATTAGCAGGAGGTTGTGACGCATTATTTTAAGGTAGCAAAAGACTAGGCTATGTAACGATTTGATCATTTTAGGCTATAGTTTACAGATTGGTAAACAAATAATATGCAATATATAAATATATAAACTAATATATAAAGTGCCACAATCAGCGCAGGTTCAGAGATAGGGAGACGAGCCAGGTGCCCAGTCCCCAGCTATAAACCTAGCAATCCAGCTCCCTGGCAGGAGAGAAACTACAAATCAAGGTACTGATAATGAACAAAGAAATAAACAATAAGTTAGGTCATAGATATAGTAGCCCAGTAACAAAAACCTATTCTGTGCTTTACAGCGTTTTCATCGCAAGATGAGCGCACACCTGGGAAGGAGGAGGAGATAGGAAAGGATGGCGCTGTGTGGACACTGGTAGGGGAGGAAGAAAGTAGAGGAAGGCATCAGAACCAGAACCCATTGACAGAAAGCCTGATCCAAGATGCCCAGACCACGTTCCTCTGCGTGGTGGATGCCGAAATGCTCATCCACATTCAGGGCTGCAGGGTGGCTGAGGCCCGCAGAGTTTTAGGAGATGATTCCTCCTCGGACATGAGTGTGGATGAGCTGAATGCGTTTTTAGGGCTAGTTTAGGTTCGCGAAGTGAAAGGGGGGCGTAACATGGAGCTGTCCAGCTTTTGGTCAGATTAGTAAAGGTTTTTTTTTTAAATATACCCGCTACTCTGTATTATTTTTCAGTACTATATAGGTTTTGATCAAATACTATTATTAATTCTTGTCAAAAACAAATTTTATAGTGTTAATGCGATGACGTCATCGCAGCATCCAGAATGCTCGCCGTCAAATTGCGGGCTTGGGAGTTCTAGTAGTGTTGAATTCTGGGAGTCCTAGTGTTAACAGAACTGCAGTTTTAAAAGAGGTCTAATAATAATAATAAATAGGGGTCTTGAGTTTAAATGGTTCTTGTAATTTCCCTTAAGGAGATTCAAAAGCAGCCAACTCCATAGAAAAAAATCCTTACTCTAGGAAAACCTAGTCTAGGTGATTTAGGCCTATAAGTGATTGTGTGTTGGTGCACGTGTGTGTCTGCAGAATCATACGGTACTCTCAATGAGACAACCCGAAACCTTGCTGGTGTTAACATAAAGTTATCCGGAAAACCGGATCAAAACTAGGTGTTTGATCTGGAAGCCTGTTTTCTGGGAGATGTTGGGGGCCCGTTGAGGAATTCTGTTATGATTTGATGGTAGCAACATAGTTCTACATATCCATCCCTTGTTTATAAATATATAAAAAAAGAGCGGGGTCCGAATAATAATAATAAACTAGATAACAGGCCTATAACGCTATATATAATAAAGTGCCAAGTACCAAATATATCGCTAAATATACCTGAAGGAAGTGAAAATGGTGTAAATGGAAAATGCGTCCAGAAGCAGCCCCCGTTAGAAGGAGATGCAAAGTTTATGCACTCAAAAGATCCAGATACAGTTAAAAACCTCGCTAAATGGCAGAAAGATTATACTGTATATATTTTCGGTTCCTGCTTGTACCCATTTGATACAGAGACTACAACAGAAAGTCAAACTTAAAAAAAAAAAGCAAGGAGGTTAATATAGCAGAAGCCAGAGAGGAAGATAACGACACGTGTACTAAGGGGGAGGGGCAGGCAGCCACAACCCCAGGGCGCTGGCTTGCATCTGCGACACCCTGACCCTTAGCGCGGGAACAGATAATCCACAAGTTTGCCGGTGTTGATTCATACATCATAAGGGTCCGATTGTTCATATATTCCTAAACAGAGCCCTTCAGTTCTCATCTGCAGGTTTATCTGTGGTTCCTAGAGTCTCTAAAGTAGAATGGGAGGAGAACCCTTTAGTCACCCTGTCTAACTTTAGCGAGGAATTAAAACATTTAACGCTACCTAAAACTTTCCTTTATGTCGTCAATAAAGCTTATAGTTTAGAGTGGCCTTAGGTTATCTGAGCTATCTCTGGACTCCCTGGACATGACAAGCTTTATACATATATGTGAATGACTACACTTTAGTTGAATTCGCTGTAAGAATGGCTGAACCAATTTCCCTGCTTTTGCTTGTAGGATGTGAGTTGTAAATAAAAGGCTGTGCAAGGATATTTCCCTTTGTGAGAGACGTCACTGTTTTTCCTGGCCAATGGACTTGGTCTCACCCTTGGCAAGTCAACTTAATTGTTCACGTTGTGTCTTATTTTGATACTATACCCTTTTCTTGTGTTTATCAGCTTTTTAACTCTATCAGTGGGGGACAGTTGGAACACCCACCTAAGGTGGCATGCATGCCAATGGGAGCCATCGACCAAACAAAAGGTGGCTGGTCCTAACCGTTCAGTGATCTGCTGTGGTGCAGACCAGAACAAGAGCAGCTTGTGGGACTGATGTGGTCCCAAATCCTGACCCAGTCTGACACGACAAATGTGGTCCGTTTCACCCTATGCTTTCTGTCGAACCGCTGCTTCATGCTATGTTATTGTTCTGACACTCTGCCACCCGGAGAAGCCGACCTTGCTGGCGCCGGCGCCGGCGATCCAGAGGCACTGGTGCCAGTAGTAGTGAGGCTCTGCTGATGGGCGTTGTGTGCAGACTTCTCCTGCACACCTGTAATCAATTAATGGCTGGAGCGCTTTTAAGGAACTGCGAGACGAGCATTCTTCACCTGATGCTGCACGTTGAGTGGTAACTCAAGCGTCCGAGAACCAAGTCTCCTAGTTTTTGTCTGAACATAACCACTCTCGTTAACATTGAATTAACCAAGCTTGTGTTTTCTGCTACGGACCTGCCCCCAGGTCCGTAGGATTTTAGACTCTAGGCCTAGGGGGCGTGGTGTTCAGTATCTCGTGGACTGGGAGGGTTATGGCCCTGAGCACCGCTTGTGGGTGCCTCGCAGCTTCATCCTGGATCCTGTCCTCATCTGGGAGTTGAGGCTTCTGCTGCTCCTTCCACCAGCCGGCCGCCAGGAGGCGTCCGTTGAGAGGGGGGTAATGTCCAACACCACAGTGTTTGTGTGCGGTTATGTGTCTGTGCCTGGGCCCTTGCTGTGCTTTGTTGCCTTTTTTTTTTTTTTCCTTTAGTGTGTGACGGCAGGGGTGCTTCTGCACAGGTGTTTTCCCTCATCCTGACAGCCATCAGCTGGTTTTTTAAGGAGTGGAGACCTAGGGAAAGCGTCAGCCCGTTGTGTTCACTCAGGTTGGTAAAAACTATACCCCTGTCTAATTGCAGTTTTGTTTTTCAGACCAGGAACTATGTTTTCATTGTTTTTTTCCCTGTTCAAAAGTCCTGCCCAGGTCGGGGTTCTCATGGAGTAACCTCACCTGCTTATCCCTGAATCACGTTTTTAAGATAGTGGAAACTCAAACGGGAACCTTTTCTGACTCATGGTCCCTGCTCACTACCCCAAGCCTCATCCTCTCCAGAAGGACTGTTGGACTTTACTCAGAGAACATTCACCTGTCCCGTCCACCCTCCATGCATTCGCCTCAGTTGCAGCAGAGTATCCCGGGCGACGAAGGCAGTTTTCTAACTGGAGATCACAGGTACCAGAAAATTTAATTTCCCTACCACCTTAATCAGCTCCTCACTCAGTAAGTCCATCATGTTTTTCACTTTCAGCAAGATCGTGAAAAACACGATCATGGGTGAGCAGGTCAAGTCCCCCCCAGGACTTGACCTGCTCACCCAGTTCCTGGGTTTCTGAGTTTTAATATTTTACCTCCAAACCATCTCATTGAGAGGTTCCAGCTTAAGCAATTGAGCGCAGTCATTAATACTGACTGTCCCAACTTTGTTTGTAACCTGTACATAACCCTCTCCCCAGAGTCATCTAATTTATTTCTTGTTTTCTCCACTTGAAAAACCTAAAATGGAAATATTTGATGTGACAGTCATTTACCTTGCATTTATCCAGCAGCAACAGCACCAGAATGTATTTTCTGCTTTACAAAAATAAATTGGACATGTCAAATGAGAGTACAAGACAGTTGTGGGTTTTTTATGTGGTGCCAGAATAAATCTAGAATATCATTAAGTGGCTGAGATAGCAAGCCTGTGACTGCTTATTTGGAGATTTTCTCAGCTTTTGAAGGGTGGTACAGAGCTCAAAACAGAGCTCAAGAACAGCCGTAGTGTAGTAGTTGCGATATTAGGTCGGCCTGTGCAAATGCAACAAATCTGAAAACTCAAAAAGCCTCCTCTTCTAATATTGTCTGTAATTAAAGCATGATATAGATTTTGTTTTGTAAAACAATACAAAATTCTGCTTTGTAAACTATCTACATTCTTTATCAGCACAACGGTGGTCAAGGTCCAGGACAGTTCGTTTTAAAACTGTTGAAACTAAACTGATCACATGAAAGCAACCCAAATATTACTGTGATGCTTAGAATAAAAAAAGGAAAATATTATTATTCATTATGAAATGATGATGTTGCATGGTAACATTATTGGTAATGGCGCCGACGATGGCAGCCTCGGAGCTTCGCTCTCTCCTTGTTTTTGTATTTTGTGTGTTTATATGTTTTTCGAGCCACAGTACTGTGTCTCTGGGGGCCACAATTCGTGGCTCTCATTTAGTAGAGAGGAACTTCTCAACATCAGAGAGTCCTCGCCTTGGATTTTTTTCACCCATCTTTTCATCCATCCGAGGTTCACTGAGCTTCTTGGCAAGCGGAGCGGCGGCACTATACGGGATACTGCGCCGGAGGCGTCGGAGGGGAACGCGAGCTGGCGCCCTGGTAAAGCTCGCAAAAGGGGACTTCACGCCCCCTGCTTCAATACTCTGGCAAATGTCCCGCTCTCTAAGCACAAGATGGACGAGGCTACTTCTTCTCACCGGTAAAAACACGGACCTCGCAGATCATCGTTCTCTGCTCCCGAGACATGGCTGAGTGACCACATCCCCGGACCGCGCACTGCCTGATACCGGACTTCCAGCTGTTCAGAGCGGATCACAGCGCGGAGCTAATAGGGACGAAAGCGCGGAGGCGGATATGCGTTTATATTAAACGAAGGTTGTGCAGAGACATAAAATGCTGAGGGAAAACATGTAGTCCGGATCTGGAGTCATTTTCCATAACCTGTAAAACCGTTTTACTCACCGAGAGAGATTGTCCCTCGTTCATAATAATCTGGCTCATATTTTCCTCCGCATGGCTGCACTCTGCCGCGGAAAAACATCTTGGGCTGGAGCTATTACAGACTGGAGAAAAACACCATGACGCGTTCATCATAATACTGGGGAGATTTTACAGCGCAGATCTCTCAATGAGCTCCCAAAATACGACAGCAAATTAGTTCCCCCAGAGACAAAAACACCGCTGGACCACTGTTACACAGCTTTAAGACATCATACCATGCTGTGCCAGCTGGCTCTGGGATTTTCGGATGATTGCTTATCCACCTCATCCCAACTTACAGACAGAAACTAAGAGCTTCCAAACCCGTGGTTTCACCTGTTCACAAGTGCACTGGGCGAATCCAAAGCAATGCTACGGCCTGACTGTTTTTGAAACTCAGCACGGATTTTAAACGAACTAACTGATGTGGTGACATCATACACAGTTTCTGTGAGAACATGTGTGTGCAGACCAAGACTTCTGCACCTTTGGAACAACAAGCCATGGTTCACTCCACACCTCAGGAATCTGCGCAGGACAGGAGAAGCTCACAGCAGTGGAGATTGGTCGCGGTACAGGCAGGCCAAGGAACGACTAAAAGGAGATCAAGCAGCCAAGAGAAGCTATCAGTGAGAATCTGAAATCACAGCCTTTCTACTGGTGACACTTCAGCTGTATGTACTGGTTCTGAGAACCTGACTGCACAAAGCCCCACCAACCTTCCTGAACAAATCCTCGCCTGGCCACCGTCATGATGGCTTCTACTGCAGACATTAACAAGAAGCCATCACACCTCAAACAAACTCCTCCACTCCATTCAGGAACGGTTCGACCAGCAAAGCAACAACCCCCTACCTTCAGATCCTCTGCCTGCACTAAGATCTCTGAGGATGATGTAACAGGCTCTTTCAGCTCCCCCCCCCCATGAAAACAGAAAAGCTGGAGGACCTGATAACGTCTCCCTATGCCTGAAAGCCTGTGCAAATCAACTCGCTCCAATCTTCACCCGGATCTTCAACAAGTCCTGGAGAAGTGGTGAGGTCCTCTGCTTCAAACGATCCCCATCATCCAGTGCCCAAGAAACCCACCATCCTAGGATTTAAAATGACTACAGGGCCTGTACCCCTGACGTCTGTGGACATGAAATCCTTTGAGCGGCTGGTGCTGAAGCACCTGAAAGACATCACAGGCCCTCTACTGGATGCCCTGCAGTTTGCGTACCGAGCAAACAGGTCGGCAGATGATGCTGGTAACTTGGGCTACACTTCATCCTGCAACACCTCGCACACCCAGGTGACCTACGCCAGGATCCTGTTTTTGTAGACTTCAGCTCGGCCTTCAACACCATCATACCAGACATCCTCAACCAGAAGCTCACCCAGCTCAACGTCCCAGCCTCCACCTGTCAGTGATCAACAGCTTCCTGATGGACCGACAGCAGCAGGTGAGACTGGGAGGCATCTTCTCCGAACCAGATCAATAGGTAATGGTGCCCCCAGGGGTGTGTTCTATCCCACTCCTCTTCTTCCCTGTACACAATGACTGCACCTCAGCGGACTCGTGCCGTGAAACTCCTGAAGTTTTGCAGATGACGCCACTTGTCATTGGGACTTGAACCAGGACTGTCATGAGTCCTGCATACAGACAGGAGGTGGATCGGCTGTTACACATGGTGTAGTCAGAACTGCCTTGAACTAACCCACTCAAGAACTGTGGAGATGGTAGTGGACTTTCGGAAAACTACCAGCCTCCATACACCCCCCTCACCATCCTCAACAACACCGTGGTCGGCTGTGGATCACTTCAGGTTCTTAGGAACCACCTCTCTGAGGACCTGAGATGGTCTTCACACATAGACATACTGTTCGGAAGAAGGCCCAGCAGAGACTGTACTTCCTGAGGCAACTAAAGAAAGTACAACCTTCCACAGGAGCTGACACTTGGTCATCTTCTACACTGCCATCATTCAGTCTGTCCTGTCTTCATCCATCTCCGTGTGGTTCGTTCATCCACAAAACAGACAGGTCCAGACTGCAACGAAAAAGCCGGACTGCAGAGAGATTCATCAGGGCTGACCTTCTCTCCATCAAGACTTATACAGGTCTAGGGTCAGGAAAAGAGCTGCTAAAATCTCTGCAGACCCCACACACCTGCACATAAACTGTTTTTAGAGTTCTGCCTTCCAGGCCGCCGCTACAGAGCGCTGTTCACAAAACCAGCCGCCACAGAACGTTTTCTCCCCCAGGCTGTTTCTCTGTTGAACATTCAATAAAATACAAACAAACAGCCTACAGATGTTGCAAATTGCACTTTTTATTTATATATGTGTATATTGTACATTGTAAATATGTATATTCTGTAGTGCAAAAACAAAAACCAAAGAGCAAAGTGTACCGGAGTCAAATTCCTTGTTTGTATGTACAAACTTGGCAATAAAGCTGATTCTGATTCTGATTATCATTTCTCTCTCACCACCTGGTGAGTTTGATTTTCACTGTCTTTTATTTAGCTCTGTTAGCACATCTGGAGAGAACAATGGCAGCTAGTTGTCTGCATTACTGTGCTAAGCAGATAGTGTGTTGTGGATTTTCTTATTATCTTTTTTTTGAAACAGATGGAAATGAGAGATCAGTAAAACCCATGCAGAAGTAAAATTCTGCGATTAACAGGTTGACAGTACGCTAAACTTGTAAAGTTTTTTTTCAAACCAAATGTATAGCCATTAAGGTTACTGAATGGCAAAAACTGTGCCTTAATTAGAAAAATGTTTACGCACATTTTATATTTGTCTCCTGCAAGTGTTTGAGTCAACAAATCTAAACATTGACTTCTTGTTTGTTAACAAATATGTCATCTTATGGTAACAATATATATTAAAAGGATATTAAAAATTCTGAAACATTACCAGTGTGATTCATCTTCAGCTTATGCACAATTTACATTTGTGTCTCATGTTAGTATCTAGCAATCTACCAATCAAGATTATGTTTTATATACAGTACTCGTCTCATACTCATACTCCTTTATCCAGGACCGGGTCGCGGGGGGCAGCAAACTCAGCAGGGAGGCCCAGATGTCCCTCTCCCCAGACACCTCCTCCAGATCCTCCAGGGGGAGCCCAAGGCATTCCCAGGCCAGCGGAGAGACATAGTCCCTCCAACGTGTCTTGGGCCGTCCCCTGGGCCTTCTCCCCGGTGGGACGTGCCTGGAACACCTCCCGAGGACTGGACTCTCTTCTACTCTGGAGTGGCCCACGGGGAGAGGCAGCGGGCTGGGGTGGGTTTGCTTGTTGCCCCCCAGCTCAGAGGGTTCATGGGAGTTTGCCCAACCGGTCCACATGTGTTTTGTGGACCTGGAGAAGGCATTCGACTGTGTCCCTTGTGGTGCCCTTAGGGGGTTGCTCCAGGAGTATGGAATCGGGGGCCCTTTATTAGGGGTCATCTGGTCTCTGTACAAGCGGAGCTGGAGTTTGGTCTGCATTGCCGGCACTAGGTTGGACCTGTTCCCGGTGCATGTTAGACTCCGGCAGAGCTGTCCTTTGTGACCGGTCATGTTCATAACTTTTATGGACAGGATTTCTTGGCGCAGCCAAGGGCCGGAGGGGGTCTGGTTTGGGGACCAATGGATTTCGTCTCTTCTTTTTGCGGATGATGTGGTCCTGCTGGCCCCCTCTAGCCAAGACCTACATCATGCGCTGGGGCGGTTCGCAGCCTAGGGTGAAGCGGCCGGGACGAAGATGAACTTCTTCAAGTCTGAGGCCATGGTTCTCAACCGGAAAAGGGTGGCTTGTCCTCTTCAGGTTGGAGGGTAGTTCCTGCCTCAAGTGAAGGAGTTCAAGTATCTCAGGGTCTTGTTCACGAGTGAGGGATGAATGGAGCAGAATATCGACAGACGGATCGGTGCGGCTGCCTCAGTAATGGGGGCGCTGTGCCGGTCCCTGAGAGCTTAATGACAAAACTGTAGGTGAACAGATTTACTGGCTCCATCAAAGAGAAAAGAGGATAGTGCTTTGGTGTTAGAGATGCACCAAGAAGTTGGTAGATTGTCCCTAACAGGTGACTAACCAGTCAGAAATCTTTTTCAAATCATTGAACATCCCCATTCTGTACAAGACATCTCTAGTTCATTTATGCTCTCAGCAAGAGATAACAGCACTTAAGCAGGTAACAGGAAGGGTGAATGGAGTACAGCCATGCTGCCCTGATCTTTCATTCTAAAACAATGTTTTACAGCGCCTGCCCTTTCAAACACACAATGTGATGTTACCTTTTCTCCAAATACAAATAATTGATGACTGCTCACAGTATATATAGTTTTATTACATTTCTTAAAATTAAATCAGAATCAGCTAACAGTGTTATTGGAAAGTCAAAGCTTTACAAAATCAGCAAATTGGAAATCTGCCTCCGAACTGATTGGTGCATCTCTATTAAAGATCGTTGTTTTATGACTGTAAATGTCTTCATGTTTCTATTTATTTAAATTAGTTTAGATACATGAAAGAAGCAATCCTCTCTATCTCTGCTCACATGCTGCTTACAGTTTTTCCTCAGAAATAAAAGGCTGACATCTGAAATAATTCACTCAGATAACAGGAATATTCTTGGAAAATGCCAAAGGAAACACTGAATGGGAAAATTTCACAATTTAATTACATACGTATTAAACTATCCATTGTTGCACAACAGAAGTGAATGATTCACATTAAAATCATCAAATGGTAAAATGTCATTGGTTATGCTTCTTTGTCTGATATTGAAATGAATTACCCGATTTAATACGTATTGCAATAAAAGCAATAAATGAAGACAGATTATTAAGGTCTGTAACACAGTGACCCACTGATAACGGAGCACCACATCTGGTTCTCTCACATACTGACACACTTGCATGCATACAGCCAACGCTACATTGGTCGCCCCTCTCCAGACAAATGGGTCACTAGATATGGTGTGACAGGCCACTGAGCTCTCCACAGCTTTAATGAGGCCTGCAGCCAGAGGGGACTGGTTGGAGTGGCTGCACCAGTATGTTTCCATTACTAAAGATCAACAGCAGCACCTAGAGAATGTGCACAAGTCACAGAGCTCTTGATGCTGAACCTTAGTGCTCGAATGAAGAAGCACCAGAATACTAAAATGAAACAAAGCTGCAGCGATACAGCAAGAGAAGATGATGAAATCCTATTATCATTTTACTTCCTATGCGATCCACACAATGGGAAAAAGATTCATTTCTTTGCTTGCCAAAGAAATGAAATTACAAGGCGCGTTGGAGCTATTTTTAACCAGCAAAAAGGGAATTGTTTCCCCAGAGGTGTTGTGAATGGCTATGACAAATGTTGAAAAACTGTGTTACTCATTTGTTGTGCCCTTTTGCATTTTATGTGCTATGAATCTTTGGATTCATAGTACCTAAAGGTTTCATTTTAATTAAATTTAAATTTCAATACCTTATATAATCAACAATGTTTGCTCTTACATCAACGTAAGATACATGGATAAAAAGTGAATTTAAGTTTTCTGTGTGACTAATTTAAAATAGTACATATGCATTATATTACATGTGTTCTATATACAATTACTATTGTACTATTGCGTATGTACTGACACACATATGAACTTGAGTGACAACCTATTCTGATTCCACAAGATTTAATATGATGTTTTCCCACCCTTTGTAGCCACGAAAACCGGAACCTCTAGCTGACCCTCATTGGAACCAGAAGCTGAAGTGTCCCACTGACCTTCAGCCAAAAGCTGCCCTTCTCTGCCTCATCTGGCAGATCTCTGATGGCTTTTTGACACCCTACCCGTGTGCATCCCATATCGCAGAGCAGGCGGACAGTTGATGACCCAACAAAGGCCCTGCATCCCACTTTGATAGGGCATATGGTAGTTTTCCAGCCTGCCTGCCTGTAGACTTCTGCCACGTCTACGTACTTGGCATGCTTCCACTCGTTGGCAGCCACCATACCCTCCTCCCATGGGACAGTGAACTTCACCAACAAAATTGTTTTGTGTGGCTGTTTTGTGTGATCAGGTCTGGCCGGAGCGATGTTTCTGGGATCTCTCTGGGGAATTGGAGCTGTCTCCCCAGATCAACCCTCACTGTCCATTCACTGCCAGTTGAGAGGAGTCTTGATGTTGCTCTCTTGCGAGGGTGGTTGATGTTCTTTCCAGCCCTTGCGAACATGATGGGATGTCTCACTGAAGCATAAGGTCTGTTGTTCGCCTCCTTTCTGCATTGTCTCTGCCAGCTTCCTCAACACCAAATTGTGCCGCCACCTGTTGCGGCCCTGAGACAACATTATTTTACAACCTGAAAGGATATGCTGGAGAGTTGCATTGCTGGTACTGCAAAGCGGACAAGTTTAATTGGCCCCAAACCATTGGTGTGAGTTTCTGCGGCAAAGGAAAGGTATGATAGGTAGATCTGATCAGGGAGCTGAGCCTTGCTTGGGGAATGCTCCAAAGGTCAGACCATGACAAGTCCCTGTTTGTAACTCTTTCCTATGACATCCAACCACACCGCTGGCTCTGAGACACCACATTAATATAGATGTGCTCCTGCTCAGACCTTGTCACTTCTGCCACCACCATGGCTTTCCGTTCTTCTTTGGAGGCCTTTGGCCGGAAGAAGGGCACACTGCACACTGCAGATTACCTCACAATGTTTCAGCCTGCTGATTGCCCTGTCAACCGCTTCTTGGGCTTTCCACTTCTTGCCTGTTCGTACTTGGGAGCCAGGTGCTCTCATCAGTTGGTCAGTGGATTTCCTCAGCTCTAGCACTATCCGAACCTTCTCCTGTTTTTCTCTGTTTACTCCCATTCACTTTAGTAAGCAGCCTTGATGGGATAGGTTTCACTAAAGTTGAATATGACTTTTTCTTTCTAAAGAAAATGTGTTATAGTCTTAAAGGAGTGGATGGTACTGTAGTTATTTCTGTGGCATCAGCCTTCCTATTTCTCAAGTGAAAATAAATTGGATACAGACCAGCAGTTTTGAATGTCTGTCCACAGATCTTAATTGGTCAAGCACAGCTCCTACATTTGACTGGACTGTGGAAACTAAATTAATAATTTGTTACATGATTTTTAGAATCAGGCTATCTAGGAAAAACATTTGGTATTTTCTGTATTTATGAAAGATGGTTGCTTCTTAGCCATTTCTTGGTAACTGGACTAAAGATGTTCCAACCACAACTATTGGAGCTGGGTTTGATTTAGCCATTTTTAAAAGATGACAGAACAAAACTGGAGTCAATTTTACAGCAGTCGCACATGCAACTAACATTATAACTGTGCTGCCCAGCAAATTTCCTAATCACAGCCTATATTCATGTGTGCTGCTTGCAAGATGTATTTTAGGCCCTGCACATTGTTTAAATGAACTAAAAAAAAACTAGGTTTAGAAATCTTTCTTGACAATGATGCTCACAGTTAAAGAGATGCTAAATTTGCTGTTTTGGTGTTACCTGACTTGCTCTGCGTGCTGTGCTCAGACATCCCAACAGATTTGAATACTGTCAGGAAGGTAGCTTTTGGAATTGATCCTAGTGCAGATAGGCAGGCGGTAAAAAGTGTAGTGAGTAAAAAGTTTTTAATAAAAAGAAAAAAATAGGCAGGCAAAAAAACATGAGCAGGAATGGCATGGGTAATGGACATGGGCTGGCTTGGCATAGCATTAACAGTCTAATCCAACAAGGATCAAACAGAGCCAACTAGGAAATGTAGTGCAGAACACAGGTGTGACAGGGAGGCTGATAGAAGTAACAGAACATAAACTAAAATGCATCTTGAACAGAATACAAGAATTATCAAGGAACTAAACCTAAGGAATGAACTAAAGCGCTGCCTGGAACACATAATCAAGATCAGAGAAAAAACCCAAAACACAAAACTCAAACACCTACAATTCATGGCAAGGTACAATGATGTTCTTTATGGTATACTAAAAAATTTATATAAATCCATTGGAAACCAAAATAGGAACTGGAATTTGGTTAATCATCCAATTTCCAAATTTTAAATGTTGTGCCTGCTTCACTATTGGTGCCATATCCAGTACTATACAGAAGACTTTCAACTGCATGTGTGAGTATACAGTACTTTGCAAAAATATGCATTGTTAGCCCCCTCCTTGAACCGCCACCTTAACGTGGTGGAGGGGTTTGAGTGTTCAAATGATCCTAGAGGCTATGTTGTCTGGGGCTTAAATGCCCCTGGTAGGGTCTCCCATGGCAAACAGGCTCTAGGTGATGGGTCAGACAAAGAGCGGTTCAAGAATCCTTCATGACGACCATTAAATCGCGGCACGTGATGTCGTCCGGTACGGCGGAGCCGGGGTCCCACCATAGAACCAGGCCTGGGGTCGGGACTCGTCGGAGAGCGCCTGGTGGCCGGGTTGCTCCTCGCGGGACCCGGCCGGGCCAAGCCCGAACGAGAGACGCGAGGCCATCCCCCAGTGGGCCCACCACCTGCAGGGGGAACCGTGAGGGACCGGTGCAGAGAGGATTGGGTGGCGGACGAAGGTGGAGACCTCAGCGGCCCGATCCCCGGATGCTTAGGCTGGCTCTAGGGATGTGGAATGTTACCTCGCTGGGGTGGAAGGAGCCTGAGCTTGTGCGGGAGGTCGAGAGATATCGACTAGAAATAGTCGGGCTCGCCTCCACGCACAGCGTGGGCTCTGGAACCCATCTCCTTGAGAGGGGCTGGACTCTCTTCTACTCTGGAGTGGCCCACGGGGACAGGCGGCGGGCTGGGGTGGGTTTGCTTGTTGCCCCCCAGCTCAGCCGTCTCGTGTTGGGGTTTACCCCGGTGGATGACAGGGTTGGATCCCTGCGCCTTCGGGTCGGGGATAGGTCTCTGACTGTCGTTTCGGCCTACGGGCCGAGCGGTAGTGCGGAGTACCCGGCCTTCTTGGTGTCCCTTTCGGGGTTGTTGCATAGTGCCCCTTCTGGGGACTCCATTATTCTGCTGGGGGACTTCAACGCCCACGTGGGAAACGACAGGGACACCTGGAGAGGCGTGATCGGGAGGAATGGCCTCCCCGATCTGAATCCAAGTGGTGTTTTGTTATTGGACTTCTGTGCTAGTCACGGATTGTCCATAATGAACACCATGTTCAAGCA
Organism: Crenichthys baileyi; assembly: GCA_036173005.1. Lineage (NCBI taxonomy): Eukaryota > Metazoa > Chordata > Actinopteri > Cyprinodontiformes > Goodeidae > Crenichthys > Crenichthys baileyi. Next base: position 714,890 of record JAHHUM010001186.1, on the reverse strand, counting down.
TAAGGGTGTCCATCAGTGCACTTGGCACCAGGACACCCTAGGCAGGAGGTCAATGATCGACTTTGTTGTTGTATCATCAGACCTTCGGCCACATGTTTTGGACACTCGGGTGAAGAGAGTGGCTGAGCTGTCCACTGATCACCACCTGGTGGTGAGTTGGATCCGCTGGAGGAGGAGAAAGCCGGACAGACTTGGCAGGCCCAAGCGCATAGAGAGGGTCTGCTGGGAACGCCTGGCAGAGCCCTCGGCCAGGGATGTATTCAACTCCCACCTCCGGGAGAGCTTTGACCAGATTCCGGTGGATGTTGGAGACATAGAGTCCGAGTGGACCATGTTCTCCGCATCTATTGTCGATGCTGCTGCCCGTAGCTGCGGCCGTAAGGTCTGCGGTGCCTGTTGCGGCGGCAATCCCAGAACCCGGTGGTGGACACCGGCAGTAAGGGATGCTGTCAAGCTGAAGAAGGAGTCCTATCAGCTGTGGTTGGCTTGTGGGACTCCTGAGGCAGCTGACGGGTACCGTGAGGCCAAGCGTGCTGCGGCCCGGGCTGTGGCAGAGGCAAAAACTCGGGCCTGGGAGGAGTTCGGTGAGGCCATGGAGAAGGACTACCGGTCGGCCTCGAAGCGATTCTGGCAAACCGTCCGGCGCCTCAGGAGGGGGAAGCAGTGCTTCGCCAACACTGTTTATAGTGGGGGTGGGAGGCTGCTGACCTCGACAGGGGACATTATCGTGCGGTGGAAAAAGTACTTCGAGGATCTCCTCAATCCTGCCATCACGCATTCCCTGGTGGAAACAGAGGCTGGGGACTCAGGGTTGGACTCTTTCATCACCCAGGCTGAAGTCACCGAGATGGTTAAAAAGCTCCGTGGTGGCAAGGCTACGGGGGTGGATGAGATCCACCCTGAGTACCTCAAATCTCTGGATGTTGTGGGGCTGTCATGGTTGACACGCCTCTTCAACATTGCATGGCAGTCGGGGACAGTGCCTCTGGACTGGCAGACTGGGGTGGTGGTCCACCTTCATAAGAAGGGGGACCGGAGGGTGTGTTCCAACTATAGGGGGATCACACTCCTCAGCCTCCCTGGTAAGGCCTACGCCAGGGTATTGGAGAGGAGAGTCCGGCCGATAGTCGAACCTCGGCTTCAGGAGGAGCAGTGTGGTTTTCGTCCCGGCCGTGGAACACTGGACCAGCTCTATTCCCTCTACAAGGTACTCGAGGGCTCATGGGAGTTTGCCCAACCGGTTCACATGTGTTTTGTGGACCTGGAGAAGGCATTCGACTGTGTCCCTCGTGATGCCTTGTGGAGGGTGCTCCAGGAGTATGGAATCGGGGGCCCTTTATTAGGGGCCATCTGGTCCCTATATGAGCGGAGCAGGAGTTTGGTCCGCATTGCCGGCACTAAGTTGGACCTGTTCCCGGTGCATGTTGGACTCCGGCAGGGCTGCTCTTTGTCACCGGTCCTGTTCATAACTTTTATGGACAGGATTTCTAGACACAGCCAAGGGCCGTAGGGGGTCTGGTTTGGGGACCAGTGGATTTCGTCTCTTCTTTTTGCAGATGATGTGGTACTGCTGGCCCCCTCTAGCCAAGACCTACAGCATGCGCTGGGGCGGTTCGCAGCCGAGTGTGAAGCGGCTGGGATGAAGATCAGCTCCTCCAAGTCAGAGGCCATGGTACTCAACCGGAAAAGGGTGGCTTGTCCTCTTCAGGTTGGAGGGGAGTTCCTGCCTCAAGTGGAGGAGTTCAAGTATCTCGGGGTCTTGTTCACGAGTGAGGGAAGAATGGAGCGGGAGATCGACAGAAGGATCGGTGCGGCTGCCGCAGTAATGGGGGCGCTGTGCCGGTCCGTTGTGGTGAAGAGAGAGCTGAGCCGAAAAGCGAAGCTCTCGATTTACCGGTCGGTCTAGGTCCCTACCCTCACCTATGGCCATGAACTTTGGGTCATGACCGAAAGAACGAGATCCTGGATACAAGCGGCTGAAATGAGCTTCCTCCGTAGGGTGGCCGGGCACTCCCTTAGAGATAGGGTGAGGAGCTCGGCCATTCAGGAGGGGCTCGGAGTAGAGCCGCTGCTCCTCCACACCGAGAGGAGCCAGTTGAGGTGGCTCGGGCATCTATATCGGATGCCTCCTGGACGCCTTCCTCGGGAGGTGTTCCAGGCACGTCCCACCGGGAGGAGGCCCAGGGGACGGCCCAGGACACGCTGGAGGGACTATGTCACTCGGCTGGCCTGGGAACGCCTTGGGCTCCCCCTGGAGGAGCTGGAGGAGGTGTCTGCGGAGAGGGACGTCCGGGTGTCTCGGGTGAGTCTGTTGGCCCCGCGACCCGGTTCCGGATAAGCAGAAGACGATGAGTACGAGTGCATTGTTAGCTTAAAATCATAAAGTTCTGTAATTTTTGCAGGTAATTCTATATACTGAACCCACACACTAAATCACACGCCCCACTGTATCACAGCGCAAGGCTAAATTGTAAACTGAAAATACAGGACAAATGGTTTTAAGTGTGGTATGCACATGTTGACCATAGTCGTTCAATACTGACTACCTCTGATCAGCTGTGGTATATATTTGTTTTCAGAACATTAATCAGAGAAACAACCTAGAGACCCAATGTGACTGTGGAGGAGCTGCAGGGATCAGCTGTTTAGGTGGGAGAATCTGTTTGACAAAAAAGAAAAAGAAACATCAAAAAGAAAACCACTATTGAAAGAAAGCCATAATAAGTTTAATTTGCAGTTTGGAACATGCCCTTTGGCAAACATGTACTAAATAGCATGTTCCATTTAGCTCTGGTCAGATGGGACCAAAAAACATTTGGCATAAAGACAGGACTGCACTCTGTACGCAATATTCCCACAATTAAACTTGATGATGGCCAATTCACCCTGTGGGCATGGTTCCCTTTACAGGGACAAGGAAGCTGGTCAGAGTCAGTGGGAAGATGACTGGAGCAAAGTACAGGGCAAATCTGGAAGAAAACTTGTTGGAGGATTTAAAACACTTGAAACTGGAGCGAAGGTTTATCCTTCTGCATTATGAGTCTAAACTTACAGCCAGAGCTAAAATGGAACGGTTTAGATTAAAGCAGATGTATGTATTACACGGCCCAAACCCTGAAATTTATGTTCATATATCTACTCTACCCTCCTCTACTCTCCTCTACTCTACTCTACAAATCTCTACTCTACTCTACTCTACTCTAATCAAATTTAATCTAATCTAATCTAAATTCAATAATTTTTGCTAAGAAGAATGAATAAAACCTTCAGGTGCTAGATGTGCAAAGCTGATTAAGACTTGTAGGTGTAACTGCTGCAACATAGGCAATGTAAATGGTTACCTGGTGTGTTGGCATCAAATGTTACACAAATATAATCAATGTCTCATGTAGAATAACAGGTTTAGTCCCCAGAAAATTGCAACTGAATTCCAAGAGTGTTTTTATGGTGGAGCTAGACACCTGTAGATCTGTGGGACTACAGCAGGCTGATAGGAAAAGAGAAAAACAGAGAGAAAATGCAAATTGAAATCAACAAAGATAATGAGAGGAAAAGTTGCAGACAAAAGTGAAGGTGTGAACATTGTTTTTTGTCAAAGTACCAGAAGGAAGTGGAAAACGCTTGTGAATGTGTGCTTGAGAGAATGTGTTGTAAAATTGTCTCAGTAGCAAACACATTTTAATCAATGTAGCAGGAAGTGCTGGTCTTTGTTCTCTCAAAGTTATAGAGAACTCTGTAGAAATTTGTTTTCCCTCTAGTTTTAATGTAAAAAGTTTTCTCTCAGCCTTTTTCATCTTTCCTGTAAATTTAGTCGTTACCTAGCAACAGAAAGCACATACAGCCTCTATAAAAATCAACAAATTACACAAGCTTTCAGTTTTTATCTCTTTCTACAAATCTTGAGAAGCACATGGCACACATTATTCAAAACATGATAAAGATTCAAATTTTAAATCTTAAATCCTTAATTTTTTACCAACAGCTACTTTTAATTTACAGAATAAATGATAATTGGTATCCTACGATGTCTCAGTTAGCTTTAATACGTCCAGCACGGTCCTATAAAGAGGAATGTTCATCTGTTAGAAAGTCAGTTTCATATTACAGCCAGAAACAGGTCCTAAACTTACAGTAAATAAATAATCAAAAGTTTTATAGAGGAGACAGAACAGAAAAATAAAAAGCTTTTCAACTCTGTGGAAGGTGCATCATTGCTATTCTGCGTTAGCATGAGCCAGCCATTATAATTGTTGAATGCAACCATCCAGTTTTAAGTACAACTTGTCTGTTGTGTCATCTGTTTTTCCCCCTATAGTGTCATCTCCATTTGTCTGAGTACAGCTGAAACCATAAACAGAAACCAATGGCTTGTTTCACTCAGATGAAAGAACTGTAAAAGAAAAAAATACAGAAAAAGAAAGAAAGCAGTTCTTAAGAGAGAAATCACAGACCTTAACAGAATATGCAGACAGCTAGCAGTGATGAAGAACATTTGCTACTGTGAAAGATTCATGCCATAATTTTCAGAGCAGGATTGTATCCAGATTTAGATCCAGGGGCAGTCCAAGGTCGAATGGTGCTCTCAAGAAAACTTCACTTGGATCCCAGCTACTATTGATCACCAGATCTAAGCGGATCTAATTGGATTTTTAGTCTCCATGTTTCAACATTTCTACATTAATTATCTTAGAAAAGCATTATCAGGCTTTTCAACTGGAAAGTGAAAAAAGCGTGAGCGTGAACCTAACACTCTGAGGAAGAATAAGAAATAACTAAAGATGCAAGCAGCACTGGCGGCCCTCGCAGCAATGCTCCGCTCGGCCTGTGTAGCGACCGCGGGAGCCTGGCATTGGCGCCTCCTCGCAACTGTCAAGCCTGCGTGCCATTCTGCACATTTGTCACTAGGCGGTGCCGTAAGCAGGCATTCATATGACCTTCGTTCATGCCGAGTTGTGCTCCGACGAGAAGCATTCAAAATTTGGCTGAAATCCTACCTTCCCGATGGAAGCTGTGCTCACTTGGTTGTTAGTAGACGGAGCTAAAGTGATGTCATCCATTGACTGTGCCAACGTGTTCAGCATTTGGCCACGATGATGCATACAAAATTTGAAGAGGGTCTGATGAAGTATGAGGGAGATAAAGTGGTAGAAGTTTTATAGGAGGCGCCATTTATCCAAATCCCAATGTAATGATATAGAGCTGTTTGGGGATGATAAAGATCAATCATATTCAGTTTGGAGGAAATCAGATAATGCATGTATGATTAACAACCAACCGTACTCAAATGGCGACATCAAAAGAGCAAATTCAGTCCAAACTGGCCAACTTCGTGTGAGGTTTGGACCCAAGTTCCAAGAAACTTTTTTGTAGGTTCTGAGAAGTTACATATGTGTACCAAATTTCACAATCCTTCTGACACAGTTTCAAGTTGATTAGGTCAAGAGGGTCATAGAGGGACCTTTCCAAGTGAAAAAAGTGACTTCCTGTTCCCAGGGGGCGGGGCTTTGATGACGTCAGCATTGGGTCGTCAGGCACCCAAAGGACATCAGTCATACCAACTCTGGTCTCAATCAGCCTTTCTATGTGAAAGTTGCAGTTGAATTTTACTAAGTGAATGTTTTGGTGAGTAGGTCTAGTTCGTCCCATCTTAAACATGATCAAAAACTCATGATTTTGATAACTTTTGATAACTCCCCAATGCCTTAAGGGCATACTGGCCAAATTTGAAGTTGATAGGTCAAAATTCCTAGGAAGAGTTTGTTAAAGTTTGACATGTATGAAATATCGAAAATGGCCAAAGATTACCCTTTGACCCAAAATTCTAACTGGATTTTGGGTGAAAGCACCCCCAAGAGACATTTTTTCATGATTTGAAGAGTGTACCAAATTTCAAAATGCTAGGACTTAACAGTTGGCTTATCTCAGTTTAGGTGGTGCTGTAGAGCCGTTTGGCCATGCCCATTTTCAGTTACATTAAAAGTAAAAAAAATTAGTTGGGGGACAATTTTGGGTAAAGTTTGGTGAGTTTTCATATATGCTTAGGCCCCCAAAAAGCGCTTTAAGGGGCAAAAAAAAAAAAGAAGTCCTGCGATAACAATAGGCCTTTGCAGCGCTTCGCTGCTCAGGCCTAAATACTACTGTGGGGACACAGTGATAAATGAAACAATAACTAAACACAAGGAAGCACAAAATAAACAGTTGAATAGAAAAACAAAAGCATAAGAACTATAACAAAGAACTCAGACAAAACTAAACTCAAAGTACTACAGATGATTAGATTTAAAACTCAGGCGTTAATAACAGCTGAGTAGAGAATAGAAACGATCTAAATGAAGGCATCTTGATGTCAAACTTGCACTTTGAGAAAATAAATTTGCTAATTTGGAGAAGATGCTAAGAGGTTCTACTCATTCGGTTTTTAGTAGTTGTTTATGTGATTGTTCCTGTGGTAACTTGAAGCATAAAATCATTTGTGATAGTATTCTATAAGATATTTTACTCAAAAAATATAGTATCACTGCATTAGTTTTCTTTTTAATTTATAAAAATCAAGGAACACATTTTATTTTGAATAAGTAAAGAGGTTCTTCACATTTGTAAAGTTGACTTTTGTTGCAGTTCTAGTGCCCTTGGTGATGTGGCCCCCTGCTATGTGTGGGGGTTGAAACAGGTTCGTTCACAAATGCTTTGGGCCAGTTCTGTTCTGATTGTCATGTCCACAGAACTATGTGCAGGTTGGTGTGTGGCTCTACCACACTCTTACAGGATGCTAGCCGCACACATGGAAGCAAACAAGAGACATCATTGCAGAATCTGCATCCACCACCACCTAACTAACCCAGTCACTGTGGATCTGCTTGCTGTCTCCTGGGTTACCTTCATCATAAACAGTAAGGGTTATTCTTGTTTCTCCCATTCATCAAACTCCACTTAAAGCCAAGATAATAACCGTTCACCTCTCATCCCCAGGGCTCCTCCCGATTCTCTCTGGAAATCCAGAAGGACCATTCTCCAGTTTTTCATTTTCAGCAAACCTGTAAACGAGCTCCCTGTGTTGGTCATTGTTGCCCGTTCTAGAATCACAACCTCAAACAATCTTACACTGATCTCTTAGCTGAGATGTTATGTGGTATTTGATAACGGGCAAAAAAAAACAATGTAGACAAGGCTCCAAACAGAAGTTGAATTGTTAAAAAACGGGTCCAAAAACAAAGTAAAATCCTAATCAAAACTGGCCATTGCATAGCATGTCCTGCATCTCTCATAATTAGGCTGCAAGAACATACACTAAAAAAACATCCGTTTTCCATATTGAATGTGCTATGATCTATTTCAGTCCACACCACCCATAATAGTGACATTACACATCCTTATTAGGTTGTACTTTTTTTAATTCTCAGGATGCTGCAATGACCTAGTTTTCCTATAGAGATCATCAAGGTTTTATATGAAGTTTCTGGGAGTGGAAGCAGGGAGAGCAAAATCATAGTAAGGCTTTAGGATTTTGGAGACCATAAGTGAACGTATAATATACAGTACAATGAAAATAAATTGTGTTGAAACTTATTTTAAAAGAAACAGATAAAGCATATTGTTCTGAGGGTTTAGTCTTTATTTCTAAGTACATAAATGTGCCCTGGATTTGAATATAGAGTACTATATTGCAGCAATCTGTGTTAAAGAGGGACTTGAATTAGCTGTTTTTAAAATAAGGAATGCAAATAAAGTGAGCTTTGTATTAACCCTGCATGAAATGGTTTTTGCACAAATAAATATGAATTTCCGAAATCAGGTTTTAAAATCCTCTGGGCATACACAGAGTTTCTACATAAGCTCAATTGCACTGTACCCATACCAGTACAAGAACACAGAAGTTTAAGTCATGTGTGAGGAGTTCACTTGACTCATTTTAGACTTGGTAGTTTTTCATTTAGTGTTCTTTCTTTCAGCTCTGATGCCTCTGGCTTTGGATAGGCTGAAGGTAATAAATTCTCCAAGCCAATCTTTCCAGTTAATTTCCAGTTGAGCTGCTTCTGAAAGCAGGACACAGTCTTCTGAAAACCTCGCTGTCTGCTAAAGGGTGCAGGTTTTCTAAGGTCTGGCCTATGCCTGACTAACCTGACCAGCACTCTGCTATCAGGAACAATACACACAAATCTAAAGGTAACATTTGAAAACTGCAGAATTACACTACAACAGGGCAACGAATTTCTGAAATAATGTGTTGTGAACACTCTGCAAGCCAAAGCCATCAGAGCTGATTTTCATTAGGTATGATCAGAGCGAGACATGCTGCCTATCCAAGCTTACAAATGCACATCAATAATTCAGCTTCAGTTTTGTTCAGTTGTGTGCTGTGAGGTACATCTTGCTGCTGCTGCCAGTGGTCAGGTCCAGTCTCCATCACACAAAGCCCAAAGGCATTTGTGTCCCATGAAAGAATAATATCCAAACTAAACCATGTAGGGTGTGATATTCAGTGACTGCTGGAGATAGGCACCAGCAACCCCACGACCCTCAATGGAAAAAGATATAGAGGATGGATGGATGGATGGATGGATGGATGGATGGATGGATGGTTGGACAAACACATTAAATCAGACTAAACGTTTAGGTCAGTTAGGATTGCCAAAATTATTTCTCTTTGCTAAATGCCAGAACAATGACAGAGATTATTTTTTCATGACTTCCTTAAATTATCAATACACAAAAATGGCAATACTTTTAAATAATTTGGGAAAGTTCAATTCAATTCAATTCAGTTTTGTTTATATAGCGCCAATTCACAACACATGTTGTCTCAAGGCACAAAAGTCAGGTACATACATTCCAATTAATCCTAACCACTGAACAGTGCAGTCAGATTCAGTTATTTATTCAAATTGAATAAAAAGTTTTTCTATCTAGGGAAACCCAGCAGATTGCATCCAGTCAGTGACTTGCAGCATTCACTCCTCCTGGATGAGCATGTAGCGACAGTGGACAGTCACGTTTGAGTGGCAATCTGCCACGACCGACTGGGGGTTTGAGAGAACAGAGCAGAGACACAAAAAGAACACAGAAGCACTGTTCCAGGAGTACTTTCTATGGGAAGGGAAAGTAAATGTTAGTGGATGTAGCTCCTTTAGTCGTTTCACCTAGAAAGAAAGAACAGATCAACTCTGAGCCAGTTTTCAAGGATAGAGTCTGAAAGAGAGCACATATAATTTGTTACAGTAAAAGCTCAGTCAATTGATAATGACATTCAGATGATGATGCTACGGATTTGCAAGCTTGTGATAGGTCAATTCACAACATTGGAGTTAACTGGATGTATTTCAAGGCAACACCTCAAACACACCGCTTCCTTGTGTGACTCCATGCATAAATCAAATGTCAGGAAGAGAATTGTGGACATGCACAGGTCTGGTTTATCCGTGAATACTGTTAGATGCCTGTATGTGCCACATCCATCTGTTCAAACACCTGCATGCAAGTATGAACACCATGAAAATGTCTAGCCATCTTACCATTTAGGTTAGCTGGTAGTGGATTGTTTCTATCTCCTGTGAAAGGAATTGTTTACCTACAGTACATGGACTGAAAGACACAGGGAGGAAGAATGACTCTAAAGGCAACACCAAATGCCAGGTTATAGTTGTATTGTGCGCAGGGACAAAGAGCTTACTTCTTGCAGACATGGCTGATGAAACTAACTTTAAAGTGTTTGATCATTGCTACATTTGCAAGCCTAAGAACATAATGCCATTTTCGAAGTATGTGGTGGCAGCATCGTGTTGTGGTTGTGTTTTGCTGCAGAAAGAACTGATGCATTTATAAAACAGGTGACGTCATGAGGAGATAACATTATGATAAAATGAAAGCATTATAAGTTAAAGCATTGGTAAAATGACACTAAGCATCCACCCAGATTGGTTACAAAATCACTTAAGGAGAACAAAGTCAAGAAGCATGCATCACAAAGCCCTGATCTAGTCTCAGTCCTATAGAAAATTTCAGAACAGAGCTGGAAAGATGTGTGTGAGCAAGGTGGCCTACAAACTTGTTTCAGTTATACTCAAGACAAAAAAGCTTCAGTATTTTCTTATACAGTGTATTTAATATCCGGTTTAATTTATGTAAAGTGTCTGAAGGAAAAAGGAAATGGAGGTAGGGATTAGGTTTTGGTTTGGACTGCAATTTTTGCAAGTATTTCTTACTCAGTTTTACAAGTTAAATTTTTCTTTTTGCCAAAACACACCAAGGGTTCATGTAAGCTGAGATTTAGACTTTTAAAATTTACCTACATAGTAATATTATGATGAAGGTCTCCATATTGTTGTCTATGAGACCTTGGTTCTTTGTTCAGACTATTTTTCCCATAACACATACCTGATTTTCACATGTTCGTAATTGATGTGTTTTCATTTGCAGGTTTGACAGATATTTGCTCAGCACCACTTGTTGGTGTAACACAAGGCACATCTTTATCAGTGCCATTCAGACAGATCGACTTTTTGCTAAGGAAAACTGAATTATCTCGGGGAGGTTTGCTTTGTGAATATGTATCAACAACATGGATTATGTAGCATCTGCTTCTAGTTTTGTCATATGAGATTTGAAAATTTGCATAATAATATCTTGTTTCAAATTGGTTTTCACAGGCTATATGCTGTCAGTGTAGCCTCCTCTACAGTGTTGTTCCATTTAGATAAACAGAAGCAATATTGCTGATATCATTTTCTGCCTTTTGTTAGCACTCCTTTCACCATGTTTAATTTGTAAGCATCAAGTAATACATATCTATGCTGTTTTATTCAATAAGAATGTGAATGTTGTTTTTTTTAATCTTTCATTTAAGTTTTTGTCTAGGAGTCTGCAGACTATTTACACAGAAGGCACATTGTACTGTACTATTTTTTTCTCAGATAACTAATTATTGCTGTTATGGTTGAGATACATAAAGTTCTTATTTTCTTAGGTTGTGTAAAGCACAACAATCTAAAGAGAACTGCAACGCTAAAATACAAAGGAGCCTGTTATGGAAAACTGTAAGAACAACCTATCTTTATCGCATGAACATTAAATTTCTGCAGCCATGCAAAATGTAGTAAGAAAGGGCATTAGCAACTTGGATTTTTTGGTGAGTAAATATTTATTGGGAGAAAAAGGTTACCAAAGTGGTTGTTAACAAATCTACTTCTGAGATGAGTCCTCTCTATGCAATTTAAGAACAGTCCACAAAAATATTTGTACCATTCAAACAGAAAAGTTCAGGCTTTCTCACAATCATTTGGTAGTCAGTCAATAAGGGTTAAGATGTTTATAGTTTTTCTTTTCCTCTAATGTCTGTATTGTAAATGACAAATTGTTCATGCTTGTCTTCAGAGTCTGGTGGCTTTAAAATGAGCTCAAAGAGTACTTTGTTTCATGGATGAACTAATTATTTAGATACGGTAAAGCAAATATACCCTTTGTAGAATTGCCACATTAACTTGGGGGAGGGGTTTCAGCATTTCAATGATCCTGGGCTGTATGTTGTCTACTGGAAGTTTCCCCCATGGCAAATTGATCTCAGGGGAGAGATCAGAGTAAGAGAGATTCAGAGATCTCGAAGAAGGAAGCATAAACAGTAACACTCACCTGGATATTCAGCCACAACATGAGTAAGCATTAGAAGAAAATTTTATTAAGTTTATTGAACAAAAATCAGGGTTATTGTCCAGGACAATTTTCTCCACTTGTATCTCTGCAGAGAGAAGAAGCAGGTTGGTGACTTGACTATTCCAGACGGAATGTAAATGTGAAGTACTCTGCTTCACTAACCTGCAGAGCTGAGAGGCAGGTGGGGAAGCAATAGCTATGATCAGAGAGGGCAGAAAACAGGGAACCCAGGGGACCAGCCTGATCCAGGGGAGGAAAAGTGTTCAGATGGAGGATTTTGTCAGTGATTGTTGTCACTCTATTAATGGTTTCTCCAGGAACATCACACAGAGTGAAAAACTCCACAACTAAAACCGCAATCCAAAATTCAAAAACAAGGTTAGTAAATAAGCAATGTCCAGATATTAGAAAGGCAGTAGAGATCCATCGTGGGCAAGGCAAGGAAGGAATAATCCAGGGACATTAGCTTGGTCGGACACTAGGAAGCAAATGAGTGCAGTGAATTTCTACTAATAATAATCTGGCAGAGTGGCAGAGACTGGGGAGAGCTTAAGTAGTGCAATGCACAGGTGAGACAATTAGGCATGGCTTAGCTGGGCTGAATAAGGTTTTTTAGACCAGAGAGACTTGGTGGAAATAACATGGCATGGCATGGCAAAAATGGAATTTTTTTGGCACACCTTACCATGAGTAGGGAAACTTGTTCCCATCCTGGGGTAGAGCTCACTGGCCTGTTGGTGAGCCTTGTCTACTTAGGCTTAGTAAGGTTCAGCCCGAAAAGGCAACAGGAGGCCACCATTATATATTGACCCACCACCTACATTGAGAAAAGTCAGGGTTGTGTGCCATGTAAGCTGGCTGGAGTGGGCTTGCTTATCACTGGCATCACAATCTGGTTCTTTGCATGTGGAATGTCTTGTCACTTGTAGGAAAAAATCTTTAATTATTGTGTGAGTGTTACCAAATAGATATAATTGGACTCACCTCTACCTCCAGGCGTGATTAAGGAACCCAACTCCCATAGAGGGTCTTTCCTTTTATCAAAGGATTTGTCCAGTGAGGTACTCACAGGAAGATGAAGGATTATCACAGCCTAAGCTGAGCACCTCAGTGAAAGAGTTATTTTTGGTAATCTAGAGGTTCTCTTCTGTGCCGGATGTAACATGGCTAGAAAGACTGAGGCCTTGTTCTGCTCATATCATGGGTATTCTTTTGGTCTTTGACAGCCTAAAAAATAGCAGAGCCAAAAAGTGAACTGTCTACATTGTGACCCCTTACCTATGGTCATGAAATATAGATCATGACTGAAAGAACAACAATCAGATACAAGCTGCTAAAATGAGCTGCCTTCATAAGATGAGCTAAACCCTAGGGATCAGCTGAGGAGCTCATTGGAGGGGAGCCTGGAGTAGAGCTGCCGCTCCTCCGCATCTTTGCATTACAAATGTAATATATCACATATCTTCTGTGACAAAAGACATACTTGGAGTTAAAGACTGACCCTTTCTAGACTTTGAGAAAGAAAGAGCATTCTTCTCTTTTTTCACTTTCACTGACAGGATAACATTTCTGGTGCATATCTTAGGGACCACAGAGTGAAGAGGCACAGATCAGTTTTCTAGGCGGAGAGGAGTATTATTGCAGAAAACTGGAAGTGCTTTCACAACTGCCAAACTGGCAATGCATGCTGGTGCCATTTTTGGAAAAAAAGGTTGTGTGATCTATCTGCTCACTCCTTCCCTAATTCTTTCCTTCATTCCTTCATATGTATTCTATTTGTCTCCCACCAGCAAAGAAAGTTTTTCAGACTGTGCAACCATAAAAGTCAGTGCTGATGTTTGCCAATTTAATGCTCAGATTACAGAAACAAAATATTAGTTCAACATTTTCTAAATATACTCCTTATTTGTCTTCAGTGCAGAAACTGATTAAAACTAATTAAAAACACTATTGGTATGTTTTCAAAAAAAAAGTTCACAATGAAAAGCAGAAGGGAAAATAAAATATTATTTTAATAAAATAATGTTCAAAAACAATTTTCTGAATGGGAGATCAATTGCCTTTTGGACAACTGATTTTTTAAACACAGTGGCTGACAAGATGGCGAACGAATGGATATAGATACACTATATTGCCATAAGTATTCGCACACCCTTCCAAATAATTGAAATTGTGTATACCAATCACTTACATGGCCACAGCTGTAATAAAATTAAGCACCTAGGTATGCAGACTGTTTCTACAGACATTTCTGAAAGAATGGGTCGGTCTCAGGAGCTCAGTGAATTCTAGCATTGTACTGTGAAAAGATGCATGTGCAGCAAGTCCAGTCGTGGAATTTCCTCAATATTCCACCATCAACTGTCAATTGTATTGTAAGAAAATGGAAGCAATTGGGAATGGCAGCAACTTAACCACAAAGAGGTAGGCCACGTAAACTGACAGCTCCGGGGCAGCGGATGCTGATAGCCATTGTGTGCAGAGATCGCAGACTTTCTGCAGAGTCAATCACTACAGACCTCCAATTTTCATGTGGCTCGTAGAGAGCTTCATTGTATACCTTCCCATAGTCAAGCGGCTGCATCAAAGCCATACATCACCAAGTGCAATGCAAAGTGTCCGATGCAGATGCATGTTCTCTTAAGGGACGAATTGGGCTTCTCCATCTGGCAACCTGATGAATGAGTCTGGGTTTGGCGGTTGCCAGAAGGGCGGTACTACTCTGACTATATTGTGCCATGTGTAAAATTTTGTGGAGGCAGTGGTTTGCTGTAGGGTTGTTTTTCAGGAGCTGGGCTTGGCTCCTGAGTTCCAGTAAAAGGAATTCTGAATGTTTCAGGATACAAAGGGATTTTGGACAATTCCATGCTCCCAACATTTGGAAATAGCCCCTTCCTGTTTCAATATGACCGTGTACCAGAGCACAAAGCAAGGTCCAGGAAGATATGGATGAAAGAGTTAGGTGTGGATGAGCTTGACTGCCCTGCACAGAGTCCTGACCTCAACCTGATAGAACACCTTTGGGATGAATTAGAGAGGAGACTGAGAGCCAGCCCTCCAATATCACTCTATAACCTTCCAAATGTGCATCGGGAAAAAGTATTAGAAATTCCCATGAACACGCTTTTAAACCTTCTGGACAGCCTTCCCAGAAGGGTTGAAGCTGTTATAGCTGCAAAGGGTGGATCAACATCACATTGAACCTTATACATTAAGAATGGGATGTCACTTTATATGCAAGTTTATATGCAAGTCAAGGCAGGTGAGCCCTGACTTGCATATGGTATGATACCTTTGGCAATATGGTGTATATCAAAATTTGATGCCACATCCAGAGTGAGAGGCTCAGTTATCATTAATACAAATATTAATGTGTGTATGAGTGCTGGCAGCATGCTTTGGCCAATCACAGCACAAAAAAAGTGAGCTGCGTTGTGAGCACAGCAAAACTAATGGTGGCTAATTAAGCATATTTTTTAGGACTATGAAACCATGTTTTATGCAGGTTAGTGACAAGGTGATTGGAAAACACAAATAAAACGGAGCAAGCTCAGGTTAACGGCATCAAGGCTTATGGTGCATTCAGACTGACCGCGAATGGCGCGATAGGAGCGAGTGATTTAAATGTTAACCTTGTTTAGAGGCGTGTTCAGGAGCGAAGTAATGTGAAGGACGCGATGCGAATGGTGTGATTAGGGCAAATTTCGCGAAGCGAGACCGAAGCCAAAACCCACGACCCGAAGCAAATTTCCCCGGAGTTGAAAAATCTCAACTTTTCTGTCAATCCGCGTTGCGAATCAGTCAGTGCAGTCCCTGCAAAGAAATAAGGGATTCTTTTCTACAGGACCTCAAACAAACAGGTTCAGAAAGCTAGTCTTAATTACTTTTGGATCCAGGTTTTACTTGAAGAACATGGCCTTTACATAGGGCAGCAAGATTGAATACATTCACACACTGTGTACAGTTCAGTCCTTATTTCATCCCATGGCTGGGTCCCAATTCCATCTACTGACAAAGCAGATGACTTTTTGGTTGCTCAGAGTTGATGACTCAGAAAACTATAACTAAAATTATAGTAGCTGCAAAAAACAATTCTCTGTGAACTGGTAATTTCCCTAAGGCAGTTCAGAGCAAATAAAAAGAAACCAAAAGAACAAACCAAACAATTCCATACTGTGTAAACACAGTAAATTAGTTAGAGGCACAACTAAGTGGAGTGCATTTTTAAGCTCTCACACAGCTCGTCTGTAAGTGTATTGTTTTCTCCTCCGGAAGGACTTTTAGATGTATTTAAAATTGATTGCATTGTGGAAAAAACTCAACATGAAAAGACACTGTTATATGTACATATGTAAAAAATCTACAACAAAAACAAAATAGTTCTTTAAAAAGATGTACAAATAAAAAAAAATTATGTTTAAAATGTGCTTACAGCAGCTGTAATACGTACTGACTGAGAAGACAAAGGAATGGATTTCTATCTACAGTACAACCAAAAAGGTGTTTATAAATTTGTTTTATACTGAAAAAATGCTCAGTTGTCTGTTATATTTCCCCTGTGAATTCACCATCAAGGGAAGAGGGAGAGTTAAAAAAAGAGTGGTAGCATTCACGACTATCATCACAATAAGAAGCCAGAGGATAACAAGACCTCGTGTACTCTGGAGGGTTCTGTTTACTTTCTGATTCTGGTGTTTAACCAAAGCTAAAGGTGAGGTGTGTGTATCTTAAAAGATGGTTAAGTAGGACCCAAAGGTAGACTCACAAATACTGTGTTTCAGAAGCTTCATTAATGAAGTTGACATGCAGAAAGGGAGCCCAAAAAACCACTACAGCAAAAATAAGTACAAGCAAGAGAACAGGAACAAAACAGGAGTCTTTGAGAATGTCCTGGGATACCTGGCAGGTATAAGTACTGGCAGTGTGATTACTAACTGATATGAGAGAAGAATGTGGGAGGACAGAAGCCAGGAAAAGTGAGGAAATCACAAATCTGAGAACTGCAAAACAACATACATAAAGCAAACAGGAATTAACAAAAGGAAAAAAAAAACTATAAAAAAAAAATAATAATATAATATTTATACATTGACACTTTTTTTACAGCAGATGAAAATAGTGTACTAAACATATTATAGATGTTTTGCAACATATATAAAGTTAAAAGTTTAAGTTACAAACCTGGCAGCAACTTTAAATATAATTCAGCTTTAAACAGATATGACTCAAACTGGATTGTTTAATTCATCCCCGATTTGGGCAAAAACAATGTTCCCTGCAGAAATACGGTCTTGTGGTATTTCCTTATTTCTCGAAGTGAGTCTTTATCAATTTAGCAGCAATAATTGTCACTAATAACCATCATTATCAGTCAGGGTGTTACTATATATGTTTTCATGTTGAAACATCACAGTACAAGCATCACTCATGGGTATATGTAGTCAGGGGTTCAAGGACAAACTGCCTCACATTCCTGTTCCTGTGTTCTCTGATAAGGGCATCCAGGTTTACTTACATCCATCTACATCTCCAAAGCCTAGTTGAGGGTCCAGCATCTCTCTCCAGAGCTCCATTGAGGGTTCCAGCAGTTCCACTGCTTTTCTCAAGAGCTCCACAGAGGGTTCTACTGCGATTTCCAAAATTCCACTGCTCTTCTCCACAATTCCTCCTAGGGTTCTCCCAGCTTCCATACCGATCTCCGGGGCTCTGTCAAGAGTTCTCCCGGCTTCAACTGCGTTCTACAGGGCTCCTCTGAGGGTTTCACGACGGTTCTCCAGGGCTCCATCATGGGTTCCCCTGTGTTCTGGCCAAGTCTCCAGAGCCCCACCATGGTCCCAGTCTCCAGAGCTCCACCGTGGTCTCCAGAGCCCCACTGTGGTCTCCAGAGCTCCCCTGTGGTCCCAAGTCTCCAGCTCAACCTTGAGAAAGGATTTTCCATGGGTCCTCTGCGCTCCGTGGCTGACCTCCAGATAAAGTTCTCCGAGGGTCTTCTATGCTAGCTGCTAGCTTGTGCACTACTCCGTTTCCAGTTATGTTTGCAACTATATATTTTGATGATACACAGGGTAAATGACTAAATCTCAACCAAAGGCTATGTCATATGCTGAATGACTCCTACAATGGAAATCATCACTTTTATTTGACCAGATACCCTTTTATTTATTTTTCATGAGGTGAAAAACACATTTGGGAAAGTTTTGGCACCCTTTGCCTACCTGCCATTTCCCCCTGCCACATTGCCCTCTAAACCTTTTGTGGAACATATATGCTTCAACTTATTCAGTCCAAATTTGCTGCAGTTATAGTGAAGATGTGAAAGAATGCAACCAGGGCGGTATCCTAGGAATTCCAAAGGATTTACATTTTTTTGCATTGTTCATTTAGAAAAAACTTTTGGCAAGGCTCATAAATAGTTATTTTTTCTTTGTTTAATCACAAATAAATCAGACATAGTAACAGTTACAATAGTGGTTCCTCTGGAAAAAATATTCTTTTATGTCTTACCTTTACACAGGTACCAAAGGTTTGCATGTTGGTCTTAACTATGGAGCTATACTTGATTTATTTAAGGTATGTAATTTCTGGCGGAAATTGCTCTAAAACCCCTTAACAGGTTAACCTATTTATTAGTGTGTTGGTACTATTTTCATGTTGAAAGGATTATTTAACTATTTAGTTTCACATTAATAACTGTCATCTGAGGCAGTGGAACATGTCCCTGTAATATTTACTAGGATTCTCCTGGTTTCTTGACTTTCTTTGTTTCTTTTGCTCCACGCTTCCTCTCTGAACATCAAAGGTTGAGGTGACAGGTTGCTACTTATTCTCAGCCTTCATCTGTTGAATGAAAACTCTCCAAACAGCAATGGTTAATTTTTTTTTTTTTTATCATTGAAATTTCTCGGCAGCAGGGAGATGAAGCCCCACACGGAGCCAATCTGCCTCCCACATTTTCTGGTTGTACACTCTTTGCTCCAAGATGCATGCTTTATTTGCCCAAATATACCATTTAAGTATTCATTTGTTGGTGCAACAACATCTCTGCTTATTCTAAATACTGGCAGAACTGAATGCATTAGCATTTGTTATTCTTTGAAAATGTGTCATCACTACAGGCTTTTATATCTTGGCAAAAGACTTCATTTAATGGTTGTTATTCTTGAAACATAACTGAAGCAGAGAATGGCATTTTTACATTAACTCATATCAGTAGCATCAATGAATAATAATTATGTGAAATAATAATTTTGTTTATCAATTTATCAGTCCCTGAGATCTTTAGAAAACTAATCCGAATTATCGTGGCTCCACTGCCATACCTGGCAGTTGATACTGGGTGCTCTGGCTAAAAAAATGTGTTTAACTTCCATCAAACCTAATGATGTTCATTATGTCCACGCATTTCCTCTTTGGTTCATCTGTACCAAAGAAAGTTGGTCCAGCAGGGTAGTGGTTCATCAAGAAGCAATTATGCAAATCAATGCTGTGCAACCAGATTTTGTGTAGGGTGAAGTGACTTTCTTTAGCTAACCATTTTATGGGATAATTGTTCAGTCCTTTGTGAAGTGTACTATCATGAACTTGAACATTTACACGGAAAAAGGGAGGCCTGTCAAGTCTGGAACTCAGCTCTTTCTCCAAGCATTACATGGTCTGACCTTACGAATAATTTGCTGGGACATACCTTTCTCTAAATGTTGGCAACTGGTTTGAATAGTTTGCACTTGCAAATAACTTATTCTGCTGTAAAACCCTCCTACATTGATGGGTTGAAACCAATGCCTCACTAAGGTCACCGCTAATGTCTGTCCACCTTGGTTTCGTGTTAAATAGTTCAAAGACAATATTCAGTTTAATCTAAAGATATATTTTCTTCTGTTCAGGATGTTGCCAATAGGTCAATTTGGTATTTCCTTACTATCATTTTGGTTCCTGTTTGCTTTCACCCATTCTCTCATTCCTCTCCTCTCTTCTTCCCTTTCAATCTATCTGCCTTATTCTAATTCCCCTTTACTCGCTCACTCTCTCATGTTTATTTCAAAGGGCCCTCCAGCATCTCAGAATAAATAAATTAAACATTTCATTATGCTCTCGTTTTAAAGCTCCTTTCAGGAAGGGGATTGCGCTTATTTGTCCGTGAGCTTCTGTTTATCCTAAATGACTGCATCAGACATGATCATGAGCATCTGGGAGCCCTGGCTGTCCATGTTCATTTTTCATGTACCAGACCTAATTCCCACAAAGTTCACATTGGTATTTTCTAATGCTGCATACGGGCGCAGCTTCTGGGATTAAATTTGGCAAGCAAGGCAGCAAACTGCATGCAAGCGCACACCAAAGGAATGCTAACATAAATTACATTCCGGTTGGTGTCAGTCAAATTGATGCACAAGGTTGACGCAAGCAGATTTTATGTTTTAAAGCACAAAGATGTTTTTAAAATGTTATTTGAGTTTTTTCATTACTTTCCATTTCTGAAAATCAGATCTTCATTTTGAGAAAAAAATCTAATTCTTATTATGCTTTGTTTCCATATATTGCAGTTGCAGGCAGCACACTGTTCCTGCTGACTCATGCTTGCATTCATGCTTTGTGTCTGTGCATGCTGCTGGGTTCAGCTTGATGGACCATGTTTGATAATGAACTGTATCTCTCCGTTTGACGTTGGTAATGTATTCTTGACCCTGACGTAGCTGCCAAGCAGCTCCTGCTGAGGGTCAGTTTGACCCATGGTGTTGATATTGTTAGGGTCACATAAAAGTCTGAAATTATTTTATGATACACAAAAATAGCAGAAAAAGAATAAAAATATAGTTATGATTTAGTTCCCCTGCACAATCCATGGTGCAAAAACCATTTCGGTTTTAGCATGCGCACGCATATGAATTCATGTAGACAATGCCAGGAAAGTGCTTGGACACAATCTCCAACCCATATGGACCCTCACAGCCATCTGTTCCAAAATGTACATGCCAAGCTCTGCTCGATGGCTCTCCTCTCCCTCTTTCTTGATTGGACCATAGTTCTGCTCCTCTACACTGTCCTTAACAGTTTAGTCCTGTATCACATGAACTATGGTAACCCAACACCAACACACACACTTTTCTAAAAATACCTTTAAACTAAGTGGCACTGTAAAATAAAAAAGTGACAATACACTACCTGAATGCAATGTTTTGGCCTATCTGGCTAGTTGTAAAATAGCTTAGAATAAACCCCCCTTTCATTGCAGTAGCCTTTTAAATATGCTAATATAGTGTCTGGAAAAGTCACTTATTATTGGCAATTTTGCTGTTATTATGTACTTTGTACAATCCCCTCTTGCCAGTGGAACATCAAATAGTTTTCTCCTATGAACTTTATAAGGTTGGAGCATGCAGTGAAAGGGATCCTTGGACATTCCTCATTGAACATTCTCTGTAACTCTACCTTTCTCAACAACGAATGGAATAATCTTTTATTGGAATTACAGCAATAAAACCCTCTTATTCCTGGCCAACCTTTCGCATGTTTCCACAGGTATTTTATGATTTATCTTTGGTGATGAGCTCCAAGTCTTTCATGTTGGAAGGCCTTTGTGCCCTCAACCCAAAATTGACCTTCCTCCACAGATTCTCTATCAGATTCAAGCTGGGACTAGGGCAGTCCAAAATATTAATGTTACATCCAGTTGGAAGAATTTTGTTGAAAAATTTAAAGATTAGTTTCAGCCTAAATCTGCCAAGGGTGTGACTAATTTTGGCATAAACTCTATGTTTGTGATAGTAGGAAAGATTTTTTTTTTGCATCACTCCCAAACAAGTAGTTGTCATGTAAATAGCATCTTATGGTTGTTGTTATCATTGGTTGGACATAACTTTATTAGCAACAGAGTTAGACATGTATAAAAAAGAAAGTATTGTCTTGGTTGTTGTGGTTTTTAGCAGATGTTGACATACACCAAGATATCTATGCCTTTAAGCAATTTTGGAAAGCTGAATTTTATGGCTTTGACGGCTTCACTACATACAGCTACTTCCACAATAAATTAAAATATGCGTTCTCTTGAGGCTCCTATGTCAGATTAAAAGTAGGTATTTAAACTTTTCAATAAACACACATTGCTGATTAAAAATATTTATTACTGGATTAAAATTGTTTTTTTAAGCATACCTCGTGGAAGCTGGCTAAAGTTGGTAAGAGAGTGAACCATTGTAAACAAGTCTGAAAATAACATGGGCTGAAAGGACACTCAGCAAGAAAGAAGCAACATAAAAAGGCAGATTACAGATTGCACAAGCACTCAGTGACAAAGAGCCTCATTTTTGGAGACATGTCCCATTATAAAACTGAAAATGAATTGTTTGACCATCATAACATTTTTTAGAAAAAAATTGGCACTCTTGCCAGCCTGAGAACAGCATCCCAACTGTCCAGTATGCACATGATGGCATCATGTTGAAGGGGTGCAGGAAGGACTGTGGACATCATAAGGGAAGAAACTTATGTGGAAATATTGGAGCAACATACCAAGACATCACCCAGAAAGTTAAAGCTTGGATGCAAATGGTCTTCTAAATGGACAATTGAATTCAATTAAATTCAGTTCAATTAAATTCAATTCAATTTAATTCAATCCGGACATACTTTATTATTTCCAAAGGGAAATTAAATATTGTTGTAGATGCTGATGGCTGTGGGCAGGAAGTAACTCCTGCAGCAGTCTGTCTCAAAGCAGATCTGAAGAAGCCTCTGACTGAAGACACTCTGTTGTTGTACAGCAGTCTCATGAAGAAGATGCTCTGGGTTTTCTATAATGTTCATTTTATGAAGAATCCTTCTTTGCATAATAATCTCCAGAGGTTCCATAGTCCCCAGAACAGAGCAAGCCTTCTTTGTTAGCTTGTTGAGGTTTTTTAACTCCCTGGCTCTGATGCTGCTACTCCAGCAGATGATGGCAGAAGTGATCACACAGATCTGACTTATTGAACAGACTTATAGAAGATATGCAGCATCTTGCTGCAAACACCGAAAGACCTATAAGCTCTCTCAAGAAGAACAATCTGCTCTGTCCATTCTTGTAGACAGCTTTACAGTTGCATCTCCACTTAAGTCTGTTGTCCAGGTGAACACCGAGGTATTTATACTCTTCCACCACCTTCACTTCTTCTCGCATGGTGGAAATAGTGTTTGACCTATTCCTGTTTCTCTTGAAATCTACAATGATCTCCTTTGTTTTATTCACCTTTAAAATCAGGGGATTGTTTCCACACTGTGCCACAAAACGGTCTGTTTGTCAGGTAGTCTTTGATCCAGGACATTGTTGAGGCCTACACCTGAGTCTTCTGGACCCTAAGCACACTGGCAAATTAGTTACAAAGTGGCTTAAGGAGAACCATGTCAATGTTTTGAAGTGGCCATTACAAAGCCCAGATCTCAATCCCAAAGCAAATGTTTGAGCAGAGCTGAAAAGGTGTGTGTGCGCAAACTGACGTGCAATCCTGACTCAGTTACTCTAGTTTCATCAGGAAGAATCAGCCAAAATTACAGCCAACTACTCGGAGAAGCTTTTGTAAAGATACCCAAAACAATTGACCCCAGTCATACAGTCTAAAAGCAATTCTAGCTAATACTAAATGTATGCATGTAAAGAACAGAATTTGAAGAAAGTTAAAAAAAAACAAAAAAAAAACAATCCCTAATAATATCTCAGTCATTATTCTGGCATTTAGCAAATAGAAATAATCCTGATAATCCTGACTAACCGCAAACAAGAAAAGTTTAGCCTAGTTTAATGTCAGAACACTGAGAAAAAAAGACTTTATTAATACAGTATATGTAAAAACCTGGTTTCAACTGTGTAATTGTAATGGATATATGTATGTTTGAAATGTTTTACATCTTTATTGAGACTAGTGTCTCTTGTTGGAGATATTTGTTCCATTGAACAAGTGTTTGATGTGTTTGAGGCAGAAACAGTCAGACAGGTTTTCTGGTGCCTCTTCCAAGTATGATTTAATGCTGTAAGCTTTATTAATCTGTCTGAAAACGTGTGCCCGTTCTGGCACAGCCAGAGTTTTCAGGATAGCTGCGCCAGTGATTTCTCAGGAAGAGTATGACTCATAGAACGTGGAGCAGAAGACTCCCCCCACTACCTCAGGGAGCTTGTCTGTTAGGAACTATGCTCCAAAAAGCCCATAGGCCCACCTAAAGGTTTGATGCAATTCTCAGATGTGTCACCTAACCCAAAAACAGCAACATTTTCACTGCTTGCGACTGCCGTCTCAGATAGAAAACAAGTGAGAACACCTAAGTGTTTTTTTCAAGTTATTTGCTCTCTGCCCATGCTTTGATTACATGACTACATGCAAATTTCAAACAGCCCTTGTAGAATTGAATAGCAGGTAAAGATAGTAAGAGAAAAAGAGTCATGAAGTCAGTGCCTTCATAGGCCTTTTTTCTACTTTGACATAGGAATGTAGTGCATTTTTATTCATATAAGGTGCCTTGCAAAATAATTCATGCAAAATTGTGGCCTACATGTAAAGCAAAATTTGTGAACACTGCACATAACCCTGAATGCACCATCCCCACAGTAACACATGGTGGTAGCAGCATCATCCTGAGGGGATCATTTTTTCAACCGGAAGGCAAGTTAATTATATAACAATCAACACATCAGCCCTATATTAAAAACGGTTGTGACCGTAGCATGCTGTGGGAATGGTTTTGTTAAGTTGGAACATCAAATCTTGTTGGAGTTGATGGGAACATGGAAAAACAGGACAATCCTGGAAAAAAATATGGTAGACCCTAAAAAAGACTTGAGGCAATGTCAAAGGATCCCCTATCCAGCAGGACAAACATCGTAAGCCAAAGCTGTAATGGAGTGAAAGCATATTCAATTCAATTCAATTCAGTTTATTTATATAGCGCCAATTCACAACACATGTCGTCTCAAGGCACTTCACAAAAGTCAGGTACATACATACATATGAGTGTGTTATAGTGGTCCAGTCAATGTCGAGACCTAAATCCAACTGAGAATCTGTGGCAAGGTTTGAGAATTACTGATCAGATGCTCCCCATCCAATCTGACTGAGTTCAAGCTATTTTGCAGGAAACAATATAAAAATTGTCAATCTCCAATTCCATCCTTTGCATTAGATCTGTTAAATCAATATTTTATTCAACAAAATGTCAGAAAAGGAAATACCACTGTGATTACTTTAGGACATTTTTTATATATTATATTTGTAAGCATTTTTTTTATAATATCATGAATTACACTTGGGACACAATGTTTGTCTGTAGAGCAAATAGATTATTGCTTTGTACATCTTAAAAAACACTTCAACTGGAATCTCAAGACTTATTTTGCACCAACCTGAATACACTCCAATAGTATAGACTAGTAATCTAACATATAAGGTCTAAACAGGAGTTCCTGTTTTGTATTACTTTATTGTTTTGCAACCAAGATACCAAATATTTTGTGATTTACTGTAATTACTGCTAAAAAATAGTTTTTTGTATGTGTTAAAGTTGAGATCCGAACAAAACTTGCATTTTATAAAAATGTAGGTATTTCTTTAGTTGTTGCCCTTGATGTGCCACTTGATGGTGCGATTCAGTTCATTTTCCTGGCTGAACAACAAATGTATGGCCCGACATTCTCCTTGAAGTTTTTTTGATAATACATGGTTCCATCAAATACAGCAAGATGTCCAGGTCTTGAATCAGCAAGCAGTCCCAGACCATCATACTACAGTCACCATGTTTGACACTAGATATTATCTTCTTTTTTTGAAAAATTGTTCATGTCAGATGTGAGTGGTTTCACACTTTCAAAAAAGTGCAACGCTGACCAACGCAAGTGATACTTTACATCTTTTTGGTACTTTTGTGACCGCCTGGATGACTCATTATTGCATCTTGGAGTAATTTTGGTATACCGGCCACTCCTGGAAAGTTAAAAAAAACAACTTTGACTTTTGGCCCATGATTTCAAAAGGGAACATTGGCACAAAAACAACAGAAAGAACATCAGTGAAAGATGGTGGTGGCAGCATCAGATCTGGTGTTACTTTACATCCAATGCAGCTGAGATATTTGTCAAGCATGATGAAATAATGAATAGTTCCAAATACCTAAAGCTAAAGCTATGATTGCAAGGAGTTCATTCTCAGCTCTCATGGATTCACCATGTGGCAATTTAATCATGAAAAGCAAATGCAATGTCAGACTAAAACAAGATTCAGGTCTTAATTTTATAAAACTAAATCACAATACAGATGTAATCAATTTTATTTTCAGATTCTGTGCTTTTTCAAAACTTGAACAGAACATGCAAGGTTTGCCACTTTTGCAAAACTGATTTTGTCTATAACAGAAGCTAAAGAAATTAATAAACAGTGTCACCATGCTACCAGCTGTGCACAACTAGAGACTGGTATAGATGCCCATTCTTTTTCCAAAACACCTTAAGTTCAGGAGAGGATTGTGAATAGAAATGTTTAAGTATTGCTCTAGATTCATCATTTTATTTAGGTCTGGGCTTCGAGCTGACTATTGCAAACCATGGATATGCTTTGATATAAACCATTTTAATGAAGTACTGGCTGTATGTTTAGGGACCTGCTGGAAGATAAACCTCTGACTCAGTCTCATGTTTTTTTAAAGCGTCTAACCGGGTTTCCATTTAGAGTTGCCCTTTAATTATTTCTATCCATCATCTTATGAACTCAGTAGTTTCTCTGGCCCATGTTGCTCAAAAAGTTAAGCTTGGGATCTCTGCAACCTCTCCAAAGGTACCCAGGGCCTTTTGGATGCTTCTCTGATTTAGAAGCAAAGCACAGCAGCAGCATCTGATTTGTGTCAAAAATATGCTCCTCGTACTTTTTATGAAACAACCCACACGAGCAGCATCTGGCTGATACATCAAGTTGTGGCACCTACCAATCCTTTTTGTGTCTGTTCTACAGCAGTGTACAAAAATCCAAATGCCACAGTTTTTCCAGCAAGTATGCATCAAAATCATGAGGTAAAGAATTCTTCTTTTCAGCATGTATCTAACTTCAAAATACAACAAAGCCAAACCAGGACCATTTGAAGCAAAACAAACAGCAACGAGCTATCCTTGAAGGCTCTGTCTCAACATATGGACAAACGTATCCTTTGTCATATGCTTAATCAAAGCAGTTTACCTCAACAAAAATGTCAATAACCCAACTGCTTGAAGTAGTTAAGGTAGATAGGAATTATCACAGCAGGGATGAAGGAATAGATCATGACTTAGTTCATTTTATATTCATATTCTGCAAGGCCATCAGAATGAAAGATTATTGAATCCAACAGAAAGACCCTTTAAGCGAAGATTACCTATAGAGTAGTGATATTTATGACCTATCTTTAGCTCATTAAACCAGCCAATAACATAATCTTGTTTAATTTACATGAACCACTTTACGGAAATGAAATTATGCAACAAATAACCCCCTTTAAATTTTCTTTCCTGCTGTGTCATCGACAGTCACCTGTGGAGAAATGGTTTTGAATTGCTGGACACAATTTAAGACGGTGCAGAGCTAATCCGTAAATAAACTGCTGCTCACACTGAGTTATGTAAATTCAAAGATGTCCTGTGACCTGTTATAAAAAAAAATGCACACTGGGCTCCATCTGCAGCATAGACAACCATCTGGTACAACTCAAGAGAAGAAGCACGTTGGTCAGCAAGGGGACAAAGAGCAACCGCTTGTCAATCAAATACAGCCTCCCTGTGTTGCAGAGTTGTTCCACAGAAGAGCAAAATGGGCAGCCATGTGTTTCCAAAAATTCCGTCAAAGAATGTTAGACGAGTGCAGTGCCTTGAAAAGTATTCATATCCCTTCAACTTTTGTTCAGTTTAATTCAGTTTTCTTTATATAGTGCCAATTCACAACACGCCATCTCAAGGCTCTTCAGTCATACAGACAGATTACAAGTCAAGTACATACTTCAAAATTGATCTTAGTTATCCCAGTTAACCCAAAAGAGTTCCAAAACTGTTTTGCAAGCCAAAGCTTAGACTGAAAGCTGTCCCTAACCTTTCCATTCTATGAAGGAAAATTGATAAATTCAGCAGTTTTGCAGAGCTGAATCAGACAAAAACAATATGAGTAAATTCTGAGGTGAAGCTTTAAAGAAGGATCCAGGATCCATTTCCAAATGATTAAGTAATATTATCAACAAATTGTTAAAACTATGTAGGAGTTGCCCACTGGTTGTTTATTAGCAAAGCTATTTCTGTGCTAAATGTAAATTAGCGTAGCTCCCAGCTTTTCATGTCTGTCACTTAAAATAGTAAATCACAGATATGCCCTGTCAGGAAAAGGTACGGGAAAATTCAGACAAGAGTGACAGATCAGCAAATCCCAGACTCACAGACTTAAATCAGACAAGTCTTCTATACCATCTTGTTGAGACAAGGTATTCTGCTTTGATACCTGTCATAGCTCTGCATATCACAAAAAGCGGGGAAGTGTGTAGGAACTGGAGCAAGGGAGAAAAAAATTAGGAATAAAAAAAGAGGGGGAGATCAAATATCTCAGTGTCTTCTCCTCAAATGTTTCTGCTCTGGTTCAAAATGTTTGCCTTTAGCCTTCGTTAATGCCTTAACACAACCATATCAGTGAATAATGTCACTGTAAAATACTATAGTATGTATTTGTTACACATGTACCAGCTAAAAAAGACCAGAAACACCAATATTTATTTGCATGTTATTATGAAAATTATGTTTTATGGCAATACTATCAAAATACCACAGTGCATAGCACACAAAATGGTGCATGACAGAGGTTGAAGGAAAGTGATACATAACTTAAAAAGGTTTAGATAAATAAATCTGAAAATAGAAGGTTCATCTTTGTTTGTGAGGTGTTATATTGGATGCACTGGTGGGTCAAGAGACAAAAGCAGGTTTTAAATCATCCTTTGGTTCTTTTACCTACACGTGTTCTTTAGGCCTCATGATAAACTGAAAATGTGGCATTGAATGGGGGGTTGAAGTCAACCAACCAATATTATAACCCTGAACCACCTCACGAGATACATGATTGCAGAACGAGTGTGACATAGTAATATGATACAAAGCAAAGACAGCTGGAGTAGCAGCATGGGTCCAAGGGTGTGCACAGAGCAGAGGAACCACATGATCTACCATCTGATCTGAGAAATACATTCATCAGCAGAATCAGAAAACGACATGTTGAGAAATGTGTGCAACAACTTGCTTGTTTGGAAAGCTCAGAATGCATTGACTGCATTAACCAAGCCGACCATTTGTATGTATGGAAAGAGACATGATGTGTACAAAGAGATCCATGGCCAAACACCCGTTTTTTATCCACATGAACATCTGGAGGAAGAGACCAAAACTGCAGATCTTGAAGTGTCAGAAAAAAAACTCCAATGTAAAGCTCCGCAACACTTCTTAGCTAAAGATGTCTTGACGGTCAGTGAGTTTTTTTGAGGCGGCGTGCCATCAGGAATTTAAAGCTTAATGGATACTGAATAGTGTCCCTTATGGGATGCTTACATTTAAGGCAGGATTATTCTATTTAACCACAAAAATTTTACTTCAGTTCAAACCAATGATTTTATGTTTTTAAAACCTTTTGCTATCCAAAGTTTTTCCGGAGCCGTATTTGATCTCCACTGATGACTACAGGTTGGATTTATTTATACTGTATAACAGCTATTGGGTAATGGTAAATTTTGTTCATGCAGGGAACGAACAATCAGAATCATATATTCAAGCATGAAAAGGTATCTATCAGGGCCTATCAAGCTATCAGCTTATTGTTAGTACACACACAAGCTACATAACATGATATATGCTTCATGATTGAGAACAGATTTAGTATTTGTGATTTTATTCCACACAAAAAACATGATTTATTTATGATTTTTTTTGGCTTATATAATTTTATTATAGATGCAGTTTGAAAGAAGTCTTCTACTTGTAACACAAACAGAAGCAGGATATGTTTCTGATGGTTTCTCTGCTATTGCTAGTTTTCCTCCCAGAAGCAGCCACACATAAATTTTTCATAAGCTCGTACTAAAGAGCAAGACAGAGGAAACAGTAAATAATAAAAAAATACAAATAAAACCAGAACATGTTCACATATTAGTTTTCACTGTGGGTCGTCCAAGAACCTCTGATGTAAAAACAATGCAAATATTAATAAATAAATATTTTCATTTCTGAAAATAAGCTGACATTGGCAGCTGGAGCTTATACAGAAGGATGAATATGAATAGTCAAGACTGAATGAATCTTAGATTAATTTAAAGTATGGTGCTTCAGGGACATTGAAATTCTTGTGCTGAAATTTTCTTCCTGCTCACTTGTTATTTCAGAAATGGGTACAAAAGATGTAACTTCTATTACAGATTAGGAACAAGGTTTTGGCACATGTTTTACAATCTGTGAGAAATCTTACCATCACCTTCCTTCTAATTTTCACTAAGAAAGGAATTCATCAGTGTGATGTTAAAGATTACAGATTTTGAGATTAAATGTCAAGGATTTCCATTTTTTGTAATTTAATCAAGACCGAGTCATTAAAGCCTAGAGCTGTAGACAGACCACAGACTAGTTTATTGCCACTGCACAAGCACCTGACAGAGTATTTATTCTGTCTGTGCTTTTTCTGTTTTTCTGTGAGTTGTATCTGACAGGTGCTTAAAGAATTGCCCCCTGGTGTTATATGAGTGGGTAGTGCATTAAATTTGGTTTGTTAAGTAAAGTTTAAACAGCCTTTCAAGCGGAATAGGAAGTATGGACCCTCAGTCTTCAAGGGACATGCCTTCCGTCTGAGAAGCAACTGCTGAATTACTTCTGCTCTCTGAAGTATCACACGATCGGGTCAAACTGTGGGGATATCTGTCTCACTGCAGATATGATTTTTTGTTGTGAAAATTATTTTATAGAGAAAAAATATTTATTTTGTAGTGCCTTTATTAAGCTCTGTAAATATACACAACCTCACACATGACAAACAAAGTAATCATCTTGTCTTGGAGCAATCATCTGAAAATCCTGGACTCTCATTAAGACCTTTTATGTATCTCCCATGTGATTAAATAAGAAAGGGGTATAAGACCTAACACTGGCTTTTGTTGAAACAGTACAGAATTAAACCCAAAGAGACCGTTATATTTGTGTTAAAATTTACATACACTAAGCAGCTCTGACAATGTGGTGTTACCACCAAATACCACCACAGTCTTATTAAACGCTCCATAAATAATATCCTCAAAAGTTTTTCAACTTTCTGCTATGAAAAATAAAATCAGACTTATCTGAAAACTGTACCACAGTCATAATTAATAGCCAATAAGGTGAGTGGCTTATGAACTCTCAGGAGATGGGGGCGAGCCATATATAAATAATTGACCTTCCTAGCATTAGCAGTTAGCAGTTGTAAGCTAACAAAGGAAAGTTTATAGGTTATTCAGCACTCCTTCAGGTGATACAAAACTAACTAAACTTAATATAACTATTAATGTGCATATGAGCACTGGTCATGCGTTGCGACCGATCTGTGCTCAAGCCACTTTTTGAAATGAAGTTTGTCATAATTTTGAAACACTACTCAGAAAAAAATAAACTATGCTCAAAGCTGTCTGTTCTCATTAGCTCAGTAGGTAGCCTGCTAGTACTAAAATGTTTTAGTGTCTAGCACCACAAACCAAGGAAAACACCATGAAATAAAGAATATTTAGATTGTTTCATCCTAAACTATATTTCTCTGCCCACACACCACCTTTTCTGTGAATTGTTCTGATGAACAGGAGTGAAGAGTCCGAAGATGTGTCCTTGATATGTCGTAAAGGCGGCCCGGTCTAGACGCTTGGTGGCATGGCGGACGGCGAACAAAGAACCCATGGTGGCTGCTCTCAGTAGCAACTGGGAGGGGGAGAAGCTTCTGGTCAGACTGTAGGGTTCAGGTGTGCAGAGCCGTCTTCCGTCTTCTTCAGGCAGAAAACCACTTCATCCTCTTTTCTGGGGGAATCTCTGGCTGAGATTCCTTTTCTGCTGAAGCTCAGAAAGAAAGGTTAAGGCAGCTTGTCTCACCCTTTTATTTGCTCTACGATCGACTGATACATTAACATAAGATCATAGTCAACTTTGGCCCCAAGGATTCTTTGAAATAGAGTCTTACTTGCCAGTGAGTTTCACAGAAGTTCAGGTGGTTGTGCGCTGTCGCAGGTAAAAGAGAAACAGGTGTCACTGGGAGAATTGTTTTGTTAGTGGCTCCATGACATCACTGCGATTCCAGCTGTGACTCCTCCTTCTTGTAGTGTACTTTAGTACTTTAATGCACTGCATTTAGGGATTCAGAGATTTTACCAATCTCTTTGTTTGTGTACAGTTTAGTCCATGTTTCATCCCAAGGCTAGGGCACATTACCTATACCACATGTGTCAAACTCCAGTCCTCAAGGGCCAGTGTCCTGCAACCTTTAGATGTGCCTCTGCTTCAACACACCTGAATCTAATAATTAGGTCATTAGCAGGATTCTAGAGAACTTGACTGCATACTGAGGAGGTAATTCGGCCATAGATTCAGGTGTGTTGAACCATGGACACATCCACAGTAGCTTTCTTCCTGAATATTTAGGTTTTAAATAACCTTTCTTACTTGGATGACTAACTTGAAAGGCTAAGAGACACTGGCCTCTGTGTAATGTCATATGTATATCCCAGGGAAACAGAATGGAATGAACAATTAGTAGTGCCAGTCTTTATGGCACTGAAAAATAATATGGCGGCATTCTAATTTTCCACTGAATAAATGTGTTCTAACTAAATATTGTGTTCTAGAAATTTTTTTTATTTGGTAGGGACAGATACAATAAACATAGATCATTATGCAAAATAATCTGATGCCTGTATCATAGTGCCTATAGCTATAGCTAATTCGCAACACCTGTCCCTTGAAGGGCTTTTAACAGTTAAAATAAATAAAAAGTAAAAACAATTACAATAAATGCAATCAGAAATGTCCAGAAACCAGTTAGTACTAATAAATTCACTGTAATAAAATTAAAACATCCACTCGAGATCAAACAAATGTGCGCCTCATTTATACAGTTATGCATTTCATATGACATGGCCACACTGCTGCTGCTGTGTGAGCCAGGATTTTGCTTGTTTTTTTTTTTTTAAGTGGACAGGCTAGTCAAAGTCTTAATATTAACAGGAAGACCATTCCACAGGTTGGTTCCTTTCACAGAAAAGAATTTTTTTGCAAAAGATGTTTTACAAAATGGAACTTTACAGTTTCCACATGTAGCAGCTCTCGTTGACCTGGAGGTGTCCAGTCTGTTAACAAATTTACAAAGTGGCTCAGGTCCAAGTCTAATCAAACATTTAAAAATCAACTTTATATAGGTAAGATTAACAAAATTCACAAAATTTTAGAATTTGTATTTATTTAAGATGTGACAGTGATGAAATCGAATGGGCTTTTTAAAATTTTTAAAGTCCTATTATAAAGCCTTTCGATAGGCTTTAAGGTAGTTTGACTGGTCTGAGACCAAACAGCAGTACAGTACGACAGATGTGACAGGATCACTGTATTCAAAAAGACATGAGCACATTCTAATGTCAGAAAGCTTCTGATCATTCTGAAATAGTTCATATTCGCCTTCATTGTTCTTACAATGCTTTTAATGTGAGGATCTTTAAATGAAGATCTAATATTACTCCTAAATATTTTTCTTGTTCTACCTGTTCAATTAGTTCTCCGTTTATTCTGATGTTTAGATTGTTTGTTTTCCGAGTTCTTTGTATAGAGAAACACATAGATTTGGTTTTCTTCAAGATTAATGTCAAATAGGATTTGTTTAACCAATCGGATACTTTCTCTAGACTTTTGGTAAATGTGCTGCTGACAGCTGAAGGGTTTTTACCAGGCACATAAATAACAGTGTCATCAGCTTACATCTGAAGGCTAACTTCACACTTCAGGCAAGTCATTCACATACAGGCTGAAGAGAATTGGCCCCAGTATGGTTCCCTGAGGAATTCCAGTTTTAATTTTCACGTGGAGCAGATTTTACATGATAAAAACTACACTTTGTTCTCGGCCCCTCAGATATGATTTTAAACCATGATAGTGCCCTGATGTGATATATTAAAAATAAAAATTTTGAAAAAAGACAACTGTGGTTCACAGTATCAATGCCTTTTTTAAGTCCAGGAATACTGCACCCACGTTTCTTTGTCAAGCGATCCCAAAATGCTTCCCAATAATCCCAAGATAGCCGATTCAGTAGAAGGTTTTGTCTAAAACCATACTGTTTAGGGTGATGTACTGGTGTGTTTCTAATTACGGAGTTAGTTGTTCTGAAACTATTTTTTCTAATACTTTTGACCTCACTGGAACTAGACTTTTTGGTCGATAGTTACTGACATCTGCGTTATTCCTGGACTTAAATATGGGTTTAACTAATACCTTTTTCCAAGCATCTGGAAATGTTCCAGTTTTAACAGAGACATTTATAATGTGGTTCAAAGGCTGGATTAAAGTGTGAGCGTACTTTTTTAGGAACACTTCGTCTATGCTATACATCAGCTTTCAAGACCGTTGCCTGATTCACTTCTCCAATTTTGAAAGAATTCTCATCTGATGCTGATATTATTTTAAAATTTTTTATACTAAGCCATTTGAAAAAATTTGAAGCAAGATCTTTTTCAGTTTAAGAAAATATTATAAAATATTAGCAATCAACAGATTTTGAAAATTTTTTTTTCAAATTTTAACAATTGAGTTATTTATTTTCATTTGTTTTTTTAAACTATTTTTTTTTCCCATTGTTTAAATTTCCCCTTTGTTCATTAGAATTTTTGTATAATAGTTAGCTTTTGAGTGCGTATTTTTTTTACAACTTGATTTTGTAAACCTTTTAAATATCCTCAGGTCTGTATCATAACTGGTCTTAAAATGTTTTTTTGGGGAAAGTCCCTTTTTTTATGTGTTCGCACTGCCCCTTACCCAGGAAGCTGTCTTTTTTTTTTGTGGCCTTTTACATGGTTTTAAAAAATTATCTAAAACATTACTCATTATAGAAGTAAATATATTGCAACAGTCATTCGCTGGAAAAATTTTTCACTACTTCATCCCACTTAATGTTTGTTAACTCGCTCTCAAAATTGATGAGGTCCTTTCGGGAGTTGTTTACTTTGTTTATCTGTTGATCATTTTTAATATTCGGTTACCTGCTTTTTTGAGAGTTTTTCTGGAAGTTATTATCATGTTATGATCTGATAGGCCACACACCAGATTGTATTTTTTGAAATTCTTCAGGTTTATTGGAAAAAACTAAATCTATTGCTGTCTTTGATGTTTTTGTTAGACGAGTGGGTCCCTTTATAAATTGATGAAAATCAATTTTTGATGTTAATTCTTTAAGGTGCTTCCACTGGATTTATCCAACCAGTTAACATTGAAATCCCCGGTAACAAGGCACTTTCACTTGTTGTGGGGTTTAAAAGTTTTGATTTGTTTTTCTAAATTTTGATAAAAGTTTGTGGGCAACTAGATGGTAGCTTATACAATAAAGGAATGTAAACATCATGCGTGGGGATAAAGCCACATTTACACATATTTTTTCAAGTGATAAAGTTTCATCTAGTTGGGTCTCCTTGGTCTTAAAAGAGTCTTTAATATAAACCAAAACACCACCTCCTCTGCCAGTGATCCTATCCTTTCTGTAACACTTATATCCAGGAACATCTATCATTGAGGTTGGAATTCTGTTATGCAGCCACGTTTCACTTATACACAAATAATCAAGATTTGAACCAAGTAACAAAATTTTAATTTCATCACATTTCTGAAGCAGACTTCTAATATTTAGATGCCCGCCAAAAACACCCTTCGGTTTTACTGTGGGATCCCAGACAATTTTGCATGATTCACTGTCTGGAAGAGTAAATATTTTCTCTGTTTTTTTTATGGTTTGTGACTGCAAAGTTTTTATACTATCAGTAGTGTCTCTATTTGTTTGCTTATACTTGACGTTATAAGTTGTATTAATGTTAAAGTCAGTCTTACTGTTAGAAGCGTAATCTCTGGATCCTTGTGCGCAATTTAAATCCTTCTGTTGTGAGGTTATGTTACTTCTTAAATGTCAAAAGGCAGTTATGATCAAAGTTACCACATCAGGGCACTACCTGATTATCATGAATTTATAGCTAAATAGTTCTCAGTCTTTTTCAATTATTGTTTTATGAATACCTGCCTGGTGAGGTGTGGCATTATAGAACAGTACATGAAGCAGTGGATTCTCACACTGGTATTATCAAACAGCAAGCCCTGCACACATATACATAATAAACACAAACGACTTGTCTTCAGAATATAAGAATTTATTAATATAATACTTTGACTTCCAATTAAAATACTTAAGTCAAGAAACTCTTTAACTCTTTAAAGATAACGATGGTTGCGCATGTCCTTCCTACCTCAGTCTGTAAAAAGCTGCGGGGCAAAGAGAAAGAACCATTCTCTGCTCATGCATCTATACTTCAATGACATAATGGGGATTCCAGCTGTGAGGAACTCCTCCTTCCTGGGATCTTTCGTGAAAATGGGTCACTGTGCATTCTGGAATTCAGCACCACCAGTCTCCCCTGTTCTCCACGTACAGTTCAATCCCTGCTTCCTTCCATGGCTGGGCCCAACACTGGCATAACCTTTACTATAATTGATAAAGCATATACCAATAGTTTTTGTTCTTGAAGATATCAGAAAATGCGCCATGAGCTGTTTGCTTTACTCTCCATCTGAATTTTTTTTTCAGACTCTCAGAACAAAAGTTGCTTTAACTGCTGTTCAATGAAGAAAATACAGTCACTGCCCATCACTTCCCTTTAGAATCTCACTTAGAAACATAAGCATGAAAAAATAACTTAATCTGCAACAAATTTATAATTTTTCAGGCTACATGATTAACTGTAATAATCAAAGGGAATAACATTTCTGCTCTAAAAATTTATTTTTATTGACTGATCTTTAGCATTGGGGTTTCCTGCAAAATTTAATTTGGATCTTAGACTATTTTTTTTGTGTTCCTCCCTCCCTGAGAGTTGTTATTGATTCCTGTCCAAGGAGAGCCAGATTCACACACAATCACAACATTCAATTTGTACACACAACAAACACCCAAAGAGACAAATATTAGCCACGTGAGATGCTCAAACATGGATGGCATTTGTCTTCTTCTCCCCTGGTGCTTGAGTTGATACATGCAGGACTACACCAAGCTTAGCAGCATGGGATTGGTTTTACATTACACTGCAGGCCCTGCTGTCATAAATTACAGAGCCTCATTCAAGATGAATTAAAGGTGCTCCCAAACGACTCATTTTTAATTAAGTTGCATAAATTACAATTAATTGTGTTGTATTTTTGACACAACCGACCCTCATTATTTAGAATTGAAGTTAAAAGGTTCAACATTAATGTGTAATCTCAGTATATACCTGGTATAACATAGACTATAAAATAGTTGACTATTGAGGGTGCTGCGATTAAAGGTGAACTTTAGCCTGACGGTTGTTAATAGAGAAGTAATTAATGTAGTTTTTAAAGAATGCCACAGCCCGCAGTCCGGGCTGTGGCAGAGGCAAAAACTCGGGCCTGGGAGGAGTTCGGTGAGGCCATGAAGAAGGACTACCGGTGGGCCTCGAAGCGATTCTGGCAAACTGTCATGCGCCTCAGGAAAGGGAAGCAGTGCTTCGCCAACACTGTTTACAGTGGGGGTGGGAGGCTGCTGACCTCGACTGGGGACATTATCTGGCGGTGGAAGGAGTACTTCTAGGAGCTCCTCAATCCTGCCATCACACATTCCCTGGTGAAAACAGAGGCTGGGGACTCGGGTTTAGACTCTTTCATCACCCAGGCTGAAGTCACCGAGGTGGTTAAAAAGCTCCACGGTGGCAGGGCTTCGGGGGTGGATGAGATCGGCCCTGAGTACCTCAAGTCTCTGGATGTTGTGGGGCTGTCATGGTTGACACGCCTCTTTAACATTGCGTGGCGGTCGGGGACAGTGCATCTGGACTGGCAGTCTGGGGTGGTGGTCCCCCTTCATAAGAAGGGTGACCGGAGGGTGTGTTCCAACTACAGGGGGATCACACTCTTCAGCTTCCCTGGTAAGGCCTACGCCAGGGTATTGGAGAGTACAGTCCGGCCGATAGTTGAACCTCGGCTTCAGGAGGAGCAGTTTGGAACACTGGACCAGCTCTATTCCCTCTACAGGGTACTCGAGGGTTCATGGGTGTTTGCCCAACGGTCCACATGTGTTTTGTGGACCTGGAAAAAGCATTCGACTGTGTCCCTCATGATGCCCTGTGGGGGGTGCTCCAGGAGTATGGAATCGGGGGCCCTTTATTGGGGGCCATCCGGTCTCTGTACAAGCGGAGCAGGGGTTTGGTCCGCATTGCCGCCACTAAGTCGGACCTGTCCCTGGTGCATGCAGAGCTGCCCTTTGTCACCGGTCCTGTTCATAACTTTTATGGACAGGATCTCTGGGTGCAGCCAATGGACATAGGGTGTCTAGTTTGGGGACCAGAGGATTTCGACTCTTCTTTTTGCAGATGACGTGGTCCTGCTGGCCCCCTCTTGCCAAGACCTACAGCATGCGTTGGGGCAGTTCGCAGCCGAGCGTGAAGCAGCTGGGAGGAAGATCAGCTCCTCCAAGTCCGAGGCCATGGATCTCAACCGGAAAAGGGTGGCTTGTCGTCTTCAGGTTGGAGGGGAGTTCCTGCCTCAAGTGGAGGAGTTTAAGTATCTCGGGGTCTTGTTCACGAGTGAGGGAAGAATGGAGTGGGAGAGGGACAGACGGATTGGTTTGGCTGCCACAGTAATGGGGGCGCTGTGCCAATCTGTTGTGGTGAAGAGAGAGCTGAGCCGAAAAGCGAAGCTCTCGATTTACCGGTCTATGTTCCTACTCTCACCTATGGCCATGAACTTTGGGTCATGACCGAAAGAACGAGATCCCGGATACAAGCAGCTGAAATGAGCTTCCTCCGTAGGGTGGCCGGGCACTCCCTTAGAGATAGGGTGAGGAGCTCGGCCATCCGGGAGGGGCTCGGAGTAGAGCCGCTACATTGAGAGGAGCCAGTTGAGGTGGCTCGGGCATCTATATTGGATGCCTCCTGGACGCCTTCCTCTGGAGGTGTTCCAGGCACGTCCCACAGGGAGGAGGCCCAGGGGATGGCCCAGGACACGTTGGAGGGAGTATGTCTCTCGGCTGGCCTGGGAATGCCTTGGGCTCCCCCCGGAGGAGCTGGAGGGGGTGTCTGGGGAGAGGGACATCTGGGTGTCTCTGCCGAGTCTGCTGACCCCGCGACCCAGTCCGGGATAAAGCGGAAGATGACAAGTATGAGTACGAGTTTTTTCATTTGTAATTACTTTAACTGGAATTTAAATTATTTTCAATTGGTTTGCAGTAGGATTGAACTTGTCTGTCTTTCATTTTCTTCAACAATAATGTTTAGTAGCTTATTCAGGTAAGGGTTCCAATGTTGGTGAAATTATTTTAGTTAATATTTCATTATTTAGCTCTGAAGGGAATGTAAGGTCTGTCGAAAACTAATATTTATAGATAGATAATTTCATATAAAGTAACTCTTGTATTTTCATTCTGGGTTTTCACAGACATGGATCAAATTATTGGTGAATTACCATGTGAGCTTTATGTTTTTGTTTCCCCTAAAAAAAACTCTCTGTCTTTTTATGTATATATACCTGGCTGGTGAAGTGAATAACTCAAATAATCTGGAATTCGCCATAGAACATTGTAGATAGGATTTACTAGGTTACAAAGTTGATGTAGTAGAAGCAGGAAAAAGCACCCTAATTAGTTTGAGTTACTTTGAATCTTTTCATTTTGTTGCATGCATGTATTCCGAACCCAGTCCAGGGAAAACATTGGGGTCCCAATCAAGCCTATGTTTAAATAATGGGTTTTGTAGTCCCTAACACAACCTAAAGTAAACTCTATATATATGTAGTTGTTGTATTGTTAACTTAGCGCAGGAAAAAAACAAAAAAACAAAAAAACTATGGTCTGTTTTTTCTAGCAAAACTACAGAAAATTCCAGTTCTGGCAAACTTTCTGTCACTGTCAAAAGGTTTTGCAGACTGGGGCGGGTGATCTGTTCTTGTATGTGTTTTGCTTAATGGATTGGCTGGGCCTTGGAGTGAAGGATTTCTTGGTATGGCCTTGAAAGAGGGGAGTTAACAGAACACGCAAAAGGAGCAATTTCCCACTAGGGCAATATCTTGTCTTCCAGCTCATTTTGATACCTATCTTTGTACTTGTCAACCGGAAAATCTGAAGCACATATGAATGGTTCTGGTTATTAAAAATTAAAACCACTGACACATTCTGCTTGTTAATACAACAGAAATTACTCTGCGACCCAGTACAAATAAAGACATGGTCCAGTACCATTCCGTAGCCCGATGGTTGGGGACCTTTGCTCTTGTTGGAACCCGGTTCATGATTTGGGTTTAGACACTATCTGTTTCTTCTGTGCCTGGGTAGTGGGGGGATTGCAATCGGAGCATTGTTACAGAACCAAAAGATGTGGGAGGTTTTGGCATAAAATAATCCACTATCCACCATCCAATGTTTCCCTAAACTCAAAACTACAAGTTGTCCCAAACAGTATACAAATCTTCATCCATCACACTGTTGCATCTTCTTCATGTCTTAATGGCATATATAAAGATATATTGCCTTAGGTACATTTTTCCCAGCTTCAATGTTTTACGCAGCTGATATTGTAGTATACATAATTTCCTGACCAGTTAAGTACAGCTACCATGGTTATTTTTGAAATATCAAAAAATGTAGTGTTATGAGTCTAGAATCTCTGAGACACCACAAATAATGCACACAGGCACTGCTTCTACAGAATTAATGTGCGTGCTTCTCAATTTTAACAACAATTCCCTGATAATGGCTTTACCAAATCTCATGCTAAGATATGCAGATGCTCTGTTTGCACTGATGAAGATGCACTTACATCTGCATGTTAAGTGCTTGGATTAGCTCCAGCTAAGAGCAGTATTGACTACTTTCTGATAATTCATCTAGGATTTATGACCATTAGGG
Source organism: Crenichthys baileyi (assembly GCA_036173005.1). Taxonomy (NCBI): domain Eukaryota; kingdom Metazoa; phylum Chordata; class Actinopteri; order Cyprinodontiformes; family Goodeidae; genus Crenichthys; species Crenichthys baileyi. Next base: position 674,082 of record JAHHUM010001186.1, on the reverse strand, counting down.
GCACTACTAGACTACTAGACATTGAGGTGTCCTTTCCCAGATGTATGCAAAGTAGTGTACCCTATCCTGAACCAGTTGAACACTAGAAATACAATACATTTTATCCTAGTACACACAGACTCCAAAAATATGGGTGCATTTAATTCAAGACACATACTTCATAGATGTGATAGGTATTTATGTATCTCAAAGAACAGTTAATTTCTTCATGTTTAGACCCATGTAAAATGTTTTTTTGTTTTTTTTCAATATGCCAACATGTTGGGCAAGATAAAAAACAGTGTGACAGCAGCTATAGTTTGTCTAATGTGATGAAACTAATACCTTGTGGTCTGTGAATACAAATGATAAAAATAATAAATCAAAGTAATTAAATGGAGATAACAGTTTATTGCTTTTTTATCCAGTTTATTTTTCTCATTGAGTGAGGATCCTATAGTACGAAAACATCAAAGCCAACACCCTAGTGGAGATGGTTCAGCAGCTTATCCCTCTCAGCTCAGGACAAACACAGTGCCTATATTTGCTCTTGTTCTTTTCGACTTCGACTGTCTCCTTCACAGTGACTCATCTTTTAACAGACACATTTTCACACACCTTTAGCAGTCACACCTACCAATAGAGGTGTAAAATCCAGCTTTTTTCAAATTTTGTATACTGAGGTAGCATGTTCCCTAGCAAGTGTAAAAGTTAGCTGTGATGTAAATGGGAACAAAAGAGAAGGATGCACATTGTTTTCTGTAAAAATAGTTAAGTATGCTAATGAGAAAATAAGGCACAGTTGAACGACACAACACTCTTAATTATTTAGTTTACTTAAACGATATAAATGTTTAAGAATTTTGTCTTTTATTTCCGAGGATTTTGAAGCTTTGATCTCAGCATCTACAAATCCCCAATTTAGGAAAAAAAGTAGTCAGTTTGCTCATTAGCGCCAAGAGTGCTGGTGACATTATCCTATCAACAAAATAAGCAAATGTTTTAAAGAATGTACTCAGTTGGTAGCTTCAAAAATCTATGGATCTTCTTGTTTGTGTCATTTTCTTAACTTTGTACACACAGAAAAAAAGCAAACACACAGGTTTAAATGCAAAAAATGCCTCCTCATATTGTAATAAGAAGAAAATGTGAAAATACACATGGAAAATGTTTGATACACATGGAAAACAAGGAGAACGTACTTGATTAATAAACTACCTGATATTCTACAGTAACTGAATAAAAAATATTTGAGCACAAATTTATTTTTCCCTCCAATTATTGGACATCTATTAAACATTGGTCAGTCTTTATCCTTTTTTAACCCAGAAACACATGTTGTAAATGGAACACTTTGGCCCTAAATCTTCACACAGAGTTATTGAAAGTACAAGCAAGTGGAGTCAACTACATTTTTTAGGCCCTGCCCATACTAACACAGACATTTTGCAAAATGGAGATTTTCTGCTGCGTTGGCATGTCCTTCAGACAGGAAAAAATAGTTTTTAATGACAGAATTGTGTTCTGAAAAAATACTTGACAAGGAAAGTTTAAGACTGTCTGGTGTATCCACGTGGATATCTGGACATAATTTCAAATTATGTCATCGAGTCCCTCTTTCCACATGCCTTGCATTAATATGTTCTATTTTTGAAACCTCAACAAGAGTTGAGCGTTTTCTTGGGGTTTACCATATCTGTGTCATCTTGTCATTACTTCTTTGTTCAGTCTTGATTTCCGTTAAACACTTGATTAAAATTTAACATTCCTATGTTTCATGAGAAAGAGAGCTAGCTAATTAAACCTTTATAAGATTTTTTTTGGAGCCTTTAGAGGTGGCAAATCAGGAAGTATTTTTATTTTGAAAAACTGTAGGTGTCTATGTCATGATGCAATTAACATCTGTCAATTACTGTGTCCATATGTTAACTGTTTAACTACATGGTGCACTAGATTGGTTTTTGCATTCCTCCAAGTCTGAGAGTTTGCAAGATTACTAGGAAGCCATCAATATGTTGTCAGGTTTAATCAGTATACATGTTTGAAAGTTTATTATAAATGAAAAAATCAGGGGAGTCAGGGGAAATGAAGTGAGTAAATAAAACTGCTGAAATTCCAAACCTACAGCGTGCAAATCAATTTTATTTTGAAAAGGTTAAAATTTTTTCATAGGCTTGGAAGAAGTTGTCTGTGGAGGTAAATTTTCCAGTTATATTCTTTGGTTCTTGGAGCAGTGATCTGAGGTGAAGTCTTTTGAGAGGGCCAAAGGTAAGATTCATACTGGATCCTAAGGGAACAAGGACACACAAAGGTAAGTAACTTGAAGGTGAACACTAAAAGCTAAAGACGAAGATTATCACTCTCACTCATCATCCAGGGAAGCATGAGCATATCCCCAGGTCTTTTTAGCAGGTGGGTTGATGAGGTAATATCTCTCTGGGGTAAGGCAGCATCAATAAAAAATCTACATCCTCAAAGCCCAGGAGGAACACAGAGCTGAGGAGAAAGAAAGTAAGCAACAATAAGGCCAAATCTGTGACAAGACTAATAAATCAAATATCCCATTTCACAGAGCATGTGATGTATCGTCTGTTTAAGCTGCTGTCTGTCACTAACATTCCAGCTTGTTTTCAACCTTGATTACAATAAATGAAGATTGCTCATAAGAACTGAGTCAAGTCTGAAGTCGTGTTTATGTTACTAAAGAGCAACTTAAGTCTGAGACTCAACACATGGATGGATGGATGGATGGATGGATAGATGGATGGATGGATGGATGGATGGATGGATGGATGGATGGATGGATGGGTGGATGGGTGGTTGGATGGATGGAAATATCTGCTTCTATGTGATGGGTTGGAATGATGGAGGCTGGAATTCTTGTTTGTTGGCAGAGAAAAACAGAGCAACATGAACATTAGAAAATGAAAAGCTGCAGGCTGCTTTATGTTTCAGTTTGGCTGGTAAATCAAAATTGCATCAAATCCAACTAAAAATCCCTGCAGATTCTGTGAAAAGGTGGGCTAACTTGGTAAATTCTGGTTCCAGGCAGATTCACTTTTGATAAATGAGGTGCTTGCACGTCACCTCCATGCAGCATCAATCTGTGTTTTCTCTGTTTCTAGTTCTGTGCTATAAAATATCTCAGATGCAGAGAGAGATAAATGTTTCCTGCACAGCGGGTGACACAGAGGATTGAACAGTCCAATACTGAACACATTGTTTCAGAAGCTCAGCCAACCTAACACAACTCAGATCTAATTCATCATCACTGAACACTACATCAGATATTGGCTTGCATTTCTCTGATTCCTCTTCCTCACTAGACTTTGAGAAAAACTGAAATTAAATGCTTTGTGGGAAATATAAAGCAATCTGAGTGTGTTGTATTTGAGGGCAGCTTATTGGGTATTATTAAATGTGAGTAAATCTGTGTCTATCTGTGGCTGTAGCTGGTCTTGGAACCCACCCTCAGGTGACCTTTGGCATGTCTATGTACGTCAACAGCCTCTCAACAGGAATGACATTCTCGCATGAATCCACAGATTTATACTTCAGGGAGAAATGCATGGGGAGAGGGAGAATGAGGAAAGGGAGATGAAGTGTGGAAAATGATGGCAGACAAAGGTGACATTTGATAACTGCAAATAACTCAGCACAGAGTAATAAACTGTAAAACATCTTGGTGAGACTGGTTTGATTTTATGGTGAGCGTATTGTTTTTGATGGTAGCAGTCTGACTTTCCTTAAAAATGAAAAGAAGAGAATGTTTTTTTTTAACTGAATGTCTAAAACACATTTGGCCAATAACATCTAAGCCAGAAATGGATCATACACCACTGGTTGCAGTAACAGCATCTCCCTAGAAAGGCTTTTAAAGTTGTCTTGGTACTGATTGTAATTCAAACCACTTTAAAGGATGATTCTCTTCAGGGCAAAAGGAGTATGCCCCCATAGTCAGTCCATTGCACGGCTAATCTGATGTCATCACAATAATGCTGAAACACTTGCACCAAAGGGCAATTCAGAATAACCATGAACATAAAGTCCATGTTTTTAGACAGTTAAAGTAAACTAGAGAACCCAGAGAAAACCAATACAACCAATCAAAGGGAAACATGTACACTTTACACAAAAAGCCCCCTGGTGATTTTTGAACAAATAACCATCTCAGTGTGAGGTATTGGCCTAATTTGACTAATCTCACTATCTTAGTTCTTCAACATACATATTCACACTGAACTGTGATATCCCTGCATTGTCATTTTATTAGTTATTAGAGTTTCAGTTTAATTCTATAGTTCATTAGTTTTCTTATTATTCTTCTCCCTTTTACTTAGTAGTTTAGTTGAAGAATACTATCTTAGTGACAGAGTTAGCTTAGTGACAGAGTTTGTAGACAAAGTTTGAAAGCAATTTCCAGCTGAAGTTACCTAACTGAAATAAATCAAATATAGCTCCACAGTTATAACATGTAAATGCAAACTTTTGGTACCTGTATAAAGGTAAGATATAAAATAATATTTTTTTCCAGTGGAACTACTTCTGCACTTGTTACTATGTCTGATTTATTTATAATTAAACAAAGAAAAAAATATATTTTTTAGCCTTGCTAAATTTCCGGCAACTTCAGGCAGTCACAGTGGCTCAATTCCTATCGTTTTACCTCCAAAAAAATGTTTAATTGTACAAATTTTTATTTGCGGTGCTAAATGTATCCGACAGTTTCCACGTGTCCGCAGTCATAACTGTCATGTTGCATTTCATCTAACTTTTACGTCATTGTCTTGGCTCTACACAGACTTTTCTACAGAAGAAGTAGTTACTGCTCCACTAAACACCATTGTTAATAGTTGTGCTCTCTTTTTTCTTACCTTTCTTCGTCTTGTTATGATGTAGTCATAATTTTGTAAGCTCCTATGTCTTAACAACTTACTAATAACACAGCAATGCTGCCATACATTATTACTTCCGTAAACTGTATGACGTCTATATTCTCCATCTGCTAATGGTTGCTTTGGGGTCGTGAACCATTCAGACTGAAGTCTGATAAAGGTAAGACATAAAAGAATAATGGAATTGAACATATAAGACCTACAGTGTGAGCGTAGCCTAAAATTGTATTCGTCAACATATTGACTGTAACTATAGGAAATTTGGATTGAATCAGTTGAAGCATATTTGTTCCCCAAAAGGTAGAGTGGGCAATGCGCCAGGCGGAGCTGCTATTTTGGCACAATTTAGACAAATGTGCAAAATGTGTTTTAGACCTTATAAAAGGAATCTGGTCAAATAGTGCTGATTTTCATTGTAGGACTCCTGCATATGACATAGCCTTTGGTCATGACATTTACCCCGTGTATCATCAAAATGTGGCTTTGCGCACAGCACAAAATCGAACAATATCGTATCCTTTTGCCTCCAACTAGAGGAAATTTATTGAAAAAAGAATAATCCATGACAAACTTTGTAAACCAACGTGCAAAAAAAATTCTATGAAAATAATTTATTTTGTAATATATTTTTTTTGTTTTCCAGTTATTTTCCGCTTCTGTGCCATTATAAATTATTGATTATCTAAAAAAAGCACACTACTGGAAGCTAATGAAGCAGAGCACAAGGTAGGTCCAGAGGCCTGTAATTTTAAGCATTCCTAGCCCATCTGATTTGCATGCCAATCATGTCACCACAGAAGGTGCTACAAAAATGATCTATTCATTGTTGGAAAGGTGAGTTTCTGTAATTTTGATGATACTGGACAGGGAGAGCTACTGCAAAAAGAAAGGTGTTTTCTGTAGCGTTTTCTTCACAGTGTCAGCCGTGTCTGATGGACTCATTGATCAGACTCCCATAAATCCTCGAGCACCCTGAGAAGGGGGTAGAGCTGGCCCACTGTTCCATGGCCATGATGAACACCACACAGCTCTTCCTGAAGCCAAGTTTCCACTATCGGCCAGACTCTCCTTTTCAACACCCTGGCATTGGTCTTCCTGAAGAGGATGAGGAGTGTGATTTCGCATCACTAAGTACCCAGGTCTGTCAATCCAGGGACACTGTCCCGGAATGCCACACAACATTGAAGAGGAGAGTCAGCCCCACAACATCCAGAAACGTGAGTTATTCAGGGCAGATCCTATCCACCCCGACCCACACTGTAGACAGTGGTGGCAAAGCACTGCTTCCCCCTGCTTGGCCGCACTGTTGTTGTGATTATGAATCTGAAAATATTATTTAATATTTAATATTAATACTTTAATATTTTATCAAATAATATTTCGGTCTGTTACGGGTTGTCCTGTGAATACCAGCCCAATAAGGTGGTGGTATTAGGAGAAAATAGAAAGGTGTGAGCCAAGCTCTGACATTATTGAACAGCAAAACTCTGCACACACATGGAATGAATTCACACAATTTCTTAAAATACAAGAATTTATTAACAAAAATAAGTCAACTCAAAGACAAACATATTTCAATGAACAAACTCTTTATTATGCTTAAACAATCCAACTAAACTACCAAGCAGAATGAAAGAATAGGGAAGACTACTGGGCTATGTACAATATAAACAAGTTGATTAAAGATGGTTGAAAACCATGACCAAAAGAGTGAGGCAACATTACCATGCAATGTTATTTATGTTTGATAACCAAGGATTATCTTGAAGAATCTGAAATGAAGTTAAGTTAGTCTTGGAACTAACTAAGGCAATAATCAGCATACCTTTAGACAACCGTTCACAATGCAAGATCAGATAAAATACTCGTACTTGAATTATCTGCTGAATAAAATCAACCTTCTGGATGACTAATTCTCAATGGTGTCTCATTAGCTGCCTTTGTTTATTGAAATAATATTTCAAAAAATATTATAAAAGGAAATGGTCAAATATTTAAGGAAATATTTTGGAAAAGAGCCAAATCTTTCTGGAGAAATGGGGCTTAATGGTGTTTACTTAGTTATCAAATTTAGTAAAATAATGTTTAGGGAAATATTATTTACTGGATTGAAAACTAACAACCTTTCTGGGTAAATATTCTTTAGCAGGCAAGCACGTGTCCTAAGCTGTTAGCAGTTGAAGCTAACAAAAGAAGCTGATAGCTTAGCACCAGAATTAAACACACACCTTTAAAATACCGTTAATAAAAGGGTTAAAATGCATAAGCGCGGACGGAGGGTTATGGACGATCTGTGTTTAAAATCACCCCTTAAAATAAAGTTTGTCTTAACTTTAAAAACACACAAACACATAACACAAAACTTAGCATGTGTGCTGCAGATAGCCTGCAAGCACCAAGATAGCAGAGTTCAACACAAACAAAACCAAACTTCATAAAATTAAAAATGTTTACATTATTTCATCCTAAATATCTCTCTGCCCAAACCCTAACCTCCTTGTGTTGTTTGGAGGAGTTGTCCGGGTGACGACGAAGTTTGAAGAAATCTCTGTGAACAAAGGGTTAGCTTCCAGCTAATGTCCGGAGCAGTGGCTGGGCGGCCCGTTCTGTCCGCTGACCACACTGCACATTACCATGGGATGCGGCTCCTGTTGTCGTCCTTTCAGACCGGGAAAAACCGCTCCACTCGTTGTAGAGACAGCGTCTCTACTGGGGACTTCTCTGGGACACAGTTTGCTTCTACAGGCCTCAGAGAGAGAAGGTCAAGCCAGGCTTATACCTTCTTCTTCTTTCAACAGTAATTCATCAGTACTTAACTTGTGCATATGACTGCGTGATCTTATGACACCCCTGGATCCAGTTTGAAGAGTTTATGTCTGTTTGCCAGCAAAGAGACATTAGCTCGCTTGTGTCCCCTATTCGGTCCCTCTGGAGGCCATGTGGAAGAGATCGGATGTAGCAAGAGCGGTGCTTTTATTTGGACAGTGGCGTCACAGGTAGTCCGCAGTTACCCCGTTTCCTGGCTGTGCCGGAAGTAGGTTAATGCAATTTATTTTGAAAGTTCCAGAAAAGTTTATACCAGAGTTTAATGTTGAAATCCATAGCTGGGTCCCAACACTGTGCTTGGCCTCACTGTACCCATCAGCTGGCTCAGGAGTCCCACAAGCTGGCCATATTCGATAGGTGGACCACCAGGTCAGTGGATCACCAGCTTCCTGACTGACTGGCTGCAGCAGGTGAGGCTGGGACGCATCATCTCCTGCACAAGAACCACCAGCACCGGCGTCCTCCATGGGTGTGTTCTCTCCCCACCCATCTTCTCTGCAATCCCCACACACCCTGGACACAAACTGTTTAGACTTTTTCCTTTGCGTCAGCACCACAGAGCGCCAATGGCAAAAACCAGCTGCCACAGAGACAGTTTTTGTTTCCCTCCTGATGTTATGAATAATTTGACTAACCTTGCTCGTGTCCCGTTTGCCCAGACCTAATGGTTACCACCTGTCTCCAGCCCATTTGTATAAATATAGTCCTGTATTTTCCCCATATATGTTGCTCCAGCCTGTTGTCAATCTCATCTTGTTTCCAGTCTTGTTATTCCCTTGCCTCTTGTTAGAATTCACTGTTTTCGGCTTTTAAGGAACTTGCCTACCTTGACAAATCAGTCTGTGGTAGTTGCTTCTTCAAAGGGTTTCTTTGAATTTCACTCTCTTTCATTTGGGATCTTCACCAACCTTTAACTATAGAGGTGAGAAGAAATTGTAGGCGAATGCCAGGTGAAAGCTACACCAAAGAAATACATGACAATAAAACAACAATCAGGCAATGTAAAAATACCCAAATAAAAAAGAAAAATGTGTGAAACTGTAAAAGCATAAACCAAAAAAGGTATTTCCATTTATTTTCAAATTTGCTGACATTCATATTAAAAAAATACCTTTAATTACTGTAAGTAAATGTATCTTATTTTTTATTTTCCTTATTTCCTTTGTTATAATAACTTACACATTTGAAGTTCAAAGGTAATTTTTTGGAAAAGTTTCAAACAGGGTTAGGTTACACAACAATATCACAACCTCTCACACATCACTAATAAACCATCATCTTAAAATGGAAAGAGTGTGGCACAGCTGCAAACCTACAAAGACAAGAACTGCACATTACCCTAAAGACAGCATTTCTACAGTGACACATCATGCTTTTCTTCAGCAGAGACAGAAAATATGGTTGATGGGAGTTGATGGGAAGATGGATTTAGCTAAATACAGGGCAATCCTTTTAGAGTCTTGCCTTGAGACTAGTATGAAGGTTACCCCTTCAACCAACACAATGACCTGCAGTCAGGAATACAATAGAATGGTTTAGATCAAAAAATATTAATTTGTTAGAATGGCCCATTTACTGACCTATAGTACTGACCTATATCCAATTAAGAATTTCAGACAGGCTTGACAATTGCTGTTCACAGATAATCTTCATCCAATTTGAATAGGCTGAAGCTGTTGTGCAAATAAAAATAGGAAACCCTTTCAGTCTCTGGACATGGAAACCCTGCTGAAATTGCAGTTAAAAAAGGTTCTACAAAATCTTGACTCTGTTAGGGTTAAATACAAATGCATACCATGCTTCAGATCTGTATTTTTAAAAACCTTTGAAGGCTATGTATATTTTTTCTTCCACTTTAAAATTATGTGTTACTTTGTATTGGTCTATCACATAAAATTCAATTAAAATATATCAAAAGGTCTAAACACAAAAACTTACGTTTACAAGACAATGCATTTACAAGTAACTGGCAACTGTTGATAATGTGATAATCTAAGCAATATTCCATTTCTCAGCAGGAATAATTATATCACTATACTGGAATATACAAGTGGATAATAGTAATATTTCAGACCTACAAGCTACATAAAACATTGGTTTAACAGTGTAAAACCGTTTTTATTTGTTGTTATTTATGTCTTATTCCAAACTCTCAAAAATATTAAACCTTGTGAGTAAATAGCTGAAGAAGTTCATAAGATTTATGGCAAAGTAACATTTGTAGTCATCACCGTGAGCCAACAAAATAATTTGTGTATATCCCTAAGAGACAATAAATGGCTGAACAAAGTTCTCCATCTTGAACTAATGAGGTCCCTCCAGAGTCAGCGAGATCAACATTAAGACATTAAGCAGTTGCATTACAATTCTCTCAGAACAAGTGAAAGCTCTCTTCTGTCTTCACTTTGTCTTCCACTTTCAACAGCTCTTCAATGATCCACTTCTCCCTCTCTTCCTCTGTTCTCCTTCCGTCCTTGTTTTTGTGGTTAGTTTTTTTTTCTTTGTAAGCTCTGCTTAGCCACTTTTCTCACTTCTGTGCTCTCTCTTTGTGTTGAAGTGCATTTGATGTCATAAGGATCAAAAGGCTCTACCACATATAGGTCAAATTTCAGTCTGAGGATTAATTATACACCAATTCTAGAGCTTCCCAAAACACCCATTAATGTACTCAAAACTGAATATGCACCTATTCAGCATGCAACCAAACATATAAAGAGGACATCCTTGTGTTGCTGTTTTATCATGCAAGCAAAGACACGAAAGGCACGATGGTGATGATTCTCCAGGAGCAGAATAATTTGCTGAGAAGGGAGATGTGGACTATTTTTATGTGTAGATAATTAAATCCTGGCCTGTGAGAGAACTAATGATGAGATTTTCTCAAAGCTCCTCGACCTTATAGTTTTTATCTGAGCTTTAAAACCAACACTTACTGAGGATCTTGCTAGCAGTTTTATTCATCACTCAGCAGTTCACTCCCGGAGAGAAACCTTTTCCGAGACCAGAGAAATTCGATTTATAATCCACTATGAACCTGATGCTCTGTTTCACAGACAGACATCAATGTAAGAATTATATTTGGTCTTCCAAAATGATTCACATGAAATAATTAGAAAAAACACAATTTGCTCTGAGTCCTTTCTGCTTTACCATAAAATGTAAGCGAGTTGCTTATTTTTATTTATTTATCTTCTTTAAGAAACATGATTAATATATGAGGTAATATTGTAGGTTTACTGCCCAAGTTTTCTCTGTTTTTTATATGTTTTTTTCAAGGGCTGTTCAATTAGAAATATGGAACAACTAAATGTACTAGCTTACTAACTAATATTCTGTGATATCTGGAGTTGTGCCATGGGACCACCCAATCATAAAATTATACTTTGAGACTTGACTCTATATCACACTACTGTTGTTTGCTCATAACAAAATGATTGCATCTGTCAATCTCAAGAATATGACAAAAATAGAAATTATATGATCAAAATTAATTAATCACACAATATCAAAAAGAATATGTCCCTGACACCACTCAACAACCACCGCTACATCTCAGATTACTGTCTTACAAAAATTGAAAAAAGTGCAAAAACAGGAGTGAGTGAGATTCAGTCGTATACCTGTAAATAAATTTTACACCACTCAAAGCATTTCACACTAGAGCCACATTCACAAATGTGCATACATTCACACACAGATAGGCAGATCGGTATCCAACTTGCCCAGGTGAACATGTTCTACGTGGATGAAGGAAGCTGGAATCTGACCTCACTTCAATACAACATCTCTTCTCAAAGAGCCACCACTGGCCTGCAAAGTGCCACATAGATATGCTACAGCTCTTACCCTTAGACTGATGACGTTTTCTTAATTGTCTTCTTGATAACAGTTAGGACCACGGAATTCAAATCCAAATACAAATTAGGCTGTGGCCGTCCTTCATCCTAGTTGCTAGACAAATAAATAACTCTTCCCAGTGATAAGGCACGAATAGTTGTTGTTGTTGAACTTTATTTAATACACAATTGGTCAGAGTAAAAAGACTGTTCTCCACCTGGGAGCAGAGCGGCAGGGATCAACAGAAGGGCATCACTAAACAGGAAGTGCTAAAGCAGTGACTTCCAGTTTTCCAGTTTACAAAATTAAACTTAGCTTACTATATATAATTTATAATATTAAACTTAGCTGATGATAAAACATAAACTAGCAAACATTATGGCATTAAACAAAACAAAAATGACTCTTAAATAGAACACAGTATATTATTAAACCACATGTAACAATTGTGTTTTAATAAATGGCATGCCTTTGTATGACATCATATAAAAAGAGTTTATTCTTTTGAAAATGAAGCATATGTTCCAACAAATTCCTAGGATAACAGAAGATGCAGAGGTACATGACAGCTGTGCCTGCCTGTGGTGTGACAGTAGCAAAAACACAGGGCCGATTACTATGACTGATTCACTTATGCAGTCTACCTGATCAGAAAAGAGTGATGTTGAGGTATTTCTATTAGGCCATGTTTAACTGTAGGGGTCCCATGCTGATTTAAATTACTGTAAAATGTCCATAAGAGTGGGCGCAGAGCTGGTGGTGTAGGGGTTTAGCGCGCGCCCACATATAGAGGCTATAGTCCTCAAAGTGGCTGTCCCAGGTTCGAGTCCCGGACCCGGTGACCTTTGCCGAATGTCTCCTCCTCTCTTAGCCCCTCCTTCCTCTCTACCTACTATCCAAAAATAAAGGCCTCTTGTGCCAAAAAAATTATAAAAAAAAAAGAAATGTCCAGAACAGTTAACATCATATGTAGTTGGAAACTACTTTTTGTAAATAGCCTAAGGTAGGCTGTCCTTACTCTGCAAACCAAGGCTGCTTGTCACTGCAACTACCTAAGAAAAATCTATCAAAAACGACAAACGAACATCAAGAAATTATCTACAGTGTTTGATCTAAACCCTTCACAGGGTGGCACGGTGGTGCAGTTGGTAGCACTGTTGCCTTGCAGCAAGAAGGGCCTGGGTTCAATTCCCGGCCGGGGGTCTTTCTGCATGAAGTTTGGATGTTCTCCGTGCATGCGTGGGTTCTCACCTGGTACTCCAGCTTCCTCCCCCAGTCCAAAGGCATACCTGTTACGTTAATTGGTCACTCTAAATTGCCCTTAGGTGTATGAATGATGTGTGTTGCCCTGCGATGGACTGGCGACCTGTCCAGGGTGTACCCCGCCTCTCGCCCATAGACTGCTAGAGATAGGTACCAGCTTCCCTGCGACCCACTGTGGAAGAAGCAGTAGAAACGGACTCTTCACAGGGTTATGGGTGTGTTTACTTTGCACCTGCCACACGAAATAACATGCTGTTATTACTATCACAAAATTTTAAATTGTACCTACTCTAGCTTAGGATATTTTTATCCAGTGCCTTTGCAGTATTTATCAGAGATTTGCAAGAGGACATGTGAGGCAAAGTGGCAATCTGCATAATCAATGCAAGAGAACTATAGTTATAGTTATAGAAATGCTGCTGGCCTCCAGACCCAAGGGGTGGTCCCCTTCATTCTGGGGTGGAGACAGGCAGACTGACCCAACACCAGTCCAGACTAGTGTCGGCAACGCCCAAACATGAAAGACCCCGGCCCAGACCCTGACCCCTTGCTCCAAACCCAGCACCCAACGACCCCATTCCCATTCGAATAGACGACCATGAACAAAAGAGGGGTCTACCTGCGCCAAACAAGCCCATTATCTATCTATCTATCTATCTATCTATCTATCTATCTATCTATCTATCTATCTATCTATCTATCTATCTATCTATCTTCATTCATTCATTCATTCATTTATCTTCTATATCGCTCATTCCTACGGGTGAGAGGCTGGGTACACCCTGGACAGGTTGCCAATCCATCGCAGGGCAACACAGAGACATACAGGGCAAACAACCATGCACACACTCATTCTCACCTAAGGGCAATTTAGAGAGACCAATTAACCTAACAGTCATGTTTTTGGACTGTGGGAGGAAGCCAGAGTACCCGGTGAGAACCCAGGCATGCACAGGGAGAACATGCAAACTCCATGCAGAAAGACACCCGGCTGGGAGTCGAACCCAATACCTTCTTACTGCAAGGTAAAAAGGAGGTATATATATATATATATATATATATATATATATATATATATATAAAATATATATATATATATATATATATAAAATTCCACATAAGTCGAGCCGTTTATTTATATAGCGCTTTTCAGCAACAAAGCAGTCAAGGCACTGTACATAAGGAAAAACATTACAATGATACAGAAAATCAAACACCAGAGGTAATTAAAAAATAATAATAATAAAGAGAATAGAATGATGAAAAGGAAAATAAAAGGAAAATTGGACTGAAAACTTTACTAATAAAGTTTAGATGGCACAGTCAAAGGCCACTCTAAACAAATACGTTTTTAATCTTGATTTAAAGCAGGTTAGGGTTACGGCGCTTTTACAGTTTTCTGGGAGTTTATTCCATATTAGTGGAGCATAAGAACTAAAAGCTGCTTCTCCATGTTTGGATCTGGTTCTGGGTATGCAGAGTAGATTTGAGCCAGAAGACCTGAGAGGTCTGGGTGGTTGATACACTGACAACAAGTCTGTAATGTATTTTGGTGCTAAGCCATTCAGTGATTTATAGACTAAGAGAAGTATTTTAAGGCTATTGTCTGAGCTACAGGGAGCCAGTGTAAGGAGTTTAGAACTGGGTTGATGTGCTCCACTTTCTTAGTTCTAGAGAGGACGCGGGCAGCAGCGTTCTGGATCAACTGCAGCTGTCTGATCGACTTTTTAAGCAGACCTGTGAAGACACCGTTGCAGTAATCAATTCTACTAAAGATGAACGCAAGAATTCGTTTTTCAAGGTCCTGCTGAGACATTAGTCCTTTAATCCTGGAGATGTTCTTTAGGTGAGAGAAGGCCAACCTTGTTACTATCTTTATGTGCCTCTGAAGGTTCAGAAACTTTTGGCCCATCCATGCAATGATTTCTTCTAAGCATTTACCCAGTGCTTGAATGGGTTCATTATCACCTGGTGACATCGTAACGTATAGCTGTGTGTCATCTGCATAGTTATGATAACTTACGTTGTTGTTTATTAAAATCTGAGTTAGGGGGAGCATGTAGATATTGAATAGAAGGGGCCCTAAGATGGACCCTTTGAGGAACGCCACATGTGATTTTTGTGCTCTCTGATTTAAAGTTACATACTGACAAAAAGTCCTTGTCCTTCAAGTTGGATTTAAACCAATGGAGTGCTGTACCAGAAAGGCCGACCCAGTTTTCCAGGCGCTCTAATAAAATGGAGTGATCAACAGTGTCGAATGCTGCACTAAGGTCCAATAATACCAGCACTGTGGTTCTTCCACAGTCTGCATTTATACGGATGTCTTTGAACACCTTGACAAGAGCAGTCTCTGTACTGTGGTGAGCACGGAAGCGTGACTGGAAGACATCGGAGCGGTTAGTCATTGTTAGGAAGGAAGACATCGAAACATGGAGTTTACTAAACAGTAATGGAACCTTAGGTGTAAGCATGACTAATATTGAGCTTTGCACCAACAGGCTTTTCATGTTGATCTAGAGTGAAATCATAGATAAATATGTGGAGAAACACCTTATGCCCACTGAAAATAATTTTGGATGACCTTTAATGCTCTGGGCCTGTTTCTCTAATAAAGGTCTTGGGAACATTGCTCTACTGATCTCTTTCAAATTAAAAAAAAAAAAAATAAGATTCAAAGGCCTCTGCTAGAATCTGAAAATAGTTAACCATTAGATACTTTAGCAGGATTAGGATCTAAATCATATGACCTAATCCACATAGAAATGGTTCACTAAACAGAAAATCAGCCTTCTTTAATGGCCATCTCAGTGGCCATACATGAGACAGAAATTTTGGGTTCAGTTGAAAAGAAAAACACTGGGGAGGACATAAGACTCTGGATAATCGCCTGAGATTATGCAAAGACAAATGGTCTAAGATCCCAAACAGCTGGACAATAATTCATTGATTTGACAACAGTAACCTTAAAACCTTAAAAAATCCTAATCATGTTTCTTAATTTCTTGTTTTGTATTAAATAGCTTGTGCACTTAAAGGGGTTAACAGAAATAAAGTTTAAGAGATGGAGAGTCAGACTGCCATGAGGTTAGCAAAGTCGGGCAAAGTTTAGTAATTTTTTGATCCTTTTGAGAAATGACCTTCACAGATGATGAAGCTACATTGTGAAACAAATTAATGTCCAGATGCTATCAGATGATAGGTTAATTTTGTATTTTGTAGACCATGGGCTGTGCTATGGAGACAGGAGATGAGCAGTTGTTGTAAGGGGGTTAAAGAATGAATAATGAGAAAACTCAGTATTTAATATCTGTAGTGCCATCATGAATGATGATAAATGAAAAGGATGGACAAATTTCTGATTAACTGTGGTCATCTGCTGCAACTGAGGTGTGTTCTGTGTAGCAAAAGAGCAAAGGGGAGCATCCATCGTTCTTATTAGCATGGAAATGATCACTGTAACCCCTTTTATTATTAAAGCAGATTTAAGAGAGAAGTCTTAGAATATAACCTTATATATTTATGTATTCATGTTCTTTATTATTAAAAGGATATGGAAATTAAATCTAAGCAGAGAGGGTAGTGAGATAACAAGTGGGAGATGCTGGTGAAAAGACAAGGTGAATATATTATGTGTCAGAATGTTTGAACATGGATGGAACATAATATCTGGGAGAAGTTAGAAAACAGAAAGAAAATATGGAACATCTGAAGTAATATTTAAGTATATAGAAATGTTTTATTACAAACAAGTTGGGGCATAATTGGTTCCTGTTGCAGTATTTTTTATCTTTTTCTTTTCTTTTGTATTTCTATTTTTTCTTATTTCCCCTTTTTTTCCTTAAATTTTATATTAAGTGCAAACAAAGGAAAAGCCCATTGTCCTCTATGCTTTATTTATGTTTGTATTAGAACTGCCCTGTAAGTTTAGACTGACATTATTGTCACTTTTCCACTGGCTCTGCTTAGGCCAACGCCACTCCACTCAGTCCATTTTGCGAGCGTTTCCAGTACGTTTTTTTTCAGCTCTGTACCTGCTTTTTTGGGACCTATTCAGTAGTAGGTGTGAACAGGGTTGAGTAGGCACTACATGTGTTGTGAACAGACTGCTGTTCACTGATTGGCCATGGGACAAGGAGAGATATTGCAAGGAAAAGTTAATAAAACTCAAGAGCAAACGGGTCAAAACTGAAATCAAATTTTATTATTTACAAACTGTAAACCATGCTTGAAGGCTGAAAGAAAAGAAAAAGGACGCCATGTCAAAATTCTGAATTACACACTGGCGGGGTGCGCTGTATTTAATGACATCCTAAACCAGCTGATCACACTTGAAATCAGCTGTTCAGACACATACTTTTCCCCCAAAACACACAAAACAATACCACCACGAAACATTGTGTTTGGTTAAGAAATTTAACGACGGCCCTTTAGCAAACCCTATGTGCAGGAGGAAGGAGCAGGTAGAGAGCCGCTGTCCGTAATCAGCCTGCCTGCATCAGGTCAAATGGGAGGAAGATCCCGATGATCCGCGGAGCGTGAAAATCCAACCTAAAACTAACTACACCTGGGTCAAAAGTCCACGGTTTCGCACTTTAAATTCCTTATATTCGTTATTGCCAAGGCTGAGAAAAAAACTTGCTCAAGCCCAAAATTTAAACTTTGGAGCTTCACCAGTCCAGACAGCAGCGTCCCTCCTCTCCGCCTTCCCTGCCACCCCCCTTCACATCAGAGTTACATCTGTAAGTTCTGGTGGGGCTGTGGTCCAGATAATTATCCCAGTTGGTCATTTTATACATAAAAATAACAAATAAGACATTCTTGCATGTACAATAATACCAACAATTATTTGTACTTTGTTCGTGTTTTTATTTTCTATTTATTTATTTACCGTTTCACAATGATAACTTTAATGTGACGATGTCACACAGCGGCATAGCACACTACACTGATGGCTGGAGGCGGGGCTTCAAGCTATAACTCCAGCCTTTAGTGAGTCAATGGAAGCACAGCCGGTACCGCACGGGGTGGAGCAAGACAGAGAGGAGTGGAGCCATGTGGAGCTGGAAATTTGGATAAGGGGCATTAGATGGGCCTTGAATTGGTTTCCTTGTGTTGTCCAGTGTATAAAACAAGTTCACCATTTACCATTTAAGCAAATTGAAAATGCTGTTTCACATTAAGGGTTACCTGCCCAAAATGTCAACTCATGTTCAGTTAGGAACAAGCCAAAAAGTATTAAGAATTCAAAGCTTGAAGTAACACAACTGCATAAACAAAGAAGGACAGTGGAAAGAAATATAATGAAATGTAAATGACAACGATTACCACCTAGCTAATACACTACCTGGAATTCATATTCTGTAGATTTGCTGACTTTATTGTTTTTCTATCATAACATTTCATCATGGCAAGATCCACTTTATTACTGACCATTACAAGAGATCCTTCCTACCCAGAGCGAACACCATCCACGACTCTGAAGAAACTTATAAGAGTTACAACAAAATTTAATTTCCCTATGAGATTAATAAAGTATTTCTTAATTGAATTGAATTTTAAAAACTGCAGCCATTGCTTTTGTATGTGTGGTCAAATGTCCCAGCATATGCAAATATAGTTCTATCCTTTCCAGGCGGCTTTATCCATTTGAGCTTTTTAAATAGGTTATGCTTCATCTGAACTCTGTTATATGATGTGTTTTGTTTGTAAATCATTGTTGGTGCATTTCTCTTAATAACTCTCTGGATCAGATAAAAACAGATTGACTAATGTATTGAAATCAGTCCCCACCATTGGCTTCTCTTGATAATCAGTGTCTTGAATGCGAGAGTGTGTTTTCTTGCCTGCAATTGTAAACATATTACTAGAGATTTTGCCCACGAGCTGGCTCTGCACAAACTGATATTTTGCTGTCTTGGGGAAGGAAATGGAGATAAGAGTGCTGAACGTAGTGTCAACCTGAAAAATATGCTCAGAAATGTGGCATCATATTATTAAAGTGAAATATACAGTAAATTGGGGCTCAATTTACTTTGGACAGGTAATATTAATGAAAGGCAGTTTTTCCCTCTGTTACATATAGTTCACCTCATTTCGAGCTTCTCTGCAGTACTACAACACACTGCATCTATTTCAATAAGTAATTAACCCCAACTCATTCATCAGCTGCATAAACAAGCTGATATATCAGACTACACATTTATCATAATTAATACAAAGTAATGTGGCTGTAGCTAATATAGGCGGAACATTTTTGGTTATCAGAACACACATAAGGTCTATAAAGAATCAGCCTATTCGCTGAGAGCACTGGTGTATGTATGGGAGGTTGTTGCCCCTGCAGGGCTTAGACTTCATATATTAGATGACTGATTTTTCTGCAGACTCACATGTCAAGAGAATACGTCTTTTGGGAAGCAACAAGTAAATGAGCTGATGCATAAGGTGTGTGCCTCTCTGCAAATGAGAGCACTCAGTCATTCGCAGCTCAAGTTGCACATGCATCTTTTTTTGATTCCTTGCTGCCAGCAACACATTTATCATGCAGTGCTTTTCTTTGGGTTCAAAACAAAATGGGGAACAGAGAAATATGAGCTCAATGGGACTAGCATCCTGTACTGCGAGGCAGATTTGGGATATCGAAGATGTCTTCGGGTGATATCCCTCAACAAAAGTTAACAATGAACATCACACTATTTGGTATTACAAAGCTGCCTCTGGATTTGTGGAGGTCTGTTTACGAGAGGGGGAGTTTGTATTCAGGTACAGTAAGCCTCTTAGTATTCCCGAAAACATCATAATAAGAATAATAATAAATACATAATAAATAAAACAATAATATTTGATCACACCACTTAAATGAAAATGATGAGAGGAAAGCTTTTCTGTTATATAACGATGTAAATAGGGGTTAGATTTGGAGTTTTCTGTTGTTGCCTTATAGTGCTTTTGTATAAGGGAAAAAATAAGCTAATCAGTAATTCCTGTCTTTGGTCACAAAGCAGAGCTTGCTAACTTGGGGACTTTCTGCTTCTGAATAGCTTCAGCCTTAAACTGAACGGAAGAATAAACTCTTGTTGACAATTCAATCCGCCACTCATATTTCATTTGCAGTCAGTGAGCGTTTTCTTCACCAGTTATTCTCGCTGGCCTGACGAGTTATCATATGAGAAGGAGTTGTTGAAGCACTGAAACTATCTTCAGAAGGATAGAAACCCACCGTATATTCTTATATATTCTACTGTTGTTTCTTTAGGACAAATAAACCACAAAAACATGTTTTGGGTTGTATATGATGTTTTAAGTCCTGGATTTGCTAGCCAATTTCAGGTTAGCAGCTGGAAGGAATGACCTTGGCTCACAAACTTAGGTACAGTGTGGCTCAGAAGGTTCTACTGCTGGAAGACATAGGTGGACTGAGGCAGCTGTGGGAAACTGGAAATGTGTTGAATCATCACAATGACACTTGTGGGGCCATATCAGGAATCGATCGAGCATAGAAGACCCGACCATGAGAGGCACGGTTCGAAACATTAAAACAAACTTATTTAACGTGAATTGTTATCTAGTATTGCTGCTGATAAGACAAGCAATAATAATACAACAGTACTTGTTTTATGTAATCATGATGACGTAAATAAAGTGTTTTACCATCATTCTATTCTAGACAACCAAAGTCAACGGAAAGGTTGGAAAACAACCGAAGTTTCCTGTCAGGGGTATCTTTGAATAAAGCCTTGACTTGAAAAGATTTGTATTTATCCACATACTGTGGTTCCAGATTTGTCTAACTACTCAAATCTTCTACTGCAATGATTTTATGCTTTTTGTGGGAAAAGAAATAGGGCCTTATTTCCCAGCTCTGGTTTTCTAATAATTATTCGGTCACTTTGAGGCATCACTCTATTTATAGAGCATTGCCCTTTCATCCCCAGACAGTCACAAAAAAGCAGTAGAACACTGTGAATTGAACACCCTTTATTCCATTATGCATACAAAATGATGGTGCATCAAAAGCAACCCCCATACTTTTCATAAGCATTACAGGCCTTCATCTTTCACATCTTTCACACCAGGTTTCATCAGCATTATCGTGTTTTTGTCAAATAAGAATAAAGGGAACTATATTTTTACACACACTCAATATAAGACTTATGTTGATCATGTCCCTTGCTCCTGTCATGTAATGGCTTTCCTTTACTTTAAAACCTACCGCAGATTAATGGATAACAGCCATTCTTAACCCTGTGATCCCTCCAACATGCAATCTTCTTACAGGGAAGGTTACATTTCAAAGAGA
Organism: Crenichthys baileyi; assembly: GCA_036173005.1. Taxonomy (NCBI): domain Eukaryota; kingdom Metazoa; phylum Chordata; class Actinopteri; order Cyprinodontiformes; family Goodeidae; genus Crenichthys; species Crenichthys baileyi. Next base: position 652,980 of record JAHHUM010001186.1, on the reverse strand, counting down.
TACAATTCTCCATACCCTGGGGGTGGGGGTGGGTGGTGGGGGGGTTACATGGTGTTGCCCATGAAGCACATTCATTGATTATAACACCTTTTATAGTTTTTCAAAAGTAGGCACAAAGACATGGGCAAAAATTTGAAAATCTTAAAGTTATTAAAAAATTTTTAAGTGACAGTCACATATCAATATGTGTGTAAGAAATCAGTCCCTTAGACATGCAAAAAAATAAATAAATCACCAAGGAGACACACTGGACCACAAAACATGTGGCTGACATCAAGATAAATGAACAAAATCAATACATCAACAGAACATATGGCTGGGAACACTCAGCAAGATGACTCAAGTGACAAGCGTAACAAACTTATAGACACAAATACATTGATTTATTTGTTTAATATTAAAGACTTCATATCTATCTTTTCTGCTTTGATATGCATGAACTGTTTCTTGCCTCGGCTTTCAATCAGGGCTCTCTCGCTGCTCTGGTATGTGGTTATAGTCATGGTGTTTACCCATGGTGTCAGAGAGTTACAAAAAAAAGAGCAAGGGGATCACGGAAAAAGAGAGGGAGAAATGATGAGAGTTAAAAAAAATTGAAGGTAATGCTTGAAAAAAAAAAGAGGATTTGAAAGGCAAATAAAACTTTGTTTTAAAAAAGCACAGATAGATAAAAGAGTAGGTATTGGACTTTATGTAGCCCAGATAATCATTAAATTAAACAGAAGCAGTTCAAAGCTATGATGAATCTGATGATGCTGTGGTTAAACTCGAGGGGAAAGTAGAAAATGAAAGAAAGACACCAAAGAATCTGTATGGAAATAGAAAAGGAGACCATAGCAGAAACAGATTAGATAGCTACCAGGAAAGAACCTTTATTTTATCTCTAGAGGAAACTAATGATCAACTGCTCATTTATTACTGTAACATCCTACCAACATAAAAACAGGCAGTGGTGAGGAAACACAAGGTCATTCATTTCAATGCATTTCAACCAGTAGTGCTATGTGGTTTGAAAACACACAAAAGCTATTCAAAAGGGCATCCTTAGTTAAAACAGTGCAATGCAAAATTATTATCCTTTTTACTTTTCCATATTTTGTCACATTATCACTAGAATATTTAATGCATTTTGATGGGCTTTCATGTGATAGACCAACACAAAGTAGTGCCATATGTGAAGTGTGAAGTAGAAGGAAATTGATACATGATTTTGTTTTTACAAATAAAAATCTAAAGAGTGTGGCATACATTTTTATTCGCTCAACTTAGTCAGCACTTTGTACACTTTACTTTTTGTTTACATTACAGCTGCTAACACGTAAATATGCTTTGATCAAAATTCCTCCATTTTATCTCTGGCTCTATGTTTCGAATTGTTATCCCGGTGGAATATAAACCTTTGCCCTAGTCGCAGGTCTAACAAATTGTCTTCCGTGATGGCGCTTTGTTTATTTCCATCAACCTTCTCGTTAAATCTGTGCAGTTTATTTGACCCTGCTGAAGAAATTGTTTCAGAGTGGTAGATAGTCTGTGCAGTGATATGTTTCCACCACACGTGGCTCTTTGTATGATGGCCATGAAGTTACAGTTTTGTCTCATTTGACCAGAGCACTTTCTTCTAGATCTTTGCTGTCTCCTACATGGCATTTGCAAACTGCGAACATGGTTTCTTATGGCTTTTTATTAGCACTTCAAAATTTCTTCTTCTTCTTTCTTCGTCTTCCGATCTTTGCATTAAGCCCAGTTTTGTAGAGTGCACAACTAAGTTTTTCGAAATTTCTTTTCACTTTTTTTTCAAATTTTGAAGGTAACATACATTTGTTTAGTATTTGCTAAAAATTTCCTTAAAAACTGCATGACTTGGGCCAAATGTTTTAGGTATCCTTCCACAAGCTTCTAACAATAGTTAACTGCAATTTAGGCTCATTCCTCCTGACAGAAGTGGTGTAACTGAATCAGGTTTGAAGGCCGACTTGTGCACACCTTTTCAGCTTTGTCCTCAACGTTATATGGGATTGAAATCAGGGCTTTGTGATAATCACCCCAAATGAATGACTTTGTTATCATTTAGCCACTTTGCTACTACTTTGGTGATATACTTAGGGACATTGTCCTTTTGGAAGACCCATAAGTACCAACGCTTTAATTTCATAGCTAATGTCCTAAGATGTTGCTTCAGTATTTTTATGTGGGCTTTTCTCATCTATTTTGTGAAATGCACCTACCCCCCACCCGCCTGCTGCAAAACTCCAACATCATGATTCAACAACCCCCAACTGTCTCAAGAGATCTTTCTCCGTCAGAATGAGCTCTCATCTTATAAGTTACTCATGCATTGTCAAGACAGACGCATTTTGAGTCAAAGCAGTTTACAAGAAATATGATTTTATTAGAGGTTGCTGAGAAAATTATGTTTGCAAATGCCTTTCTGGATACTCATTCAGAACCTGCTTGGCGGGACACAGTTTAGAGTAGATATTGCTTCGATTTTAATGATTTTTGGAGGATCAATACAAAATTGAAACTTTGTTTGTGCATATATGCTTGGGTGAGCAACTGGTCACTTACTTACTCATTCTCTGACTGCTTGAACAGTCAATTGAATCTGACTGTCAAGTGACAAAAGTGACAAATTGTTGTTGACATTAAGTCAAATGGTTGAACCTGCTCCCGTCTTGAGATGCTTAAAGGTAAAAGTATTACATCTGTCTTTGCTGCAGATACAAAAGTACGGCAAGAGCTGAATTAAGTGTGACTAATGGAGTTTTGACGAAAATTCAATCTGGAAGACTAACCTCCACCACCGGCTGCGTCCTATGACTCCATCATGCATCTCCGCTCAAACCAATCAGTGTCAAGTCTGCATTCCTCCTCAGCCAATCACCCTTCATGGCTTCGCTTTTAAGGACCTCCAACCATGGATCTCCCTGCTCTCCCACCGAGCTTTGATTCTCCTTCTAAGCATCAATGAGATAATCCTGGCTGTAACCCGGCTCCCGCTGCCACATCACCTGACTGTCTCCGGCAGCAGCTTCTTTTCCGAGCGATCATCTGGTACCCCAGGCTTCCACGTCTTCTTCTAGTCCGGTTGTCCCTCAATCCTCCCTGCTTTGTTCATTCCGTTCATGGATTCTCTCCAGCGCTCATGATCATCCATTACTCAGCTTCTCCAACTCCATGTCAGCACTTCCTCTTCTCCGCTCTGCCGACGCTCAACCTGCTCCTTGGCCCCTCTCACTGGCATTCACCCTTGCAACGCCCGTCCTGGCTCGTCTCTAAAGGTGAGATGTATCACTTCATTCTCTCTTCTTTATTTCCTCAATTATATGCCCTTCAAGCACGCTGTTTCCCACTCCTCTTTTACATTCAGGTAGATCATATACTCCCACACATTCTAACATCTTACTAAATCCTACAGGGCCAGCTCATTAATCTGGTTTCTCTCATTGATACCATCTCCAGAGGTTGATCACTGTGTCACTTCCCCTGATGGCTGTACTGCTACGTTTGAATCATCTCATCCCCGCCTTACTAACAATCTTCCGTTTGGCGAGCTTGTGCCGCCTTGAAGTATTTCATAGACATCTTCTGCTCTTAGACCCCATAGAATAACTCGATCCCATCCGTCCCTCATCATCGAACTACATTTCAAACATGGCTTCCCAATCAATATCACAAATCCTTCTCTGCCAAGCTGCATCCACCCTCACGCAATCAGGAGTCTGCCTAGACTGGTTTATTCTCGCCATTGAAATTTTATCATGAGGCAAGCCACCTCTGATTCCTGCGGCTCAGTTAGCCATCAGAGCGCTCTTTGTTCTTCTCTTCCTTTCTTCCAGCACTCCTGCCCAGCCAGCTCAAGCTGCTGGCTTCCTGCTCCAGTCTCCTTACGAATTGGAACGGTATCTCCTTCTTTTATGGCCATCGTTCTCTTGGCTGACTCGTTTCAGTTTTTTACGGCCTCTAGTCCCAGTCCAAAAGATGGCTTCTCGAACGGATGGTTCACAATCCTTTGTTGACAAAGCCTTGCATGTGAACACATAATTTGAGCTAAGAATATACAGAACACAATACCTTAGTAACTCTAACAATATGCTGCTTTTAACCTTTTTGCCTTATCATTTACCATAAATTAATTATTTACCTTAAATTATTACAACCCCCTTTTAATTTTTCCCTTGAATGCTTTTACCCTGTTTTACCACGTATATTTATTAAACTTGTAAATATCGCCTTCTTTATTTTCCCTGTACCATCAAACAAAATAATGCAACACATAATATTTCAATTGACTGTGACTTTACTTAGCTTATAATATTAAAACTAGTTAAAATATAACAGCAACCTGTCTGCTCCGTAGAATATCAAAATATTCATTTACACATTCGAACATTTATACCAACCTTGTTCCCTTATCATCAAACGCTAAGGACCATTTACTGTTTCGATACATCTTGACTATATTTATTCCCGTTATAATCGTGGTGCACACTTTCTCTCGCCAGACCGGGTCGGCGCTGCTCTGTTCAGCTTGCGACAATCGATTTACAGCACCTTCCCAGACTAAGTGTTTTCACAAAATGAGCATTAACTGCATTACTGCCGCAGCAGAGTAACAAACTCTTACGAAATATTTTATGAACAGACAAAATTAGTAAGGTCATTTCACGGACGTAGCTCTTACCTCCATCGAATCCTGGCAGGCCTGTCATGTTCCAGGTTATTCTAATGTAGTCGCTGATGCCCTTCGTCTTATCCCTGTTACGACTTTGCGAGATATTGGACCCCAGGATGCAGATGAGGAGGCAGCGTGATGGTAAGTGAAAATTTAATCAACAAAAATTCACTCTTAACAGAGGCAGGAACAAAACAGAAGTAGGCTGGCTTGACAGGCATGGCATGGTCCACAAAACAAGACATGAGTAGGGATACACAATGATTCCGCAATGACAAACAGAACAGGTGTGTATATATGGAGTGAAAACCAGGTGGAGCAAGACAGATTGACAAGGTGCAGGTGAACAGGATAAAGATGATTAACAGAACAGAACGTGGCTGGAGCAAGAACAGAAACTCTTGAATATAAACAAAAACTAAAGCATGACCAGAACCAAAAACCAAACTTGACAAAACATGAACAAGAGTAAAACATAACCAGAAAAATAATAAACAAAGCATGATTCAAAAACTGTGAGAAATATCAGAAAAACAGAAAAACAAACAGAAACATGATTCAAAACCTTAACTGTGAAAAACATAAAGAAAAAAACAGAAATCAAAAACCAAGCAACCCCAAATCATAACAATCCCTCCTGTTGTCCTCATTTTCTGTATACACCCTCTGTCCTCCGGGTCAAAATGACCCGTCTTCACTAAACCCCCAATATAAGCAGCTTAATTGAATTTTAAACACCAAATTTTATCTTGCATAGTGTCATTGAGCTCAAAATGTGTGAATACTTGAATTTTCCCTCTTCACTTGAATTTCTATAGCTTAAGAAAAGAAAAAAAATGTGCAAAAAGGAGTTTTGAATACATTTTTATTCATCCCAATGACTCAGTTTCATTTTTTTTCTCCAGTCAATTTAAGACAATGTACAATACAAAAATATGAAAAATAACGTAACCCATTCAACTAATTGGCACCTGTAGGGCAGTATACAAGTGCACAGCCCTTGCAGATATATTTCTTACACCTGCAGCATACCATATGTGTTTTACAGTCCTTCTTTTGAGGGTAGAACAGACATCTCTTCCTCTTACTTGCCCTGGCTGGGGAAGTGGCTGTGGTAGATGGATCCTCAGGTTGATCAGGAGCTCCTGCACTCTGAATAGCTTTCACAACTGCTGCTGAGGGTTCTGTGCGGGGGACATGCTTCCTCCTTTCAATGAGTGGATTTACAAGTGCCTTTCCTAGCTGCTCCAGGAACAACCTCCTCTTGTTCTGCTTATAAGACATCCAGGTTGGGTTGATCTCTCTCCAAATCACAAAGGCATTGTAGGAGGAAACATCAATGATGTTGTGGAAGATGACCAGGGGCCAGCGGGCAGTCATTCTTCTGCAGCTATATGTTCCAATCACCTTATCCAGGTTGTCGACACCTCCTTTGTTGCGGTTGTAGTCTAGGATGATGATTGGCTTCCTGTCCTCACGATCGCCAATGTCACCGTCTGTGAGCAGTGTGCTCAGAAGAACTACATTCTTGTTTTTCTTTGGGAGGTAGGAAACTTGTGAGGCAAACTTTAGTTCAATGCAACCTTCCCCCTAGTCAGTTCTCAAGTCACTCATTTAGAATCAGGGCAGCCACTTGAGCTGCTACCCAAGGAGTTTCCACAGCTTCCCTACAACAACACAGCCGCCGGTTGACTTCAGCATTCTCTTCATATCTCCGCCCAAACTTCCATTCTGTGCTCTCCTCACTGATCTATCAGCTCTTAGGTAAGAGCTTCTGCATTAACTGGTGATGGTTGGCCTTTTCAGTTTAAACTTATCCTTTCTTCCCCTTCTTGCCTGTCAGGCACGACCAAGTCTTTCTCTCTGCCCGCCTCGTCAGGTTTACAAAGTTCCCATCCTCTTGCATGTCAGCTATGACTTATTTTTTTCCCTTCACCGGTCGGGCTGTCGCCCACGTTCAAATCCGCCAGGCCTAGTCAGGTTTATCATGTCCCATCCACGCCTCACCAGGCGCGTTCCAGCCTAAGCAGTTTATTCCATTCCCTCGCAAGCCAGTCGGCTTCATCTTTCTCCTTCACTCGTTAGGCTCAGCTTAGCTCTTACTCAACACTTCGTTATGTTTCCTTTCCCTTGACTTTGGCAAGATTTGTGTCCTTCCCCTTCTTCGCCTGTCAGGCTCTTATCATCTTTTCCTTCTCACCCTTCTCCTCAATATCTCTCCTCATATCTCTCTTTGCTCGACCTTGGCCTCAGTTTTTGTGGGGTGACATATCTAATCCTAACTCCATGATGTTCAAGCCGTCTATGGGTTTCAGGTTAAGCATATTTAGTCTTCTCAGACTTGAAGTTCTATCCTGATCATTTCAAACCCCATCTCAATATACCAAAGGGAAGGTCCACGTTTCATCTCTATTGTTCGCCTCGATGACCCATTCAGCTAATTTCAAGCCATGCTCAAATTCGCACTCAAACATCACCCGTCAGGCTCCTCTTTCTCACTCTAGTAGGAGCCCTATGTCTGCCTACTGGTTCCTCATATATTTTAGACAGACTCTAATCCAATGCAACCTGCCCCCAGTTAGTTTTCTAGCCATTCATTTAGAATAGAGGCAGCCATTATTGCAGCCACCCAAGGAGTCTCAATAGCTTCCCTTCAGCAACTTGGCCGCTGGTCATCTTCATCCTTCTCATTCTATGTCTGTCCAGACTTCTTCTCTGTGTTAGCTGCCCAAATATCTCTCAGTTCTTGGGTAAGAACTTCTTTCATTATCTGGTGATGGATGGCCCTTTATTAAATTGTATTTATCATCTTAGACAGATTGTCTTATCTTAATTCATGTCTCTTATCCCTGTTTCTCCAAGGTCCTTTGTCAGCATCCGTTATCCTCATTCATTCATTCTCTCACCGCTTCGTCATCTCTTCATTCTCCCCTTCATCAGGTTTAGCTGCGTCATCGTCCTTCTGTCTAAATCATGCTCATACGTACGCACGCTCACTTACCACACGCATGCATATGTGGACCATTCTCATACCTATGTGGGCTCACTCACCTGCATCCATTCATCTTTTTCATGCCTTCTCGGCTCATTACATTTATAATTTCCCACGCAGCCCATTCTCCATTCTTATGCCTATGCAGGCTCACTTACCCGCATCCATTCATCATTTTCATGCCTTCGCAGCACTCTACATACATTATCGCCTATGTGGCTCATTCGCCATTCTCATGCCTACGCAGGCTCAGTCACCTGCACCCATTCATCATTTTCATGCCTTTTTGGCTCAGTACATTCTTCATCGCTGCATGATCTATCATTTCACGCCTACGCAGACTCTGTCACTATTCTCTTGCCTATGTAGATTCATCGATCATTCTCTTGCCTTCGCAGGCTCACTCACCAGCATCCATTCAGCACCTCCTGCCTTCGCGGCTCAATTCATTCATCATCCTCAACTCCTTCATGGCTCGACCTATCATTCTCATGCCTCTGCTGTCTCATTTTCCTCAGTACCTTCACGGCTCAACTTTAACCCCTGTCCACCTTTGTAACTCTGTCCTTCATCTATTCAACTCGATTAATTTTATCCATCCCCGCTTGTCGGACCAGAACTACCAGAATTGCCATATCATTTATTTCAGCCTCGGCCCGGCCTCGGCCCTTTTTGGGGGTAAGACATTTCTAATCCTAATCCTAAATCATTCATTCAAGCTCATGTCATTCATAGCATTCATGTCTTCCTCCGGGGTCCGAGTGCCAAAGAAATAAACATCTGCTATTTAGCTTCTCTAATCAGCATCTTTGTGTTTTTTATTGTGAGTCTTTACAGGTTTGAAATGGAGTTTTGATGAAAATTCAATCTGGAAGACTCACCTCCACCACCGGCTCCATCCTATGAGTCCATCATGCGTCTCCGCTCCAACCAATCAGCGTCAAGTCTGCATTCCTCCTCATTCAATCACCCTTCAGGTGTTCGCTTTTAAGGACCTCCAACCATGGATCTCCCTGCTCTCACGCCGAGCTTCGACCCTCCTCCACCCTAAAATTAGGGATGTCCTGATCAGGGCTTTTATCAATACTGATCAGAGTAATTTAAGAATAAGAAGTTGCTATTACTGACTCTCAGTCAAACAGTTCATTTATAGCAATGCCCTAAATCACTCAGCTACAGTCTTCATTAAACTTCTGTCTTGGCTCTTCTGATGATGTCAAGCAGCTGACTGAAGTGCTAGGCTAAGGATACTGTTCCATGTTTTGATATGACTCGGTGATAGTTCATCTTGTAACAGATTTTCAGTGCAGTTCAGTTTATTGATTGTGGACAAAACTCACAGAAAAACTTGTTTGTTTACAACAAATACAACGTTAACCAATTGGGATGCTATGCATTAAATTGGTAATGCAGTCTGAGGGCTCCTCACAACAAAATGTGTTGTTTCATTTGGAGGACATGGATAACGGAAAAGAAGATAGATTTGCCCTTGCTTTCAGTGTAGATTTACATTAAGATAATTCCCCATCAAAGAGTAAAATTCTGAGCAGATGTTCATTTGACAACTGTAGTTCCAGGTGTGAGTTGTTTGTGTTCATTGGCCAGCAGGTGGTCTGCTGGTATGGCACAACTGCTATGGAAATGATCACTGACAGGCTTGAACCTCGGGATGGAACACCTACAGTGCAAACACCACCCACGTGACTTAGACATGTAGGAAAAAAAATAAAACAAATGTGTAACTCAGTTTTCTAGAATTATTTAGACATGAATTCAGCTCTTTTGATAAATGTATTTGCTTAATAAAGCATATTAAAGTTGGTTATAATGAATGCGAGTTGAAATGAAGACTCACAGCCTTGGTTTACAGGGCCCTATATTAGAAATTACAAACATAAAGCATTCTGAAGTGTTTCTGCACAACAGCACAAAGTGATCGATTCAATAGGAGTGGGTGGTCTGAGCCTTTCCCCTGTTTAAATGTAACTAGTTCAATTGAGACTAGTTTTAGGATTTTAATGTTAAAGTTGATCAAGATGGTTATGCAGTCCTCAGACTGCAAGTGGAGGATTAGTAGAATCAAAAAAATGTATAATGGCTGCATTATTGGGGCTGCATTGGGGTACACTGGTGACCTCTCCAGGGTATGCCCTGCCACTAGAGACACAATATATTGCCAAAATTGTTTGTCTATCTACTTATATGCATGAACTTTGATGGTATTCTATTCTTCATCTATAATGTAAAATTTATTGATAGACCCACTGTTGCTAGCAATAGCAGCTTTAACTATTTTGTAAAGATCTTCCACAAGGCTTACAAATGTGTTCATAGTTAGATGAGAAAACCAGAATTGCAGCCTCCGCTCTAATTCATCCCAAAGGTGTTCAAGAAGGTTGAAATCAGGACTCACACCAAAAATTAGACACCTGAATCTGTAGAGGTGATTGTAACACCACAATTCATTGATTTGGTAGGTATCAGTCCCATACATCCCTGAAAGGAGGAAGTGGTTATTAAAAACTGATCGAGGGATTCCGGGTTGGTTTTCAAAACCTATACTATGAGTTAAAGTAACGAATGTCTAACATTAAGCCTACCCAAGTATGGGTTTAAAAAGAATAAGCCATAAACAAGACTACAGAACAAATACTTTTTGGTTTAATCCTGGATTAAAAATGATCAGATTAAAAAACATAAAGACAACAACTTCATAATATCTATCACTCTAAGACAGTGGCTTCAAACTCAAATGCATAGTGGATCAAAATTTAGCACTTGCAAAATGTTTACATTTATTTAAAACATGTCTACAATTAAGGATGTTTTTTTTTTCTCTTTAGATATTACGATAACCCTTTTTTATTTCAAAACAAGGAAAGTTTAATAGTGCAAGCACGTGCAAAATCAAATATCAAGTAAGAGACCCCTCTGTGGTATACATTTCCGAAATAAAATTTTTTAAAATCTTATTCATTTTTCGCTACTTATAGCCATTTGAGTTTTTGATGGTAAAATCTTTTTCACAAGCTACAAATAATAAGAAATTCCTTCAATGAAAATCCGACCATTCACGTGCATGCCTTGGAGTAGCAATAAAATGCGCATAAAGGAATTATTTATTAAAGCAACACTCTGATCTACTCTGAGGCACACTGATCCAACACACATACATAGCCTCTCTTATCCATCCAGTGTGACTGGTAGTAGCAGAAGGTTGCTATTAAGTGTCCTTAGAGGGGGTGAGGCTCTTGGCTCCTGATTTATGTGACAACACACCAGCAGAGCATTCAGGTATTTATAGTGTAAGTGGTGCATGCACTGTCTACTCATGGGCCAGCTGTAGTAGACGTTTGGAAGTATTCTGTGGGCCAAATATAATTATGTTGTATAAGAAATACGTTTTTTGGGGGTAAAACTTCACAATTAAATTAGATAATAAATTACGATAGCTAAAAGAGTAAAAATATATGAGGCTTCTTCGTCTGTCAATTCTGGCAGTATCACCAGCTTTGGTCAAATTGTGAAATCTGAACATATCCAGCCCTAGCTTGTGCTAACTACTTAGCAGGTTAATATCTAATGGTATTATTATTGAAAACTCATTCTTTAGTGTAACTTCAGTCATTAACACAACCCATTGACGTTAAAATTATTATACGGCATCATTTTAACATCGTATCATCTTTTATTTTATCCTGTGTTAGGGGTTCAATAAAGATCAGATCAATGTTTAGTTCAATTAGTTAATGTAGCTTCTTTTAAGTCTATTTTGTAACCCAAAAAACTGGATCACAGTTACCAGTTTGTTGGTACCAGTCTTTACCAGACTTAATGTCTGGTAAAAGGTACTCAACTTCTGTCCTGCAGCATAAACCCAGCAATCAAGTTAAAGAAATCAAACAACAGTTTTCTTTTTGTTTTTTGCACCAGGCTTGTGTCACATAGTGTGTGAGTTAAGAGATACAGTACCACAAAGAACTGCAATCACAGAAATTATAAATCTCCCTGGGGTCCTAAATATAAATGCTTTTATATTAAGCTCTTTTTATTTGTTGCGATATATAAGTATTAATCAGTGCAGGTTTATAGTGATATTAATTCCCTTGTAATTCCTTTAACATCTCTCTACTCTCCTCCTCTCCGCATGTCCTCCTTTCATTCCTCTTTGTTTTTCACTCCAGTAAAAAATCAGTACTTTCAGTCTCCTCCGTTGGAACCGCATATTAAATCTCGCTTTGTAATTGACCTCAGATAAACACATTATGTTCCTTCTCAGGTACAAAATACAATTCTTACCTTAGCATAATGACACAGTGCACGGAAACAAGACAAAGAAGTCAGTACTTACAAAGCACACTGACAGTATAGTGTTGTCCAGTTGTGTGCCAAGCCTGCTGTTTTGCTTATAAAGCTTATATAAGACAAGTTAATGATGCACATAATGATGGCAGTCCTAAATTCACATTTAAATTTTTCTTTCGTCCAAGGTAATCCGGTGTAGAAGGTGCTGCAGATTAATTACCAAACATGAGGCTTTCAATCTTAGCCAAGAAGTGGGAGACCTCGATCCTCAAAGCCAGCTGGAACCTTGGAGTCAGATCAAAAGCTTACTGGTGGCAAATGGAAAAACATGGCTTTAGCCAGGCAACATCAACTCCACAAATACACATACAAACATTCAGTACAAACTTGTGTGTAAACAGTGCATGTCAGTTTGTGTTATCAGAAAAATGTGATCATTTGACAGCACAATAACTTTCCCTGTAGTGATATTTTGAAATGAAAAAATTCAGTTTCATCAGAATGTGGGAGCTCTTTACAGCACAGCTTTGTATTTGCAGAAGCATGTGTGCATGTTGTTTTGGTTGATTTCGGAGCTTCAGGGCTGCTGCCTTGTTTCATCTGTCTACATCCAAATACTGTTTGATCCCCATCCAAGGTTGAGAACTTCACTCTGGACTATGATGATGGAGTTTTCTGATTTCCCCCTGACCCTTGGGGTCATTGAGCTTGCACACAGATTTCTACACAGCCCTAGATTTAAGACACAAGCATTTGTTGTTTAAAAGTGAAGCTCCAGACTGCTTGTAAACAAGGTGGTGTTTATTAATAGTAGTAACAAAAGAATGCAGCACAATCTGCTGTTTGTTTTTCTGGAGTTTACCGGATTCCCATTGGTGGATCATGCATAATCTATGATGAGGGTTAGGGTTAGGGTTAGGGTTAGTCCTTAAATTTTAAAGATTGATCTAAAAGGTATGAACATAGTTGTTTAGTGGCCTAACCCCCTACCCCAGTCGCTGCTCTTCAGACTCTGGAGATGGCCATGTTCACATTCATGTATATGTCTGACTGGAGTCAGACAGAATGTTTCACGCAGGTTCAGCTGCAGACTTATCTAAAAATGTTTGGAATTAGCCCACAGCAGTCAGTATTTCATGTCGTTGCCGAAGGACCTAAGGAAAAAAAATATCAGGGAGAGTTTCTGATGTGACTAATTTTGTTCAATATACTCTTATACTGCTTTTTTCAGTTTTGCTTGTAGTTCTCTTTTATTCTGTTTTGCATTCATCACTGTTATCCATGTCTTGATTTGCTGCTTTGCTGTAGCTTAGAAAATCGAGGAATTTAAAGTTCAGAAGGATCTGCTACATAACTAATTACTGTATGTAAACATCTCATTCTAACGAAAAGGGTTTGATGTGACATTACCATTTTAATCCATTATTATCTCAGCCTAAAAAAGTTGAAAGTAAAAAAAAAAAGGGAAAAAAGCTATCCAAACCAAACAAGCCCCTTTTAAAAAAGCAATTTCCCCCTAAACCTAATGACTTGGTTTCCCCCCTTTGGCAACAAGAAATGCAAACAAGCACTTGGGATAACTAGCAAAGTCTTAATGTTGAATAATTTTGGCCCACTGTTCTTTGCTCAATTGTTTTCATTCACCCACTGGAGGGTTTAATGCATGTTTAAGAACATTTCACAAGATTTCATTCCGATTTAAGTCCAGACTTTGACTTAACTCCGAAACCTTCACTTTTTTTTTTTGTATCTGTTCAGGTGTAGACTGGCGAATGTGGTCTATGCACTTTGAATCATTTTTCTGCTGCATAAATCAAATCTACTTGGGTTTAGGATCAAGAACTGCTGGCTGGACATTCTACATAAATTAAGGGGGCACCTTCAGATTCTTACAAATCATAAAATCATATCCTTGATTGTGACTTTGTAGCTGAAACATAGGGACAAAAATACCATTGCAACTTTATTCAACTGAGAAATATTACATAAAATTCTCTCTGTTATCTTTAAAGCAGTTTGAAATGCTCATTAAAGCTTTTGACTCCAAGGCGACAGCACTTTTCTTTTTTCCTGTCTTAGCCAAGATTACATTAAGCTGATTAACATCCAAATTTTTGCAGTACGATTACTTAGCAATATCTCAATTGTTCTCATTTCACCCCAGTCCTGAAATCACTAGACTGCCTTCTGGTTCAATTTAGGATTTAATTTAAAAGCTGTCTCCTTTTTTTTTATCAAGGCCTCAAATTATCTCAGCCTACAGTTCATCAGTGAACAGACAGCATTAATGCCTTTCATCCCCATTTGACCTGTCAGTTTTAATGAGTGAGGCCTGTTAGTATCAGTATCTCATGACTGCAGAAATGAGAAGGCTATATATTTACAGTTCACCATCTCAGGATGTGAAAGTGCGCTGTAGCTTAGCTCAGCAAACTTACTGACTGTATTTTTAATGTGGCCAGACTCTTCAAAAATGTTCTTTCAATTCACATATTTATATGTTTCAGTTATCCAAAAGCAAAATGATTGAGAATACATTGAGAATACAGTTTTAACTGTTGCCACTCGTAAGCATGTGATCTGACAATGTTCACTCAACTTCAAGACAAAATCTGTGCTGGTATGTTGACTATATCTGTTGCTATGATGGTCAGAGAAAAAGAGAAAAAAGGTTAGGGTAAGATTATGATAGTTCATCCCTTTTTACATATATATCCTTGAACCACCACCTTAACGTGGTGGAGCGGTTTTAGTGCTTGAATGATCCTAGAGAGTAGGTTGTCTGGGGCTGAAATACCCCTGGTAGCCCTGGTCTCCCATGGCAAACAGACTCTGGGTGAGACACCTTCATGAGGACCACACAATTTGAGGTACGTGACGTCGCCCAGTAAGCGGAGCCGGGATCCCACCCTGGAGCCAGGCCTGGGGTCGCAAATCGGAGAGCACCTGGTGGCCGGGTTGCTCCTCGCGGAACCCGGCCGGGCCAATCCCGAACGAGAGACGCAAGGCCATCCCCCAGTGGGCCCGCCACCTGCAGGGGGAACCATTAGGGATCGGTGCAAAGAGGATCAGGTGCGGACGAAGGTGTAGACCTCGGAGGAGACCTCGGTGGCCCGATCTCTTGATGCTTAGGCTGGGTCTAGAGATGTGGAATGTCACCTTGCTGGGGGAGAAGGAGCCTGAGCTTGTGCGGAAGGTCGAGAGATATCGACAAGAAATAGTCGGGCTCACCGCATATATATGTATATATATATAGAATTTCTTTTTCACCTTTTCAGTTCCTTGATGTCTATTTTTGTTAGCTATAGAGAAGGATACATCGGATACACTGAGTACTCCAGCACTTCAAGCTTATCAGTTCAAACATTGTGCTGTGAGCACAGATTCTTTTCATTCTTTTAACTCTCTAAACCCCTTATGATTCTTCTTGCATGACTCTGTGAAAGGTTTTTACCATTTGAAAACCACAATACGTGACCCAACTCAAATCTTTAAAATCCAGAGACATTTATTCTACAATGATCGCAAATTCCTGGAAACAGTTTGTAAATTGTAAAACCTTAACCCTATTTTTGAAATCGAATAGGTTGGATGGGCCGGGGGGGTTAATTTTGTTAAGATAATGATTAAAATGTCTAATTCTTGCGAACCCTATATTTTGCAACTTCTTGCCGCATGAGCTGCATGTTAGACCCCCTCAATATAAATTATGTAATTCATCAATTTAATTGCTCAGCTTGCACATTAAGTAACACAGCTTGTTTACCGTCAGCTGTTCCAAAGTTGCCACAAGGTGACCCTGCTGAGACAGCTCTTTGAGGTTCTCAGGGGCATCATGGCAATAATGCCAGGAAGGTTTATCGTAAAGATGAGAGAGAGAGCGAGAGAGAGAGAGCAGGAAGGAAAGAAAGAAAGAAAGATGGCGTTTCTTTCCAGTGTCCAGCTGCTCTTATTTGTTGCAGGCTGAAGCGAGGCCAGCTGTGAGAGGAAGGAGGTAATTTAAGCACCTGCTGTGGATTGAGGACCTTTTCAATCTCTTCTATCATCATCATACCTTCTCTCCTATCATTACTGCTCTCTATTTTTCTTCCAATGTTTTCTTTCTTTCCCGCCATCTCATGTAACAATTCCCATGTCATCAGATAAAAAGATGCATACCCTTATTTCTAGCAGAGCCATAGTAAATAGAAACCCACTTCCAGTTATTCCACATTGGTTGCCATACAGATTTTCTGCTTCAGTCCGTGGGGAAGAAGCGAATAGGAAGTGCTTGAAACGGCAAACCTTTTGCTGATAAAACGTATTCTCCAAATCTTTTGCTTTCCACTTGGATGTGCAGATTAAGGTACAGAGTATGTAGCGGTGAAAAGCCTAAGTAAACAAAAAACAGGGAGATTTGCTCCCGGGAGGGGCAAACAAAAAAAACCCAAATTTAAATGTGCAGGTTTTAGGGTAAAAGTGAGGTCTTTACTCTGGTTATACATGTCTAATCTTTAAATTAGTTTGATAACTTAAAATATCTAGGTGTAAAAAAAAAAAAAACACAAGAAATCTGTAAGGAGCAAATACTTTTTCCAGGGTTCCTATAATTTTCCCACTGTAAAATTCAAGCACTTTTTTAGCATTTTCAAGGTAAATTTTCGAACTTTTCCAGCACTAAACTTTGGAGCAGTCTGTATCTCTGTGCACCTTTTTCTTAATTGGGGTTTTTAAACCATGGCACAAGAGAAATTCCCATGTAAAAGGGGCCCATCAACAAAAAAAATTTACGGTGAAAACAAATTAAAATTCTGTGAGTTATAGATTAAAAATAAAAGGGACTATGCGCAAAAAAGCCTAAAAGACATCAGGGGCCCACAGCTCCCAGACGGAACATTGAAAAGAAAAAGCACTTTTTTACTAAAAAACCTTTTAGCAAAACCACCTTTAGTGGGCGATTTCAATAAAAATTTTTTGTTTGACATAATAAGGGGAATAAAGATGAAAATAAAAGATGACAAAAAAAAACCTAGCTCGTTTCCATTCTTAAAAAAAAATCAATTTGCAGTTTATTTGCAAAGTTGTAAGTTAGCTTAAATCTAAGATTCCCTCCCACTATAAGGTGACCAGATGTCTGAAATTAAATCCAGGGACATATCCAGTTTTTAGATTCAAAGAATTAAATGTTATCAAGAAATAATTAAAACGTTGGTACAGTTACGGTTTCATTTAATTTTAGCAGGAAAGTGTCTATCCACACTTATATTAGTATTTCCTAGGAGTAATAAAATTAATAAACTAATAACAGTAGTAATGTCTGTGTTAGGACTTGCAAGATAGAGGACCCCCAGAATCGATGCAGGAAGGGAGGATGGTAAGTGAAAAAAAAAGGATTTAAAAGAATAAAAAACAAAAAAATCACTCACGGAGTGGGCAGGAAAAAAGTAGAAACAATAAAAGGGGGGGCAAAAGGCAAAGCAGACATGGGGAACTGGCAACATAGGCTTGGCATGAAAAACATGAGCATGATCCCAAAAAACAACATTGGTTTTTAAAAAAATTTTTTTTCCGCGACGACTAACTGAACAGGTGTGTATATATAGATTGTGAAAAAGGTTGAGGAAGGGGACAGATTAGCTTGGAGCAGGTGAAAACCGGATAAGGTTAATTGACAGATAGAACCCAAAAGTGGGGTGGAGCCAAAAACAGAATCTTGAAAACAAAAAAAAAAAATAAAACTGACCCCGGAAAAAAAAACAGAAAATGATTCAAAAACTGTGATAACATAAGAAAAAACAGAAACCAAACACCAAACAACCCCAAATCATAACAGTCTGTCTTCTTTCCTCTCCTCCTTTTTCTGTCTAACACTCTTTTTCCTCCTCTTAGCTTTACTCTTCATTCTTTCAGTCTTATTTCCCTCCTCTCTCTAACTGTTCTGATTTTCCTCTTCTCTTTCACCCTTTTTCTCTGTCTTTCTGTTTCCCTCCTCTCTCCTCTTCTATCAGTCTTTCACTATTCTAAAACAGAGACATAATGTATTCAAAATCCCCCTCAAAAACATTAGAATGTATAACATACTGAAAAACTACAATTTAACAAATAAAATAAAATTTTTATTTCAGATACCCTTTAGAAGTTGGTTATTTTTAGATGAAAAACTAGGGTAATCCCCATAAAAGCTTATAAATATTAACATTTCTTTAATTATTTGACCAGTTTCCTCACCTGACAAAATACAAAAAATGCTATATATTTAGGAGAAAAACAAAACTATTTTTACTTGGAGCTAAAAATATACAACAGAAGAAATGCTCATTTAACCAGGGGATTATCTCTCCCTCCAGTTCATTCTAAGTTCATGCAGTTCTTGTTTCATTCACCTTCCTTGTCACTGACTACTTTATTTTTTCGTGATGAACTTTCATATGTCCAAACTGAGCAGACAAATACTCCTCAACCTGAAAGTCTGTGTTCACATGTCACAACAATAAATTACCAAATCAACTAATAACTAGCTCTGAAAATATAAACCAAAGGTCACCAATCAATTCTAAAACATCTTAGTTTGGACAAACCCTTGTTGACACTGCAGCTCCATTTTCCCACATCAGGCAGCAATTAAAAAGTGATTTCTCTCTCTCCCTCAC
Organism: Crenichthys baileyi; assembly: GCA_036173005.1. Classification (NCBI taxonomy): domain Eukaryota; kingdom Metazoa; phylum Chordata; class Actinopteri; order Cyprinodontiformes; family Goodeidae; genus Crenichthys; species Crenichthys baileyi. The sequence goes on along the minus strand of JAHHUM010001186.1, from coordinate 634,379 downwards.
TCAGCTGCAGATACTCCCTGTGCTCTCGTCTTGCCTTTTCTTGTAATCTTCAGTCATAAAAGCTTGGCCTATTTGCATTTGGGTTCTTTAGTAAAGCAAAATACATACCAGCCCTATTTTATTTTTTTTTTACCTGACAACATTTGCAAAATTTTCTACTGCAAACCAAACCCTTATCACTGCAAGGACAGCTCAATCCAAGGCGGTGCTCTCAGCTTTTCTTCTACTCTGTCTGTAACGTTAACAGCAGCGCGACCAGCTACCGTTAACAGCTGTTGTTGTGCGCAACATTCTCACTCACACTTTCCACCCGGCTACCATAATAACAGTCTACACACAAAACGCTAGAATCAGGGACATTTACGAGGACAGCTTTAGCCTGTAATCAAGCACTGTCCAAACCTTGAAAACACCTTGTTAAAATTTAAGCATTTTCAATGATTTCAAGCACCCATACGAACCCTGTTTTTCATAAGCTCATACATATACATATGCACCAAGCTTTTAGCCGGATATCCAAACTCTGGCTCTTGTAAAGCTCTAGCCAAGTTAAACATATTCAGATTTCTTTAAGAATGTGTTTTAAATACATACACATTAAATACTTACACATTTTAAGAAATAGTAGCTGTCAAATGATGTCTTAAACATTTGAACAAGGAGCAGAGGTGACTCAAACCGTATGTGAGAGATTAAAAACGGTAAAATACCTATTCAAAAGGGGGGAATTCTTATAAGTAAGCTCAAAATTATTATGTCGTTTAATTCAATTCAGTTTTATTTCAGTTTTATTTATATAGCGCCAATTCACAACACATGTCGCCTCAAGGCACTTCACAATACTCAGGTACATACATTCCAATTAATCCTAACCACTGAACAGTGCAGTCAGATGATATCTAAGGAAACCCAACAGATTGCATCGAGTCAGAGATTTGTAGCAGTCACTCCTCCCGGATGAGCATGTAAAGACAGTGTACAGTCACTGGCGTTGACTTTGCAGAAATCCCTCATACTGAGCAAGCATGTAGCGACAGTGGAGAGGAAAAACTCCCTTTTAACAGGAAGACACCTCCAGCTGAACCAGGCTCAGTGTGAGCGGCCATCTGCCACAACCGACTGGGAGTTTGAGAGAATAGAGCAGAGACACAAAGAGAACAAAGAAGCACTTATCCAGGAGTCCATTCTATGGGAAGGAAAAGTAAATGTTAATGGATGTAGCTCCTTTAGTCGTTTCACCTAGAAAGAAAGAACAGAAACTCTGAGCCAGTTTTCAAGGTTAGAGTCTGAAAGAGAGCACATAGAGTTAGCCACAGCAAAAGCTCAGTCAATTGCCATGTCTAGGAGAGAGAAAGGGTTAAACACTGAAAGACAGGGCCATGTTGATCATCGGTAGAGGGTGAGCATTAAGTTGTTGCCAGCAGACGCTTGGACGATGCCCCTCTCCAGAAAGATGTCACAGGTAGACACAGAGCCAGGCCAGGTGTAGCTTCTAGGAAGAGAAAAGAGAGAACAAAGTTAAAAGCTGAAATAACAGCAAATAATGCAAAATTGTAGAGTAGTGTGAGAATGTAGCGAAGAGGGTGAAAGTGGTCATTATGTCCTCCAGCAGCCTAAGCCTATAGCAGCATAACTACAGAGATAGCTCAGGATAACTTAAGCCACTCTAACTATAAGCTTTATCAAAAAGGAAAGTTTTAAGCCTAGCCTTAAAAGTAGTCAATTTGTCCATCTAGAGCCCACTGATGGCCATTGTCATACTAAAAACCACAACGATTGGGATACCTCTCTCTTTCAGATTGATTATAACTATTGGAAAAGAGAGGGGGTCATACTGGTAGCAGAAATGGAGGGTGTGTTTGCACCTCAACAATAACTGAGCCGGTTTAGGCTAATCCTGACTCCCCTTCACTCCATTCAACAGGGAGGGAAGAAGACAGAGGTAAAAATAAGGAAAACAGCTCAGGATAACCTAAGCCATTCTAACTATAAGCTTTATCAAAAAGGAAAGTTTTAAGCCTAGCCTTAAAAGTAGACAGGGTGTCTGCCTCACAGACTAAAACTGGGAGCTGGTTCCACAGTAGGGGAGCCTGATAACTAAAGGATCTGCCTCCCATTCTACTTCTAGAGACTCTTGGAACCACCAGTAAACCTGCAGTCTGAGAATGAAGTGCTCCGTTAGTAATGTATGGAACAATCAGATCTCTGATGTATGATGGAGCTAAATCATTAAGGGCTTTATATGTGAGAAGGAGAATTTTAAATTATATTCTGGATTTAACAGGGAGCCAATGAAGGGAAGCTAAAGTAGGGGAAATATGATCTCTCTTTTTAATTTTCATCAGAACTCTTGCTGCAGCATTTTGAATCACCTGAAGGCTTTTAACTGCATTTTGTGGACATCCTGATAGTAACGAATTACAATAGTCCAGCCTTGAAGTAACAAATGCATGGACTAGTTTTTCAGCGTCAATCCTGGACAGAATATTTCTAATTTTAGCAATGTTCCGGAGATGAAAGAAGGAAATCCTAGAAACCTGTTTAATATGGGATTTAAATGATATGTCCTGGTCAAAAATAACACCAAGCTTTTTTACTTTATTACCGGAGGTCAATTTAATGCCATTCAGGTTAAGTGATTGACTAAGCAGTTTCTTTTTTAAAGACTCCGGTCCGAAGACGACAACTTCTGTCTTGTCTGAATTTAGAAGCAGAAAATTTAAGGTCATCCAAGTTTTTATGTCTTCAAGACATGGTTGTAGTCTATCTAACTGGTTGGGCTCATCAGGATTTATGGATAAGTAAAGCTCAGTATCATCAGCGTAACAGTGAAAATGTATTCTATGCTGCCTGATAATTTGACCTATTGGAAGCATATATATATAGTAAAGCGAATTGGCCCAAGTACTGAACCCTGTGGTACTCCACAATTAACCCTGGAGTTTAAAGATGATTTATCATTTACATGAACAAACTGGAATCTGTCAGACAAATAAGATTTAAACCAGCCTAGCGCTGTTCCCCTGATCCCTACAGCATATTCCAGCCTTTCTAAGAGAATATTGTGATCGACTGTATCAAATGCAGCACTGAGATCTAACAGGACAAGTACAGACACAAGTCCATTATCTGAGGCAATAAGAATATCATTAGTGACTTTCAGCAGAGCTGTTTCAGTGCTATGATGAGCTCTGAAACCTGACTGAAACTCTTCAAACAGGTCATTGATGTGTAAATGCTCACACATTTGATTAGCAACTATTTTCCCAAGAATTTTAGATAAGAATGGAAGATTGGATATAGGTCTGTAATTTTTCAAGTCATCTCGATCAAGCGAAGGTTTCTTAAGCAAAGGTTTAATTACAGCTACCTTAAAAGCTTGTGGTTCATATCCATTTACTAAGGATACATTAATTATATCTAAAATGGGGCTGGTAATCAGAGGAAACACTTCCTTAAATAATTTGGTTGGCATTGGGTCTAACATACAAGTTGAAGGTTTAGATGAAGCTAATATTTCTGATAACTCAGGAAGCTCCACAGGATCAAAGCAGTCCAAGCACAGATCAGGTTCTACAGTTATTTCCAATGTTGTCTCACTTGCTGAGGATGAAATAATCATCTTCGGGAGTATGTCAGTGATTTAATTTTTAATAGAATCAATTTTATTTAGGAAGAATCCCATAAACCCATGACTGCTAAGAGCTAAGTGAATGGATGGTTCAACAGAGCTATGACTGTGTAAGTTTAGCAACTGTACTAAAGAGAAACCTAGGATTATTCTTGTTCTCTTCTATTAATGATGAGAAATAAGCTGTTCTAGCTTGGTGAAGTGTTTTTTATACAACAGTAGGCTATTTTTCCAGATTAAGTAGGAATCCTCTAGGTCTGTAGAGCGCCATTTTCTCTCCAATTTTCTAACATTGTGCTTTACAGTACACAGCTCTGAATTAAACCAGGGAGCTAGCCTCCTATGAATAATTACGTTCTTTTTCAAGGGGGCTGCATTGTCTAATGCACCACGCAATGTTCCATGTTTAGCATCTTTTATTCATTATTAGCATGATTATCATGGTTAGCATGGCTAGCATTCCTAAAACAGCAGTCTCCCTGTGAATATTTTGGAAAATTTAGATCCTTGCCATATCGAGGAAATTTCCAAATTACTGCCAATATTACCAAATCCATCATAATCCATCATAGACTTTGAAACCGCAAAAAAGGATGTAACAAAGCAACTTTGCTGTAATACATTCAGCCTTTCTGTTGTTTGCTGAAAGTCTCCATCACTCTCGCCTTCTTTATTACAGCTTAAAAAAAAACAAAAACCTGCAGACATGTATTCTTTTTAAAAGAGGGAATTATATGTCTGCATTTCAGTCAGTCATTTTCTACCGCTTATTCCATAGTGGGTCATGGGGAATGTGGTGCCTATCTCCAGATGTCCATGGGCGAGAGGCGGGGTATACCCTGGACAGGCCACCAGTCCATCGCAGGGCAACACACAAACAACCATGCACACACTCATTTATACACCTAAGGGCAATTTAGAGACCAATTAACCTAACAAGCATGTCTTTGGACTGTGGGAGGAAGCCGGAGTACCCGGTGAGAACCCATGCATGCACACGGAGAACATGCAAACGCCATGCAGAAAGACCCGAGGCCAGGAATCGAACCCAGGACCTTCTTGCTGCAAGGCAACAGTGCTACCAACTGCGCCACCATGCAGATGTCTGCGTTTCCTCAGGTTTAATTTTAAACAATAACAAATACTGAAAATAGCTAAGTTGGTGTCTTCTTCACTCACTAACAGTATCCACACCAAAAAGAAAGACAGACCTTTTTTTTTTTTTTTTAGTTGCCCACCAGCAAGTAATTGGTGAGGTCAGATCAAGCTGAAAGTCAACCATCAGGGTGGACCATGAGGTTCTCAGTCTGCAAAAAATTAACTATGCAGCTGGAAAATTAGGATTTCATAATGGAATAATGGATTTCATAAGCATGTTCCATATTTCAGTCAATTTTATACATGCATATTTCAGTTCTAGTCAACAAGTATAAAAAATAAATGATTAGGTTAATGCATCATCTCTGCCAGACAGCACCCATCTGTGCTTCACATGGTAAGTGAGTCTGTCAGAAAAGCTAAAGAACACTCTGCCATGGTGCACACAGCTTGAGTGTGTTTTTTACAGCCTTTTCGTTAACAGGAAATATAGTCTGGGTGCTGCTGGGTGTAAGTCGTGTCATTAAAAGTTTCGCAGGCACACTGGATAGCTGTCAGAGCCCATGCCAATTAGTGCCACTTTAGGTGTCAGTCTAGTGGGCAGGAGAGATGAAAAGGCGGGTAGGCTGAGAGGAGCACCAGGAGAACCCTGCTGACTAAGCCTTCCTGCTCAGCTGAGCATCCTGCAAAGCATCGGCTTGATTTGAAGCAAATGGATGAGGAGGCTTTTGTTTCACTCGCATGGTAATTTCCATTCTCTTTCATCTATGCCTAGATATCTTAGAGTGGAGAATGCCCCGCTGTGTCAGTGCTGTTCCTCAGGTTTCATGCTTTTTAGCTAGGCTGAGATAGTATGCAGCTGTGTCGTGTTGACCTGTTTGACCTGTTTTTTTGTCCGCCTTTGTCGGTTCTTGGTCTTTGACGCTTTGTGTTTTTTTGAGCTACGGAAAATGTAATAATCCAATGCCTTGTTGTTTTAGGAGGATTAAAGTAAAATGGTTGGTCAAAGAAAGTTCAGATAATAAATTACTCTTAAAAAAACAACTATACTTAGCATATTCATCCCTCAGTTGTGATAGTTATTTATTTGTTTAATTTAATTTAATTTTATTTTAATAAACTATCTGGTAGGTGTACTCTGTTGTATCTCTTTAACTCGCCTACAGGTTTTTTATGAATTTGTGGCGGAGAATTAGGTCTCCATGGATGAAGACTGACCTGATTTGGCCTAATGTTTTGGAACATTATCCTGCTGAAAAGCCAGTGACATCACATTTTCAGTTTTCTGATAGATTCCACCAGGTTTTAAATTTAAATGCCCTGGATTTACAAAGACTCCATGATGCCATGCCCTCTTAAAGGGCTCCCAGGGCCTTTGGAAAAGAAACTGGCCCACAGCTGTACAGATCAACCTAACAGTGAGCGTGAGGTGCTTTTTCACATACTGTGGTCATATTTTGTTTTACACCACATCCATCTAGAGTAGTGTTGCCAAAAAGCTTATTTTATTCTCATTGGCCCAAAGCAACATATAACAACATATGTTTAAGTTATATATTTTTTATAATTATTAATAGGGGTGCCATAAAATATAGAACTGGTAATTCTGTATACATTAATTGTATCTTAACAAGGGATTATTTTAGCCATGAACAAATGTACTCAAATTTAAAGTTGGATTTTGTCTAAATTCTTTAGAGTGAGATTAGGCTGCTGCAATCAAAGATTAAATTATGGCCTTCACCACCAGCAGCAGAGGTACCTGACCCTGGACAGTTCCCCAGCCTTCAAAATAGCTGCCTAGAAATTAAAGCTTGTGGACAAAATTGTCTCCCAAATGGAAAATGATCCTAAGTATATTACTAAACTAGTTACATGGTTACTCAAGGATCAAGAAGTCAATGTTTTAGATTTGCCATCACAAAGCAGATCTTAATTGCATAGGAAATGTTTAGGCAGAGCAGAAAAGGTGTCAGTGAGCAAGGCAAGCTAGTTCTTTCTTCAAGAACAGGACACAATTTCAGTAAACCATAGAGAGAAGCTTGGAAGAAACCAAGATACCAAACATGGCCAACCTAAGTCATTGATTTTATAGGCATTGCTAATAAATAATACAAAGGAATGCATTTAAACCTTTGAATTCAAAGTAAAAAAAAAAAAAAATAAATATCCTAGCTGGTAAGCTCGACGAACCCGCCGGTTGAGCTGTGTGGTGTGTTTGATTTTTTTTTTTTGTTTTGTTTATTTACAAATAATTCAGACATAGTAACAGTCGCAATAGTGCTTCCACTTGAAATATATTCTTTTATGTCTTAGCTTTACACAGGTACCACAAGTTTGCATGAAGACCATAGAACTGTGGAGCTATACTTGATTTTTTTCAGGTTTGTAATTTCAGGCGGAAATTGCTTCTAAAACATTTAGGGCTTAACAGGTTAACTCAAAATAGTAAAAGTTGTCTAATTTAATATCAGACAGCAAATGAACAAAGGTTATGTGTCGTTTCATACAGTGTATGTAAAAGATCTAATTTCTACTGTAATCATATAAAAAACAATGCACTTATAACTGTTGCTTTCTTTTAATTGAGTTTTTTTAATTTTTTTTTAGCCTGATCAGTCTTGCCCTTACAGTGGTACTATGTCAATATACACAATATGGTATCAGTGCTTGAATATTACACCAAATTTATCTGATATGTAAGTAAGTACAGTCATGGCCATAACATCCCATTGGACTGCAGTCTATGCAAACAATGTCTTGTTCTTAGCTTTTGCATAAAGCAAATTGGTTAAGTAAATTTTTTAGTAAATAATTGAAAATTAATTAAAATGATTTGTTAAATTACAGTCCTAAAATGTTACGAGCCATTTAACCTTTTCCTGTTCTGATATGTCAACTTCCAGACTGCCAGAAATGTAGCATACAAAGACTATTATCTCTGCATCATAAGACCTTTCACGGACAGGGCCGTCAGGTAATTTGAACCTGACAGAAACTGTGAAACGTTTTGAGTTATTTTTTACCTCATTGAACCTGGACAGGAACCTGTCTGTGTGGACGTGTCATGTTCACCCTATGCATTCATGATTTTTTCTCCAGGTACCACAGTTTTCCCATCCAATGCTCTTTGGGTTGCGTTTAGGTTACTTGGCCATTTGCTTTGAGTGCATTTATACCTGTGTGCATGGTTGGTTGTCTCATTCGTCTCTGTGTCAGCTCTGTAACACCCTGCATACATGCTTTTCCACCGGCATCTTAGGAGTGTCAACTTCATTTAAAGTTAATTCACTGAGAGGGTGATTTAAACATTCCATTAAGAATTATTTGTCTAAAAGGTTATTGATTTCTAGTTCTACAAATAATACTTTTAAAAATTATTTTATTAAAATATTATTTTATGTTCCCCTCTGAATTGCATTGTATTTGTTTTAATACTTAGCAACTGTTTTTCTTAATTAGTTTTAAAGCTAATTTGACCTCATTCCATATTTATCAAAACAAACCTTGTTCTTAAATTGTGATATGACTGTTTATGATGTTTTTTTTCATTATTGGTTTTAGTTTTATACTTATGTTTCCATTTTTGTTGTTTATTATTTATCCTCATTCTTTCCATTTGTATTTTACTTGTCTAGTTAAAGAGTTGGTTTACCGAAGTATGTTTACTTGGAGTTGAATTATTTTGTGAATAAATTCTTATATTTTGGAGAAAAGTTATTATTGTTTATTCTTTATATGTGTGCAGTGCTTGCTGTTTGAGAACGGCAGTGCGCAAATTCACCTTGTCTATGTTCTATAATACCACAGGTCACCAGGAAGGTAATTATGAAAACAATAACTGACTGAGAGCTGTTTAGCTATTAATTCAAAAAAATCAGACGGTCCCCCGACTCTGTAATTTGATTTAAATGACTAACTTTATTAATAATTGCCTTATGCACTTATTAATAGTTATTCATTGCCAAACCAAACCTATTGTTGCAATAAAGGTATAACAACAATATATCAAAAATGTCTGGGGTAATATATTCTTGCAAAGAGCTCTCACCTGCTTGAGCTGAATGAATTTTAAACAGGTTTTAGCCAAGTACTGGTGCTAAAAATGTCTTCAGCTGAGAAAAGGTTATGAAACGTAGTCACTACTTGAATCAATTGAGCCTTGTCTTTGTTCTAATTATGCTGAGCCTTCTGGAGGTGTCACCCAGATTCTCTACAGGCTGTGTTAGTTAATTTGTACTCAGCAGTTTGTGAGATGATAAGAGGCAAACTGAAAATTTGAGTGTTCTCATTAATTAAACTGCCTCCCAGCTGTACATTTTCTTCAGAAAGTTTATTTGTTTAGTATCTGAAAGTAAACCAAATTACCTCAAAACACAAGGAGCCCTTTTGTTGTGTTTGCACCACATCTTTCCCCACAAATTAACATAGCATCTCTTCAAATTGATAGATTTGGGCCTTCTATTACTTTGCTTTATTTGTAAAGTTTTACAAATAAAACATAGTGGCCGGCTACACTGAAATGTGATGGCGAGAACCCTGCACCTTCTTAATATTCTCGTCAGAAATTATTTCTGAGTCTTGCTTACACTTTTAAATCCAGCATCCAGCTGGTTGGACAAACTATGTATAATCACTCCCTTGACCCATGAAGCCAACTTGTCCTTCTACAAGTCAGCTGATGCAGGGCTGTGACTGCTTTGCTAGGCACAACATAGACAGGCTAGCTTCTACCCCTTTAACGAAAGACATGTAGACAGCAAAAAGGCAGTTAATCCATCCTTGAAGTGTTTTGTTAAAGGGGTTAGTGGCCACTAAGAGCAGAAGTGGTCATTTCAAGCACTTCAGACTTCTGATTAGCTACTGATATGTCTGTCATGTTCATGGAAATTATTTGAATACATTTAGTGTACTTAAGCAGCGTGCGTAAATTATTACTTTGTAGTCTTGTAAATAGAGGTGGGCGATATTGAGCTAAAGTTTGATCAGAATTTTTGTGATATTTATTGTGCTAATGATAACAGTGATGATTAAATGGTGTTTACAACTCATTTACTGTGAAGCAAGCAGTGAAAACGCAAAAACTGCTCCCAAAAAACAACCCTATTTTGAAACAGGCTTCTTCAGGACAACAGTTACATAAGAAGTGTAATTCTTATCACTAAACTGCACACAGTAACTGCATTTGTTACTATTTTCGAATTTGATATTTATTCATGGTCAAGTGGAATCAACAGTGGAGAAAATTTAAGTAACAATTGGGGCTTTTCAGACATGATTTATTGGAATTTATCGTTGTCATGATAAATCACAAATCTTATCATAAGAAATTGTTCATGATAATGATTAAACGATAAATGCCCATAACTACTTCTAAATAGCATACAACAAAATGAAACAGTGCTTCTCTGTGATATAGAACATATTACTGTAGAAAAACCATTAAACAGGTAGATAACAGAAAACACAAAAAATAGAAACAACAGATATAACAGAACATCCTTGCAATAATGTATAGTGTATAATCTAAACAGCATTTACAGCTTCTGGAAGAACCTCTGCACAACATTGACCATCTCTGTTTTCCTCACAGTCCTCTGCATGTACAACCCAACTGCCATTTTGTAGTACTTCACATAGATGCAATATTTTAACACACCCAATTTCATTGGTATTCTTGGACCATGTCAGGTCACCAGAACTCTGTACTTGGAGGGATTTGTTGCTGCCCAGCCTCCCTGCTGGGTGGTTGTTGATGCTGAGGGATTCCTCCTTGTATTCAAAGTCACCAATTACATCAACAAATCAAATATAATCAATATATAATTTTACTTTAAGTCAGTCAGCGAAAATGAAAAAAATGAATGGAAGACAAAAAACACACATTCAACACAGTTGAATTCTGTACCACTGTTAGTTAGCCTTTTTGATCCATTCTACCAAAATTATCCCAACAAACTTAAACGACATTCAGCTTTTGAGCATCGTATAGACTTATCTAGACACAAAGACGAGCATTCAGGAATTTTCTGACTGCAGAAGCTCTGCTGCTGTTTTAGCATAAAAAGGAACTTTATACAATTTTATCTAAATATTAAATTTAAAGACTTTGCTTGGCTTTTTGTGCTTGTTTCATTTGCAGAATGCATTGATACTGGTTTTAAACTCTAAAGGCACTTTTGTATGAAAATTCTATATTATGTATTTAGAATAAAGAGCTTTGACTTGTCACACCTTTATTTTAATCCAGGACAAGGAAAACATCTGACCACACTCTTTAGATGTCCTATTGCATACTATAGTTTGTGGCTGGTGACATTTTTTTTTAGCTTTCCAAGTTCCTCGAAATTACATAAACAGGGAGAGCTTGAACATTTCTCTGAGCTTTTAAACTAATTGTGAAGTCATGTTGCATTAATGATAAAATAGATCCTGCTTGGTTGCAGTGAAATGACCTCCACTGAGATACACTAGGCTGTGTGCAAAGGTTACTTGAAAAACCTCTATCAAAAATGTAAATGAGCCTGAATTACACATGAATGCAAGTTCATTACCACAAATATTGCTGGCAGCAATTAACTCTCGGCTGCTGTAGATTACATTTTTAAAATGACTTTTCTGACAGAAAAATGGTTCACTATTTATCAAATTGAAAGTTACTATGATGCAAACATGAATAGAAAATGGTGTAAACATGAATAGGAAATGTACAACATCTATCATGAAGAAAATTAGGTTGTAATTGAGGAAAATAAAAACAGTGATGGGAAATTAATTGAAAAGCCGAGGGCCAATAATTACTGTGACTTGTGAATAAAATTTGCTTGACTGAACTCATAGAACTTTAAAAAAGGCATCGATTTAATTTTTGACATTAAATTCCAGTGTCAAACATTACAGATACACTGATCAGAGATTTTGTGGTAGATTTCAGTGATTTTGCAAAGCTCTTAGCTGCCCATTTTGGTTGATTCCAATTTCTAGAACTATAAATAACAATGAAATAGTTTTTTTTCCTTCTGTTTGAATTGAAAATGTAACTCTCTGTATGATAAAATGTTTATTTTAAAATAAAATTATTTTCAAAATGGATGTGTGCCACATTAAAGGATTTGCAACTTTTTTAACAGGAACTATTAAAATAAATTACAGCAGTGTCTAATATTTGCTCAAATAAGCTCTGATTTACTATTATGTGTTACAATGTAAAATCATTCATGTGTTTTACCTATAAAGGTGCCTTAAGCAGCCATTTTGTCTTAAATTTGTTTTACTTTTTCTGTCAGGACCAGAGGTTTTGTCCCACATGTTTGAGAGAGAGCAGTCAGTGTCACACAGCTCAGCAGGTAAACATGGTTTTACTATTATTTCAAATATAGAGACAAAACAATTGCAAAATAGACATTTTAAATGGCCGTAAGTATTTTATCCACCATTTCTATATGAGCCATGATGATTTGCATGAATTTTGCATGCAACTTCAGTGCAAATACAGATAAAACATGCTGGAATATCAATTCTTACACCTTAGGATGATTAAATTTTAGGTCCACCTGCATTTTAATTCCACAAACCACTGTCCTTTGGTTTCTGATGTAATCCTCAGTTGAAATGCAACCAATGTCTCACCTTGCAGCTCCAACATTATAAATGTGAACATATAATTTATTTCAATATTTATTGGTATTTTTAATATTTTTACTTAAATCAAGCTGGGAGCACATTAACTGTGCATTTTACTTTTTTTTTTTTATGGAACGAATTAGTTAAAGAATGAGGGATTAAAAGCGAGGGATAGAAAAATCAGAATGTCATGCACAGATGATAATCATAAACAAAAGTAAATATTACTTGTTACTTCTGCAACCTGAAATCATACCTGATCTGCTCTCAGCATTGCTTGTAATCCTTTACAAAAGCTGCCATTTCTTTACAAATAGTCGTTCGGTTACAATGAGCTCACAATTTTGTTTTGTCGGCTGTTTGTTGACAAGTTGAAAACAGCAGTACAAGCTGCATAGTCAATGTTGCTGACTACATAACTTTTTCCTATGCACCTTGTCTGTTTGGTTGCCCACCCTATCACGTAGGTGTAATACAGACCAAAAAATAATGAGAATGTTCTCTGAATATTCCCATATTCCCGATTTGGAGACTTTAACATTAACTGTAAAATTTCCAAAATAATTTCCTAATCTAGCATGTTGTATAAGAGACATTATTGTACTCCTCAAGGGGATTCAACTTAGCAGCTGTGCCATAATATAATTAACGTCCTGTTATCTCATCTATTCCTATTGCCTGTTCAAAAGAAGCAGCAACAGAAAACACACAAGTAACATATGTTGCTTTTCCGCTGATTTCCTAACACCATAAGTCTTCTTCGCTCGTTATGGCTTTCATATTGAAGAGTATTGTTGCCAGTGCAACCTTTATTTACTTATGTTTGATGAGTTAACTGATCAGAAAACTGATCAGATTTTTTTTTCCCCACCGGCTGAACACTGATTAGTGCAGGTCAAGTGTAATTTCTGCCAATTCTGACCTCCAGTACTTTTTCTGCATTTGGGATCTGTACAGAACAGGTGTATTTATAGTGACCTTAAATTAAACACTTATGGACTCTAATGAATAACTGGGTTACTTTTGAAGAAAACTGGAGGTGCACTGGATTTGATTTACGAGTATTAAGATTAAAGGCGCCTAAATGCACACACACCAGATTTTTAAAATATTATATCTTAAAAACTATTAAACATTTTTAAACCGTTTCTTCTATTACTTCACAAATATGAGCTACTTTGTGTTGGTCACATACAATCCTGATAAAAGACACTGACATTGTAGTTGTATGACAAAATGTGAAAATGTTTAAAGGGTATTAATCCTTTTGCAAGGCACTCTTTAAGGGAAATTATGGTTTTATCAGATTATGTTTCATTTTTATTTTTAGAACCACCTTGTTAATACTGAATCACAGCTCAGCCCATGTTGTGATCTACTTGTGTCTGACTGTCTCTTAAATGGGGTTTCTAAAAGGCAGAAATAAAGACAAACTCAGTGAACCCACATGTTTTCAGACACAAAGTGTGCCATCCTCAGCCATTTAAGGAAAATGAATGTCTGATTCACCATGACAAACTCAAATGTGCATCAAGAGGAAGGATTAAGATGATCCCTACCAACAAAAAACATATGCAATAATCACAAGCATGGAAATCAAACACTGAAGCTAAATCCCCCTTGCTCTCAAGGGCAAAAGACATGCTTTGGTCACAGACTCACACATACCTTCAAACCACTGATGTGTTTGTGACAAATGTTATAGATGAAAATGGAGACGAAGCAAGATTTGAGGAAGTGTAAAAGCAATGGTGCTGTAACAAAAGGAACCATTTTGCAGCTGCACTGTCAGCTCCTTCTCTGTCCAAATTTAGTGGTCCTAATAACCTCTTAAATGCTACATAACAGCTTCTCCCACGAGTATTGGCTACGTGGGAGAGATTCGAAACTCTGTCTTGCAGCGCCTAATTCCTAGAGACAGACAAAGGCTGTAACTGGTAAATGATTTCTTGTAAACCATTACTGTTCTAGATGCAGGTTGACCATGGCACTTTAGAGAAACCACAGTCCCACTAATATACATACTTAACCCGCACTTTTGGCTTCAGAAAGGGCTGCTTCACACCCCCTTGCAACCTCTCAGTAATGGACTACGGCCCTTAAAGTGATCTCTAATGGAAGCTCTTAGTGGAGGAGGTACTCATTCATATTCCATATTTCAACTTGCAACACCAACCGCTGCTGCAAATGGGTCAGAGCAAATGCCATTGCAACACAGGCTTTTCGCTCTCCAGGGAATTGCTATGACCAGAGGGGGGATATGAGGCTTCTGGTAATCCAGATTAATTTGGGAACCCCAACCCCTTTTCCTAATCTACATTTAATCTCAAACAAGCAGTTTATGATTTAAGAGCACGACATATGCGATACTGATGAGAAGTGTTGCTTATGCATCGTGAGAAAAGCTGAATAGTTTGACATTTCGACATATGTTTCAATCATGTCACGTAACTTGCGATTTTTTACATTGCAACCACGTATTTTAATATGTTTTATGGCGCAAATGCAATTTTACCAAGACATGTCCATGAATGTGATCCTACAGGCTAGGCAAGGTAAGTATTAATCAGCAAAGCAGCTAGGAGCCCTGTCTTAACTGTGGAGGAACAGTAAATATCCACAGCTCAGGTGGGTGAATGTGTAGAAAGCACAACTATTAGTCATGCATCCCATAATTTTGGCCTTTATGAAAGAAAAAGCCAATGGTGAAAGAAACCTATGAGAAGTCCCATTTAAAGTTTATCACAAGCCTTGTAGGGACACAGCAAATATGTAGAAAAAGGTGCTCTGGTCACATGAGACCAAAACTTGGCTTTTTGGGGTAAATGGCCTGCACTTGTATAACGCTTTATAAAGTCCCCTGAGTGCTTTACACTACAGACATTCACCCTTTCATGCACTGACAGTGGCAGCTACATTTGTGGATTCTTGGATGGAAACCTGTTAAGACGTAGCACACATTGGGAACGTCAGATCCTTGCCGGAAATGCCAGGGTTTCACTATGTTTAATAGAAAGTAACAGATGGTGCTGACATGCATTACCCTTCAGAGGCTCCAAAAGACTCGAACCTGGGGCAGGTGTTTATCTTCCAGCAGGACAACTTCACAGAACATAAAGTTAAAATTACAATGGAAGGGTTTTGATTAAACTATATTCATTGAGAAAAAGTAGAAAGACTTAAATATCAATGTTCACAGATGCCGTCCACCCAGTCTGACCGAATTAAAGTTATTTTGCAAAGTCTGGACAAAATTATCAGTTTGTAAATGCCAAGAGACATACTCTCGAAGACCTGCAGCTGTAATTGTGGTAAAGACGGGTTCTACAAATGACTGGCTCCATGAACGGAATAGAAATTCCCCCACACATTTTTAGATTTTTATAAAAGAAAAAATAAAGTCATGCATCATTTGCTTTCAGTTCACAAATATGTGCTATTTGATGTTGGTCTGTTGCATAAAATCCCTATAAAAAAAAAAAAGAACTTTATGGTAGCAATGTGGCAAAATGTGAAAAAGTTAATGGGACATAAATATCTTTGTTGCAAGTGATTTCCCTTATAAGCTTCTATTGAAACTGATCAACAGTGTTAGCCTGTCGTTAAAAGGAGCTTGTCGAGAGTTATGAGACACTGAAATGAGAGATTAGATGGGAGGAGGAAAAAAGAACAAGCCTCGCTAATTAGCCATCTGCAAACAGGCACACTGATCATCCTGCTGTCATTTAGCACAGTGTTGTGACTTGTTTCCCCCCACTAAGTGACTAGCTATGCAGCAGCTCAAACTTAATGCCTCGTAATAGACAAAACTCCAGTAACTGTTAGGCCAACATCTACACCGGCGTTGCCAGGGTCACAGAAATGCAAACCATCAGAAAGGGAGACAGAAATCCTATCAAAAATGTATAGGCTTTACAACGACATCTGCTGTGTGCCGTTTATAAAATATTCAGGGATACACACAGAGACGGGGGAGATACAAGGTGATTTGTCATGGTCTGCGTGCTCCACATTTTACAGTATATATGCTGAGCTGTGGAACCAAGCATGAATAGCGAGGAAGAAGAGGGTTAGAATTGAGGAGTGAGAATTCACAAATGACAAATTATCTGATGTAAATACAAAGCTTTAACAGCAGCATTTGGTTAGATTGTTAGATTTTCCTTTCATCTTCTTTGCACCTTCTCACTGATCTCTGTGCACTAATAATAATCCACATTTAAGGCAGCTTATCTTGCCATCTTTTTTTCTATTCACCCCTGCTTTGTTTTCTGAATTCTCCTGTCTATCATCCCTCCGCCACACCTAATTTTTCCATGCCCCTCGCTCCCTCTTCATCTCCTCCATTCTGCCTCTTCCCCCCGCCCTTTCCCCTTGGAGTCAGCTCAGCAACCATCTAATTAAAAGACCCAGCCACACCTCATTTCTGCGAACAGTCGGGTTTAACCAAATTCCCCTAGCCTGTCAACACACTCCAAGTTCAAAGGAGACAAAGGAAAGAAGGGCTGTGGGAAGAATCAGCCCCCTCCACTTCAAGTTCCATAAATCTTTTAATCATGGCACTGACAGAAAGAGTTTTTCCCTTCTTTCTGTCTTGATATGCCAGAAAATGTCTGCTCCCTCCTTTCTTGTCTTCTATTTAACATCCTGCTGCCCTTGTTTTTTTCCAGTTCCCCATGAACATCTCACTAAAGCTGGCCCTTCTCTTTTTGGACCATTGCTGTTCCTCCTGTTCTCTGCCTGCTCTAATCTAATGAGTACACTGCTATGGTCTGTGAATTATTTAATAAGTGGGAGAAGAATCTCTTATTCTCCACACACCCATCCATTGTTTTACCAAAAAAAATACTTTCTTCTGTGGAGAATAAAACATTTGTAGTTATTAAACAAAATGTGAGTCCGATTGCTGTACCATATGACTTAAGCATTAGATTGCCAGCAGAAGCTTGGACAATTCCCCTCTCCAGAAAGGTGTTACAGGTAGACACAGAGTCAGGCCAGGTGTAGCTTCTAGGAAGAGAAAAGAGAGAGAACAAAGTTAAAAGCTGAAATAACAGCAAATAATACAAAATTGAAGAGTAGTGTGAGAAAGTAGCGAAGAGGGTGAAAGTGGTCATTATGTCCTCCAGCAGCCTAAGCCTATAGCAGCATAACTACAGAGATACAGGATAACTTAAGCCACTCTAACAATAAGCTTTATCAAAAAGGAAAGTTTTAAGCCTAGCCCTAAAAGTGGACAGTTTGTCCATCCAGAGCCCACTGATGGCCATTGTTATACTAAAAACCACAACGATGGGGATAACTCTCTCTGTCAGATTGACCATAACCATTGGAAAAGAGAGGGGGTCATACAGGTAGCAGAAATGGAGGGTGTGTTTGCACCTCATCCATAACTGAGCCGGTTTAGGCTAAACCTGATTCCCCCTTACTCCATCCAACAAGGAGAGAAGAAGACGGAGGTAAAATAAGGAAGATAGCTCAGGATAACCTAAGCCACTCTAACTATAAGCTTTATCAAAAAGGAAAGTTTTAAGCCTAGCCTTAAAAGTAGACAGGGTGTCCGCCTCACGGACTAAAAGCGAATTAAATTCAACAAAACTTTTTGACATGAATGTTAATTTATCTTAAATAGCCTAAGGTACAACACTTCAATTAAAAACACTTTTTTTTCATTTTGGAAAATAAAGAGTCCAAAGGGCTGACACTACACTCAAAGACCAAAAAACTAAAATCATATGACTTATAAATAAAATCACAACTGGCCTTTTATTCATTTTCTGAAGGCAGAGAAGTAACTTTAAAACACTTTTCTGAAACAAGAGGCTTAAGAGTCATGCCTCTAAAGCAGAATTACCAAAGCAAAAATAGCAAATGATGTTTGATTTTGTAGCATATGTAGCTACAAAAGGTTCCACTATTTTTCTCTATTCTCATAACATTCCTAGACGACTTGTTTGTGTTTTTACTATATATTTCCAAATGTATTTATGCCAGCTTTATGTTTGTCTGTGTGTAGTAACTTACCACCAAAGCAAATTCCTTGTACGTGTGAAAAACTACGGGGCAATAAAGTTTTTTTCACAACTGCATTTGTTTCAAACAGAAAACATGTTTTATTGAAAAGACAGACCCTTCTAACACCAAATAGACGCATGGCCACTTACTGTATACCACTATTCCACATAGACCACAGATACTCAAAAAAATAATTTGTTGGGTGAACATAAAACAATTATGGAAAGTATTTCCACCCAATCATATACTACAGATTGTCAAGAATAGCCAATTTTTTTGATTCTTAGTTGATTTATAATAAGTTCCTGAATTTGTGACTGATTCATATTTCATTATTAGCCAGTGCTTGCAATTTTTGATCCATCTGGAACTCTTGGCAAAAGTTTTAAGCTGTTCAAAATTTTGGTGCTGAACTCCCGAATCCAAAACATCTCAGTTAATTCTCAATAAAATCCTAGTTCATTCTTAGGTAGCACAATCAAATCCTAATTGATTCTTAGGCATTCCCATGTGTTCTTAACTGAATGCATTGTCTTGAACCACTCAGGCCCAGTGTACCCTCTAATACTGGCCAAACATTTTTTCGGTTCTTGGAAAAAAACTGAAAAATAAGAGATACGGAAAATATTTAATAAAAAAAGCAAAAAAATAAAACAAAAGAACTAAGCAATACATTTTAAAAAAGAAATATAAAACCAAGTAATTTTTTTTATTTAGTTTGTTAATACATTCTATGTCCAAAAATAAGCTCTTATTTTATTGACAAAAACACTGACTGCTAGTCCTTTGTCACTTTTTATCATATTTTGATGGAAAATTCCACAAAATGTCAAGAATAGTACAACTTCATATCTAATCAATTGAATTGCACATATATTTTGAGCAATAATATTTTGACTGTGTAGGGATTGCTGATGTAATTTATTTCTAAAATTTGCCAACTTTGCAATCCTTTGTTATGGTAAGTCAATTCTGAAAACTGCGAATCCACTTGTGTGCATTTGCTCTGTGTTTATTTTTATCAATAGTACCTTGAGCCAAATCCATAAAGTTAGACTTGTTATCATTATGAAGCTGGAATCCTAAAAATGGACAGTTTGAAAATCTGTTAAGCTACTGACATTATTCTGATCCACAGACATACACTTGACTCATATCAAAGCAGTTTGGAAGTCACAAAAAGGCCAGCTGGTTGATGATTTCTTACCGAAATAGTTACAATGACTCATTATGTCTGCAAAACACATATCATAAAGACACATTCTAGTGTAGTTTGCAGCCATTGAAATTTTCAGGTGTCTTTTTTTGACACTAAAATTGCAAACTAATGGATGGTCAGAATGAACACAAACAACAAGTCCACCTTAAGCCAGCGCCTTCTTTTTCATGCTGACTGCACTTGCACGTATGGTCTGTTTGGTTAATCTTAAATAGTTTGGCTCACTGCCAAACCCCTTTTCAAATCATTTTTTGTTGAGGCCTTCCCAAATGGTTATGTATAACAAACCATCTGATGAATAAGTTAGATTTTTCTGCATCAAATAGAGAAATGAAAAGGAACAAGAGAAACAAGTTCTAGCCAGTGGCGAGTTTGTCCACCAGTGGCATTACGAATGGTCCGCGTAACCCCTGCTCATTGTGCCTAATCTAGTTCTGATTAATGGTTGTCCATTCAGCTATCATTACTAATTGGAACAAAACCACATAAACTTATTAAAGTAAAATTAGGTAGCATGAGTTTCAGTGTCTGATGCTCTTTGTGGTCAATAATATTTGTTTTGTGTTTGTTTTTAAGTTATGGAGTTTTGACGAAATTTCAATCTGGAAGACTCACCTCCACCACCGGCTCCTCCAACCAATCAGCGTCAAGTCTGCATTCCTCCTCAGCCAATCACCCTTCAAGGCATGCTCCTAACCCTAACGTCCAGCTATGGATCTCCCTGCTCTCCCGCCAAGTTTCGACCCTTCTCCACCCCATCGCCAACATCTGGCTTCCTAGCTTCTTCCAACTCCCTTATCTCCTCGGGCCTCCACTCCATCACCAGTATCGGATCCCGGAAGGGGAAGACATCTCTAATCCTAATCCTAAATCGTTCATTCAAACTCATGTCATTCATAGCATTCATGGCTTCCTCCGGGGTCCAAGCGCCAAAGAAATAAACATCTGGTATTTAACTTCCCTAATCGGCATCTTTGTGTTCTTATTGTGAGTCTTTACATGATTTAAATAATAATTGGTAATGAATATCAGAGAAGGAAACTTGCAGACTCTGACAATGAATCCTTAATATTAAATGATACATTTTGCAGTAATATTCAGTATTTAATTGTAGTTTAGGTTGTTTTACCTGAAATTAAGTGTTACAGAGGATGCACTTTGTCTCCTGAAGAGCAAAAAAATGTAGGCCTTGATCAACTACAAAATTCAGCTGCTTGCATGCTGATGGCTGGAATGACATGGAATCCTACATTTAAATTCATGTAGTTTAAATAAAACATTTTTGAATATATGTTTATTGTTTTCCACTCAAACTCTTAACCCTTTTAACCTTTGATGTTTGCGGGTTAAATTTGATCAGTGATTTAACTCAGCCTCCTACTCAACAAAAGTTATATAGGGTTTTGTTTTTCACCTCATTGTTAGCTCACTTTATATTAATAGCCATGTAAACATTGTTTTAAATTTTATTTTTAAGCCCCATAGAGCATGTAACTTAAGATATAGAACTTGGCAATTAATAAAACCGTTTAAATTTAATCAAATTTCCTGAGGTGAAGACATTATTTTGTAAGTCTAATTGACTGTACAGCAGACCTACCAAAGCATGGGATGTTTTTATATTACAACACTATTAAAGTGACAACTGTAGTGTTATTGGTCAAAACGTCAATACAGATGTCAGCGAATTAGCAAAGTCCTTTCACCTACATTAAAACTGCTTTTTTTAACTCAGATTAGCAAGTGGAAACTGAAAATTAAATCATAAATTGATAATTAATAAACAATATGGTGTGTGTGTGTGTGTGTGTGTGTACACCCTAAACTAAACAATGAAAGTAAATGAAAGAGATCTCATGGCATAAGGTGTAGTATAAGGTGTCTGCTTTGGGAACTCTGGGTATCGTTTTATCTTTGCATTTTGCAGATGTTGTGGTTCTGCTGGGACCTTCACACCATGACCTTCAGCGTGCACTGAAGCCGTTCATAGCCGATTGTGAAGACAAGATGAAAGATAGCTCCACTGAGTCTGATGCCTTTGTTCTTTACCAGAAACTGCTCTCCGAATGTCAGGGATGTTGAGGTGTTAAGGTATCCTGGTCTCTCCTTCACAAGTGATGGCAAGTAAGTAACTAAGTAAACTTTGTTTAAATTGCACCTTTATGAAGTACTTTTACAGTGTGCAAAAAAATAGATACACATATAGGCTTAATATAAAACAGAGACAGTAAGAACAGATAAAAAAAAAAGCTTGTCTAAGTAAAAGTGTCTAAAGCTGCTTTTTAAAGGGGTCAACAGAGTCAGCCACACAGAAGCAACCAGCAGAATAAGGGATCAAGATTGTGTTGATGTATTAGGGGGCCTGTCCAATAAAAGCACTAAAAGTGAAGACTAACATTTTAAAATCAATTCTAAATTTGACAGGAAGCCAATGTAGAAGTACTGCCTGTACTCTGTTGTTTGGTCGTGGTGAAGAAAGAGCGGAGCTGAAAGCAAAGATCTTAATTCACCTGTCTATCTTTAAACATTCCAACAATAACCTGTGTTTATGAGATATGGATCATGACTGAAAGAACAAGATCCCAGAAAGCCTTAGAGAGCTCCCTCATCCAGGGGAAGGTTACCACTGGGGTGTATGTGCTGAGGTGGTTTGGGCAATGATCAGGATGTGTCCTGGGTGCCTTTGAATGTTTTCCAAGAATTTGCTGGAGGGACTTTCTATCCCTTTTGGAATGGGAAGGCCTTGGGATCCAACAGAATGAGCTGCGGAGTGCCATTTGGGGGAAGGATGCCTGGGTTTCCCTTTTGGACCTGTTATCTCGTGACTCAAGCTAGGATAAGGAGAAGACAAAAAGTGAATGGAAAACAATATGTTGCAGGTGGAGGGGCAAATTGAACCATGTTTGGTCCATGGAGTAACACACAGCTTTTAAGTGATGCATGCAACATATAATGTTCTCAGCTGGCTCATATTTAACCTGAAACACCACAAATGTCACTTATTTTTTCAAACATTCAGAATTAACTGAATTGATGTCTTTTTTGTTTTTATGAAATAGCTGTTTCTGAGGATATCATGATGTTCTTTATAATAATTACATAAAGCAAAGAGTATTTTTCTACAACAGGTCAAATCTTGACCCAAACAGGAAGCAAAGGTTAAGTCAAACTTTGTTGGGTTTTTTGTTTGCTTTTAAGCCATTTTGAAATACTTTTCTGGATTGGCTGGATTGTTATTTTTATAATACAGTTACAAATGCCAATGTCAATACAGTGAAAGTGACTGTAAAAGATCACAACTATTATAGCCCAGCGTAAAGCATTTGATTTGATTGAACCCTTTGTAATAACTTTTAATTAGAAGTGTGACTTTTATTGTTTTTTTATTTTATGTAGCACAGTGTAGTGTTTGGGAGAAAATCCTGTTAACAGGTCTGTTCAAAAGAAATGATCACCCTCCTATGAAAAATAAATTTGTCCCAGAAATGAGGTTAAAGATCGCTTGGGGAACTGACATTTGTAGGACCTCGGTGTTATTATCATCTCAACCATCCACCAGTTATTGTACAGAGACACACATTCCCCTGAAACCAAACACTTTATCAAGCGAGGTGTCAGAAAGGGAGCGAGAAATGATAAAACAGCTTCATGTGCTGTATGAGATGGTGAGCTTTGATGAAATCCCCAACCCCCACCCCCTCATTCTGTCCTGCAGCTTCTCCACCATTTCTCAGCTGATATAGGGAGGAAAATGTGCCTCCCTGAAAATGAAACGGAATAAACAAATTAGAATGGGTGTGCTGACCTCACTTTGTAATCCCCCATGAAATATGCTTTCTGATGCATGCGTTAAGCTAGACACTCTCCATGCTGTTAGAATAATCTGTCTCCTAGTTCACGTGGTGTGTGAAATGTTCTGCTAGGTTTCAAAAGGAAGAAAGAAGGATGTATATTATTCATTATTTTGCCATAAATTGTAGAAGTAATTACTGTAAATGGAGGGAACTCAGAGGGAAGGAAACTGAAAACTAGTCAGCAAGAGACAACACATAGGATGAATGATTCAGTGAGGTGCTGAAAAGGAAGAAATTGTAGTTATTCTGCGCATATGCGGCTTTACATTTACACGTTTGTGATGTTGTGATGTCCTTGAGATACATGGAGATTAACAGACAATTGTACTCACGTAATTTTCGCAGAATCATTATTTGCTCCTTTCTTTGAATGAATCTGCCTCGACTCATCAGTATAATCTTGTGTTATGGTGAATAATCGCCATGGTTTCTCAAAAAAGGACACAAAGAGCTTTGGCATAAGGATTTTAAACGGTCAAGTCAGGCTTCCTTCCCTAAATCCATCAGGATCTGGCATAGCTCTTTATACCACTTAAAGGTTGGCAAAGTTGTAAAAACCAACGTCTAAAAAAAAGTGGGATATTCTTTCCAGAGAATGCTCCTAAAATGCCTAAAATGCACAGTACATTTTTAATACAAAGAGGTGCACACAATGCTGTAAATGCTGGCCCCCTGCAGGTTTTTCTCTTTTTAGTTTTTCATCTCATTTAAATGTTTTAGATTATAAACACATTTTATAATATAATAACACACAAAGATAATGTAAAATGGTGATTTCTTTATTCCAGGAAAAAAAGCTAGCCAAAGCAACCTTTGTGAAAAAGTAATTACCCTCCTTGTTAAATCATGAATTAATTGTGATTAACCATATTTTTGGAAAGCTGAGTTCAGTTTCACTATCCAAACCCAGGTCTTTCCAGTCTGACCTGTAGAACCAAGAAATCACTTAAAGAAAAACCTGTCTGACAACATGATGTAGGCTAAGGGATCCCCCCTCATGCCTTGATCTACATAAAATTAAAAAGAAATGAGAAGCTAAATTATATATATATGCATCCTTCTGGAAAGGGTTACAGTTTGTCAGCCTTAATGATTCAATAATAAGAACGAGCATGGGCAAAAATGGCATCCATAGAGTTCAAAGGTGAAAAGCATTTCTGAACAAAAATAAGAAAGGGGGTCCATCTCACATTTCCTAAAAACATCTTGATGATCAACAAGAAAAATATGCTATGACTAACAAGACAAAATTGCAACCTTTAGAAAGTATGTGTCCTGTTAAACCTAGTGGTGTTATTGTGATAGCTAAGGGCTGCATCACTGACCCATAAGCTGGACGACTTTAGCTCAAGGACACTTGGGTTTTGCAGCAGGACCATTTTTCAAAGAACAACGGCACTGAAAACCAATTAAGATGCTGTGGCATGACCTTAAAATGGCCATTCTTGATCGAAAAGCATCCATTGTGTCTGAATTAAAACAACATTGAAAAGAAGAGTGGGCCAAATTTTTTCCTTAGTGATAGAAAATTCTCATTGCCAGTTATTAGATTTAATGTGAGTTACTGTCTCACATAGGGCCAAGTTGATTTGGATATGTTTCCCTAATAAAGGAAATCATTATTTTAAACTTCATTTTGTATTTACTCAGGTTATCTTTGTCTGATATTAACACATTCGAGTGTAACAAAAAATCAAGAACAGAAGAAATCTGTGAAAGGTACTTAACTGTATTATAAAGCATTCCGAGTGATCTCAGTGAAGTGAGTTAGGAGGAAATTTTATTGGGAGTTTGAAGCTAACAGATACCCAAAACAGTCCCATTTGAGAGCACAAAGTTCCATCACCTTAAACAAGACGAAAAGGAAAATTTCCTAACCATTATAGTCCATGAGATGGTTATTTACATAGTTGCTGTTTTTTTGACTGAAGAAATTATGTTGCTACACAAACAGTATATATTTTGGTCACAAGAAATCTTGTTGCATATCAGCTGAGTCCAACAGAAATTCCTGCATTTCTCTAACCAGGTTTTCTTCTGAACGATCCAGGTCACATAGACATCTTCTTATTACCCCATTAAAAATATCTCTAATGCAGTGTTTAGCTAAATCACTACAAATGTTTTTTTTGTCTTTACCCCCATAAAAATTACATATTTTTGTAGTTTTGGTCATTTTGTACCTATTCAGATATGAAAAGGGTTAGTCTCCCTACAGAAATCTTCGTAAGGCAGTTCCTACATGTCTTAAGGACATGTCGTACCAACTAATGTTTTTAAATAATTTTCTGTTATATACTTATTGTCTACCATAAACAAATGGGGTTATTTGTCTCTGATACATAATATCTACCTGCAAGACATATCTCATTAAACTTTTAATTTGATCAAGGGGGGTCATCAATATGTCCTATTTTATACAAGTCAAATGCCCTACACAGGGATCAGAAGAACTATCAATAAACAATTTAAAATCTGTAAAAATACTATGCTGTTAACATCAATTATGAATGAAATATATACACCCTGAGGAGCAAGCAGGAGCAGCCTTTATAGGGCAAGAGCAGACTGAGCCCAGGTGAATCTCATGCCAATAATGTCAGGTTCCAACCTGAATAAACAAATAAAATAGACCCCCTAGTGGTGAGATTGTCACACTTAAAGGGCAAAAAGGTACTCTTAAACTCAACCTCTGTAGAGTTGTGCTTAGTTTGGCTCACAAGATGCACTTAATTCTTCTAACAAATTTCTACTGCAGGTAAGATACTGATTGCCTATACCTAAACCTCTTAACCCCACTAAAAATGGATGCTTCCTTAAAATACCTCATCTATAACCAAGGTTGTTTTTTTTTTCATTTCCTTAAGGACATTATCACTAAACATGTCAAGGTGGGTAAACAGTTACTTTGGAGCCCTGAAATTGTGGTATTTCAGCAGTTATTTAACCATTAAGGACAATAGAATGAAACTACTTTGTGATTCAGAATTTGTTGTACACATTACATTTATTTATTCCTCAAAATAACTTTTTGTTTAGCAGCACAGCAAACTTAACCGACAGTTTCTGCTGCACTTGCTCAGCCTATATTGATGCACTGACATATCTGCCAGCTTGGTGTGTGAAAAGTGTCAGAGTTTTTGTTTTGTTTTTTTTCCTCTTGTTTTAGTTTTTGGTTGTTGACTCTTTTTTAACATCATATAGAGATCATCTGCAGCCTTTCTCTTAAGGTCCTTTTAAAATATCTTTTTCAAGATGTTTTTACTCATTCAACAATCAGTTTAGTTCTCACTGGTTAAAAATAATAATCAAATAAAACAATAGGACATGAAGGTAATCAGTTGGGCTCTGTTAAAAAGTAGTTGACCTTAGGATAGTGTGTATTCACAAAACATTTCACTGCTTTGTTGTTTTCTTATAACAACCCTCTTTAATCAGCTATAGTTTTCTGCGCTGTTTCAAATTTGACATTCATGACTTTGTTGCCTTGATTAATGTCGCAGTGAAATGAGACCATCCATAGCTTTGCATTGCGCCAACAAACGTGACAGATGAGACAAACAAATCAGTTATCACGATTCTTCTTCTTTTTTTTTTACCTAAATCATAACAGGTGTTTCAGTTAGAAAAAGAAAATGTGACCTTGTCAAGCTATCAGTTTATTAGCTGTTCTGTGTGTCAGTCATTGTCTTTCCAGGTTCCTGACTTAGATGCGCACAGGAGGGCATGCAAAGCAAGCACCCTCACATAGTGACAGCTTAAACAAGTACAGGGGTTGGACAATGAAACTGAAACACCTGGTTTTAGACCACAATAAATTATTAGTATGATGTAGGGCCTCCTTTTGCGGTCAATACAGCGTCAATTCGTCTTGGGAATGACATATACATGCACAGTGGTCAGAGGGATTTTAAGCCATTCTTCTTGCAGGATAGTGGCCATGTCACTACGTGATACTGGTGGAGGAAAACGTTTCCTGACTCGCTCCTCCAAAACACCCCAAAGTGGCTCAATAATATTTAGATCTGGTGACTGTGCAGGCCATGGGAGATGTTCAACTTCACTTTCATGTTCATCAAACCAATCTTTCACCAGTCTTGCTGTGTGTATTGGTGCATTGTCATCCTGATACACGGCACCGCCTTCAGGATACAATGTTTGAACCATTGGATCCACATGGCCCTCAAGAATGGTTTGGTAGTCCTTGGCAGTGATGCGCCCATCTAGCACAAGTATTGGGCCAAGGGAATGCCATGATATGGCAGCCCAAACCATCACTGATCCACCCCTATGCTTCACTCTGGGCATGCAACAGTCTGGATGTTACGCTTCTTTGGGGCTTCTCCACACCGTAACTCTCTCGGATGTGGGGAAAACAGTAAAGGTGGACTCATCAGAGAGCAATACATGTTTCACATTGTCCACAGCCCAAGATTTGCTCTCCTTGCACCATTGAAACCGACGTTTGGCATTGGCATGAGTGGCCAAAGGTTTGGCTATAGCAGCCCGGCCGTGTATATTGACCCTGTGGAGCTCCGACCGACAGTTCTGGTGGAAACAGGAGAGTTGAGGTGCACATTTAATTCTGCCGTGATTTGGGCAGCCGTGGTTTTATGTTTTTTGGGTACAATCCGGGTTGGCACCCGAACATCCCTTTCATACAGCTTCCTCTTGCGCCAACAGTTAATCCTGTTGGATGTGGTTCGTCCTTCTTGGTGTTATGCTGACATTACCCTGGATACCGTGGCTCTTGATACATCACAAAGACTTGCTGTCTTGGTCACAGATGCGCCAGCAAGACGTGCACCAACAATTTGTCCTCTTTTGAACTCTGGTATGTCACCCATAATGTTGTGTGCATTTCAATATTTTGAGCCAAACTGTGCTGTTACCCTCCTAATTGAACCTTCACACTCTGCTGTTACTGGTGCAATGTGCAATCAATGAAGACTGGCTACCAGGCTGGTCCAATTTAGCCATGAAACCTCCCACTCTAAAATGACAGGTGTTTTAGTTTCAGTGTCTAACCCCTGTAGATAAAGAATGTAACATCCTCTTTTGACGAGAAATGACAAAAGTGACACCAAAGACAAAAGACATACTAAAGGAATAAACTCTGCATGCAGATAGAAAACGGAGTGGAATACTTTTATTAGGAATAGGTGTCTTTCATACGAACAATTCCATCCTTTCTTAATGTGTCTAGTGTATCTTAGATTTTAAATATTTTATAAATATGATAAAGTTTGTTACCCACATACAGTGCTTTTTCAAAAGTCTTCATAGAACTTTTTGACATTTTGTTAAATTACAGCCATGAACTTTAATGTATTTTATTGGAATTTTAGGATAGACAAACACATAGTTGTGCATATTTGTGAAGCAGGTGGAAAAAATACATGGTTTTTTAAAACCAAATAGAAATTTAAAATCTGTGGCAGTGATTTTCATTCAGCAGCCTGATTCAAATCTCTGCAGGACCACCACCTGAAATTGCAGCTACTGGGGTATGTTTCTAGCAGCTTTGCACATGTAGACACTAAATATTTTCCTAATTTTTCATTGCAAAAATAGCTCAAGATCACTCAGACAATTTAAATGAGGAGCATCGGGAAACTGTGATATTCAAGTCTTGCTAGAATTATTTAACTTACATTTGGGCTTTTAATTGGGTGCATAAATATGCTTCGATCTAAACCACTATGTTGTAGGTCTAGCTGTATATTTAGTGTCATTATCCTGCTGGAAGGTGAGCCTTCACTGCGGTGTCATTTGCAAGTTTCCTCTTTATTCTGTAGTATTTGGGTCTAATTTCTCATTATGTCTGACAAGCTTCAAGAGTTGACGAAAGCTGAATACATATGCATGCCACACTCATATATTTATTTTTAAAACAATTTGAAAACCATATACACTATATAATCAACCATATGTCCCTTTGAGCTAAATTACATTATTTAGGGTTTAAGATGTTGGTCTAACCTTTGCAGGTATAAGAGTTTTAACTCCTCTGGCTAGTCTCCACAAAGTGAGTGTCTTTGGGGTAACTTTTTACCATTTTCCACAGAAGGCCATTTATGAGGTCAGACACTGATGTTGGACAAGGAAACATTGTTTACAATCTCTTCTCTAATTCATCCCAAAGATTTTTGTTGGGTTGAGGTCAGCACTCTGAGCAGGCCTATTACATTCTTTGACACCAGATTCATCTGTGTGCATCTGTATGGACCTTGCTTTGGGCGCTGCCATCCCAAAGTGTTTCTACTGAAGGTTCAGAGCATGATGATGTTATAAATGTTTTGCTGTCCTGAAGCATATGGAATTCCTTATATGTTATATTGTTTTGTTGAGCACCGACACACATTTCCACCAGTTTTTTCAACCAAGCACAAGTCATCAACAGTGGGCGTTACACAATGTGGGGGGAAATGTGGGGTGGCAAGACACCGGAGCTTGCTGAGCTGCGCACAATGTTCCTTTTAATGCAAAAAGACTGCATCTATAAACTGCAATTAATACGGAAAAGAAGAGAGAGACTCTGTACAAGAACAATGGTATGTACAATGTTTTAATTTGCACATGTTCAGCATTCACGAGTATAATGGAAGCAAGTAGTTGTACAATGCGTGTTTAGTGTGTTTATGCAAACATAAATAATGTTCATATTGTACGTTCTTCTTCTTCACCACCATGCTTGCTGCTTCTATTGTCAGCAGTTTCGACCAATCCATCGGTAATGTTACAGTTCTTGCAGTAGAACCAAGTATTCTGTGGTGCCTGAGTTGAACAAGAGTTCATGCTTCTTTTACTTACCATCCAAGATGGCGCCCGTGCCTGGCTGTGTCGTCTCCTTTGTCCATTTGTCTATTTCGGATGTTTGATCAGTGCTTTTGTCACATTTTTGACTGGCATCTCGCCTGTACAAATATATGATCGCCATGTGTTACTCATGGTCAAATCTGACATGGTTCATGTCAACACTGTCAGATCATGTCAGAGTCAACAAAACCGTGTTGGTTT
This sequence comes from Crenichthys baileyi, assembly GCA_036173005.1. NCBI lineage: Eukaryota > Metazoa > Chordata > Actinopteri > Cyprinodontiformes > Goodeidae > Crenichthys > Crenichthys baileyi. The sequence goes on along the minus strand of JAHHUM010001186.1, from coordinate 603,919 downwards.
TCGACCGCCGCTTGAGTGCAATGCAGCCTCCCGGATACTCCCACTGTTGCCGTTCAATCTGCCTTTTCTTCAGAGAAGACCCTTTTCTTCGGAGAAGACCCGTCGGAGAAAACAGGGTAAAAGAGCCAGCTTTTTTATGATGCTCCGTTTGCTTTGTAGAGGAGCAAATCTGCGGAAGCTTCATCCCTGGCCTGCTGCCGGGCGAATTCACATGAAACTTATCGAGAGTGGACTAATCTCCCTCCTCCCTTCTGCTCACTATCAGGACTGTCATCTAAAAGTATCTAAAGTGTCTGCTCAACACGGCAGTAACCCTGATTCACTGCAAAGCGTACTTGACAAGTCGGACTCTGGCAAAACCCCCTCTGCACCTTCTCTGGCGAATTCTTCCATCAAAATGATGGTAATTAATTCTCTGTAGAGTGGAGTTGGACTTTATGTTTATGTCTGAGACTTGGCAGCATAAGAATAACGTCTCGCATATTTTAGAACTGTGTACTAGAGACTGCTCATTCTTTTGTACACATAGGATGTCTCACGGGGGGGTGGGACAGCTGTAAAATTTAAAAAGACATTTGCATATCCCAGGCTCTCTCCAAGCTCTTATAATTCTTTTGAGATGACAATGATCAAAGTTGGTCAAGCTTAGCCAATATATGTTATTTTAATTTATCTTTCACCTAGGCCTGCCTCATCTTTTCTTCCAAACCTTCAAGACCTCTTTCACTCTTATCATTGTTGGAGACTTTAACATTCATGCCAATGATTTATCAAATAGCACCAATGAGTTTCTCAGCATCATGGACTCTTTTAGGTTTGTTCAGCATGTATATGGCCCTACTCATAGCGCAGGGCACACCTTGGACTGTTTTCACCTGTGGTATTATTCTTGAAATTTTGCATATAAGTGAAGTTTTCTTCAGTGATCATAAGTCAGTCTCCTTTAATTTTACTTTTGTTACCTAAGTTTATATTAAGCGCAGACGCTTTATTGATGATTCTGTCATTTTAAATTTTCTTCCCTTTTCAATTTTACATCATTCTCTGATGATAATGTTGAGCTCCTCCTTAAATATTTTAATGAACACTGCCTTACCATTCTCAATCAGCTTGCCCCTTACAAAACTAATCATGGTTCTGTTATTTTTCACTCTCGAGGCCTAGTTATTTGCTACTCTGTGTTGGTCTATCACATAAAACTACAATAAAGCACATCTAAGTCTGTTATTGTAACATGACAAACTGTGAAAAAGGTGAGGATTAATGAATAATTCTGCAAGGTACTGTATATAAAGAACTTACCTGTACTGTCATTCTGGAGGTTTTGTTGATTAGCTTTGCGGTGTGCTTTCAAAGAATCAATATTCATTTTCATACTGCTTGTTCGACCGGTTCATCTTCATTGTATCTCAGTCTATTGTAATGCACAGAGGTGGATTAAGGGGTCAAAGTTGTTAAACAGTTGATTCGTCAATGTCAAAAAGTTGAATCGATCTGCTCTAAGTAGTGGCAGTGGATAATTTTACCTGATCCTGCTGACAATGATCCAGTGCTTCTCAGACACTGTTAGGTCTCAAAACTTAAATTCAATAGTATACCACTGTAATGATTACAAGAAACTTATATAGATATTAGCAATTTATTTTGGACCATTTTTATAATCTGTGACTGAGGATGATGAAAGCCTATTATATTATCAGGTGAAGAGACTTGTTAATGAAATTGCAAGATGTGTGATTTGTTTTGCCTCTAGTCATGTCAGAACAGCACTGTTTCATGGTTGGAGTAATGATCTGGTTTGGTAAGTATGATTGTGTAAAAAAAAAATAGGCATATTGTCTTGTTAGCTTTTGAACCCCTCAATTACAGTTTATAAAAGAGAGAAACTCTGTAGCAGTATGTTTAGTGTGTTGTAGATATTTTGGGAGAACCTTTTCCAATTAAATGTGTCTGCTTTGTATAACTTTAACAGTGCTCTTGCTAGCGCCTGCAGCTTGAAACTTTATCTTAGTGAGGCCATTAAAATGTGCTGTCAATTTCCTGTCAGCTCTCTTTGGTTTACCTTTTAGTGGATATCTTGGCTTCAAGCTATGCTGCAAATAAATGTGATTCTTTTCCTAATAAGACAAATTTTGGGTCATGGTTCCCTGCAGAGCACAAGAGAAAGACTGTGATGCTGGTTTATAGTAATTATTACTAGATGTATGACTGGCAGGCATGAAGCACACATTTTTGGAAAATTCTAGTCTTTATACCTATTGGGATAATTAAAAACTGAACCAATTCTGCAGCCTAATAACAAAGACCTGAAAATGTTAAGTCCTAATATGACATGCCATTTTTCAGCACAATAATTTCAGTCTGCTGCTATATTGACTAATGGAAGAAAACTGTGCATAAATCCACTGGGACCAGATCTAATATTTTTCACTTTTGCCAGGGACCCAGATGGAGAGATGGAAAGTAACTGAAATGGTACGGGCTGAAAAGTGCTGTGAGTCTTTTGCAATAATTAGAAGATCGGGTAAAATGGATAGCAGTTGGGGGGAAAAGGCACACTGCTGGTCCCAAATCAGTAGGGTGTGGAATACACTTTGGCGTTATGCAATTTGCCTAAAGAGAGAGAGAGAGAGAGATACTGGGAGGGCAGAGCTAACAGTCGGATGTTTCTAAAGTCCCTTTATGTGAATGCAAAAACACTTAAATGACATTGGTAATGTAGGACATGTTGCTGTGTCTCCTTAACAAGATCCTGCGTGATTTGTTTCTTTTGATGTGTATAGGGTTAGTCATTGTTATCGTTTTCCACCCTGATAATGTAGTTATGATGTCTGTGAGAGACAGCGTTAAGCTCTGACCCTCGTGATGAGTTAGTCCTTTCCCTTCTTACTTGACACTCCAGATGGCGTTCCATCTGGAAAGTCCCCCATAGACACCCTTGGAAAAGGGCAGGCTCTCAAAAAATAGTAGTTGACTGGATAAAGCATCTATCATCATCTATACCAGCATTTTTTAACAATGTTAAATTTATAACAAGAAAAGAAGATAACATTTTGCCATTTTTGCTATTTACCAAAATAATGGTATTTTAATGGTTTTCCACAAAATAGTGATATGTGTCATCAGGCTGCAGTCCTGTTCACTTTTAGCTACAAACAGTACATACTGGACCTCGCAACTGTAGATCGTCAAAGAAACCATGACAAATCATTTGGAAGCTGTTTGCACCTTTCATGTGACATAAACCCTGAACAATTCAAAACAAGAAAAAATTTGATAGTGAATTTAATTTAGGATAAAACAATATAAATTTTGATAATTTTATGGAGTTTTGCTTGGTTTGATGCTTAAACTGTGTCGGGCCGGAGCTTATCTAGAGCAAGCAGGAGATGAGGCTACCATCGATTCTAACTTTATTTCAAAGAGTGGTTTGAGCACTGATAGTTTGGTAACCTGGGTTCGCGTATTTTATCTATGTTTTCTCTTCATTGCTTCTCTAACCTGCTATAAATTCTCAGCATAATCTTAAGAAACGTGATAAATTGTCTCCTTTAATTTTAAAACTAAAAGCGGTAGCCAGATATGATAAGATAAGATAAACTTTATTGATCTCACATTGGAGAAATTAATTAATTACAGCAGATCTTAACACACAAGTAGGGTGCAGATAGTTAGGAAAATGTGCAATCAAAGAACAAGGTAAATGTGCAAAAACAAGAAGTGATAATAGAATAAAATAAAATTACATATGCACGAGTAGTGGAGGTGTTTGTGTTAAAGGGAAAATGATTGCCAAAGGTATTGACAAATACAGAGGTTATTACATGAGTTATTATACAATAGAAGTGAACAGTCTGACAGCGGTGGGCATGAAGGAGCTGCGATAGCACTCTTTCCTGCACTGTGTGTGTCTCAGTCGGCCACTAAAGGATCTGCTCAGCTTGAATACAGTACGGTGCAGTGGGTTATGTCCATGATGGATGTGAGCCTGACTAAGATCCTCCTTTCACCCACCACCCTTCACAGAGTCACGTGGGCAGAGGACAGAGCTGGACCTCCTAATGTGGGACTTGCCAAATAAGCCTGCCTCCAAGATGGTCAAATTGTAACCTTCCTATCATTAACCATTTTGTCAGAGGCCCCAAATGTTCCTCGCCTTCATCTTAAGAGTTCATAACTCTGACTATTTAAAGTCATTCACTGAGGGCTAATTACATAGCATTAAGAATGAATCGTCCAAAAGGTTATTAATTTCTAATTCAGCACATTATACATTAAGTATTATTTATTTTTTTATTTAAAAAATGTGTATGTACACTTCCAATTTGCATTGTGAACTGGTTGTGTACACAAAAAAATTGCTGTAATTAGTTTTAAAACTATTTTGATCTCATTTCAAATTTTTCAAGACAAACCTTGGTTCTTCAAAAAAATATTCACACTGACTCACTGGTGTGTGAGTTTTGGTGAGGGGCCCTCTCTTGGCACGCTGGTTATGGTATCATGCGCTTTCCATGTGAAGATGATGGATTTGATGAAGCTCTGGGGGAACATCAAACATTTTACACTTTACACTTTTCATTTTACTATTTATGTGACTTTTGAAGGTAATTGGTTGCACCAGAACCAGCAAAGGGCGTGGTTACATATGCACATACTAATATTGTGCAAATCCATCACATTTAATACGATTTAAATAAACATTTTGGTGATGGTAAGTAACAAATAGGTAAAAAGTCAGGGGGGGTGAATACTTTTTCAAGGCACTGTATATGTGCATACCTTCAGGCAAATGCTTAATTTTGAAAAACGTTTGATCAAATTCCAACATTCAGTCTTCCTGGTTACACACACAATTAGAACAAGAGAAAAAAAACCTTAGTTACACACATAACATCAGTTATATAAGTCTGATTAACCTGAAATAAAGCTTAGCTGTTCATTTTGGATTGTCTGAATATTTGCACATTTGCTCCTTTGTAGCCTTTAGCTCAAGCAAGAGTTTGCACAGAGGTTACAAATGATCCAAAAGACCTCATTATACAAATGTATCAGCCTGCAGAAAAAAATTATATATATATATATATATATATATATATATATATATATATATAGGGTTGGACAATGAAACTGAAACACCTGTCATTTTAGTGTGGGAGGTTTCATGGCTAAATTGGACCAGCCTGGTAGCCAGTCTTCATTGATTGCACATTGCACCAGTAAGAGCAGAGTGTGAAGGTTCAATTAGCAGGGTAAGAGCACAATTTTGCTCAAAATATTGAAATGCACACAACATTATGGGTGACATACCAGAGTTCAAAAGAGGACAAATTGTTGGTGCACATCTTGCTGGCGCATCTGTGACCAAGACAGCAAGTCTTTGTGATGTATCAAGAGCCACGGTATCCAGGATAATGTCAGCATACCACCAAGAAGGACGAACCACATCCAACAGGATTAACTGTTGGCGCAAGAGGAAGCTGTCTGAAAGGGATGTTTGGGTGCTAACCCGGATTGTATCCAAAAAACATAAAACCACGGCTGCCCAAATCACGGCAGAATTAAATGTGCACCTCAACTCTCCTGTTTCCACCAAGAACTGTCCGTCGGGAGCTCCACAGGGTCAATATACACGGCCGGGCTGCTATAGCCAAACCTTTGGTCACTCATGCCAATGCCAAACGTCGGTTTCAATGGTGCAAGGAGAGCAAATCTTGGGCTGTGGATAATGCGAAACATGTATTGTTCTCTGATGAGTCCACCTTTACTGTTTTCCCCACATCCGGGAGAGTTACGGTGTGGAGAAGCCCCAAAGAAGCGTACCACCCAGACTGTTGCATGCTCAGAGTGAAGCATGGGGGTGGATCAGTGATGGTTTGGGCTGCCATATCATGGCATTCCCTTGGCCCAATACTTGGGCTAGATGGGCGCGTCACTGCCAAGGACTACCGAACCATTCTTGAGGACCATGTGCATCCAATGGTTCAAACATTGAATCCTGAAGGTAGTGCCATGTATCAGGATGACAATGCACCAATATACACAGCAAGACTGGTGAAAGATTGGTTTGATGAACATGAAAGTGAATTTGAACATCTCCCATGGCCTGCACAGTCACCAGATCTAAATATTATTGAGCCACTTTGCGGTGTTTTGGAGGAGCGAGTCAGGAAACGTTTTCCTCCACCAGTATCACGTAGTGACCTGGCCACTATCCTGCAAGAAGAATGGCTTAAAATCCCTCTGACCACTGTGCAGGACTTGTATATGTCATTCCCAAGACGAATTGACGCTGTATTGGCCGCAAAAGGAGGTCCTACACCATACTAATAATTTATTGTGGTCTAAAACCAGGTGTTTCAGTTTCATTGTCCAACCCCTGTATATATATGGTTGTGTTTACATGTGACCTTAATCTGGTGTATTCCTGCATGCCTAAATATTTTAAAGGCCTGTGGAGGAAGGAAGAATAAGTAGCAGTCTTTTGTCATTGTAGGTATGATCATGAACAGTTCCAAATGCCAGTTTGGATTGAAAATCCACAGATGTCTGCTTCATGAATGATGAAGTGAGATGTTAATCCTCAGCATCATTTTTAGTATGATGCATGTGCCCAAGTCCATGTATGTACGTATATATACATATATATATATATATATATATATATACATAGGTGTGTGTGTGTGTGTGTGTGTGTGTCTGTGTGAAACAAGCTTGAAAATATATATTTATTTATTTTTCCTACACAGAAACCTGGAATTTTCACATGAGAGTGTAAACCTTTAAGAGCCACGGTGTCGGCCAAAGAACAGCAGTTAGTTGCTTTGATAGCTTTGATTAATTGATTCAGTTTTAATAGGAGAATCCTCAGTCTGTGAGAAAGATTTAAACCTTGAGTTTGCTTATTAGAGGGATTAAGAGGAATTCCTTCTTGGTGCTAGCCTGCTAATTAAAAGCAACCTCTAACCACAGGTGCCATCTTTTTCCTCCCTATATACGGAGGGAGCTCAGCAGTAGTGGCAGGTGTTAGATTCTATTCTACACCACATTCTGGAACAGCTCCAGCCCAGTTCATTGCCTGATGACCTACCTGACGACAGTATGTGCTTCTGCAGCAGTGTGGTCTGACACCCAGTGTCGTCAGCAACACTGAAGTTCCTCGAGGGAACATTCTGTGTCCCTTCTCTTCACCCTGTACACCACAGACCTGCCACCTTCAGACATTTTCTGATGACTCTGCTGAACCACATGCAGCTTAACGTGGTATGGTCTATGAGTCTGTCATGGGCAGTGCCACCCTATGTGCTGCTGGGCAGCAAACAGACTCAACAAACTAATCCACAAAGAGTGGAACTGGACTCTGAAGACAGTGTCAGAGAGGGAGATGCTCTCCATGTTAAGGACAATATTGGAATATTCTCTAAACCCACTTTATTACACCTGCTCTTTACAGACTGGGTGGAATTTCTGTTTCATGTTTTCTGTTTTTCAAAAGTACATTTAGACGAGAACAACAGTAGCAACGTGACTTCCTTCGGGAGCATAAAAACTATGCGAATTATGATTGCGATGTAAGAATCTTCATTTAAAAAACATCCTTTAGAAAACCACATCAGTTAGTCTTTTTCATGTTGTGAAGGCAGATTTTATTTATACGTCTTGTTTTTTGTTTATTTTTTCCCTGGAAGTTTGCTTTTAATATACAATTAACTCGCATATTAATCTAACATAGAATCACTCACTATTCTCAAATAAACTTACATCTCAGAAGCCTTTCATTTGAAAAATAGGCAACACATTTTGGCAGCGCCATTCCTAGATTTGAACAGATCATTTATGCATCAAAATTCAGTTCCCCTATTGTTTTGAATTATGCTACATCTGCAGTTGTGATATCAAACCGATGTTTACATACATTGTGAAAAACAAACTTCCTAAACTTATTTTTCTGTCTGAATGAAATCAGACAAAGTTTTTCCTGTTTTAGGTCAGTTAGGATTACCAAAATTATTTCCATGCAAGATAAATAAGAGGAAAATGTTTTAAAGATGTTGTTGAAACTTTCTTCAAATAAATGTTTGGACTGTCTGAATTGGGTCAAACATCTGAGTATGCCTTCAAGTTTATGTTGGTACAGGACTTGTCTCGGCGTGGAAAATGAGACTCTCTTACCAGATTCAGCCAGCTTCCTCAAACGGTCTTTTGCTTTTGTTCTGGGGTTGATTTGCACATTTGGAACTCACATCATAGTTCGTCTCAGGGACAAAACGTCAGCAAACAAATTCTCTCCTTCATTATCCTGGCGTTTAGCCAGAATAATGAAGTTACATTTTGTAAATAATAAAAAAAAACAACCCACCTTTTTCATGTAGCACAATTTCTTGTGTTGCTCCTTGCTACTCGGAGGTTTCCAAAAACCAAGCAATTGAAACAAGCCCAGTCATAGCTTTTTTCACCATGACACAGGTCCTATGCCTGCTTGGCCCTGGTGGGGGCCTGCTCTGGGTCTCACTACAGTGGTTGATATTACTGATCCTGGTGTCATCTGTTTCCCATATTATTGCTGTCTGTCTCACCCATCATCTCAGTGATATGTCAAGTGTTGCAGGCATTCTCACTGCCAGACTGGCAGAAGCAATAAAGGCACTAAGCATGGGTAATTTTAAGGTAAGTTCTTATATTTTTACAAATGTCTAAAGCTTCGGTAGGATTATTCCATCCATTATGTGTTAATTGTCATTGCTGCATCTCTTTATGTTTTGTTTATAGGGAGTGTCATAGTGGTTAAACATGTGCATAAGAAGGTGAAGGGGCTAACTCACATGGCCAGCAAATAATTACCCTCCATTCTCTCATGTTCAGCAGACTGTGGCAATCCTTTTTTTCACTTTCTCTCCTCCTCTAGGACTTCCTATGTTTACACACTGCACACACATGGGGCAGTACAGCTATTCAAGGGTATTTCAAATAACTTCCATATACATTTGTATTAAATGTTTTAGGCATTCCTGGATTCTGACTCTGCTTCATCCCTACTTAACATGCTGTGCCGATGTAACTGAAGGCCCATTACTAGGTAGTGCTTGTATAGCTAGTGCCATCTGCATAGCTTCATCCCGTAGAGAGCCAGAGAACATGAGCAATCAGATGGCGAGGGAGATGCAAAATCCTCCCTTCGTAATCTCAAGCCAAGAACCAAAGCTGAAATCAATTCAGACCGATGGGACATTTGGGATTAACAAAGCACAAAGGACTGTTTTTCTTCCCCTGTCCTTCAGTTATATTTGCTCAGTGTGTGCCAGGCACTGAAGCACTATGTGCCAGATCAGTATTTCACAGGGCAATGGAGGCACAGCTCAGCAGTTTACCCCTGTGGATTCAGCAAGTCCTCCCTGATGTTTTCAAGGAGTTCTGCCACACTAAAGAGAAGTCCCAGTGGGTCCAAGTGGGTCACAGGAGGTGGCGTTTGTAGTTCCTCTGCGGAAGTAAAGACATACTCTTTCGCTGTGATGGGACTTACTGTTTTTGCAATAAAACACCAGCTGACAGGTTATGTATGGTGGAAACCAGATATTATGTTGAAGCTATATCCCAGTAAATATACTTTGTTATAAGAAAATCATTTTCTTTCATTGGATTACCAGAATAATTCACAACGTTAGGGTTAATTGGAGAAACACCTGTAGATGTATTTTAAGGCAACATCTCAAATACACTGCTTCCTTATGTATCATCAGAGAAAAATGAAAGTTAAATTTATAGCACTGTAAACTTCCACAAGTCTGGTTCTTCCTCTAGTGCAATTTCCAGATGTTTTCAGGTGTGGACCAGTCTTAAAAGGAATATTTCCCCATTATGAAGATGCATAATGGGTTAGAAAAGGAGTTACCTGCTCCCCAGGGAAAAACATTTAATTTTATGTAAAAAAATATGGGCCTAAAAGCATCGAGTGCATTCATTTATTCTAGTCTGTAGTTCAACTTTTCTGTTCTTTTCTTTACTTATTTACTTTATTATGCGACTGCAGGGAACTTTTTATAGGTTTTTTTGTCACAACAAAGTACTTTTTTTCATCATGTAAAGCACTTTGATGAAAAGTGCTATATTAATAAACTTACCTTGCCTTGCCTAACCCTGCCTTAAAAATACATACAGACCACACCACTAATGTTTGGATAAATGTCTCTAAGCAAGTTGCAGATAAACAAAAAGCTTTTTGGAGACACCAGAAAGCTTCTGAGAAATTTTATAGTTAATGTAATTTTGTTGATTCTCTAACAAAACATACATTTAATACACTTAAACAATCCAAGAATCATGAGAAACTAAACCTAAGGAAAGAACTAAAGCACCACCTGGAAAATGATCAGGAACAGGATCCAAAAACACAATTTAGAGAACATAAACAGAACAAAAGAAACCCAAAGCAAAATCTCAAACACCCTCAAATCATGACAGTATCTGTACATCTGAGCCTGTAGGTACAATGTTGACCCTGTGTGGAAGACCCGCTGAAAATGTTTCAATATGGACACACTTCTTGTGCAGAAATATAATTGAAGCTGTTTGTTGCATAGTTATTCCACCCTGAAAAAAAGGACTGTAGAAATGGTTTACAAAACTGATAACCAAAGTTAAAACAAAGACGTAAACAACACTTATAGTGGTCACCCTGCAGATACTGAAATCAACTATGAATGTCTACTTAATAATTCTAGAAGTTATTTGGCTAAAATAGATTTGATTTAACATGTTGACACAATATCTAGATGATGGATTAAAATCTCTAATTAGCAGCAGACATATTTTTTACAAAGGGTGAAAAGATGTCTCTCAGTCGGTATATAAATCAACAAAGAGCTGTCTGAAGATATAATGTCTGTGATCATTTGCTTCATTTATAATGTTTTATCATTTCCTTGCATGTAAAATCTCAACAGTAAAAAAAAGAGTTAGTCGCAAATTAATGTGATGCCGTTTTATTAACTTTTACGTTTTTGTTGAAGCAAAAGATTTACCTTCATGATTGTCCAAGTAAGCAGAAGATGGATCATGTTTACTCACTTTGATAGTGCTGTAGATTCATGCCAAAACATTTTTAGAGAGAATACCTGAGCAGCTTTTAACTGTATTATTCTTTTTAACAGCCTTTTAAGAAGGTGACTTTGTCATCACAGGACTGAAGATGATTGAATTTTACAGTTATCAATCTAATAAATGTTGCCCTTTGCTGTCAAACAGCAATTCTCCTTTGCAATAAGTTTCCTGTAATAACTGTTAATAGGCATGGCTTTGGTCTTAAATTCTAACCCTATTATTTATTTACTTTTATAAATCCTATATGTATTTGTGATTTCATGCAAATATTTTGTTAGTCTAAAAAAGAGGTGCTTATTATTGTAGATTGGTATACCAAAAGAAGAATAGATAACTTTCTCAACTTTTCCTCAACTTTTTTAAAATAATTTTGTGTAATTTTGGCCCATTCCTCCTGACAGAATTTGTGTAATTGTAGGCAGGTTTGGTCACACAGAACTTTTCATCTCTGCTTTCAAGGTTCCTTTGGGACTCAGTTAAGGGCTATGTGGATGACCATTTAAAACTCATTGACTTGGTTGTCCTCTAGCCATTTTGTAACTAATTTGGTAAACAAATTGCCCATTTGAAAGACACATTGTGGCCCAAGCTTGAATTTCCTGGCTGATGTCTTGGGAATATAGCTTCAATATTTCCACATAAAGTTCTTTCCTTTGGATGCCACCAGTTCCTCCTGCAGCAAAACAATCACACAACATGATGCTGCTACCTTCGTACTCCATAGTTGGAATGTTGAATGCAAAACTCAACCTTTTTCCTGTAAATGTAATGATGGTAATTATGGCCAAACACGTTTAGTTTCATCAGACCACAGGACAAGTCTCCAACAATGAAGGTCTTTGTACTTGAGTGCATTTTCAAACTGTAATTTGGCTTTTTTGTTACGTTTGGAGATATGGCTTCTTGTGTGGAGTGGATTTTCTGCCCATCTCACATAACCTTTTACTTTTCAAATAACATTTATTTGATTTTTATTGAAGAGAAATGACATGAAGATATATCATAACGAAGTAATTTTTGTTAAATGGGGAAAAATTGTTGTTAACGTAAAAATAAATCAAGTAAATTTATAGCTACTGAATTGGATTTGATAATTTAATGGGCATAATTTAATATAAACCAATAGATCATGAAGGGGAATCTTATTTAGATGAGTAAAGCAATGAGGCACAAAATAATGCTAGTTAATAATAAAGACAAAAACAGAAAAATGCCAGAATGTAAATTTAATAAAATTTCTTTCCAATTACTCCACTAAATGTTTAAGCTTGTTCTTGGATAAAAATATTTTTAGTACCACTCATTCCATTAACACAGCAAAAAGTCTATGTAGCCTAAACAGGGTTTGTTATGATAAAAATATGCATGCAGATACATACTGCGTGTCAGTCTGAACTCACATAGGATCTGTGTCTGAGTAAGATTTTATTTTTCACATGCGTTTACTCGCAATCACATAACCTTTTTTCATTTGAGAGAATGTCATTCAGACATTCATCTGTTCAATAAAAGGATGAAATGGATACATTTTCCTTTGCATGCCAACTTGATGAACTGTCACACAATTTCCTGTGCACTTGCCTGTGGTTGGCTGACTGCTCCATTTAGCCTTAGGACTAACGATGCCTTTTCTTCCCTCCCCACTTTTTGCGGATTTATTTTAAGAGGCTGAGCATTTCAGTTGCTCTAATAGGGTTTTGTGCCCTAAAAAGCAAATGACTCCTTGTGGAACACTAAACAAAATGAATTACATTCTATTTTTCATGGTGGATACCAGCTTCTACCCCTATAGGGTGCAGCTCTACAACGCAAGCGTGCCCATTTGAATATTAATTGAAATATGATGCAATATTTTCTTGGAGCATGACAAGAAGTCATTTCAAATATTGAGCTTTTGCTGGAATTAGCTCCCAACTTTACAGCAAAAAACCCCACATTCAAGTTAAGAAGGGAATCGATGTGTAGGAGCTCTCTAAAACACCTTTAGCCATAAGCAAAAACCTCATAATCAATTGAAAATGTAGTTTACAGTGACATTTTTTCAGTTACAATTGTAAAAAATTAGAGGGAACATTTTCTATTTTTCTTTTTACGAGACAAAAAATTTGTATTTTTGTGCCTCACAAAAGAGACAGAAAGTCAGAGAAATAGAGAAGTGTTTTGCTGATTGTATTTATCAACTGTCATCTCATTTCTGAAAGAAGATGAAAAAAATTGGGGCAGCATAAAAAGTAGACAGGATGGCATCAAATAATGCACACAGTTGACACAGTTTGTCACTGCTCAAAAACAACCCACATATGACAAGTTAGTCTGAAAGAAGAAATAAACAAAAATATCTTACAATAAAGAAATCAGTACCTTGCTGTCAACTGCCAAGACTAACGCTGTGAACAATAACCATGATAGCAGACCCAAAATAAAATTGTGATTGTCTAAACTTTGTTTTATTTCATCTTTCTACATGTTTTTGTGTCCTCTACATGGTTTGTGGTAATCTCTAACAAACCTCTGTGGCTTTCCCAGACCTGCTATATTTATATTCAGAATGAATTGCACAGAGATGGGGAATGCTTATTGATTAAGTGATGTAAATAAGTAAGTAAAACGCATTTTGCACTGGATTTTATTTCGGGTTATTAAAGAAAGGTGGTTGAATATAAATCTACACCATGTTTTTCAAATTTTTCCTTGTAAAAAATGTTAAATCATGTCTGCTAAGTCTGCTTTCACATAAACATTACACCATACCTTTTTTTGGTCCCATAAAACATAATGAAGTTTGCGGCGGTAACGATGAGAATACTTTTGCAAGCTACCAGCAATTTTCCAGAAGCTAAGTGGTATTAAAATAGTTTGATATGAAATGTTACAGGTTAATACGTAAGAACTGTAATAAAACTGTTCTGGAAGGATGTGCATTGCCATGGGTGACTCCAGAGATACTTGGTTTAAAAAACGTCATGTACCTGACAAGGACAGTAGTGCTATTAGCTGTGACTATATTCTGATTTAGGCGTGCTTGTCAAAATACTGACCTTGACAGTTGCTGATTTTGTGGCATTTATTTTAGTTTTGGATTTTAAGACTCATTTTTAAAGGTAAGGTGTCTGTCTGTGTATATGTCTGTAAAAAATAGTGCTGTGATGCAAGACAATAAAAGAATATCGTATCATCTTTATTATTTTTTTCTGTAAATGTAAAATAGGTCTTAATGGTTTTATGTTACCTGATAAAACAAAAAGTGCAGTAGAACAAATGTCTTTCCCTTCTTCAAAGGACCCTCTGTAGTCAGAACTGTTCAGACAACCATAAGTTTTCCAATACACTACATGACAAACACTATATGTCAGATCAGAGTATCTGGCTCAGCTACAAGTTTCCAAATTTAATAGAATTACTATTTGGAGAAAGTGAAAGGGATGGGTGATGAGGAAGTGGTTTAGGGAGGCTGATGTCAAGGTAAGACACAGGCTCCAGATGAAATGCAGAGAACAAACGAGTGTCAAGTCTAAGTGGAGTTATAGACATGCAAAGAAAGCTATACTGTGGATGTATATTAACTATGCTGTCAGACTGGGTCAAATGCAAATATGAAATAGGAATTTACCTTTTTACTGAAGGCTTGTAGGGAAGGTATTAGAGCTTCACATTTAAAGCTATTAGAAAGTTTCAAAGTGAAGAGCGTGAGAACTGAAGCATAAAGAGTCACAACTTGGTACCTTTGAAGTAAGGAACTATTTTCCTGAACCAGGTGTCCTTTAGATCATATTATTGTAGTAGTTTTATTGTACTTCTAGACCTACTAAAAGCTATTCAACCATTGTTAATCATAAAGCCAAATGTCCGTTAAAGGGCAATGGGTTACTTGATGGGTTATTAGCTGTCTGGGGATTGTAGGGGTGAATTCGAATGAGAAGTACTATGACTTGCCCATCAGCGAGGGCTCTGCAGAACATGTAGAGTGGTAGTGGGATATAAGGATGGTAGCGGAACAGGCCGTAGATATAAATGGAAGAAGAGACAATGAAAGGAAGCAGTACAGCTGCTTTGTAATTTTGTGTGGGGAAAACAAGGGAAGAGGATGAGGGAACAGATGATGGATACACAATGTTGAGGAATGAATCGAAAAAGCTTTACCAGAGTAAACGATTGGAGAGGTGCTCCCCTGTTGTATGCAGCAGATGGTGTTCATTGATTATTCATTGCATGCGATGGATGTCACTGTCACCACACACGGCTCTGCTTTTGCATTCTGCTCTCTGCCTCGGTGCACCTGGGGGGAGCTAGAGATGGGTGTGTGAATATTGCCAGTTTGGTTTGAAATTGATTTATAGATTCTCTGCATGCAACACATACTAACAAAAAATGCAGGTTTTTTCTTTATTCCAAATGCTGAATCCATGCTGTTGGGACAGAGCTTGTATATTTTTATCCAAACACTGGGTCAAAACTTGTGACCCAGGTTTTTGTGTCATAGAAGAGACTAAAAGTCTTATCGTTGTTTATGTAGCATCCCAGATAACAAAACCTTATAAAAATGACAGCAAATAGGCAATATAACACAGTGTATCAATATTCATAGTAAATATATTTATATCAGCGCATGTAAGATTCCAATGATTATGAGAACACTGGCAGAGTCATGGAAAAGTGCTTCAGATGCTCAAAATTTCTAAGCAATTCTTTAACTCTGCAGCAAATAAAAATCCTTCTGTGAGGCTCAATCAACGCTGTTTGACCTGAACAACCAAAAAGATTTTTACATCAGTTTTTTTTTTTTCTCATTTTACCGCTCAGTTGCATTTTTACTAACCAACCATTATGATTCATATCGCAGATGTTATGCATAGTTGTTGGATGGCAACTAGTTATTAATTTACCCTACAGTATCGGTCAACAGCTTTCACCTTTAAACTGAGGGTTTTTATTAAAAAACTTGTGTAGTTCAGCAAAGTTGGTGGCTACATCTTCCAGTGATTTTCTGTTTTTATTGTCACCTTTACAGTAGATTGCAAGAGAAAGCAGGTAGGTCTGCTTCACCTGTCAAACGAACCTACTGGCTTTTGTTTTATACTTGAACAAGTTTTATGCAAGTGTGCTGAATCGCGGAGTGTGGATGCGATCAGCAAGGTGCGTGTGATTTTGGTCTGGCTGATCCTAAATCAGCCTGGAGTTAGAAGTTGGACTTTTAAAAGTCTTCCATTCAAAGCAGCTGCAGTCTGGGCCTCGTGGCCTGACCACTCCTTTGTCCCAGTTTTATTACTGGAGTTTTTCCACTGAGTTCCTGCCTCAGAGTTTTATGACCCTTTGTTCAAGATTTGGGGCATTCAGCTGCTAGTGGCTAAGGGCGCAGCCCACAGTGATTGCCGCCATCGAGATGCATCAGCACGCCAGGAGGGCTTCTCTTTCCAAGTTAACCCAAACTGCACATTTTGTCCATACACTGCTGGTTTGATCTTCTTTTATTATTATTGTTAGGTAGTCATTTGTATCCCCTTTGTGTAGAATAGTGCTTGTTAGTTAGGTGAAGGTTTTTGGACCAGAATAGTAATTATATCAGGGCTATATGGTTTCAATAAATTTTCATATATATATATATATGTAAGAGAAGCGTTTGTGTTTATTTCGTGCAAGAGTGAATTATCTGTCAAACATTATCTGACATTTAGTGGGGTTTTGGTTAATAATTAGTAATGATAATTAACTAATTGTGATTATTAAGGGCTTTGAGCCCATAATCACAATACTAGAGGACATCTCTGATTTCTATTCGTAAGTAATTATTTTTGTTTAAGAAATTTTTCTTCTTAATTTTAATTTTTAATTATAATGTTTGATAAATATGAATTAATCAATAATCATAATACTTACAATTAGCTGGTTATCAATGTAAATGGTTCTGCATGCATCAAGGAATACATGTTAGCATTGTTCTGTATACTGTACCTAATTTTATGCATTCATTTGTACAGTTTTAGAATGCAATAAAGACTTGGACCAAACAGGACTCAGACACCTCCTTCACCAGACATGCATTCAAAATGATGAACATCTATAGTCACTAAAAGACTTCAATCACTAACACCTGGTCGACTCTCAATTGACCTGCCTGCTTCACTCTGTCTTTCAAGGATGGAATTCACGATTACTCTGTCACTTCCAATTTGTATTCTTAATGACTGAGGAAGAGGCAGTAAGGAAAAAACTGTGGCGAGACGTCCGTGACAGAGACAAGTAACACAATTATGAATGTCAGGAAGATGGAAAAGAGCAGTGAGAGGTGTGGGGAGATGCATTCAGTATAACACTCACTTTGCAGGTCAGGGGCTGTACATGCCATTCAGTAGGGAGGGTTGAGAAAATAATCGTCCATTGGTGGTGCATAGGGGCAAACTGCCTGGAGGTATTGATCTGGGTCCATCTAATTCTGTTTTTGCTTCTATTGTTGGAGACTAGGGTTGTCAGGTGAAACAAATTAATCAGGCTGAGCTTGGCAGGACTCCCCCTACAGCGGGCCATGAGTAGAAAGGATATATTCAGTGCTGCATTGGTTTTCAAATTGAGGGTATTCAACATTACTGGTGCATTAAAAGGCCTGCACAGTATCTAAGTAATTCTGATATTGGCATCTTATGGTGGAGGTGACAGACAGTCACCAACAGAAGAACACACGTGGTGAGAACACAGGCAACTTCATTTTACAGTGTTTTGCGCAAATATCCATACCTTTTGACTTTTTCCACATTTGGTCACATTGCAGATATATACTTTGATGTATTTTATTGGGATATTATTATTTTATTGCCCAGCCCATCTGTGTAAATACTTTGAAGATCTAGCTTTTGCTACAAATACAGCTTCAACTCTTTTGTTATATGTTTCTACCAGCTTTGCATCCCTAAGACTGATATTTTTGTCCATTCATCTCTGCAAAGTAGCTCTGGGTCATTCAGAGGCCAGACTGTTTAGTTTTGCCCTTATGGGACCAGATCACTTCCTTCCACATGTTTACTGTGTCCCCAATTTGGTTATTAAGAAACTCTAACAAAAATAATAATTTTTATCAGATTACATAATACATAAGAATGCCAAAGTTTCCAGATATGTTTGGTTAAACACATCTTGATAAACATAGTGTTCCTTTTTATAGTTATGCACTATTTTGTTGTGTTCTACCACATAAAATCCTAATAAAATAAGAGTTTGATGTTTAAGAGGTATACATTCTTTGCTAAGGTACTGTTTGTTATGAGAGAAGAAATTGGTTAACTGTGATAATGCCTCTTAATTGTCGATTTGATTCTCAATAAACAGCTGACACTGAATAATTCATTGTTTACTGTTAAAATGATCTGGAGGGGGGGATTAGAAATAGTGGTACTGAATCAGATGTCACCGCTGTGAATCATACCTTACCAAAGACTGATTTAACATAGATTAGAATGGGTCCTAAGATTTTTAGCACTGTTCACAAAATTCTGCACAGAATCTCGAGCCACTCAAAACATAATTCTTGACTTTCACACCCAAGAAGAAAAATGCCATCACTCCCAATGTGAAGAACATATTATTGAAAATCACTGTGGTGAAGATGTGACTGGCTAATGGGCTGGAACATGTTGCTCTTAGCTTCCCTGCGATGATTGGCCGATGTCCCTGAGAAGAACACTGGCACAGTTCTCAAACTAGAACAAGCGTGTGAAATCTCCTGTGTACACAGATGGCAAAGACTTTGGCAGCACAGCTCTTTAGCAATACATACTCACAGATAAATCTGCACAGATATGCAAGTACACATGAATGTGCACCCACGGAAGACTTGAACCTTGGGCAAAATGCTGTACGGTATGCAGCACATGTCATCACTACATGTGGCCACTTAAGTTTGAAGAGAACTGTCCCGATTGCTTCTTGGAGCGTAGTTACATTTGCTGTCAGAGGTTTACACTCATAAGCATGAATTTTTTATTCATTCTGGACTTTTATTATTATTATTATTTTATTTTTGCAATGATATAATAATTACGCAACACACAACATCAATGACTTTTCAAAATAAGTATTGAGTGTACACGTTTGCATTTATTATCTGTAATACACATGGAGACAAAGCTATAATTATAAGTTCAAATATTTAAATATTCTACAACTATTTTTTGGTTAAATGTACCTTTCCACGTTCCAGCTTAACCAAATCCTTTTACATTCACCAACAAGTTCACTCCACTCTTCTTCCCATAATTGTAAGAGTTCAATTAAATTAGCTGGCACACACCAGAGTTTTTTAAAAAGTAATTCTCAGCAAGATTGATGTTGATTGTCGGAAAAGCAATTTTAGAAGCATAATGTCAGCCTGCTTTATTTAAGCCAGTTTTGACTGTGTTTTTTTCTGAATCAGTGCGCACCGAACTTTATCCAAGATTGAAGATCATGCTAGCTGTTGATTTAAGGTAAAGCTAGAGTGAGTCCTTCATTATTCCACGAACCTCATGCACTGCATCAGTGTCAAAGAGATGTAGGCTATGGTTGCCCCAAATGCAGACAAACAGGAGCAGATAGGAGAAACAAAAAGGTTTAATACAAAATAGAAGAAGAAAACTTACATAGGCATAGGGAATGCTGAACATGGAACCAAGAAAACTTACATAGGCATAGGGAATGCTGAACATGGAACCAAGGCTTTGGGGTAGCTGCAGTCTCAGACAGACTTGTCATGGGTGACAGATATATAATGATCCAGCAAGGAATGAACAGAACAGAGGAGTATATATAAAGGTGAAGCTAGGAGACTGATTGGCAAAGTGCAGGTGGACCAAATTAAGCTGATTACAAGCTGACTGTGGCGGGGAGTGGAAACAAGAGAATGAATGGGCTGAACAGAGGAGCAATAAAACAGTCTAACCAAAGGAAGTTTATACAGAGCATAAACTAAAATGCAGGACGAACAGAATACGAGAATAAGTAAGGAACTAAACCCTCAGATTATGACAACCAGTACCAATTGCAGCAAGATGGTCCCTCAGGATGATGTTACCATCACCATGCTTGGTAGTTGGAAAAGTTTTTTGGCCTAGGTTTGAAAGCAACACCGGGTTTTGTGCACAGTGACTGCAACGTAGTTGGCTGTCTCACACTGTCCGACAATGTACACAGGGTTAATGCTCTGGCATTCACACTGCAGACTGTGCCCCCTCGGCTATCATCAAAGTTTTATACAAATACACGAACCGTCACACTACTGATGTTTACCCATTAGCTGCACCAGTGAAATGTTTTGTTGTTTTTTTTTTGTTTTTTTTCTCAGGGTCTGTCTTATAATCAGTACTCTTAAAATAATGAGAGTCATAATGGAAAACCATGCAGCCTCTCTAAATCATCAAGAACAAGAATGACCTGAAATGGCATGTTAAGCTAACTCAAAACTCTTCGTGAGATCCAACTTTAGTTGTCCATGTTCATGATGCTATAAAGCTGTAAAAATAATTGTCCCACTAAAAAGTAAATACCATTTGTTAAGCTGATAATACAAAAAGACTGGCAAATGTTGACCTTTGCAGTATTAAACCAAAACATTGTGCTTGTATGTCTCTTGTGGCAAAATTTAAGCTTTGCAAACCTCACAATTCAGCTTCATGCTCTCTCTTTGACAGGCTTTTAATGCCACATCTGAATGCAGCATTCACAGCTCCTGCAAAATGCCTCTGCAAAGCAGGAGAATTGGTCTTAACTTCTACATGATGAAAGGTCAGTGTAGGTTGCTGGGGGTGCTCTGTGAATGTATAGTACTCTCTGTATGTGTGTATGTAAGCCCATCTGAGAGCAGCACAATTAGGAAGATATTTTGTGAGTGAGCAGGCGTTTTAACTGCTGACAAGGACACAACTGTAAACACAACTGCCAAATTGAGAATCACAAAGGGGACATCTGACTTTATTTTGCTTTGCCTTTTTATTGCACTGTAATTAAAATTAATTGTCTATATCACTGTTGTTTTTCCTCTCTCAGACCTTGTCTTTATGGTCCCATTGATTTATTATTAGCTGTTATTCCAATCCATGCTAGGCTTGTAATAGGTTTTGCTCTGATGTTGCCCCAAGCTCCAATGAAAATGTAGGCATTATTTCTTCTTTCTTCCTGTGCCAGTGAGATGAATCTGGAGAGGAAATATTTGAAATGAAAAGATGTGTTTTTGAAAAAGTCTATGGATGTATGATCTTGCATTAAATTTCAAAGTGCTCACAGTGATTGCTAGAGTGTAGGAAATGTCCAAGGCCAGAGGTATGTTATGACTGCTTTAGCTCCCTTGATGGTTAAGAATTAATCAGGTTTTTACATCTTAAATAAAACTAAAAATACATCAGTTTGGTTGAATGTGGAACATTCCTACAGTGCAGTTTAATTTTCTATATGCATAAACCTTTCAAAGGTTTTAAGATCATATTTGTTTTCTAAAACACCACAGTTCCTCACATGCAGGTTTTGTTGTAATGTGTTGAAGTAGTAATTTGCAAATAAGTCTACCTAGATGTCCTAGAGATTCTTTTTTCATTCTGGAAAAGAAGAACCTTCCAGAATAGTTACAAGAATTAATCTAATCACACCCAGTGACTTCTAAATGTATTTAGTCCCCTTAAACTTAGGAGTTACCTAATTACTTTTTAAAAATCAGCTTGTTTGTTTGATGGAAAACGTATGGCAGAAATATACACCTACCAAGACTTATCTGTCTACTTAAACTCTAAGGGCCATATAAGGAGAGCATTTATCAGATAAGCAGTCCAGAGGCCCAAGGTACCTATAGAGAAGCTGCAGAGATCCACATCTGGTGACTAAATCAATTCACAGGTCAAGCCTTTATAGGAGACTGGCAATGAGAAAGCAATTGTTAAAAGAACGCCAATAGGAGTTTTGTTTCCCGCTACTAATATAAGAAACAGCACACATGTGGAAGATGGTGCTTTACTCAAATACAATGAAAACTAAACTTTTTGCTCTACATGCAAAACACTACCTGTGGCAGAAACACATCACCCTTAAAACATCACTCCCGCATTAAAAAATGGTGGTGGCAGTATCATGTTATGGGGTTATGGGAAGGGAAGCTGGAAAGAGTAAGATTGGAAGATGGATGAAGCCAAATATAATCCAATCCTGGAAGAAGACCTGTAAAAAGCCTTCTGCAAAAGATTTGAAAGTGTGATAAAACTTAATCTTGCAGTATGACAATGAACTTGATCATTGAGAGAGAATTATAATTGAGGGAGTATAATTGGGGAGTCCTCAAGGACTGAAGTTTGCAGCAGCTTTTTGATGTGTCATACGTCCAGCACACCTGATTTAAAGGACTGAATTACCTCCTCTCTAGGTCTCCAAAGTCCTGCCAATGATCTAATTATGAGATTCAGGACACTGGCCCTCGAGGACTCGAAGTTTGACACGTGCGGTTTAGATCATGGGTCTCAAGGGCAAGTGTCCTGAAACTGTTAGAATGATCTCTGGTCCAATACATCTTGAGCAGATAGCTGATTTACCTTGTGAGTATACAATCAAGTCCACATAGTCCTGCCAATGATCTAATAATTTGACTCAGGTGTGTTGAAGTAGAGACACACAAAAAATGCGGGACACTAATTTCCAAGTGTTAAAATGGCTCATTCAAAGTCTAGATCTCTATCCAATGAATGATGTCTGGCAAAACCTTAAAACTGATATTCACTGATGCTCTCCATCCAATCTCCTAGACCTTGAGCTATTTTGCAAAGAATAAAAAACTCAGGCTCTACATGTGCAAAGCTGGTTAAGACATACCCCAAATGACTTCCTGCTGTAATTGCATCAAATACAGAGTGTTGACTCAAAAAGGCAGAATACTATTTCAAAATATATAAAAAAAATTATGTTCCTTCCACTTCGCAATGATTTACTACTTTGTGTTGATACAACACATACAACATAGGATTTGAGATAAATGCTAAGCACTGTATGAAACCATCATTTGATATACAGTATCCTAGATCTTTGAACTCAAGACACTAAATTGTGCCTGTGTTTAATTAGGTCTAGCAGAGGTCTTGTGCAATGGGGGTAGCCATTTCCAAACTATCCCAATATCCCAAACTTTGATTCCACAACACACATTGGTCAAACTGAGCAGTAATTTAAATGGTTTGTCACCTTTAATAAATGTATGAAGGGTTAGATGTTGTAATGGGGGAAATGGCACAGATATCTGGTAGATTTCTACAGTGGTTAATCATATTTTAAAATGATTAAAATGTCTTAGTTGTAACAATCTGTCACAATGTACTGCAGTGCCTAAAAAAATGTAAAGAACATATTGGTAATAGCACTTTTTAATTACTGATAGAATTTAGAGCTCTAAGGTACATGGAGCACCTTACAGTGAGGTCAAACTTCTCACTGCATTCGTCCTTTTGTCTCAGAATTAATGCTACAGTGATAGTAGCAAAAGGGCAAGCAATGCCCAAGTTAATAACCCTACCTCACTTTCAAGAAACCCTGAGTGAGTATGAAATAATTGCAAGAGAGGGCCAACATGCACAGTGATGAAATAAAGTGTAACTGTCAGATTCAAGGGTGTATGAGCTTGTGATGCGAATGGTAAGAACGGAGGCTGCAGGCAGTGCTGATATGTGACTTCATGCACCCTTCGCTGCTTGAAGATGCAAATATATTCCCCTACTGAGTGACAGCTCATTGTGTCATGCGCAGCAAGATCCTCCAAGGAACATGTTGCCTCTGCGTTTCTTTCCGTCTCCAAAATTGTTGGCCCGCTTGTTCTGGAGAACAAAGCAGTATGTGTCAGGCGAGCAATAGAAGCAATCATTTATTCATCGATTGCAGCATCTGAGAACTGAGAGGTAGTGGGAGAGTGGGAGCAACAAAGAGTGGGAAAGAGTGACTGGCTGAATGATGACGAGAAGAATTACAGATGGTAGTTGATGTGATGGAGAGCGAATCAAAGATGGTAAAATTGTTGAGTAAGCAAAAAGTGAACAGTTTTGCTTCAAAACGTACATGTAACAAGTATTGAAAGCAGTTGTGGCTTGTTTGTGGTAGAACACTATTAACCTAAAAGTAAAAGAAGTTTTCAGCAGCAAATATAAAGAGATAGAAAACATGTTCTCTTTATAAGGGTTATAGGTAAACACAATTCTTTAGTCAAGGAAATTATTTCCATATTTTCTAAGAAAAAGGGATGCACTGTGGGCAAAGAAGGGGACAAGAACTATTACTTCAGATTTAGAATGAATTATGGAGTACATAAAAAAATAACAATTACAAAACTATTCAGACATTTAAAATGTGACTAATTTCCTGTTATAATAAATGGACATTCATTAAATTCCTGGGCTAGTTAAATGCTTTTCAGGTAATAATTTGCAAAACAGTGTTCTCTGCTGCCACTCATTCAGTTTAGAAGTTTTACTTTTAGCATTACCTTATAGAAACTAACTACTGTCACAGGGTAACGCTAATATGATGGTAACTGATTAATTTTTAATAGCCATAAATTATTACACTATTACAGCATAACTCCTTGGTAGTAACACAAAACACCTGGGGGTTGTTTTGTGTCACATTCCAGTAATGAGGGACAAACTCAGTAATTGAACAACTACTAGGTAAAAATATGGCTGTACTCTGTGATATTTAACTTTGTGTAGTTTGACATATAGTGGTGCACTTTTTGGTAATAAAACCAAAAGTAGTTTCTGACCCTAAACATGCTGCGAAATGGATGCCTGTAACTTTTTAAAGCAACAACCCAAGAGCCAGATTTCTCTGTTTTATTGACACGAATCATTAACCATCTCATTTCAGATACAACACATGTTCAGCAAAGCGCAAAAAGAGTGAAAAGCTTTTGTCTTTAGCAAGGGTATAAGTACATTTAACAAACATTATCCTCCACTAACAGTGGGGGGATATATGACATGAGATGCAATCTTTTTAATGTAATCCCTTCCCCACTTCAAGCGCATGATGTGTGATGAAGGTAAGGAAAACAGGTTCCCTTACCAACAATACAATATTTCATACATTCCGTTGTTAATATTTTTTTACTTCATAGACCAATGAGCTAGCTAGATTCCTCCTACACAGTCCAATAAAATAAATACAAGGAGGCAAAACCTGTGTCAACAGTTAAATTGGTACAAGAACATTTAAAATGGAGGTCAAGAAAAAAAAAAGAAAGACACAGTAAGAAGCAGAGGGAAAACAAAAAAAATATTTGCAACTCCTTGAATGTGTTCTTCCTTCTTCCAACTCCTTTCTCTTGTTTTGTAGTATCATACAGCAAAAGACATTCAGCAGAGCAGACTGGAGTTATAGAAAACAAACATGCAAAGAAAGCCTTTTTCAACACATAATCACTAATACAGAAAAATCAGATCAAAAAACAGTTCAATCAACAGTCAGTGCCTTCAGGTCTTTTAGTAGATGTTATTGTTGTTTCTCTACACTTTAGATTTGCTACTGTACTTATAAAAATGATATGACAGACCGCCTCCTTTTGGCTATCCAGTCCTCTGACTGGACTGACCTCCCACTTTTGTCCAAATAACCTCGGGCAGGGTGGGGATGCCACATTTTATTACCAACAGTCTTTGTTCCAGAACCCCCCACCCTCCCTACTGACCACAGAAAAGTCCATCTGGGAGTAGTTCTGCAGAAAAAACTGGAGCGGCAGGAGGGACCTTAGGTGGATATTTGCTTATATAAAAAAAGGCGTGATATTTTCTTTTATTGGCATCTGTTCTTACTATTTTATGTCTAATATATTGTCCAATTTACAATCATTTTTCTATACAACAAATGTTTCATTCCAAAATAAAATGCCTCTGATATATTAATGGCAGCTATCAAAATAAAGCACATTATGAAAATCATCTTGAGACATTTATTAACAAAACTTTCTTTTTCCTAACAGTGATCTTTTGTTTGGAGATAAACAATATTGCATTTTTTCTGTCATAACATCTAATTTTGGAATGAAACACAATAATAGATTTGTACTCATATACACATTCAATCCATTTTGCATTCACGGATAATTCAGTCTTTCACAAGTTCTTTGTTTCAACAAATGTTCTTGTTAATGTCTCTATTTTCAGAGATTGAATAGAATGTAGTTTTTTTCCAAGGACAACATTTATTTTAATTTATTTTAATTGAATCCCCATCCATTACAGTTCCTCTGAGCGGATGACGTGAAACAATGTCACGTTATAGAGGACCTGGTGGCCATTGTTCCAGGCATAGAGGGCACGGTCACGAGGGTTGTAGTCTAACATAGAAATATGTGAGTACTTATTCTGTAAGGGGATGTCAATATACTCATAGGTAGAGGAGTTGGTGGAATAAGCGTAATAAACCTTGGTTCCTCCTGAGTATCCGTTTGTTACGTAGAGTGTGCCACAGATCATAAAAGACTCGCCAGCGCTCCGTTTGGGGTGGTTGGTGGTCCAACTCTTGATAATCTGCAGGGTGTTGGGGTTCAGCTTGCTAATGACAATATTGCCAGCATTCTGGTTGGTGGCGTAGACAGCCCACAGGCCCCCCTCATCAACCATCAGGTCGATGTCTGAATGGCCTCCCCAGGCATAGTGGTACGCATTGTTGAAGCCGGCATAGTCGAGCTGCCGGGACTTGCTGATGGAGGAGGAACGGAAGTCGAACTTGATGATGACGTGGCTCTGGAATTTGTTGAAGTAGATGGAGCCATTGTAGACCACCTGACCCGTGCCTGACCACGGGTGGGGCAGCCGGTGGGATGTAAAGTTGTCCGACGTCATGAAGTCATGCATAGACCTGTACTCCCGAACGAAGCGGTTATTATGGTAACCATCCATGTACCAAACCTAAACAGCATGAAAAGAAAAAAATGGAATAGATTAAAATCCAATGACGCTTCAGAACACCATATCTTATCATTCCACAGTGTTGAATTTCAGAGCCTTGCAAGAAAAATAAATTAAATCACATAATGAACAAGCATCCAAATCAATTTAGCAATGGGAATTTTTCTTCTTTGAGCAGACAACGCTTTTGAATTAAAACAGTCTTGATGACAACCTCAGGGTGGCAACTGTCAGGCCCTGAAGGGAGACTACCCACCATCCCTTTAAACAGATGGTTTTCTTTTACCCTGCTTCCTTTTGGTGCTTTTGGTGGTAGCCACTCCAGAGCCTTTAATACCTTCTAGTCTCAGTGGAACTGATATGGCTAAGGCCCCTTCACAACCTGGTACCCCTGCAGCTGTGACAGATTAAAAAATGCCAGTCACATGCAGGGAGCAGGTCCCCTTGGAACGGGATAAAACACCCTGAGGTAGAAAAGCAGGAGATGAAAATAAGTCAAAGAAAGCTGTCCACTTCGGTCAAAATGCGCTATTTTGCCCTTTGCTAGGCAATTTCTGTTGTATTTTGATCTAAATCTATTATTTCATTTTTTTTTAAAAGCTATCTTTTTACACGTATAATCAATACTTAGCACTTTTCTTCACACCTTCTAATGCAGAATTCCCTTGTATATATAATGTGCTATTTGTTGCTCTTGAAATAGCTTTTCAGAGGAAGATGCTTGTAATTTTATGCAGCTGTAATAAATGACTAATTGATTTTTTGTTTTTCAGCTTCCTTCCTAAATGCTCAAAGTCCCCATTAAAACCGTAAAAATGTTTTCCTTGTAATGCACATAATATAAGAGGGAATCAGTGGCGATTGCTCTAAGACTGCAAGGGAAGCTCAGCTTCCCCTAAAATGTCAAAAAATAAGTGATCAAATATATACTGTTGTGTGTACATGTCATTGACTAAATATGCGCTACAACGCACTCAACTTTGTTCAGAAACAGCTTCTTATCACTGGTAACAACGCAGCTTTCCTTTCACTCATTCCCGCCGCTTCACAGTGCTTTAATACGGAGCCCGCAAGAGGACATGGGGGAATTTTTTTTCTTTTGCGTCCCCACGCAATACTTTTGCATTCGCTTGCAATACTTTTGCATTCGCTCGCAATACTTTTGCGTTTGCTCGCAAAAGTTGTTAATCACCTTGAGAAAGCTGTGCATTTTGGAACAGCAGCACATATGACAAACAATTCACAAAACAAACAGCACTGATATGGCAATAAATCTCAAAAACGGGTCTCCCACAAAGTATTGCGAGATAACGCAAAGACTATTGCGAGCGAACGCAAAAGTATTGCGTGGGGATGCAAAAGAAAAGAATTCCCCCATGTCCCCTCGCGGGCTCTGCACTTTAAACAGTGAGTTCAATAGCGAAGCAAAAATGCTGGGCTTTGTCCCGCCCATCGGACGGTCAGCGTCTCTGGGGGTCTATGGGGCAGTGGGCTGGCCTCGGCTGGCTCGGACGCTCAGCTTCTGCATGATGATTGGAAGATCTGTCTGAGGCTGAATCCCTTTTTGATTGACAGCGAAATCTGCAAATCAGCGATCTTGAAATTGAGCTTCCCCTCCTTGAAAGACCAGCATCCACCACTGGAGGGAATACAGCTCCTGTCTGTTTGCATACACTCATCATCTGCATGAATGTGATATTCAGGTTTGTTTAAATTAGTTGGTTTCCTAAAACAGACCTGGCTTTTAAGCAAAGACTACTGATTTTCAATAGGACTGAGATGGTGGCTTTGGGGTATTTGGCTTGTCCATGTAGATAGATGCAACTTGCAGATAATCTGGAAGATGTTTATTTTGAAGCAGGTGAGACAATGGCAAGGAAGGGTGGCGCTGTTCTGCCGGTGACCTGGGTACATGCTGCTGCTGCTGCTAGTTGTGTGTGACTTTTTTTTTTTAATGCTGGACTTTTGATGTGATCAGTGTGCCTATTGCTGGAATTATATGATTAAGAGCAAGGACTACATGATGCTGTGTGCTTTAGGAACTTAAGTGCTGGTTTGAATTCTTTTTTTTAAGTTAACTTTTTGCCAAATGTTAAACTGCATCAACATGGGCAGGGAAGGAGCAGGCACTGTACCATCTCTGAAAGAAACCGGCTGAATTCATCAGGTCACTCCATGAAAATTTAATGGAAAAAACTAGACACACTCATA
The DNA here is from genome assembly GCA_036173005.1 of Crenichthys baileyi. Taxonomy (NCBI): domain Eukaryota; kingdom Metazoa; phylum Chordata; class Actinopteri; order Cyprinodontiformes; family Goodeidae; genus Crenichthys; species Crenichthys baileyi. Next base: position 574,721 of record JAHHUM010001186.1, on the reverse strand, counting down.
AAAAGCGATTCAGGAAAAGAGGCCAGAAGGGAGGCGTCCAATAGCGGCTGTTGAAAGCCAACCGCTTGTACAAATCCATGACCCTGTGTAACGTGAGGTTACTCTGCAACAACATCAATGAACTTTGACTTCTGGCGAGGGGGAGCTCTGAGTTCCGGGAGGCGCGTGTCATGCTGATCACGGAAACCTAGCTGCACCCCGAATTCCCTGACAGTTGTGTTGAAGTAGACACATATACCTTTAAAGAAATGAGCTGTCAGGGAAGAGCAGAGGGGGTCGGGTCTGCCAGTACATCAATGACAGATGATGCAGGCAGTACTCCCCAAGAGCTTGGATCTGCAATGCAAAGGTGGAAATGCTGTGTGTGAGTTCCAGGCCTTTCTATCTTCCCCGTGAGTTCAGGAGAACATTATTACTTGCTCCACCTATGTCCCGCTTGGGGCCAGTGCCTCTCAGGCTGCAGCACTGGTACCAGACTGTGTCCACGAGCAGCACATTCCAAATGCTTTAATTTTGATAATAGGAGACTTCAATCTGTGTAACTTAAATATTGCACTACCTGGATTTGAACAGTACAAGTCTCACACTGGATAAGTGCTATGCCAATGTAAAACATGCTTACAGAGCCATAGCCAAACCACCTTTGTCCAACTCTGATCATAATACAGTATAATTTATCTCATCCCCACATGCAAATCTGCCCTAAAAAGCAGCCAACCCCAAAATATTAAAATACTTAACATCTGGTCTGCTGTAAGCATAAAGACACTGAAAGGCTGTTTTCTATCCATAGACTGGGACACTTTCTCTCTGGAGCAGGATCTGGACATTGCCACTGATATAACCATAGACTATATTAACTCCTGTGTTGACAATGTGATCCCAAAAAAAGAAATTAAGATTTACCCCAACAACAAGCTCTTCATCACAAGGGAGGTTAAAATTAACCAGAAAAAAACTGGCTTTTAAGGACAATGATCCCCTAGAATTAAAATTCATTCAAAAGAAACTGAATCAGAAACTACAAAAAGCAAGATAACACCACAAGACTGCTAAGGACAATCTGTTATCTATGAACTCAAAAGAACTATGGCATTCTATGAAAATAGCTAAAAGCTTTACAAAAACCTATCTGTGCTGTGGATGAACTGGCAAACTAATTGAATGCTTTTTACAGACGGCTTGATAATCATCACTTCAACTGAACGTGACACATTCAGTAGAACCTTTACAACCTTACTTGTGCTTGTAAAGGTTGAATGGGACATGATTGAGTTTGATAATGCATCTGTCAATAAGGTGTTAATGTCAATAAGGTTAATGTCAATAAGGCAACAGGTCCAGATGGTATCTCTGCTTTTCTATTAAGAACCTTTGCAGATGCATTAACACCTGTTTGGAGGCCAATTTTTTTCAGATGTCTCTTGACACTCACACACTACCATCTAAGTGGAAAAGAGCAATTATTACACCTGTTGCTAAAAAGCCCTGCCAGATCCATAAGAATCAATAACCTGCAGACAGCAGATCCAAGGCTTCAGTGGTGTGAGGAACATTTCCTAATTTTTAATGTCCAAAAAACAAAGGACCTGGTTTGGTAACTTGTCTGTCCAAACATCTGTTATAAAAGAGGGCCCAGCTCACCTGGCTCACACAAAGAGCTATGACGTAGATGGGAGTCAAGGAGCATCCCTCACTTCAGACCATCTTTAAGTAAACAATAACCAGACAGGCCTAGAAAATGATCTCACACACCACTCACATCCTTCATTTAGAGTATCAGCTCCTTCCCTCGGGTTAGAGCCTCAGAGTTCCTGCATGCTGATTGAACCGCAACAAGAACTCATTTGTTCCACTCTCCATCAAAGCTTTAAATAGCCACAAAAACACTGAACTACAAGTACAGAATGTAGAATGGTCAATATGATTTTAAACTGCATTTACTGTTTTTATTGTATTTATTTGGATTTTTTTATCTATAATTTTAGAACTTGGACATTGTGCAGTGGGAGAAAGCGGATATAAGTGTTAATGTTATGTGATGTTTTTGTATTTTGTATCGAAGCAGCAGCCAGTGTTGCCTCCTGAGACGTTACTGAACCTCCCAAACAATTTCCTTTCATCTGAAGGTGACAGTTTGGGTTAGAACTTGAACATAGGCCATGATCCCAAATTCACACCAAAACCGATTTGAGATGTGTAAAGCAGGTAACATTAAACTTCATAGCCATGACACCCACCCTATTCATGGATTTTGAACTTGTGACTGGCTGCATAGTGGTGGGTCATAAATTAAAAAAAATTATAAATAAATAAATACAATCTAAATAATGTTCGTTTAATGACGTTTGTTTTTGTTTGTGTTGAGAAACTCAGCTTTAGTAAGTGCTAGCAGACTAGCACTCAGCTAAGGATGTGTTCTGTGTTGCGTTTTTTAAGTTAAGACAAACTTTATTTAAAGGGTGGTTTTTAAACTCAGCTAAGAACTCAGCTAAGAACACGTGCTTTCCCACTTTATGAGTCAGCTGAAGATCATTTACCCAGAAAGGTTGTTAGTTTCCAATCTAGGAAGTAATATTTCCTTAAATATTATTTTACTAAATGTGATAACTAATTAAACACCATTAAGACCCATTTATCCAGAAAGGTTTGGTTCTTATTCAAAATATTTCCTTAAATATTTTAATATTTCCTTAAGAATATTGTTATTGTAAGTTGTGCGCTGTATTATAAGTCCAGCCAAGTAAAAGAACAGCTTTTGTGCATCATTAAAGGCCATAAATTAATATGGCATGATTGTTTATAATAAGTGTATATAAACTTCTGATGGAAAAAGCATCAGAAGCCCTGCTGTGATAAGGGAAAGCTGATTTAATCTGCTACTAAAACAGTACTGGCCAGGCTAACCTAATGGGTTTTGGATCCCGCTCTGAGAGTAGACTTACCATTTAGGAAAGATTACCTGCAGCTTTAAAGTCACGCAACATTTTGTGTTGTAAATAGTCAGGAGAACAGGATTTGAATTCCAAAGTTATCCTCTGCCTGTCAAAGATTTTAGAGCTGCAGCTAATTAGCAAATGCCAAAGCTGACATATTTAAGTTACAACTCAATAGCTGCTGAAAGTTGAAGATGTTGGAGAATAAAAATTGCAAGTTCTGTTGGTTGTAGAAAGCAATTTTCATTTGAAAACATGGATAACAGCAAGCCTACTTTTGTCATATTATCGATTTAAAAAATGCCAACAAAGAACCAATTCGGCATAGACCAGTTATCAGTAGACATCCCAAGTCTTTAAAAAGTCATAGTTTCAAAAGCTCTAAAAATTTCAGCCATAATGTTCCTATGGTTTAAGGTCCTTTTAATTAGATGCCAAAAAAGTGTGAGTAACCAGCTGTTCAATAGCTTTTGGAGCAGCTGTACCTGTGTACCGCACGCCTGCTGTGTAGAAGAAGACAACTGCATATTTCCCTGTCATTCCCTGTATGTCCGGTCACAAAAGTCAGCAACTGATGGTTAACATTACTACATCTATAAAAATAAATATGCTATTTTAGCCACAGCAGGAATAAATGCCTAAAACCAATCGATCATGGTATTTAAATTTTTTCATACCTCCAGAATCTCATACAGTTCATCTCAAGAAATTATACAATAAGTGTAACTCCATGAAAACATTATATAACACCTTAAAACTCTGACGTCTGTTTGGCAGAGATTACAAAAAATGTGGCTGACCCTTTTGTGGATAAAAACTGAATGTGACTAAAGTTTAAACTTTGTCATATGCCGTCTGTATTCTGGAAAGAAATAATTGTTCCTACACGGTCTTACAAAGTTTGGGAATGTTTAGGATTGGATTTTAGCATTTTCAATGTTTGGATAAGTATTGTAAAGTAAAGCTGGGCATGAAAAATGTTAGGCTTTCTAGAATTTTCTTCATGTTCAATTTTTCAGAATGCAAAAATATGACTTATAGTAATAAAGTATAATAAAATATTTCTCTAAGAGAAAGTGATTTCTGATTCCTAATATAAACATTATCACAAACAAAAAACTAATGCACAATGACCTAACTGACATATTATCACAAACAAACAGTTTGTGATAATTCAGCATAATTCGAATAATTCTGAAGTTTACATACATTTCATCTGTATTTGGTAGAATTTTTCTTTTAGGTATTTTTATAATATTTTGCTGAAATTTTGGTATCATTCCTCCAGACTGAACTAGTGATGAAATCTGAACCGCAACCATGTAAACACTGGTCTCATTCTGATTGGGGCAAACTGACCTAGCTGTGCATGTGTGCCCTATGTCAACATGATGCATTTCTGTCTGTAGTGGCAAAACTTGCAGGAATGTCAATTTCCTCCAACTGTCTCATCCTGGCTTCAGGAACAGCAACATCATGTGTTGCTGAGCCTGAAGCTTAATTGTGGAAAGCAATAACACGTCAACCATTCTCAGAACCTGGCAGGCGTCTGTTCTAACACACTTTCACATGGTTTCAATAGTGTCCTCTTTGCTCTTATGTGTGATGGATTATATTTAGACATATAAATCATATAGGTATTGTTAGAAATTAGGTTTCAGATTATTTCACATGAATGTTAACCTTCAGAAAAACCTACAAAGGAAACAAGATTTTACCAACTTAGATGTGACACTACAATTTTTTTTGATGACGTAAACCAGTGTATATTTTGCACATATTATATTGAAAGTTAAATGCATAAAATACCAAGTTTTTGGCTGATTTTTCTGACCTGATCATTAAAACATAACTGGTTGTCTAACCTGTTTCTACCTGCAACATCTGACTTTCATAAGGAATGGGGATGACCAAAGACTTTATATTTCTGATTCTTTTTCCGCAACGAGACTAGACATTCGGTTGCTGTTAGATTGTCAGAAAGATGTGTTTAAAACCCACTTATGTAACTGTGTGCTGTACATACCCGGGTATCTCCTTCAGGTGCCAGCGGGTCCGTCATCCAAGAGCCAAACCTGGATCCAGATGCCTTGATGGTGATTGGATCACTGATGCCCGTCAGTTTACCGCAGGCTGCAAGTAAAGAAATGAAATGGGAACATCTGCAGCAACGTCCCCCCGCTTGAAGTATTTTAGCTAATTCAAACTGGAACTAAATCACATACTTTTATTTATAATCCAGATTGTTTGGGCATAAGCATGAGATTGGGGGTTCGTTTTTCTGCTTGTTGCTACATCGCCTCCTTTCCTCTTGCATGATATACTCTACAAGATGTGCTTATTATTCTGCTCACATACGCTAATGCCTGTTTTACCCTCAGAGTCTGAATGTGTGAAAAAGTGAGGGAAATGAAAAATAGGAAAGGGAGAGGCTCTCTGTACTTTGCCTCTTGTGTGAACCAAAAGGCGTCATGGCGTTAATTAGTGTTGATTGAGGTGTTAATGTAAATTTGACAAAAATAACACTGGCCTTGTGTCCCTCCTGACTGAGAACAGATTATTCTCTCTGTCTAATATGCACGGGCAGAGATAACAGGGTTCCATGCATGTATTTGTTGGGCTTTTTAGCTATATTCGAACAGAAAAAGTCATTGAGATCATAGCAAAGGGTTTCTCAAATCTATTAGATGGAGCGTGCCACTGTAACAAGCTAATTTAAAGTGCAATGCTGTGACGACTGCTCTTTTATGGGTTTCATTAGCCTCTCTGTCTGCGAAGCGCTTTATCCATTGGTCCATCATCTGCTGTGTTCTTCACTGAAGTATGCTTTATAGTCATACAATCCAGAATTAATGTGTGCTTCCTCTGTGTATCCTATACTCTCTGCTACTTCACATTCCAGCCTCTTATGCAATGGGACTCATGGTTTTGTGCTGGAGCGTCGGTGTGTTTCCATGCACAGCATATGTCAGGCCCTAGAGAATGTGTGGGCATTGCACTGCTGTAGTTGAGAGAAATACACATGCTCACATGAGCATAGATCTACTATTTCTACTGGGGGGCTGAGTCCCTTACATAACCCTTACGGGGATTAGAGACTGCACTAATACATTGGCCATTGATTTATTTATTTCTTTTCTATAATCGTGCATCTATCATTAGAAGTCCACTACTATAGTGGGTAACACTGATGGATATGCTTTCTGGAGATACGCACAGGGTCTAATCCTCTTTTGGCCTGAATTTGCTTGGACCGAATCAGAGGGCAAAGCCAAGTGGAAAACCTAACGAGTTCTGCAGCTCATGCCACAAAAGCACTATCAGTCTATCAATCAGAATGTTTACACCCCTCAAACATTTTCATCTTTTTGCCATGGTATAAACAGAAATGTATATCATTGGGGCTTTATGTGACATACCAACACAAAGTAGTGCTTAACTACCATGTAGAATAAAAAATGATTTGCAACTATTTTATGAATAATAATATGAAAAGTGTGGCATGCATTTGTGTTAAGCCTCCCAGAGTCATCCCTTATAAAACCACCTTTTGCTGCAAGTTTTTTTGGTAATGTCTCAACAAGTTTGCATCTTTGGAGATGGATTTTTTGGCTATTCTTCTTTGCAAAAAACAATTTTAGTCACATTGGACATGTAAACATAAACTGTCAAGTCTTGCAACATAGTTTATGTTATGCCTTAGGTCTGGACTTTGAATGTCCCATTCTAACACACGAATATGCTTTGATTTAAACCATTCGGTTGTAGCTCTGGCTGTACGTTTAGTGGTGTTGTCTTGCTGGAAGGTAAATCTCCATCCCTGTCTTTTGCATCCTAGAACACCTGATTGCCCTGTATTTAACTCCATCCTCATGTTTGCTGTGTCCCCTACTTGGCTTGTGACAAACTGCAAAAGAGACATTTGCCTTTGTTTAAACAATGTTTTTTTAACTCATCACTTTTCTATAACAGCCAGCTTTGTGGAGTGTAGGACTAATATTTGTCCTGTCCACAGATTCTCCCACCTGAGCCTTGTATCTCTGAAGCTCCTTCAGAGTTGCCATGGGCCTTTTGGCTGCTTCTCTGAATAATGCTCTCCTTGTCCAGCCTTTCAGGTTCAGTGAGTGACCATGTCTTGGTAGATTTGCAGTTGTGCTATACTCTTTCTGTTATTGAATGATTGATTGACCTGTGAGCTTTATTGGTGTTGTGATGCTGCGTGTTTACTGATGTTCTCCAACAAATCTCTCAACCACTTACACAACAGCTGTATTTATATCAAGATTACAGTGGAGCATGGATCTCCCTTAGTCTGGGAGCTCCATGCAAGGTCTTGGATCATGGGGTGAGAATGATCATGAGAAAGTTGAGCTTCTTAATGATCTGAAGGCTGGGACCACAGTCCCAAAGAATACCTTTCATGACACATAATGCTGTAATGGATTGACATCTTGCATTTTGCATAAATAAGGTGGATGTGGAGGCCGGTCTTAGATTTCCAAGTTGTTGGGACCACAGCCATAAGTAAAAAATGAAAGGTCAGTAAGAACTTTTCTGGAACTTTCAAAAATAAATCGCATTAACCTACTTCCAGCACAGCCAGAAATGGGGGTAACAGCGGACTTCCCGTGACGTCTCTGTCTGAATAAAACCCACACTTTTGCAACAAATTGACCTGTTCCACACAGGTCCCCAGAGGAACTGGACGGAGGGACACAGTGCGTTAATGTCTTTTTGCTGGCAAATAGACATAACTCTTCATCTCATACGATCACGCGATCATATGCACTAAGTTAAGTAGGAATGAATTGCTGTTTGTGTATCCAGTATTCATTCATGAATGGGGGTAATTAAGGTACAAGCGCTGCTTGACTTTCTCTCTGAGGTTTATAGAAGCAAACTGTTTTCCAGAGAGTTCCCAGCAGAGACCCTGTCTCTACAACCCCGAGTGGAGCAGTTTTCCCAGTCTGAAGGAAGGACAACGGGACCGCATCACCGTGGCTACAGGAGTAACGCGCATTTCACCCGGCCGACAGAACGAGCTGCCCCACCCCACAGTTACGGAGGTTAGCTGCAAGTTAACCCTTTGTTCACTGTGGAAGCTATCTTCAACTTCGTCGCCCCGGACAACTTTTCATCAGCACGGTTCACGTAAGAGGTTGTGTTTTGGGCAGAGAGAAGTAGTTTAGAGTGAAATAATCTAAACATGAAAACTCAGCTATCTAAGTGCTAGCAGCTTATCTGCTCAGCACATGTGCTCAGTTTGTGTTGTGTTAGACAAAAGGGTGATTTTAAACACAGATCGGCCATAACGCGCTGTCCGCGCTTATGCATTTTAACCCTTTTATTAGTGGTATTTTAAAGGTATGTTTGATTCTGATGTTAAGCTATAAGCTTCTTTTGTTAGCTCCAACCGCTAACAGCTAAGAACACGTGCTTCCCTACTAAAGATCATTTACCCAAAAAGGTTGTTAGTTTTCAAGCTAGGAAATAATTTTTCCCTAAATATTATTTTACTAAACTTGATAACTAAGTAAACTCCATTAAGCCCCATTTCTCCAGAAAGATTTGATTCTTATTCAAAATAATATTTCCTTAAATATTATTTTACTATTTCCTTAATAATATTTCTTTAAATATTATTTTAATAAATAAAAGCAGCTGAATAAACACCATTGAGAATTGGTCATCCAGAAGGTTGGTTTTATTCAGCAAATCATTCTTTAAAATATTATTTTATTAAAATAATGCTTTATCTGATCTTGCATTGTGAATGATTGTTTAAAGGTATACCAATTCTTGCTTCAGTTAGTTCCAAGACTAACTTAACTTCATTTCCAGATTTTTCAAGATAATCCTTGGTTCTCAAATATAAATAACATTGCATGGTAATGTTGAATCACTCTTTCGGTCATGGTTTCCAACCATCTTTGATGAACTTGTCTATATTGTACATAGCCCATTAGTCTTCCTTATTCTTTCATTCTGCTTGGTGGTTTAGTTGGATTGTTTTAGCATAGTGAAGAGTTTGTTGATTGAAATATGGTTGACTTTGAGTTGTCTTATTTTTGTCAATAAATTCTTGTATTTTAAGAAATTGTGTGAATTCATTCCGTGTGTGTGCAGAGTTTTGCTGTTCAATAATGTCAGAGCTTGGCTCATCCCTTTCAATTTTGTCGTAATACCACCGCCTTATTGGGCTGGTATTCACAGGACAACCCTTAACAGCCCGAAATATTATTTAATAAAATATTAAAGTCAGTCAGTCAGTCAGTTATTTTCTGCCGCTTATTCCATAGTGGGTCGCGGGGGAGCTGGTGCCTATCTCCAGCAGTCTATGGGCGAGAGGCGGGGTACACCTTGGACAGGAAATATTAAAGTATTAATATTAAATATTAAATAATATATTCATATTAATAATCATAACAAAGTTAACATCTAAATGATTCCAAAAAAGCTCGGAAGAAGGTGCTGTGTTCAGATGAGACCAAAATCAAAGCTCTTTCGCATCAACTCAATACCACATGTTTGGAGGACCAAGCAAGTTACCAAGCAAAAAACATGAAACCAAACAGTTTTTGAGAGTCTCTGAAAACAGAGGGGGTCAACATTTGTGTGTGAAATCCTGGTGCTCAGCTACAGAAAATATCTCTCCACCAAGTTCTAGTTGATGCTTTGATGAAGGATGAAATAATTACTTCATTCAATGATATGAAAAAAATTTTTTTTACTCTTACGTAAAGCGTCCTCTCAGGGATATGAAATGATCCATTGGAAAAGTTGAATGAAATATTTTAGCATGAAAGAATAAAGATTTAGCTTAAATTTTAAGAAACCAGCTTTGAGTACATCAATCATCACAGTAAACGTATCATTGTATTTACTGAATTTCTTGACATTTTAGTCTGCTGAAGTACAGTAATATCCAGATTTTTGTTATTTACAGTCTAAATAGAAAGGAGAATTAACTGTCGTGGAGCAGGCAGTAGAGGTATCACTGCTCCTTCATCCATCACTGTTTTTTAGTGTGCATGGCCTTCATTTGCCTGAAGCTCTATGTGCACTGTAGGGGCACAGCAGTGGGAGATTTATTTATTTGATTATTGCCCAGCAAGCTGGCATGTTCTCTTGATCGATGGCCATTGTGTCCCGACAGCCACTGGGCCGTTAGTCTCTGGCACAAAACAGCTTGAAGGACAGCTCAGTGGAGACTCTATTTACTCTCATTCACTTTTCCTGCTCTTTTCACGTTCTCCATTCCATTACCACCCTTCCAACAGTCCTTCATGTCTATCACTCAGAGGTAAAATTTCTGGCGCTCCCTTGCCTACGTTTTTTCCCCTGTTGTTCAGATGCAAATGTGGCCAGTGACCTTGGCCAGTTTAATCTCCGTATAGCCGCATGGAGCTGGAGTGTATATGTGTGCACTATGTATGGGAGCTTTAGCAAGCATGTGAAGATGAAAAGGATAGCCACCCTCTGTTCTGCCTAAGCCAGTGTCTCGCTGGGTGACCTCGCCTTTATCTCCTTTGATCTTGCACACACTGTCGGTCCCCACTCCCTTGTCTTCAGTTGCCTAAGCACAGACACAAGGAGTGGAGTTTTCAGCAAACTGGGAGTGGAAACACGGAAAGGCTCCGAGCCCCTTCGTGGTACGGGTTGTTAGGTTTGGACGTTGGACTTGTAACCTAACAAATAGGTTGTAAAAAACGTGTGCTAATAAAAGTATTACTTTCGTGCTGTATGAGTTTCGTCTATGTTTTGTATTTTTGTTTTTCAGACACTGTAAATTTGTTCAGCTCATCAAACAAATTTTATTTTCAGACAACCATAACTTGAACAATCCAATGCCCTATGTGAAAAAGCAAATGCCTCCTATATCTAATAACTGCTTGTACCACTCTTGGGGGCAACAGCTGACATTAAGCATTTGTAATAACTAGTGATCAATCTTTTACCTCACTGTGGATGAATTTTAGCACATTCTGCTTTGCAAAATGGTTTTAATTCAGCCACACTGGAGCCTTTGAAAGGCAATGCATTAGCACCACATTTATATTTAAATCCAGACTTTTACTAGGCCACTTCAAAACTTTCAGGGTTTTTTTTCAGCCATTTAGAGGTGGACTTGCTGGTTTGTCACAGATCTTCCTCCTGCTTCATAACCTCTGTGAAGTTAAACCAGAGATCACAAACTTATGGTCGGTTATTCTCCATTAGGATTTTCTGTTAAAAAGCAGAATTCATGGATCATCCATTTTGACAAGCCCCAGACCATATATAAATGTATATTGTTCTTTTTCTGAAATGCTGTTAGTTTTAAGTCTTGGGGATTTTTAGGATACTTTTTGTGTTTAATCAGCATGGGTTTTGGTCTTGGAATGCTCCAAAGGGTGTCGTTTTGCAGATTCTCTTACTTACAGTTGAACAGCCCATAACTAAACTGAGGTCTACAGCTGATTTTGTTCTGGGTTCTTTTGTGACCTCCTGGATGGGTCGTCAATGCTCTCTTGAATTAATACTGGTGGTCTGGCCACTCCAGGAAAGGTTCACCACTGTTCAATGTTTTTCCATTTGTGGATAATGGCTCTCACTGTGGTTCTCTGGAGTCCCAAAGCCTGAAAATTTGTTTTGGACCCTTTTCAGACTGACTGATGTCAATGACTGTTTTTTAACTTCTTTAGATCGAGGCGCAATCTGTTACTTTGTGAGATCTTTTTCCCTACTTCATATCGCCAGACTGATTCTATTTAAGCAATGTATTGATTCCTCAGGTGTGAAAGTAATCAGGCCTAGGTGTGGTTAACTGTAGTTAATCTGGTAACTGTGGTTAACTGTGGTTAATCTGACTTAACTCATGATTAAACAAGGAGGGACAATTATATTATCACCTAGGATCAGGTTGGTTTGGACTGCTCTTTTCTGCCAATAAATGAACTCATCATTTGAAAACTGCTTTTTGTGTTTACTTACGTTATTTTGGTCTGATATTTTAATCTGTTTGATGATATTACACATTTAAGTAAGAGAAAAAATACTTCTTCACCACAGTGTAAAATGAGGCAGTTAGTGAGTTGAAATGATTGAACAGAGGACATTGTGGCTGAAACACTTTTTTTAAATTCCCCTCTGTCATCTTGCACTGTGAATAATTCAAAACAGGGACACAATATACCCGCGATGTGCTAAGTGTCTCTGCTCTTGTAATATATCTTAGTCACCATGTGGGTGTGCATCTATTAGCACTGTGCGCTGGGACAGAGGTGTGAAGAGTCTGAGGAAGGGGCTAAAACCAAAGATAAGAATGTGATCAGAACGTGTGTGGTGAATACACGTGAGCAGTGCAGCTGTCTTTATGTGAGAAAGCTAGTGTTTAATTATACCTATATATAATTAAACACCTATACATAATATATGTTAAAGAAGACATATTAGGTAGGCTGAAATAAAGGGCTCTCCTAATAGCAGGATGTCACATACTATTTATAACAATTTAAAAAAAGGAATGTGATATGCATTTGCTGGAAAAGATGTCTGGAAACCCTTAAAATAAATGAATGTTCTATTTCTGTAGGATAATCTCCAACTTAAAAGTCTGGAAAAATCCAATATAGATATTATTAATTTTAATAAAATCACCACAATTGTTTGAATCCTGTCTGCCAATATTTTGCACAACCTTGCTTTGCCAAAAGGCAGCATCCAGTCTTCTAATATAACGTGTAACAAGCTTGAAACATACAGAGAGATGGATATTTGACTATTCATTTTTACAGTCTAGCTAGATCATCCAGAGTCCAGGCTCCTCTCTTATGCTCCCTCACCCCACAGTTTTTCTAAAGGATTTATATCTCTGCACTGAGATGGTGGTGAAAGAAGGTTGATTTGCCCATATTTCTTGGATCATTGTCCTACTGAAAGACCTAATGATTACCCACTCGGTACTTCCTAGTAGAGTTCACCAGATTTGTATGTAAAAAGCGATTGTTAAGGGTACCAACAACTATGCTTTTGTTAAAAATGTTTTATTAACAGGATTTTCCTTCCCTCACTACATGAATATTCACAGATCAAAAGCTGGATATGTCTAAGTGTGAGTTACTGCAATAAAAGCTACATTTATTTTATTTAATATAAGATTTTGTTTTGCCCAGAGTCATATAAACAATCTGGAAAGAAAATCCAAAATCTTTTTAGATTAAAGCATATACATCCATCTGAATCTAAATGTTCAAATATTTGATATATATGATACAGGTTCTTGAAAAGATTTGCTGTCAAGTACAAAAGTGTGACACATCAATAACTGGAACCCATTAGTTTTCCTGTCCTAAAATGTAAGGAAGAAAGACGTCACTGTTGAACTTTATCATTAGTTATATATAGTAAGAGTACAGAAATATCAGTCTATGTGTACAGTTTGAAAAGTACTGTGCTATATTCTTGTGTCATAATGTTTTGCATCCAAGGATCTATTCTTTTTCCAAATCTTTCGAAGAGTTCGCAAACAGCATTTCTTCAGGACTTCTGAAGATTTCTCATATTTGCTTTTTCACGTTTTTTAGGCCATTTTCTGGACAGTGCATTATTTTTCTTTGTTCAGCTACTAAAACTCTTGAAATGAAATGAAAAAGCTCCCAAACCTTCGTAATGAACCACTGTTCTGTTACTTGTTACTGGATGCTTGTAAAGAATATAAAATTTGTCACTTCAAATCTATGAGAAATACCAGAGGTAACACAAGCCAAAGTTAGGATTTTTGGCACCAACAAGGTGATTTCCAAACCATTCAATCTTGTATATTGATGTTGGATTTTTTTCTTGCTTTCAATGAGATGTCTCTTAGATATTGGTCATATAAAGCATTTTTTAAGCCTGACGTTTCTTCTTTCACCCTGCATTTGTCCAGTTTTCTTAATTTTTAAGAACAGACATCATATTCTGTTGTTTTGGACAGGGACAAAGCTTAAAATCTACAAATATCAAAAGACTAACCTTTGGAAGACCTTCAACAATCCAGGAGAATCTAGATCACTTTAAAAGACTACTGGAAAGTGTGGCCACTTTAAAGGGGTGGTTTAAAACCACATTCAGAGTGTATATAAGCCTGAAAATTCATTTCTGAGCTAATTATGACACACTGTCAGTATGTGTGCATGCATGTGTTTGAAGCAAAGTGTGTGCCAACAACTTTCTGTGCCTACCTAATTTTTGCATGCATGCTCGCAGTCTCTCCTCAAGATTTGACACTCTGTTGTGGAGCTCCTCGTAGTCATAGGCTCCCATCTCTTCTTGTAGCTCGTTTAGAACTGACGTCAGATTTCGGACCTCCTCCTTAAATTGCAATACCAATTTGGCATCGGCTTTGTACTCCTCCAACACTGGTATCAACGGCCTAAGCTCCTCCATTTTCGCCTTTATGGCCTGAAAGGATTAGAATAAGCTCGGTTGAGTGTCAAGCGCGACAAAGGGAGACCCGTTGTCCAGAAAAGAAAGGAAAGAAGAAAAAAAACAAAACACCTGTCTGATCCTGACTACTCTAACTCTGCCCTGCTTCTTCACTGATTGTGTTTATGTTCGTTGTTTGTGCGTCAAATGTACAGTCATGTTTTTTTTATTTGTCTGTGCAGGTGTGTCTCTGAGCGAACAAACCCAAAGAATGCTCTCCACCCACTTGAACAAGCAGAGCATGGGGGGGGCCCCACATCCCTGGGTGGCGAGCAGCCGTTTAAAAAAAGCAAGCCCTCGGTACACGGACAAGAATTGGGAAAGCTCTTTATTGGTCATCAACGTTCAAAATGCAACATCGTATTAAGGGTTACATGCTTTACATGTCACACATAACAAAGTGTCTCGAATTTTTACGTCTAGAATTTTACGTAAAGAGTTGCTGATTAACCAAATATGCATAGACAAAAGCCAAAAGAAATATTGACTAACACCAATTAATAATAATAATAATAATAATAATAATAATAATAATAATAATAATAATAAAATAATAATAATAATGTATTTACGCCAGCAAAAAGCTTTAAAGATGGAAAACGTTGACAGCAGTAACATGCAGGAATAGATCAGTAGTGGGTTGGTTTGGGAAAGGGTAATGGGGGCTTCTTAATCTTAATGAAGCTAAAGGGTAAATTAACTGTTTGATGTCCAAACACTCTCAGTACTGTGGCGCAGTTCGGGGGGGGGGAGGGGGGGGGGGGACTGGAATTGACCTGCCTCTTCTTCCCTGTGGCTCTCTTTACATGTCTTAAAGTTAGCCCTGCAAGCAAGAAAATGAAAGACTGTTGACAGGGGCTAGAGCTTTCTAATCTGACTCAAGAAACACACAAAGGCACACACATATTTAGTAAAATGCACTTATACGTAAACTGAGCGCATGCACTGAACATGGCCGCATGAAGTATTCACTACGCATGCATCAATGACAGGAAGAGACACTTAGAGAGGTGCAAAACAGATAGTATGAAAACACATGCTACTTTGGATTCAATGCTAAAGCTAAAGGTGCAGCGAAACTCTATTTATGTTGTAGGGATGGGCACATAACTAAATTTCTTGTCAAATGTCTTGTCTCTATTCATTAGAATACCAGCTACGGGTGCAGAATATTTCTTCAATGCGTGCAGTTTGTCCTGCAAAGCATCATTCAGTTGCTTTTAACATGTGATTTAATTAGGTAAAGTGAATGTATGTTAGTATTTTTTGTATCTATGTTTGAGGCTCTTATTTTGAAATAAAAAAGTAGTTTGAGTTGTTCTGTTGCATTGAAAACGTTTTCTAATACAACACATAGTTGGCTGACAATGCTCGTTTACATTAGCCTTGTAGAAGCTAATGTTACATCAAACCTAAACTGGATAATGCAATGCTGAACATAAACTAACACACTTGGAAATATAAGAAACACAGAAAAAAGAGCATCTTCAATGCTCTTTTGGCATTAGCCACTCATTATTAATATAAATAAAGCACAAAAATTAGATATAAATGTAAGGATTTAAGCCTCAAATTAGGTAAATTAGACATAATTGGGGTTAACTGCAACCAACAGGTGAAGGCAAAGTGCTTCCAATGTGATCTCTGGTGTGTATTAAGTATGGATCAACAAGCATTAGTCATATGCGATCTTGGCTGTGTGATGGTTTGAGTGGTTTGAGATTTACGACAATAGCCTACAAGGAGGTATGAGCACATTAAGTTGAGCAAGCAACACATGCACTTGTCAAATCTGAACTGGATTATTCTGTACTCATTGTAGACTCTTTACAACATAGGGTGTCATTCGGAAAACCTTTACTCTATTCATGAAAATCAACAAAAAGGGTAAATTTATACTTCAAATACTTTTCTCAAACATATCACTAAAATCTCAAGTATGATATCTTATCATCTCATGAGCTGTATGTATCATTCCACCCTTAATATGAAAGAACTGAAAAGCATTACTAATACATTATGGTTTGTTATCGAAGGATAAGAAAAGATTTCTCATAAGCAGACTAAAATGAAACTTTAAGTTGATGTTTTTACAGATATTGTATCTGTTCCAGCTATTCGGTTTTTTAGGTAATGATTTTTATATGTAGAAAAACAGAAATAGTTGGGTCATATCTGCACTAATTAATATGGTAAAAATTTCAATTGAAACAATACATTGAACCATTCGCAAAAACTTACATTTTCAACCAAACTGTATGTAGCAGCTCAAAGTGTAAGTATGAGCTGCTGAGCTGATAACAATTAGAGTGTAACATTTTTCTATATTCCTTTAAATTGTTTTTAATCATTTGCATTAAAGACAGTTAAATCTTGTACTGCAAATGGATATTCCTTTTACAACTTTTTCTTGCTGTATTTTGTTTTAATGGCAGCTGACTTAAGAGACATTTATCTCCAACGGCTTACCTTAGTATTTTTGACCAAACACATTTCGATGAGCATCTATTGATTTTAATGTCATGGATTTAGCCACGGAGCCAAACACAGCTGCAGCGCCGTTTGGTTTTAGGCCAACTGACAGGGAGAGCTCAATAATTTAAAGGTGTTGAGTTGAGCTGATTTGACTTGAAGGAAAAAGGCAGAGATATAAAGGGCACTAATGCAAATAGTATCAGAATGTTACATAATCTTAGATGCAATCCATTTCACCAAGTTCAGAAAGACAGACATAAGTAAAGATCCTTTATTTGAAAGAGAACTACCGTTTTTGATTCTTTTTCTGTTTTTTTTTTTGCAGATATATTTAGTTCATATATTTAGTAAATCTGTACATATATGTGGTATGTCCTTAATTAAACCGCTTTTATGCTGAGACAATAAATAATTAAATTGGTTGGTTACAATGATGGGGACAGCTGATTTTATGTTGCAATTCTTTTTTACCTATTTAATGACATTTATTACAAATTTCTGAATATGCTCTGTGATTGTGATGATTCTATACACTTTCTACTGACAGACAACACAGAATGGGTTAGGCTGTTAGCGCTGAGTGACACAGCATCTATGACGGCATGGTGCTGGGATGGATAACTGCAGAAGTGGTTTCATACCTTGTATTGCTTAGCAATGTTCTGCTTGTGGTTCTCCTCCACCTGCCTGAACTTCGTCTCTAGGCCACGGAGTTGGACCTCCATCTTCTCTACGTACTGAAGGTCCCTCTGGGTGCGCTGGTCCAGCACCTGGATGGACTGGGTCATGTTCTGAACCTGGGGATTCAGTAAGCACAAGTGCAGACTGAGTAACTAAAATAACTGTCTCTTATTTTTCCCAACTGCAAAGGTTTGTTTAGAGTGTCTGTTGTAGAGAAAAAGCAACAGGCCTTCAATATGTTGTTTTGGCTTGGCATTCGTTTCCTGGTGATTCACAAACTCTGACATCAGGCCGACGAGTCAGGGGCCTCAGAAGTGAAGGACGCCTACTGTTGAGACATTTGCTGTCTCCAGAAATGTTCTATTTGACAAACTCCTTAAACTAAGAGCAGTCTATTGATGTCGGCTCATGTAAATCAGCTCATCTGCATTATTTTTGATTAGCTTATTTTCCAATGTTTGTGTCTTAGATCCTAGTCTGGGTGTTGAGCTGTGTTGCATCATTAGATGTGTTGCTCTGGGTGAATGCAGCACAATACAAGCTAAGTGTTCAACTGCCTCCCATGATAACTTGGGTTTCCAGGGAGCTCATTAGATGCATGATTTCTATTCTTGTCCCATATTCAGGGAGGTGACTGGGCAGACCATCTGTTTGTGTGTGGGAAAAAGGCTAAAAATGGTTACCCTGGGCATTGTGAGACATTGATTGCTGTTGCCGGGTACTTAACCAAGCAATTACCTTCTCCAGCAGCTGCCTCAGTTGTTTGGTGCGGGCATCCCGTGAGCACATGGACTGCTGGGGCGCCACCACAGTGCAGACACACCTCCCTTCGCTATCCTGGGCAGAACTGTACACCTGCCACGACTCCTCTGGGTTTGCTGGCAACACCTTCATACAAAAAAATAAAGAAAAAAAAGAAATGAAAATGCTCAAAGGTGGCATAAAATAGTAAGTATAAACTTTGTTGTTATGTAAAATATGTATCAACATCTGGACCCTGTACATGGTTAGGCGCCACCTGTTTATCATGAAATACTGCATGTTATGAAGATACATCAGAATGTCATAGAGATTCTGTAACAAATTTCTGATTTAAAATCCGTTACATTTATTGCTCAGGCAAATCGTCCTACTGCTTAGGAGTCAAGGAATGTCTGCAGGTGCTGAACCCATCTCCCACCCCCCTATTATTTTGGTGTATATAGTATGAAAATAAATTAATTCTCACTTGTTATGTAAAACAATTTGAAGAAATGCCAAAGCTACTCCCATTATTTAGAATCAGCTTGAGGTACAAGCAACAGGACATCTTTACAAATGCACTAGTTGTTTACTTATGAAAGAACACATTCATAATCTGAAAGTTACAATAACAAAAACATTGCTTACTTATTTTTAGTAGGTGATTGTGTCACAGCTGGGTTTACATTTCATCTGTACTGTAACCGTATGTAGAACAATGATCAAGATTGTGTTTTCTGTTTTTTCCTATAGATGAGCCTATCAGTTACCAGACATCAGAATTATACTATGTTTCCTTAATCAGCTCTGATTGCTCTCAAATACTAAAAAATTCTGAATTTTACTTTTCTATTTAGAACGTTCACAAAACCTAAGACCTTTCACTATTTTCAATCTATAAACCATCAACCAACAGCATTTGATATGATGTAAGTTTGTTGAGTTTAATTATTCTTTTAAGACAAAAAGCTTGATATTTTATTAAAACCTAAGCTACTACCTCTTACTAAATAATCTGCAATACATTTCTTTTGCTCTTTTATGAGTTTAAAATGTCTAATTTATCATATTTGGAATTTAAAAGTTAGACCAGAAAATGTTATCTGCCAGGAAAAAACTCTATATGTGTTTGTGTGTGGGTCACAGCTCTACAATACAAGAACTATGACGTCACAGCGTTTTCTTTAATCAATCACATGAGACATGACTAATCCATTTACTATCCTGCTGCTGGGATAAGAGAAAAGGGGTGGGTTTTTATTAAAATATTCACTACTGTGTGGCAGACTGTGTCAGCTGCTTTTTAATCCAGCCAAGGAGACATTGATGAAAACAAAGGGGAATAAGACTACAACTGAGTTTCTACCTCATTGCTAAAAAAAATACAAAAGATTCTCCATCCAGTCTTTTACTGGCCCAGACCATTTTTAAGGATTATAAACATAAGAAAATAAATGGGTTGCTTGGTAGAGTTAATAGTAACATCAAAGCATATGTTCAGAACCTTCACTAGATTTTTATTAAACTCAAAAAGGCATCAACGTACATGCTGCTGATTAATGTTACAGACTGAAAATCATAGGGAATTCTTTCTTTTGAAGTATTAATTATCAACAAAGACATTTTTAGTATTTGAACTGCCACTCGTTGATCTGATCTGATTAAGGGATTCCAAATATTCCAAGGAAGGAATTGTCTAAAATCCTTACATGTAGAGGCACTATAAAGAAGGGCATGGGGTGGGTAAGGAGCAATGACTACCCTTAGAAATGTATTGCCTCCGCCCGGGCCAGGCAGTCTTGATTTTCATTATTCAGTACTTATGAGAGGAGAGGACAAACATCAATGAGTTAAACCATGCCTTTATTCATGCTTATTTCATTTTTTTTTCTCTTCTGTTGCATTCCCTTTTGAATATCACCTTCTTCTGATGCTGACCCACACCCCCCTATAACTCGCAGCAGCCAAATAAATCTATGGATTTTAGATTTGGTATACTACCCCCATCATAGGTGGCACCCATTTGGCCGCCCTGTTTAAAAACAATCTCCTGTTTATGGGACAAAATTATTCCATTAAGCCTGTTATTGTATCCCCTGCTTAAAGTCTACAAAATATTTTTTTTAACTATTTGACAAGACCAGCATGATAAACACTTGACTTTGATTCATCCAGTTTTGAGCGCCTCCTTCCATTTACTCACTGTGGAGACAAAGGATGAAAGGAAATATGAGAGCATGCTTTCTTTTTCATTTCCAAGTATTCTCGTTTGGTATCCTAAACTTCCAATTTTTTAGATTAAGATCTGAGCAAAATGACCAACATCAGACGCCAGAGGAGGAATATTTGCCTCTCCAAATCCCTTACTAGTCCAGGAGCACAACACGATTTCAGCTTTAAATTATGAATGAACCCATCACTATTTCATATAATTAATTAAAAGACATTAGTAAAAAAAAAAAATATATCAGCCCGACCAGTGGTGGAGAACGGGTGGAACTTACTCCCGTGCTCCGGTCTGGGTACCCTCCCTGCGCCGCTGTCAGCTTGGTAGTATTGAGCCCCACCAGAGAGGGGAGGGTCTGCGACATCCAGTTGGTAATCATCGCCATGGTGCTCAGCACGACCCCGATCTTCAGCAACGGTACCGTCATCTTCTTAGCGCTCCGGTCTCGGACTCGACGTTAATCCTCCTTCATTCTACAGACTCCGTGGAGAAACAGGGGAGGCGAGTCACGGTGCCCAGAGCATCTTGGTGTTCCGACCGGGTCTCCGGTTCGGCTCTGCTAATAGTGAACATCTCCAAATGGATGCGGGGCTCGGACGCAGGCGCGGATCAAGATCTGGGACAGGCACAAGCGTCGTAAAACTTGATCCAGAGTAGGACGGCGGCTGCAAAACCCCGACAGTAGCAGATGGATAGATCCCCTTTGTTGGCCGTCCCGCACACTGCTGCCCTCGATCTCCGGTTCGCCCTTACTATCTGGGTCCGCCTCCTTCCTGTGTGCGCTCTGTGATGAACTGCTCGCACGGGCGGCTCCAAATGGATGAGGAGAAAAGAGGAGGTGCTGTAGATCTCCACCGTGCCAGACGCAGTGATGTCACACGGGACGGGCTCCGTTCATTGTAATAGCCAATCTCGGACCGCAGCTGAGTCGTCAACAGGCCGCCCGACACAGGCTTCACGACGATGAGGTCAGCCGATAGTGAAGCTGAGAGGGTTCGGTCATCCTGTCACATTTCTCTATCTACCCTTTCTGTCTGGACAATAAAAGCTGAGCATTCGCTGCTAACTTAACAAGTATAACTGCACAGCCATCAGTTATAACACAAAAGAGAATACGGTTGCAAAAGCAATGAAATGACTGAGATATGGTTGTCTGATGAGGCAGCGGGACGCGTTCAGCTTTTTGACAAAATCTGCTTTTCATTTGTGTGACTCTGGCGCCATCGTGTAGCTGTTTTTCGCGTTACAAGTATAAAAACAAAATATGCAAAAAGAGACGAACATCTAAAAATATGTATTTTTCGTTAAATGTTCAATTAAAACAAAATCTAAAAGTGAATTTAGGTTTGAGTTGGTCTTCAAGCAATGAACCAAGGCTTTTGCATTGACATGGTTGCTCACTTTGTTCCAAATCTAACCAGGAATAGATATTCTTTTAGCTCTATACACAGCCTAAAGCAGAGTTTTCCAAACTAGGAGTCCTGAGATCCACTTCAGGAATCAAGCAATAATGAAATTGATCATGGTAAAGCATATCTGTCCTATACATTTTACAAAAGACAAAAGACAGCACTCACAAATATATAAAATCATTAAACCGGCTTTTAATGTCATTTGAGTGGTCACTGTACCCCTGTTTAATTAATTCAGTAGAAATGCATATGCTCATGTATACAGGGTCATAAGTCTCAGATAACTGGAATATTTGGGAACCATTCTCATAAAGAGAGCATACGGCTGAATCTCATTCCCTAGTGTTATCCCTACCACAACCTGTTCTATACCTAGTGTAGTGGTTAAAATATCCCACTTTGAAATGGGACACTGCTTCAAGATCATCAGTTCTTGCTGAACTGAACTATTTGTAACCACTCAGACTTTATTTGACTATGAAATAGTTTTAATCCTTGTTAAAAAAAAAAATGTAATTGCAATTTACCCCTGTGAAAAATAAATGTTGCTTAAACTTTTTACAATATAGTTATAAACATATACTATGTGATATATAGTTGTTCCAAAACATCAGACTTCAATCAACACTAACCTTTAAGCCTCCTTGAAGTATATCAATTAGTAGTACATGGTTGCCTATGGACCCAAGGGGAAAATTCTCACATTATATGTTGACAAATGCACCAGTTGTATGGCTGCTAAGCAAAAACCTTTAAAGTTTCAAAATTATGCCAACAGAGTAATAATTTAAATCAACTTTAAGCTGATTTAACTGATCTGGTAAAAAGAAAAAAAAAAGTATGCAGATTGTATGCTTTAGCTGTTTTAAACAGATCAGCAACACCAAATGCCTCCACATCGAGAGGAGCCAGTTGAGGTGGCTCGGGCATCTATACCGGATGCCTCCTGGACGCCTTCCTCGGGAGGTGTTCCAGGCACGTCCCACCGGGAGGAGGCCCCCGGGACGGCCCCGGACACGCGGAGGGGGGCTATGTCTCTCGGCTGGCCTGGGAACGCCTTGGGCTCCCCCCGGAGGAGCTGGAGGATGTGTCTGGGGAGAGGGACGTCTGGGTGTCTCTGCTGAGCCTGCTGCCCCCGCGACCCAGTCCCGGATAAGCGGAAGACGACGAGTACGACAAGTACGAGTAGGAGCAACACCAAACTTGGTCCCTCTTGTGCATTGTAAAATGCAAATAAATAAATGATTAATGCAACAAAAAAAAAAGATCAGGCAGAGGAGCGGAGGTCAGTGATGCTTTTGTGGAAAGTGGCTTTAACTGGATGCAGGCGACAAATAAAATTCTACTTACAGCATCATGCTACATTGGAAGTGCTTAGTGCATTTATTTTCCACTACAGTAATACAGCATATTACATAAATACAGACATTACATTAATTTTCCTGTGGTTGCTCTTATGACAGTATATTTTATACAGTGAAATGCTACACTGTTTGGTCATTTTTGTGCTGCTTGTTAAAAAAAATCTTTAAATGACATCTAACGAGTGCTGTGATGGTAACATGTTTTAAATTGAGAATGTTTTTCTTTTCTATGTTTTATGCTGATTAATGACTTGGAGATTATATCAGTAATTAGGCCATTAAAAATATGTTAACTGGGAAAAATGTACATTTGTCAGAGTCAATGCAAGCACATCTCTTGTGCCTTGATTTCCAAGTGCACCCCTGAAAAAAATAACTTTTTAAGCACTAGAAAGCCATTCCAATACACATTCACACTCACCACAGAAACATTTAGGATGTCCTGCTTTTATAAATGTAGGGTTAAGGGTTGGGAATGAGGGGTAAGGGATGAAATAGAATCTAGCAATGTTCTGGATCAATTGATAAAGGTTAAAACTCTGATTAGATGTGTGTAGGTGTGCAGTCTGTATAATGCATTTCTCTGGCAAGCTGAAACATCAGAAGAATCTATGTGCACATTGTATGTCCATTATTTTCACATCTACGTTTCTTCTCCCCCCTGAGTTTTTTCTATTCACTGTGATGCCCTTTTTAAGGTGGATTCACAATGACAGGGTTTTTGGCATATCGCCCCCCAGTGCTCTGCTGTCCACTTTCAGATTATATAACGAGATAAAGGTTAGCGGAGGACAGCCTTAGATGTGGGCCCCGGGTTAGAGCCAGACCTGGTGCCATAGATACACAAGTTTTCCTGTTGCATACCGATTACAATAAATAAACGTTGTTTTTTATTTGTTTGTTTTTTTAAGGAAGCAGAAAATCACAAAAGAAGAAAAAATAAAGAAAGAAACCCAGACAAATATATTGATAACTAGATAGACGTCAGCGTACCTTCACCCTAATCTCAAAATGAATGGCACTGCATCCGGCTAAAGTACTCAGGATTAAATCATGGAGAACAACAGTTATGGTGACAGAAAGGATAATAATCATCCACCTTGTTGTAGATGGGTCAATCAGACTGTTTATCAAGACGGATTGGTGGATATGCTCTGCAGCATTGATTGAGCATTTATCCCCAAGGGGTTCATTCAAAAAACAATGACAGTCCGGTGAACTGTTATAACTGTGTTTGCCTGAGATTAATATTAATACTTCTTTTTACAATTTATTTGGTACTAAACTGTAGGTTAAAGGGCACAGAACTGCTGGAAAATAAAAACAAGCGGGCAGTTTTTACAATACACCTCCACAACGACCTACTGTTGCTCCAAAATTCAGCATTAAAGCTTCATGAGAGTAGCACTTCTGTCTGGGGTCTTTGTGCTGCTGCAGCTGTTTTTACCTTGTAGGACAACCACAATGTCACATTTAGAATCCAGAGTTTTAGCTCTTCACGAAGCAGTAAAAAAAGGAAAAAACAAAAATAAGAAGAAAAAAATCACATATTTCATCCTACAAATGCACTGTGAAATACATCATACCTCCACCTACTCATCTTCTGATTCCTTCCTTCCTCCTCTCCACCCTTTGCTTAGCTGGCCAAAGTGAATCATAATCATCAGCTGCCAATCACACCACGCATAATGAAATTCAATCTAAACCATGTAAAGCCAGACTGAGTATTATTGTTGTTTTACTATATTTTTTCCTATCCTAGTTTCTTCCAACAAAAGTTGGTAAACTGCTCCTTGAAAAACCTAATGTACTTAAACCGGGGCAACCAAAAGTTTAAAAAAAACTGACTTTTCCCTTTCCCAAATTCCCAAATTTTGGGCGTGCAAAAAGGTGGCTTAAGGCACCACCTGCCTTTTAAGGGTTGCTGGGGTTTACCCTTTTGGTGGAAGACCCGGTTAGGTGAAAAAACGGATGCTGTTTCCGAATCCCTTTTTCAAAAATTTTAAAATTGTGGGGTTAAAAACCCAAACCCGGGGGAGCGGGGGATTTAAAGACTGAGAGCAGGATGAATATAGAGATCAGACGGCTGGCTGCTCCTGCGGCCAGATGCTGTGAAAAGTTCTCCTTAAAACTCTCCATCTGAAACTGTGGAAGAGTTTTGAAGCGAGGCTCTTAATGCAGTCGTTAGGAAGGCTTCATTGTTCAGCCTCAGAGGTCGACACAGTACAGTACTGCTTGGTGGCTTTTTTCATAATAAATGATTCAGCAGTAAGGCATGCAGTCTATGTGTGTATAGAAAAAGCTCAGATTTTTTTTCCCAACTGGTTTCAGCCAGAGTTGAGATGTTTGATTTACCCTCCTACACTTAAATGTACCTAAGGTTTTCATGAAAAGGAGGCAATAAAACTACTGCCTGTCAGGGTACCTTGTCTTTTTGTTTCTGTGGTGCCAGAATCATATCGACTTCCTCACAGGCTATCAAAAAAGAACACTGTCAGTGTGTCGTGGGCTCTGACCTGAACAGGAATCAGGCACAACACCAGAAAAGGAGGGCAACACACAGTTCTGGCTTCTACGCAGTGGAGCTACCAAAGGGGAGCAAAGGCCACCACTATAAATTTGCTGACTCCCTCACTGCCACTTCATGGAAAGGCTTTAAATATTTTCTTTAAATATAAAATTATAAAGGGGGGCCCCATGTTTGAAACTCATTGTAAAGTTTTTAAAAAGAGTTGAAAAACGGGTTTATGTTTTTTTCCCCTTTTGCATACTGCAGTTTTGGTCATTTTTGCCCAAAAATTTTTTCCCAAGGGAATGAATTATAAATTTCAGCCCGGGAAAAGACAGACTTCCACCCCCTTTTCATGAAATAGAGAAAGTAATACACGGGTTATAGTTGCTGAAAGGGAAATGTGTTTATATGATACTTATAAATAATGTATAAAAACAGGAGGTCTCTAAGGGTTATTTTTGTTTATCTAGTGTTGCAATCATAATCATATTTCATAAACGTCATAAAAGACTGGCCAAGTTGGCTTTAGAACCAAAATAAATGGATATAGGGTAAATTATATGTGTTTAATATGGGCAATAAGGCCAACTGCCCAGTGTGCCCTCCCATCATGGAGTGGCACTGCTGTTCCAAAAAATAAATAAAATTATGAAAAAGGAAAATTGCATCCAGTTTTCTTTGTTTATTTTTCATGTCCTCTCAATGGGGATTTGGCATCCACTGTGTTGTGCACATTTTAAGCACTGTAAGTCAAAACATTGAACAGAGCTACTATAAAATACAGTTTAAGCTTAATGTAAATGTTATTTAGTTGAATAAACACAACAAATTATTTATTTATTTATTTGCTTTTTCAGAATTGGGAAAATGTAAGATTTAGACACGAATGGAAATCATTTAAGAATTATTTAAAATTTAGTTAGATAACCCCCCCCCCCCCCCCCCCCCCCCAGAAAATGCCATAAAGTTTCTAAGAAATACATGTAAAAAACTATTCTCAATTCATGTTATTGAATCCAACATTAAGTTGAAGGGGGGATGGGGGTGACCCTGGTAATAAGAACTCTTCATGGAATAAGATTAGAAATATATTATATTATACATGGCATTTGAGCATTATTATTGTTTATCTATATATTCATGGAAATACATCATTAAGAAAATAAACTGTTATGTATCAGTTTAAGTACATGAGCACAAGATAGTTTTTTTTTAAATTTAACCCCAATTTTTTTTTTTTTTGGGGGTGTCAGTCGTTTTAGGGGGCTGGGGGATGAAAATGGCAAAAATTTGGGAAAGTGACCTAGGGTCATTGCAGAGTTTTCCATTTATTTATGTAGCTTTTTTAAAATTTTTATCAGTCAATTTGGGGAAACCTTCAAATAAATTTTTGCCAAAAACCCCAAAACCCCCCCTAAAAAAACACCCCGGAAATAAAACCCCCATTATGCCCTTTTGGTTTTAGGTGGTACCCCCGGATTATCAGGGATTTTTCCCAAAAAATTTCTGTCGCACCCCCGCTTTCCCCCTGCAGAGGGAGCCGCAAATGCTCGCCCTTTTTTGTAAAAACTTGCCGATTATCCCAAAAACCCTTTTCCGCACACAACCTGGAGAATGTCCCAAAAAATAAAACTGTTGCTTCTTTGAAAAAAAAATCAAACTCATGAGATTCCATGAAAAAACCCGTTGGAAAACCCCCCCCCCCCCCCCCCAAAAAAAAAAAAAAAAATTGTGTCAAAATTGTTTCCAAAAATGTGGTTTTCAGGGCCCCAGCAAAATTACTTTAAAACCCCCTTTATTGAGTTTGTGCCTTGTGGCGTGCCAATGGGGGAAACAGAATTTATTGATAGTGTTGATAGAGCCTCATTCCATATTTGATATTATTTTGTTCCTTTTTGGATTCACAACCCCAGAAAAAAGCTTTGTATTTAAACAAAAAATGTAAAATTTAAAAAAAAAAAATTTCCCTTTACCAGGGAGCAGCAAAGGGGCCCTTTGGGGATTTAAAAATAAAAAACCCCCCTCTCACTCTTTTAAAAGAGGCAGGGCTTTCCTGTTTATTATGTTTACTGCATGTCAGGTATCTCTAATAAACAACCCAATATCAGTATGCTGCTCACTGTGTATTGTGCACCACTTTTGAGCTAATTTTTGGACTAATTTTTCCCTTCACTCACAGGCGCCAGCACACTGTCACACTGTGGTCAGTGGGCATGCTCAAATCCCACCTCCCCACCCCACCCCCTTTGTGTGAGACACTGCATTTGATTGTTTAGCTCTTATTTATAACTGCAGAGAGCAGCAGTCCATCATTGTTAATTGATGGCCTTTGTTTTAGAGAAAATTGCAAGCAACATCTGATACCAGAACAGTGGAAATGTGAACTGATAAATCGGAGATTTCACTAACGAGGACCGAGTTTGCAATCTGTCAGCGGTGAAGATAGTGAATGCACAGCGCATTCACACCATGTAATCCTAGGCTGTTAATCTGTTTAAGAAGAGGAGAGGGCTAATTCTCTGGGTCTCCTTTAATGAGAGTGATCCAATTAACCTTTATATTGAAAAACAACAAACAGGTGGAAAAATGGCGTTTAAAAAACCAAACCTACTTGGGTGAGTTCTGTGGCCATGAAGATGAGGAGAATCAGAGTCAGGAGCTTGCTCGCAGGCTGCATCTCTTGCCTCCGGTGTGTGCGCGCCTGGACCAGCGGTCTCACATGCAGATCGGTTCCCTCCTTTCGCGTCCCCCCGGCGCAGCAGTCCTTTTCTCTTCAACCACCTCTCGGTTTTGTTTCTGTGCTTTGGGTCACTCGGCTCTCTCTTTTTATCAATTTTTTTTTAGCTTGTAACGATCGCGATTACAGTTTGATCCCCCGCAGCAAATAACGGCAAATCTGTCTCACGGTATCGTCTCCGTACATATTCATTTCATATCGGGAGCCTTTTTCTGTCTCCGTAGCCTCTCCCTTGTCGGGTGGCGGACGCTCTTGTTTCTAGCTGCGATGTGCGGCTGTGATGGACATTGGAGCAGAAGGACGCGCACACTGCTCCGCATAAACCGGTTACAAACCTTCAGTCAGGATATTGGCAAAAGTTTACCTCCGCCTCAAGATGCCGTATAAGGTCTCGGTTAGGGGGAGGGAGAAAAATGAGAGAGACGGAGCTGTCCGTGGGGCTGAAAACGGAAGTTGCATCGCAGAGAGAGCGAGATTTAAACAGGCAGGCGCACAGAGGAGAGAGGGCTCTCACAGACTGGATATGTGTTGACTGATAAACACTGAAAAGATTAAATGAAAGACCAGTTAGAGGAAATGGTCGGATTTATACGAAAACACAGAATTCTATTGAATATTGCGAAACCAGAACAGGTTCCGACTGTAGCTATGGGGCCTTGAACAGAGTTTGATTTGGGGCCACATTCCACTTTATATAATTTACAGATTGAAACCAGAGGGTTGTATACACTGTAAAAAAGACCCAGAACATTTTTTACTGTATAATATTAAATCAGACTAAACTTGTTCTGATTTGGGTCAGTTAGGGTTACCAAAATGATATGTGTTTGCAGAACAATGATGGAGATAAAGGTTTTTAATTTTTTTTATTTAGTTTCTTCCACATCAGGAGTTTGCATGCATTACTTAAATAATGTGGTTGCATTGCGTTTAAAGTGTGTGATTTGAGGCAAACATTTTGGGTATGCTTCCAAAAGCTTCTCACAATAGTCTGCTGTAATTTTGGTTCATTCCTCCTAACAGAACAGGTGTAACGTTCAACACATTTTCTATGGGATTGAGATCAGGGTGTTGTGATGGCGCCTCCAAAAAATTTAGTCGTACTCATACTCGTCGTCTTCTGCTTATCCGGAACCGGGTCACGGGGGCAGCAGACTCAGCAGAGACACCCAGACGTCCCCCTCCCCAGACATATCCTCCAGCTCCTCCGGGGGGAGCCCAAGGCGTTCCCAGGCCAGCCGAGAGACATAGTCCCTCCAGCGTGTCCTGGGCCGTCCCCTGGGGCCTCCTCCGGTGGACGTGCCTGGAAACACCCCCCGAGGAAGGCGTCCAGGAGGCATCCGGTATAGATGCCCGAGCCACCTCAACTGGCTCCTCTCGATGTGGAGGAGCAGCGGCTCTACTCCGAGCCCCTCCTGAATGGCCATGGTCCTCACCCTATCTCTAAGGGAGTGCCCGGCCACCCTACGGAGGAAGCTCATTTCAGCCGCTTGTATCCGGGATCTCGTTCTTTCGGTCATGACCCAAAGTTCATGGCCATAGGTGAGGGTAGGAACGTAGACCGACCGGTAAATCGAGAGCTTCGCTTTTCAGCTCAGCTCTCTCTTCACCACAACGGACCGGCACAGCACCCCCATTACTGCGGCAGCCACACCGATCCGTCTGTCGATCTCCCGCTCCATTCTTCCCTCACTCGTGAACAAAACCCCGAGATACTTGAACTCCTCCACTTGAGGCAGGAACTCCCCTCCAACCTGAAGAGGACAAGCCACCCTTTTTCGGTCGAGTACCATGGCCTCTGACTTGGAGGAGCTGATCTTCATCCCAGCCGCTTCACAGTCGGCCTGCGAACCGCCCCAGCGCATGCTGTAGGTCTTGGCTAGAGGGGGCCAGCAGGACCATGTCATCTGCAAAAAGAAGAGACGAAATCACTGGTCCCAAACCAGACCTGATCCCGGCCCTGGCTGTGTCTAGAAATCCTGTCCATAAAAAATATGAACAGGACCCGGGGGACAAAGGGCAGACCCTGCCGGAGTCCAACATGCACCGGGGGAAAAGGTCGACTTAGTGCCGGGAATGCGGACCCAAAACTCCTGCTCCACTCGTACAGGGACGGATGGCCCCATTTAAAAGGGGCCCCGATTCCATACTCCTGGAGCCCCCCTCCACAAGGCATCACGAGGGACACAGTCGAATGCCTTCTCCAGGTCCAAAAACAACATGTGAACCCGGGTTTGGCAAACTCCCATGAGCCCTCGAGTACCCTGTAGAGGGTATAGAGCTGGGTCCAGTGTTCCACGGCCGGACAAAAACCACACTGCTCCTCCTGAAGCCGAGGTTCGACTATCGGCCGGACTCTCCTCTCCAAAAACCCTGGCGTAGGCCTTACCCGGGAGGCCTGAGGAGTGTGATCCCCCTGTAGTTGGAACACACCCTCCGGTCTCCCTTCTTTTGAAGGGGGACACCCACCCCGGTCTGCCCGTCCAGAGGTACTGTTCCCCGACCCCCATGCAATGTTGAAGAGGCATGTCAACCATGACAGCCCCAAAAACATCCAGAGATTTGAGGTTTCTCAGGGCGGATCTCATCCACCCCCGAAGCCTTGCCACCTCGGAGCTTTTTAACCACCTCGGTGACTTCAGCCTGGGTGATGAAAGAGTCCAACCCCGAGTCC
Organism: Crenichthys baileyi; assembly: GCA_036173005.1. Taxonomy (NCBI): domain Eukaryota; kingdom Metazoa; phylum Chordata; class Actinopteri; order Cyprinodontiformes; family Goodeidae; genus Crenichthys; species Crenichthys baileyi. The sequence continues at coordinate 543,514 of JAHHUM010001186.1, read as the reverse complement.
CCAGCCTCTGTTTCCACCAGGGAATGCGTGATGGCAGGATTGAGGAGATCCTCGAAGTAACTCCTTCCACCCCGATAATGTCCCAGTCGAGGTCAGCAGTCTACCAACCCCACTATAAACAGTGTTGGCGAAGCCATGCTTCCCCTCCTGAGGCCCCGGAGGTTGCCAGAATCGCTTCGAGGCGCCCGGTAAAGTCCTTCTCCATGGCCTCACCGAACTCCTCCCAGGCCCGAGTTTCTGCCTCTGCCACAGCTCGGGCCGCAGCACGCTTGGCCTCACGGTACCCGTCAGCCGCCTCAGGAGTTCCCACAAGCCAAACCACAGCCGATAGGACTCCTTCTCAGCTTGACAGAAATCCCTTACTGTCAGTGTCCCCCACCGGGTTTGGGATTGCCGCCGCGACAGGCACCCCCAGAACCTTACGGCCGCAGCTATGGGCAGCAGCATCGACAATAGATGCGGAGAACATGGTCCACTCGGACTCTATGCTCCAACATCCCCCGGAATCTGGTCAAAGCTCTCCCGGAGGTGGGAGTTGAATACATCCCTGGCCGAGGGCTCCGCCAGGCGTTCCCAGCAGACCCTCACTATGCGCTTGGGCCTGCCAAGTCTGTCCGGCTTTCTCCTCCTCCAGTGGATCCAAACTCACCACCAGGTGGTGATCAGTGGACAGCTCAGCCCCCTCTCTTCACCCGAGTGTCCAAAACATGCGGCCGAAGGTCTGATGATACGACAACAAAGTCGATCATTGACCTCCTGCCTAGGGTGTCCTGGGGCCAAGTGCACTGATGAACACCCCCCTTTATGCTTGAACATGGTGTTCATTATTGACAATCCGTGACTAGCACAGAAGTCCAATAACAAAACACCACTTGGATTCAGAATCGGGGAGGCCATTCCTCCCGATCACGCCTCTCCAGGTGTCACTGTCGTTTCCCATGGGGCGTTTAAGTCCCCCCGCAGAATAATGGAGTCCCGGGAGGGGCACTATCCAGCAGCCCCGACAGGGACACCAAGAAGGCCGGGTACTCCGCACTACCGTTCGGCCCCTAGGCCGAAAACCGACAGTAAGAAAACCTATCCCCGACCGAAGGCGCAGGGATGCGACCCTCTCATCCACCGGGGTAAACCCCAACACTAGACAGCTGAGCTGGGGGGCAACAAGCAAACCCACCCCAGCCCGCCGCCTCACCCCGGGGCCACTCCAGAGTAGAAGAAAAGGCCAGCCCCCTTTAAGGAGATGGGTTCCAGAGCCCACGCTGTGCGTGGAGGCGAGCCCCACTATTTCTAGTCGATATCTCTCGACCTCCAGCACAAGCTCAGGCTCCTTCCCCCCCAGTGAGGTAACATTCCACGTCCCTAGAGCCAGCCTAAGCATCCGGGGGTCGGGCCCCTGAGGTCTCCACCTTCGTCCCCCACCCAATCCTCTTTTCACCAGTCCCTCACGGTTCCCCCTGCAGGTGGGGGGCCCACGGGGGATGGCCTCGCGTCTCTCGTTCGGGCTTGGCCCGGCCGGGTCCCCGAGGAGCAACCTGGCCCCCCAGGCGCTCTCCGACGAGTCCCGACCCAGGCCTGGCTCCAGGGTGGGACCCGGCTCCCCCGTACTGGGCGACGTCACGTGCCTCGATTTAAATGGTCCCCATGAAGGATTCTTGAAACGCTCTTTGTCTGACCCATCACCTAGAGCCTGTTTGCCATGGGATACCCTACCAGGGGCATTTAAGCCCCAGACAACATAGCCTCTAGGATCATTTGAACACTCAAACCCCTCCACCACGTTAAGGTGGCGGTTCAAGGAGGGGCGTTCAAGGAGGTGGCAGTTCAAGGAGGAGTTTGCATGCATTACTTAAATAATGTGGTTGCATTGCGTTTAAAGTGTGTGATTTGAGGCAAACAATTTAATTTAGTAATTTCTTTTCATATGATGCCACTTATTTTGTGAAGTGCACCATTCGCTTCATCAGCAAATCATTACATCAACACAACATAATGCTCCCACCCTGTTCTCTACAGTTGGTGTTGTGTATCCAGGCTTTCAAGCTTTGACCCTTCCTCCAAATCTAAAATAGGCATTACATTTCAATTTAGTTTCATTAGAACACAGAGAATGCCTCCAAAAATTAAGGTCTTTGACCACATGTACATGTGCAAACTATAATCTTACTTTTGATATTATTTTGAAGAAATGGCTTCTTTCTTGATGAGTGGCTTTTTCTGTCAGTACAGAACTAGTTTGCAATGGCATCATCATCTGGCTTTTAACAAACTGTTTGACGGCAAAGTAATCTGTGTGTATGTAACCTTATGACTTTGAAGAGTGTAGTTAACAAGTTTCTAAACATATATCCCTCACTATTTGGGCATTTAGCAAATAGAAATAATTTTAGTAATCGTAACTAACCTAAAATAGGAAATGATTTGATTTAATGTCAGACAGTGAGAAAATGGGGTCATGCACCTTTATTGACAGTGGTTTCAGCTATGTTAAACAAATAACAATAAATTATTTGGGAGATATTGTTAGTTCCCTAATTTACTCATTTGTTGTCATCTTTATATTCTTCAGCATTGGAAAAAATTAAACCAACAAGATAAAATTTTGACTGTTAGCATGACTATCAAATCATGACAATTTTCCTCTTTATAATTACTTTTAATATTTCAGCATTTTATACTTGGATTATCTTCAAATTCTTTCTAATGTTTGCTTTAATATAAATACAAATTTGAGGCTTTAAGAGCTATATTCTATATTAGAGGTCAATGGTTCTTAGGGGCCTCCTGCTGGTTTGGAGGCTCAGAGCAGCAGCTTAGCTGGCTAATGCTTTGGGGTGAATCTTTGCCCCATTACAATATAAGCTAAATCTTTTCTAAGTCCCAGCAGTGTATTGTTTTCATTTACCCGCACACCTACGTTCATACACAATCAATGAGCTCTATGTTTATAAAGGTTTTTACAACTTTTGAGTGGAGCTTGGAGGGATACAGGGCCCATGTGGGCTCTATATTAAAATAAATTAGACAAACAAATTTATGTTAGTCTGGCACTATGTGTCACATAAACGATGAAATTTGTCACACTGATGTTTAAGTTGGCTAAAAAGGAACACATGAGTCAGAATCTTGTGGCTCAGATTGTTGTGATTAAAACCTTTTGGCGTTGTATGAGAGGTTAAAGAAGTTCTTGTAGTAGATAACTTCTATTACCTATTTACCTGTGTATCTGCAATACCTACACTTTCACACTTAAAAACCAGCTCTCTCCTAGATGCATATTAGAAAGATAAAATAGTATAAAAGGCCACTGTCTTTAGACTGAACAAACAGACACAGCATTGTGGGAAACAACCCAACTCTGACACCTGAAGGGTTTTCTCCAAAAAAGTACGTTCAAAAGGTCTAGACAGCAGAGTGTAAAATACAAGCAAAATTATTGACTGTAAAATAAAGAGGAGATTATGGTAAAACTAGCTGAATTTCCCAGTTATTCATACTAATGGGAGCAGACTGAGCATTTCAGATCCATTAAAACTCAAGACTCCCATTCTTCCTTCAAGAAGGGTCCCATAAAGTAAGATATATTCCTAATATTAATGTGAGAGAAAGGAGATGGAAGTAACAGCCAAAACAACATTATCTTGAGCTGATTGCTGCATGTTGGAGGAAAAAAATATAAAAAGTCAACATTTTACAGTTCATGTCATCAGATCAAATATTTGTTTTTATCAGAAACCAGTTACTGACTTTAATTACATGATTGTTATTTCTATATTGCATATTTAGGTTCCAGAGTAAAAGAATTAAGAAAAAAATCTGTTTTTTCATATTTAGAACAAACTGCTGGATACATAAAAGCAACAATTACTATTCTTTTTCTATTTGGTTATGGGTCAAAATATAAACAAACCAAATTCTAAAACATAATGGTGGAAAGGAACAAGTGTACGTTAAATTCTAAAAATATGATAAAGAAGATAATTTATTCCCAGTAAAGAATAGAAAATAAACACTGACTGCACCGTAATATCATTCATCAGTCATTACTATTAAATAACAAAAAAAACTTGTAATCATATTTTGTCTTCTTTCAAGATTCGGACTACTTCTTGTTGACCCAGTTTGGACTTGAGAAATCCCATCTTTACCTTATCATTAGTTTATATTGTTTAGGAGACCCAAAGCTCAGCTGGGGGAATCTGTCATCTGGAAAATTATTGTGCAGTCTACAATTCTGGCCTGTATGGAATGGTAAAAAGAAGAAAGCCATTGATAAACAAAAGCCATGAAAAGTCTTGTTAGCAGTTCGCCAGAAGCCATGGAGAGGACACACCAAACATGTGAAAGAAGGTGCTCTATTCAGACAAGACCAAAACTGGACATACAAACTGCTATATTCATTCATATACATCTTTCTCTTTGAAGAATTAAGTGGTTGGAACATGAGAAAAAAAAATCAGGTTGTATCAATACTTTTGCATCATGTTATATTTTCTAGATAAAGAGTCAAAGTACCCTAAACTCCATGACACTTCAGCATGTTTTTTTAGGAAAACATATATAAGTAACTGAATTGTAACTCACTCAGAGAAGATTGGACTGCTGGGCAACCTAATGTATGGTCTGAGTCATAAGAGTGGAATACTCCAGACATAAACAGGAACATTTGTTTGCTGTCAGGAGTCCTTCACTGCATGGTGGTGCACAGCCTACACACAGGACAGGAGGTGACACATCTCACTAGCACGCCAGCCAACATTTAACTTTGTCTTTAAAGAACAAAGCTGCAGCAGGAACCACCGAGCCAAGCAGACCCTTAAATTCTGAATGATGAAATGTTTTCTTTTTGCAAGTGGTGAAGAATATTCACTGTGGATTTGTCTTTAAATGGCTTTCAGGCTACAGTTCCTGTGTGTTCAGTTGTTTAATTAATATTCTCCTTTGCTGGTTTATTTTTATCTTGTTGTTTTGTAGAGAAAAAAAATCAAAATCCAATCACAGCTACTGGTTTGATTAGTCTGCATGAGGGGAGCTCTAACTTCTTGGGTTCTAACAAAAAGCAGATCATGACAAGAGCAGTGGTGAGCAAGTGATGCATGGAAAAACAATCAAAGATACTAAATGCCAACTGGGAAAAGAGAAGATGGTTGATGCCATCAGTAAGTTGGAGTAAAATGGATAAGAGCTGCACATGTGGTTTAAATGTAGATTGCAGCTGCTTGTGGCAATTTTCTTTCTGCTCATTGAGCTGAGAATGCACAATATCCAGTTTTCTTGTTTGCAAGCAGATATATTTATTATATCTTTGTTGTTGGTATATTAGAAGGTAATGGGTGGGTACAGATGGGAGTACAGATGGGAGTTTCTTTTTACTGCCTCCTCCTTGGGATGTCAGGATGGGTTTGAGTTTGTCAATGACTACCTCAATAAATTAGCAATTTCTTAAATAACAACAATCTTATAGAGAAAATCCACTCAGGTTTTAGGGGTCCCTACTGTACCAAATCTATGTTAATAAAAGTCTGAAATGACTGTGGACTATGATGTTTTTTTTTATTTTGATTTTGTTAAAGCTCAGTGAGTCTTTTGATCTTGGGATAAAGCGTGTTGTCCTTACTTTACTTGAAATTTCTCTTTCTCAATAACTCATTAGTTCTGGAGTTCCTCAAGGATCCATCTTTGGGCCACCTTTTATTCAAGCTGTACATGTTACCTTAGGTCATATCTTTCATAAATATAACATTTCTCTAGTAACCCAACTCATAAGGGGCCTCCCACAAATGCTGGAATTTAAACACAAACCATAGTTCTAAAATGTTCACATTTGTTTGTGGAGATTGAGAGTACTATTAAATTTGATTTGTTTTAATTTATTTATTTATCATAGATAAATTAAAAGATTTTAAATTGATTAGAATTAAAATTTAGGATTTAAAGGAACTGGCAGGTTAACTATGTAAAAGTACAAACAATAATTTTCATTGTTTGTTGTGTTAACATAGTTACAATCTGATGCTCTGAATTTAATCTTTTTTATGTGTTTGAGCTCAGTTTGTTCAGTGATTGTTTTTAAGCTCAGCCAATGAAACTTGGCCCCTCTCCCAGATTCCACCAATTCTGCATTGAAACGTTGTTTGTGGTTGTGATGTTCTAAACAGGAAGACGGGTCCCAAATCAAATCTGCTTAAGGCCCCATACAACAATGGATCAGCTCTGCCCTTGAGTTCTGATGACCTGTTCTCTGCATGCTATCTAAATTAAAGAGGTGAAATGTTGAATATCTAGTTAGTCTTTTCAGCTAATTGATAGTGGGTCTGAGATGGTGATTTATTTGTCGTTCTAATTTGCATACAACTCTTGCAACCCTTTTAGAGCTGTTATCATTTCCTCGTCAGGATGTAAACTGGGATTGTTAATTAGAATTTGATAAGCACACATTCTCTGTGGTGAAAAGCTGTTTCTTACATTCAGAAATATGTCTAGGCTTCAGTCTATCATATTTATCAAATATATTCAGAGACTTATCATTATAATATCTACTCCCAGGTTTTATGAAGGACATAACTGTGATTTGTTTCAGCTACTGCTTTTCTGAAGGGAAGATTGGGTTCAAGACTTAGTCTCTTCCAAAATCTCTACTAATCTGTGCATAGCAAGTCTCCACAGCTCCAGTTTAGCTTTGAATGTGGTGACTTTATTTACCTTTCTGCCAACCCGAAGACAGCTGTCATTCTTCTCTGAAGTGAAAGATTGAGTCCATCGAGAATTTTGGATACGACACACAAGAAGAACAGGTTTGTGACCCACTCCTTGTCATTAAAATTTCCAAGGATCCCTCTTTGGGTAGCCTTGTTACTGCTGCATGACCTTTGTGCTCTGCACCCATCTCCTCAAAGCTTCTCAAACAGGCACAAGTCTTCTCTAAAAGTTCACATCAAATGTGCTTTGCAGCTGGCAGAATTAACTCTTCACCAATTGTAAAAGGTTTTCTACCCTAGCATTATTACCTCTAAACATGATGCGATTAGAGATCTTCACATTTCTTGATGTAGTGGCCCTAAACATTTTCTTCTGCTATGTTAATGAAATAAATAAACTTATCAACCATATTCTAATTTACTGAATGGGTCTGTATTTTTAAAAAAGAATCAGGAGATATGTGTATACTTCTCAGGACTTACACTTACACAAAACCAACACTGAAATCACCACTGCAATTAAAAATTATAAGAAAAATCCACAAGAAATCGTAATTAATTAAATCAAGTACCTGGTTTCTGCTCCAGCAGAGGCTCAGCCCACCAAAGATCGCTCTTAGGATTTCAGGTTGGCTGTTTCTTCTCGAACTGGTCTTTGGAGGTTCTTCTGGAGGTTCCTTCGAATCCGAATTATAAAGGTAGAAGATCCTTTATGTTTTCTGTGTTAAGCTGGTGGAGTCTCCATGATATGGATGCAGGAAAAACTAATTAACATAATAGAAGTGGACTTGGCATAATGTGAGAGTTATGTAATGTTATAAGACCAATGGTAAATAGTTTCTACTATTTTATTTTTCAAAATGCTTTATTACGACATCAGGTAGACCTCTCAGCTAAAAAATGTCAACAATCTATCACCTCAGCCAGATAACCAATGCTGTTTTCACATTGAACCATTTTAAACATGTACATCAGTCAAACATCAGTCTTTTGAAAAAAAAAAAAGTTGGGTTGACACATTTACGACTAAGAGTGAAATGTACATTTAATTCTAGATACTAAAAAGATTTCTGATTTTCTAAATTAACCGAAGTCCCACTAATAACCAATAAAATCTTTGACATTTCTGGCAGCTTTCATTTAAAAAGAAAGGACAGTGACAAAGAGCATAGCCCTGGAAGAAACTGGCTGCCAAACAATGTGAATGCGATATTGTTTTGGTAAGTCCAGTGAAGCCATTTGAAGCAACCTGGGAATAAATCTTGCTACCTTAATTTCTGGTGTTACATAACCAAACGGAAAATGTCAAACGTGTGAAGAGAAAAATATAGGTGTCATCAAGAGGATCAGGTGTTTCAAACAAACAAACAACATATATAATCTTCCAGGGTTTTCATCAATACAACAGAAATACAAAAAAATATTTCTCTAAAGATCCAGGGACCGCCACCACTCTGTGTCCTAGTGGTTGGACACCACTGCTTTAGTTCACGCCACTGTGAATATCCATCTTGCACACCCATTTAAATAGCCTCACTGTAATTGAACTTCTAGAGTTTAACTATGGCTAACTATGGTTTTCTTCTGCCACCCTAAAGTTATTGATGGCTCCCATCTGGCCACCCCTTTAAAATCTTTCTAGAGTGAGTACATAACTAATAAGTAGTTTAGCTTTGTAAGAAAAGTTTGTCTTCTTTGCCATTGTTGTGCGATTCTGCATGAAAATCCGAAGAAGCAACATGCAGAGAGCAGTTTTATGTTTGGGTCATGAGAAAAACAGGATGTTCTCACTATAGCAAGCTGGTTTTGCTTGCCCCTTTCATCACTTCATCTTCACAGTCATAGATAACTATTAAAGATATGTTCTAGTTTATTGTGTCTCAGTGTCGCTCTATTTATTTAGTTAGCTCAGGACCCTATCTCTATAAACCTGTGACCTTGATGGGCTCTGCGCTAATAGGGGAGAGCTCCATAAAAGCATGATTTAACAGCCCCTTGTCTGCTGATCTTGAGTTAGCATTAATGCATTGGATAATCACTCTATCAGCATTCAGCCTTCAGACCTTGGAAGAATAAGGGAGAATGTGCCTCAGTGGTGTACAGAGAATGGGAAAGTAGAGAGTGGAGAGGAGGGGGATGAGAGAGAGTGGCAGGAGAGTATAAAACAAAGATGAAAGGATTTATCTATCTATTGAATTAGACTGAAAATTTAATTTGTGGATTTTTGGTTGCTAGATAAATTTTTTTACAAATTAAGATTTTATCTTCTATAATAAATCAGACATCATTGAGTTGGTTAGAAATAAGTAGTAACCAAACTGTAAGACAGCTGGATTCCAGTCCCCCACCCCAAGTCCTGGTGTGGAGGCCATTTATTGCTCCCCCAAACCACCTGCCAAATTCATGGGTATTGACAAGTATAAACTCAGTTTGACTTTACTGTTGGAAGCCACTCAGTTTCTATTTAAAATATCATTTAACAAGGTTCCCAGGGCCTTTAGAAGAAAAAAAATAGCCACAGTATTAAAGCTATTCCTTTGTTTCACAACTGGAGTGTTTGTTGCTGAAAAGCTTGGTCTCATCTGACCAAAGCACCTAGTTCCAGTTAAATTTCCAGCAGAATTTAGCAAACTACACATGTTTATGTTTGTGAAAAGAAAAAAATGCTTTTCTTCCCAACAACCCTGTTGTAGATATCCCGTGGCATGTAGGTGTCATTGAATGGTTGTAGTGTTGAGCTGGTGACCCCATGATGCTACTCTTTGCTGCAGTTTTCTGACAGTGAGCATCAAAGAATAGGTTCCTAGAAACTCTGATCAACCATATCATGTTAATCGACAATATTCAATAAAATACTGTTGTATTTTATTTAATAAAACTCGATCAGACTATCCCTGTCCAACCAGTTGTTGTTTTGTTCCTCTGTATGTTTGAGAAAGTGCGCTGTTTTAGTATTTCATGCGCAAGTTACATTTATTTTGAGTGGTACCAATAATTATGGTATAGTTTATTTTGGTAAATAAATACTTGAACATGGATTTGTTCTTACTGAATAAATGTGATCCAGTTAAAAGGTTTAATTTTTCTAAAGTTTTCAGTGGGAGATTGCACTACTACAATGAAATTTTCATTCATGTTTAGTCTTTTTACACATCTGTGCTAGTGGTGCCAATTAATGTGTACTTAAATAGAAAGTAGAGTTGGGGCTTATTGACATTATGTAAGAAAATATAACTCAGCTTGACTGTTTCTAGTTTTCTAGTTGCATAAAAACTTACAGTTATGGAAGGTTACATTTGAATACCACTACAACATTTTAAATGCATTCACTGAAACCTTTTGGGTTTTATACAACTGCTGCATTTGCAAAGACTTACCATATCTGCCAGTCCACAAAAATATTAAACCCTGCATTAGGGCCTTCTAAAAAAATGTCCTCTGATAAATCCTTTTTTTTATTATTGGTCTTTACTGAAAGAAACATTAACATCTGAGAGTCAGCTGTGTGATGTTAAATGGAGCTCTAGGGTTGAAGTGATACCCAGAGCAATGCACTCCAAAAACATTTTATCTTATGATTGCTCAGCATGATTTTATCGAGATTGAACTGCATTAGACTCTGTTTACAGCGTCAGCTGCACACCACACAGCACAGAAATGCTTTTCCCTCATGGTGCTCTCAGGCTGCAGGAGGAAAATGTCCTTTAACCAAGCCCCTAGAGCCACTCAGTGTGCAGTTTAATTAGTGTTGGAAGAAGGTAATAATATAATACAATACTGAACTACTCCAATCCCTGCATGCATGTTAGAGATTTATGGGATGCTTGGAATTATAGTCCTTGAATTAGATTTTTATTATCTAACCTGGTTTATAAACCTTCATCAACAATGTAAGATTGTTTGATGCAGTCCATCAATGCTGAGGCAACTGCTAAGTTAAGCCAATAAGAATCTAAGGTTTGAATCTGTCCACATGGTGCTGCAGTTCATTGACATACATAATTAGCTTCTGCAAAACCAGAAAAGCTGCATCACAACCTAGGAACACTATGAACACATTTTTTTAAGCTACCCCATTCTAGTGCTTCTACAGTTCCTCATTGTAGTTTTTACTTACATGCACACAAACACATCGGAAATGCTGCACCTCCTTTTCCAAATCAAAATATGGTGGAAAAGTTTGTTATAACTCTACAGAAAATGAGAAACAAGGAATATCAGCCTGTTATAATATACGAAGGTCTATATTTTTCTTTACAAATTTACTTCATAAACTGAAAAATGCTCCTGTGAATTCCTGAGGTATGGCACCGGGAACTGACATGTGGGAAAAAAATATATTGCGTGCGCACAAAATAATAACTAGTTCCCATGAATTACTAATTTATGCCTACAAAATGCTAATTCGTTCCCACAAGATACTAATTTGTGCCCACGAAATACTGATTCGTTCCCACAAAGTAGGCATCAAGTGACCTGTGTTGCAGAGATGTGTAACTCATAAGTGATGGAGCTCAGTGTACGGTGGGTGTGTAAAGGTGTATGTTATGCATACGTGCGGTGGCGCTGTGCAGTGTCAGACTGGGACCACGAAGAAGAGTGTAGAGAGAGAAGAAAAGGGGTTAGTTAGGGTTAGGGGTTAGGGTGTTTTGGCAGTATGCACGACGGCGACTGCGGAGGAAGTTCAGCTGGCCACGGTACATTTAAAGTGCAGTCAGTACAGTTGCTAAAAACTCCACTGTTTCAGCAATCCAGTCCCTTCATTATTATAGAAGTCTCACCCCCAGTGATACATAAGTACAGGGAGTTAACTGCGAAGTGAACAACCAATTCGGCCCTGGAGGAAGTATCTCCCCTGTGTTTCCCGATCACTTTCAGGAAACGGAAGCAGGAAGGGTTAACACCTGGCTCTCAATATTCTATTTAAATGCCTCTCAATAATGAGAATTCCTTGCGAAGCCAGGCTTTTCAGAATCTCTTATAGCTCCTCCCCAGCCTAAAATAAAACTCGATCAGACTATCCCTGTCCATCCAGTTGTTGTTATGTTTCTCTGTATGTTTGAGAAAGTGCGCTGTTTTAGTATTTCGTGCGCACGTTATATATATTTCGTGGGCACAAATTATTATTTCGTGGGGACGAATTAGTATTTTGTGGAAACTAATTAGTATTTTGTGGGAACAAATTAGTTTTTTGTGCGCACACTATATATTGTTTTCCCCTATGTCAGTTCCCGGGCGCTGTGCTGAGGAAATATTTCGTTGTAAAAATCTCTGTTTCTGAGAATTGTTTCATATCTGTTGTGTATGGATTTAACCAGCTTCTGCAACATGTGAACAAATTTTCCAACCCAGGAGGATTGGCCTAAATTCCACAATTCCTCTCTATTTTTTGGCTTTGGCACAGAAACAACACATTTGATGTCATTATAAATGTTTTCCATTGGATCAGGGTTGGCCACTTCATAATGTTAAGTTTGTTGGTGTTGTTGATGTCGTTGTCTTGTTGAAAAAAACATTTCAAATACATTTCCTTTATTCGCAGTAAGAGAACGTGACCTTGTCAAGAATTTTGATACGTTCAAACGTATCCATGATCCCTGTTATGGGCTAAATATACCTGACGTCTTTAGTTTTAGAAATATCCCCATTGCATACTCAAGCCACTGCTCTACAGTGTACTGTGGCTTAAATCCAGAGCTTGGGGGCTTTCTGACAAACTATCTGCAAACTCAAAACCAACAATCTTGCATTGTGTTCTCTAGGAAATTGTCACAACTCCAAACCATGTCGTTTGTTTGAACAATGGGACTTTTCATGCTTTTTGCTGACAAGTTGGTTTCACCTAAGAATCTTCTAGTTGTTTTAGCACTCTTTTAGACCTTCTTTGATCACCCTGGAGATGATCATTGCTGTCTTTGAACTGTTTGCTCTTCTTTGATCCACTCGAAAGGTAGATTTCCATTTAATTCTAAGTTTGTCTGCAGTTGGTTTCCATTTTAAAGCTCTGAAAATCCTTTTCGGCTCTTCTTTATATGTTTTCCCATCTCCAAATATTATTTAATCAAAGCATGCTGTTCTTCTAAACTGAAGGCCTGGAACAACCCATTTTACTCTTATTTTAAGAGAAGAATCCACTATAACCAGCATGTCCAACATCACACCACTACTCTTTTGATCAAGCCCCTTTCAATTAATTTTTAATTATATAACATCAACAGCTATGTGCTATTTCTCTTACTAAATCATCTAGTAAATTATTTACCCTGTAGAAATATAAGTTCTACCAAAAGCAGTGATTTATCTGGTTTGTCATAATAGACTGCCCTTATTTTATATACAGCTGTTTATTTTTCCCTCAAACTGGAAATGAAAGAACCATCAAGAATGACTCAGGCCAGCAACTCTCAAAATCTCAACGTCTTATTTTGGACTTCTGAAGGTTAGGGTTTTTCAGAGATTCTTCTACTGGCCATGTCCATTATGAAAGAAAGTATCAGAAATGTTCTACATGTTTCATTTCAACATTTCTCATCCATCAATGGACTTCAGTGGTAAAGCAAACTCTCTCTTTTATTTTATTTATTTATTGTATTTATATACAGTACAGACCAAAAGTTTGGACACACCTTCTCATTCAAAGAGTTTTCTTTATTTTCATGACTAAGAATATTGTAGCTTCACACTGAAGGCATCAAAACTATGAAATTAACACATGTGGAATTATATACTGAACAAAAAAGTGTGAAACAACTGAAAATATGTCTTATATTCTAGGTTCTTCAAAGTAGCCACCTTCTGCTTCAATTACTGCTACGCACACTCTTGGCATTCTGTTGATGAGCTTCAAGAGGTAGTCACCTGAAATGGTTTTCCAACAGTCTTGTAGGAGTTCCCAGAGATGCTTAGCACTTGTTGGCCCTTTTGCCTTCACTCTGCGGTACAGCTCACCCCAAACCATCTCGATTGGGTTCAGGTCCGGTGACTGTGGAGGCCAGGTCATCTGGCGCAGCGACCCAACACTCTCCTTCTTGGTCAAATAGCCCTTACACAGCCTGGAGGTGTGTTTGGGGTCATTGTCCTGGTCCAACTAAACGCAAACCGGATGGAATAGCATGCCACTGCAAGATGCTGTGGTAGCCATGCTGGTTCAGTATGCCTTCAATTTTGAAAAAATCCCCAACAGTGTCACCAGCGAAGAACCCCCACACCATCACACCTCCTCCTCCATGCTTCACGGTGGGAACCAGGCATGTAGAGTCCATTCGTTCAATTCTCCTGCGCCGCACAAAGACACGGTGGTTGGAACCAAAGATCTCAAACTTGGACTCATCAGACCAAAGCACAGATTTCCACTGGTCTAATGTCCATTCCTTGTCTTCTTTAGCCCAAACAAGTCTCTTCTGCTTGTTGCCTGTCCTCAGCAGTGGTTTCCTAGCAGCTATTTTACCATGGAGGCCTGATTCACACAGTCTCCTCTTAACAGTTGTTCTAGAGATGTGTCTGCTGCTAGAACTCTGTGTGGCATTGACCTGTTCTCTAATCTGAGCTGCTGTTAACCTGCAATTTCTGAGGCTGGTGACTCGGATGAACTTATTGTCTGCAGCAGAGGTGACTCTTGGTCTTCCTTTCCTGGGTCCTCATGTGAGCCAGTTTCTCTGTAGCGCTTGATGATTTTTGCGACTGCACTTGGGGACACTTTCAAAGTTTTCCCAATTGTTCGGACTGACTGACCTTCATTTCTTAAAATAATGATGGCCACTTGTTTTTCTTTACTTAGCTGCTTTTTTCTTGCCATAATACAAATTCTACTCTACTGAGTCTCTACTGAGTCTGCTGCCACCGGGTTGCGGTGGCAGCAGACTCAGTAGAGACTCAATAGAGACACCCAGACTTCCCTCTCCCCAGACACCTCCTCCAGCTCCTCCGGGGGGAGCACAAGGTGTTCCTAAGCCAGCCGAGAGACATAGTCCCTCCAGCGTGTCCTGGGCCGTCCCCTGGGCCTCCTCCTGGTGGGAGGTGCCTGGAACACCTCCTAAGGGAGGTGTCCAGGAGGCATCCTGTGTAGATGCCCGAGCCACCTCAACTGGCTCCTCATGATGTGGGGGAGCAGCGGCTCTACTCCGAGCTCCTCCCGGATGGCCGAGCTCCTCAACTTATCTCTAAGGGAGTGCCCGGCCACCCTACGGAGGAAGTTAATTTAAGCCGCTTGTATCCGGGATCTCGTTCTTTCGGTCATGACCCAAAGTTCATGGCCATCGGCAAGGGTACGAACGTAGGCCGACCGGTAAGTCGAGAGCTTCGCTTTTTGGCTCAGCTCTCTCTTCACCGCAATGGACCGGCACAGCGTCCCTATTACTGCGGCCATACCGATCCGTCTGTCGATCTCCCGCTCCATTCTCCCCTCACTCATGAACAACACCCCAAGATACTTGAACTCCTCCACTTGAGGCAGGAACTCCTCTCCAACCTGAAAACAGCAAGCCACCCTTTTCTGGTCAAGAACCGTGGCCTCAGACTTGGAGGAACTGATCTTCATCCCAGGCGCTTTACACTCAGCTGCGAACCACCCCAGTGCATGCTGTAGGTCTTGGCTAGAGGGTTCCAGCAGGACCACATTATCTTCAAAAAGAAAAGAAGAGACGAAATCCACTGGCCCCCAAACCAGACCCCCTCCAGCCCTTGGCTGCGCCTAGAAATCCTGTCCATAAAAGTTATGAACAGGACCGGTGACAAAGGGCAGCCCTGCTGAAGTCCAATATGCACCGGGAACAGGTCCTACAGCAGGATGGAGGAGATCCTGGAATTACTCCTTCCACCGCCCGATTACTCCAGTGTTTCCCCTCTTGAGCCGCTGGACAGTTTGCCAGAATAGCTTTGAAGCCAACCGGTAGTCCTTCTCCATGGCCTCGCCGAACTCCTCCCAGGCACGCATTTTTGCCTCTGCCACAGCCCCGGCCGCGGCACGCTTGGCCTCACGATACCCGTCAGCCGCCTCATTATACACTTGAGCCTGCCAAGTCGCTCCGGCTTTCTCCTCCTCCAGCGGATCCAACTCACCACCAGGTGGTGATCAGTGGACAGCTCAGCCCCTCTCTTCACCTGAGTGTCTAAAACATGCGGCCGAAGGTCTGAAGATATGACAACAAAGTCGATCATCGACCTCCTGCCTAGGGTGTCCTGGTGGCAAATGCACTGATGAACACCCTTATGCTTGAACATGGTGTTCATTATGGACAAGCATAGAAGTCCAATAATGAAACACCACTCGGATTCAGTTCGGGGAGGCCATTCTTCCCAGTCACGCCTCTCCAGGTGTCACTGTCGTTTCCCAAGTGGGCGTTGAAGTCCCCCAGCAGAATAAAGGAGTCCCCAGAAGGGGCACTATGCAGCAACCCGAAAGGGACTCCAAGAAGGCCGGGTAATCAGCACTACCGCTCGGCGTGTCTTTGTCTGACCTGTCATCCAGAGCCTGTTTGCCATGAGAGACCCCACCAGGGGCATTTAAGCCCCAGACAACATAGCCTGTGGGATCATTCGAGCACTCAAACCCCTCCACCACGTTAAGGTGGTGGTTCAAGGAGGGGTGAAAATAGTCCTGTAAAATTAAGGTAACTAAACTGTACTTTTTTAAAGTACAATACTTTTTTAAGTTGATTAGAGTGTCAAAGAATTTGAATTATTAATCCATGACTGCATGTTTTCTCCAAGGTATAGATATGATGTGATACAAAGGCTGGCCTGGAAACAAAAATCATTCAAATAAACGGAACTGAATTGAATAAATAATACTTTTTTAATCCATAAAGGGACATTCCACAGTTACAATGTACAGCAAATAAAGAGAACCAAGACGGGGGAAAAAAACGTAATTACAGCCAAATACACTCAGATTAAAAACTGACTGGATCATGAACATGTGTGTGGGAGAGAAATTACTTCCTGTTTAATGCTGCATAAAACAGTTAAAATTATTTTAAAATGTTTAATGCACAATGTTCCAATAAAGCCATGTGCAGTAGAACAGACTAAGATTGCTTTTTGGATGGACTATAAATAAATGTCTATTCTACATCCTTGCTAAGCCTAATTTTAAAAAGCAGCCTTCACATTTTTTCAGCACCCTTGGTAATGATGTGAAATAGCATTAAAACAACAATAGATTCTCAGATACACATAAATACTGCAGTTCTCTATTAGTGAGCGCTGGAGGTTTTTCACCTCCCCTTTTATCTTCCTCACTGTCTATAGTGGCAAGAAGAAGAACTTGTGCAACTCCCCATTCAACTCTGTTTGTCACAGCTCCATTTTGTAATTATTGCTCTGATAGTGGATATGGGCAAATTTAGGCAAATGGCTATTTCCTTAGATCCATTTCCTGACTTATGAAGATCAACAAATATTAGCCTTATTTGAAAGGCATGTTACCTTGTCTTTTTCCATTTTGAGTTGGTGGGAGAAGTTAGCCTCTGTTGTTGCATGATACACCTCAGAGAACAAGAAAAATCCCCTCATCACTCTGATCAACTTAAAACAAAGCACAGTTTTATTATGCAGTTTATTCACTATTGTTCTCCAGCAAACCTCTGAGATTAAAGGAGACACTGTTAAACTACATCAACATACATGATTACTTCTAGATGCAAGTGGTCGTGTTAGATTTCATTTAGGGGTATCAGAGAGTAAACTGAGATACAAATACACACCACACTTTTCAGAATTGTAGTAAAAAGAACATGTTTTCTTTTCCTTCAGCTTCGCAGTTTTAAACTATTTTGGGTTGATCTTTCACAGAACATCCTAATAAAGTACATTCAAGTTTGTGGTTGTCACCTGACCAAAGCTGAAGGGGTGTAAAGACTTTTAGAGATTGTATCTATTTTTTTAAAGATAATTAGTAGATACACTTTTTCTACTAAGCACTGTTGCCTTGCAGCAAGAAGGTCCTGGGTTCGATTCCCGGCCAGGGGTCTTTCTGCATGGAGTTTGTATGTTCTCCCCGTGCATGCGTGGGTTCTCACCGGGTACTCTGGCTTCCTCCCACAGTCCAAAGACATGCCTGTTAGGTTAATTGGTTAATCTAAATTGCCCTTAGGTGTATGAATGAGTGTGCATGGTTGTTTGTGTGTTGCCCTGCGATGGACTGGGGACCTGTCCAGGGTGTACCCCGCCTCTCGCCCATAGACTTCCCACTACGGAATAAGCGGTAGAAGATGACTGACTGACTGACTTTTTCTACTAGACAACCACATTTGAAAGTGTATGGTGGCTATCAATTAATTAACAAAATAAAAAAGGGTGATGATTTCTGTACATACGAAATGTTAAAATACATCTCTGGTGTACAGGCACATAATGAAGGTATTAAATGCAAGCTGATTGCTTCTGTGGGAGGCGTAGGCCGATGTGAGCGAGATTAGAAATATGAGTGTCACTGAATCCCACACACTTCACCATGTTAAACACAGGCGAGCTCTCTGCCTCAGGAGGACACACCCACAGGCCAACCCTCAGGCCCTGCCTTTGATTTACTCACACGCAGACACGTAAAAACATGTGTGAGAATTCACAAATGTTATGCTTCCTATAACATTATTATATAGTTTTAGAGTTCATTTTCATTACAATAAAATTCTACATCATCTGTTTAGATGCTCCTTTTGATCATGGAAGAAGAAAGAAGATTTGCAATAGGTAGCTGCTATCCACTTTAACAGTTCCGCTCCAAGACATTTTGTGGCTGAACAACTGTCTGGGTTTGAAGGTTTTAGTGGGTCTTCATTTTCAACCCTAACAATTAAGTATGTACGTATCTCTCGCTTCATCTATTAATTATCCGTTTCATTTATTACTATTTGCTGCATCCAGGGTCTTTGTGGATCCTGAGTCAGCCTGTGCACATTCCTGCTTTCTGTTTCTCTGACTGAATAGACTACAGTGCTGTTTGTATGTGTTTTTGCTGGGGGGGCCAATGTCGGCAAGCGACTGCTACAGCTCTGATTTATGCTTGTGTGTAATAGTTTTTGTGTATGTGTGTGTGTGTGTGTGTGTGTGTGTGTGTGTGTGTGTGTGTGTGTGCTCCTACATGCATGGGGAGGAGGAGGAAGGGGGATTAGACCTTGCTGCCACATAGAAGCCTGCATCATAATGCATTAGCTGCATAAAAAATAACGCACCTGAGGCCAAGCAGGTCAGGCCAGAATGATGCAGCAGATATACACGAAGGGGAACTGACAATGGGATTCAGTGTTTATGGCTGAACAGATTGGAAGCTCTCATGTAGAAACATAAGAGAGTCAGGAAGATGCAGCAGGAGTAGCACCAGGAGAAAACAGTGGAGGAGAAGGACAGGGGGAGCTCTGTCATCCTCGATGTTAGTATTTTTGTCATCCAATAGAGTCCTCTGTTTGCTAATCACACACAGCATCTCTGTGTGGTTCTTGTATTCATGTCAGAGCTAACTATGGGATGATTCTTCCAGTTGCCAGATCAGTAGTTAGAGGACAGAGCTGCAGCTTGGCAGTGTGCTGTTCTTCCCTACTGAGTTTGACAGAAATGTGAATGTCTTAATTACGCTGCTGGAGCTCATAGCGATGTCTCACCTTCTGCATGTCCCCAGCTGATAGCATAGTTAGGTTTCAGATTTTCCTCCCTGTGTTTGCCTTGAAGGTCAGGACAGCATGTTTTAGTACTCATCTGAATGCATACTGCTCAGCTGAGAAAATGCAGCAGGCAGGATGTATATTTTTGTTAATCCATTTTCATATAAGGTGGTGTAACTGTTATGAAATGTCATCTGCCTTATTCAGTCTTCAATGAAATGTACACTGTATTTAGCTTACATGAGTTCAAATAAAATAAATAGAGGATTTGAAAAGTAGGAAAAAGGTATATGTATGAGAAGAAACTGAACGTAGCAATGGGCATCCCTACCCTGATAGAGCAATTTTCAAGTCTTGCTGCAGATTGCCAATTGGATTTGACTGAGCCATCCTAACACATGAATGTGCATTTGATCTGAACCATTCTATTGTTGGTTTTGCTCTATGTTTAGGGTCACGGTCTGCATGTAGGCAAACCTCTGTCCAAGTCTCAAGCATTTTCCAGCCTGTATTTAGCTCCATCCAACTTTCCATCAGTGCCAACCAGCTTTCCCTTCTGAAGATGATGCTGCACCAACCATGTTTCACAGTAGGGAGTTGTGTTCAGGGTGAGATGCAGCAATAATTTTCTGACACACATATTTTGCGGCACGGTAGTACACTGTCTAGCATTGTTGCTGTGCAGCAAGAAGGTCCTGTGTTCAACTCCCGGCCGGGGGTCTTTCCGCATGGAGTTTGCATGTTCTCCCTGTGCATGCCTGGGTTCTCTCTGGGTACCCTGGCTTCCTCCCACAGTCCAAAAACATGACTGTTAGGTTAACTGGTCTCTCTAAATTGCCCTTAGGTGTAAATGGGGTGTGCATGGTTGTTTGTCCTGTTTGTACCCCGCCTCTCGCCCGTAGACTGCTGGAGATAGGCACCAGCTCCCTCGTGACCCAGTATGGAAGAAGTGGATATAGAAAATGGATGGATGGACATGATATTATGCGAAATAGGTCAGTTATGTTCTCATCTATCAAGAGCACCTTCCTCCAAATGTTTGCTGTGTCTGCCACATGATCTGTGGCACAATTTTTAGATTTTTATTGAAACAAAAGTTGCTGCACAAATATGCTTTACTTTGTGTTTGTGCAACATATAAAACCCCAATAAGTTACATAAAAATTTATTGTTATAACATGATTAAAAAGTAGAAAGGATTCACTGTATTTGCATACTTATGCAAGGCACTGTATTTGATGTATAAAATTATATTTCCACATTAGTATGAAGAATGAGACTTTTGACTCTTGGCAGAATTATTTACAAATAGATGAGATTCAGAAGATTTTTCCTTGCTAACATACTGTATGTCTCAGCAATTATTTTCTGGGAACTCGGTTTGCAATTCTGACAGACTGTAACAGTTTCACACATCATTTGGTGAACAGTGCACGCACAAAAGAAAACAAGAGGCAAGATGAGAAGAAGAATTACTTAGTATTCCGCGTCTCTACAGGGAAGCATTGCGACGCCACTTGCAGTGATTTATTTGTTTGAATATGTGTGATTTGTTCTTAAGAACAGAGCCTTCCCTTTCTATTTCACAGTGATTTAGATGCAGCTCAGGATACATGAACATTATAGAGTACTACTATGGATCCCAGTTAAGCAACATTTCAGAGGCCATCAAAGGGAGCATTTGGATTATGGTGATGTACTAACGGCTCACAGACATCTCAGTGAGAGTGTTACAGCATCAAAGTGGTGACTGCAAGTTCCATGCTGGGGTGCCATAAACAGCAATGGCAAAATTTCCCCTTGTGCAGAAAAACAGACAACACATTAATCAGACAGCAATGAACATCCTCTCTGTGTGCTGAATGCAGTTAATCTTTCAAACATCTGAAATAGCTACAGCTTTTTTCTGCATTCATAATTTCATTTTTGTTGTTGTTTTGACAAATACCAGTGCATCAACAAGGGATTTTTACAACCTTATGAATGTCTGCACTGAATGCACCTCTGTCTCTCTCATATCATGTAGTTTATTGCAACAAGCTGTAGACATCTCTATTGTTCAGTATTGTTGTAGGAAAACAGATTGCTGTGGGTTCTGCTAATATTCTGGCTCCATCCCAGACAACGTGTCATTAATCAAGCTAAGACACTGCAGGAAGCTTTTTTGTTCCTTATTTTAAATGTATTCACAGCTCTCTCTCTCTGTGTCTGGAACTTACTTTTTATCTTTCAGTGGTGTATCTGGTAGTCGGCCTGGCTGGAAAATTCATCACCCTAATGCACCATGTATAAGCATCTGTTAAAAACCCTGCACTCTGCATTTTTTCTATATTCATTATGGTTGTAATATTTCTTTTTTGGGTACCCCAGGCAACCTCTGTAGCCAGCAATTAAGGATAATTTAAAAGTGTGAAATCAAGCACCTGCTGATGGAATTCCAGATATGGAATAGGTGGCTGTTCAGGGATACTCTTTTAGCTAGCACATTTACATTAATAACCTCAGCCTGTGGGTTCTAAGATAATTTGTTACATTTTCCTGATCAGTTTAGAGATGGGTTACTTTTATTGTTTTATGTTTCTATCATGTGTTTGCTTGGTGGATGTATTTTTTTTACAACAATGCTGAAGTTAGCCTCACTTTTTATTTGAAGATTTTGTTTCCTTAGTACATTCCTTGTTATTTTGGCTTCCCTCTCATAGATAAAAACTTGTTAGTCCTCATGGAATGCCACACCTGCGTTATGTTTGCAATGAGTTCCTTCAATGTTTGCTGCTTGGTTTGTTGTCTCAGCACTGTCTCTTTGTCTTATCACTAATCTCCTTCATTGTTGATCTTTTTTACTGTTTATGCAAATTATTGTTGGATTTTGCACTCTGTGAGTTGAAAGAAAGTTGCAAACCACATGCTTTCAAGTAGTGTCACATCAAGACAAGTTGTGTTAAGTCAGGTATATTTGTGTGAAGTTGTGTCAAGCTTTCAAGTAGAGTCAAGCCATATCAAATTGTACCAAGTCAAGTCGTCAGGTCACACATGTCTTAAGTCAAGTTGTACCAAGTTCAGCAAAGTTCTGCCAAACTGTCAAGTCCCATGAAACATTCTAGTCATGTCAAGTCTTGTTTAGTGAGGTTGGGTCAAGTTAAGACTACTCATGTCAAATCAAATTGTATCAGGTCACATCCAATCATGTCAAGCTGTCAAGTCATGGTAAGATAATTGAATCCAAGTCACGTCAAGTCAAGTTGTTAAGTCATCTGAAGTCGTGTCAAGGTGTGTCAACCCAAGTCATCTCAGAAGCCAAATCATGTCAACCCAAGTTTGTCACATCACGATGCGTCAAGTCATGTCTAATCAGGTTGTCAAATCGTATCAAGTTAAGTCGTGTCGTTTTAATTCATTTCAAATCAAGTTCCCTTTGGTCAATCCAAACATGCCAAGCAGTGTTGTTGTTAAAACAATCATGTCAAGTTGAGTCAAGTTATTTCAAGTCCTGTCAAATCATATCAAGTAGACTCATGTTAGGTCAAGTCATGTTACGTCAAGTCATGCTGAGTCATATGCCAGTCATGTCATATTAAGTCAAGTCATGTCATCATTTCATTTCAGGTCAATCCGTGTCAGGTCAAGTCATGTCAAGTTCAGTTCTATCAACTAATGCCTTGTCAAGTCTAGTCTTGAGTTTTCTCGCTGTAACAGTTTCCTTCATCTTCTTTTATTTAATCCTAGGACTCTTCACGCCCTGCCTCCTGCAATCTGTGTCCTGGATTTGGGTAATTTCATCTACTCATCATGTTCACATGACACTAATGCACCCACCAAAGGACAATGGGCACACAAACTGAGCAAATCTAAATCATCTTTGACCTTTTACCTTTAGCACCATTCACAAACAGAAATGCATTAAAAATTAAACAAGTCCTCTTGGCTCCTTGGGTGCAGCCACAGCAACCTGTGAGAACTATTAAAGCCCCAGTAAATGTCAAATAGCCAAAGGGAACTAAACACACTTCAAATCAAACAGCTGCTTGAATGCATTTTTAAGATAATAATAATCTTTTTACCATAAGTCAGAATTTTATTTCAAAGAAATTCTGCAAATTATTTTGTCCAACATAAATTTTAGAGACTGAGATACTGTATATAATTGAAATTATATTGTAGAAAATCTAAACATCTTTTTTGTAAAAAGTTGCTTGGAAATCAGTGCTCTTAGAGGGAACCTTAGCTACTTCATAGAGCAGTAAATTGTCGATAGTGCAGTTAGAGTGCAAAACTTGTCAGTGCCAAGTGTGTCAGCGAAGAGTAGAAGCTTGGACAGCACTGTTGCAGGTGCTACATGTGTATTATAATCCTGTCTTTGTTTAAGGGTCAAACATACCGATAAAACTTTCACTTACCCCTTGCGTCAAATCAATCTATGTTTGATTGATGGATAGATATATCTATTTAGTAAAGGGTTTGACTACAGGTAATTTGGCTGTAAGTTGTTCAATATTTTCATTTTCTTGTGTTCTTTTATATATATATAATATTTTTCTTTGTATAATGTTTTGTATA
Organism: Crenichthys baileyi; assembly: GCA_036173005.1. NCBI lineage: Eukaryota > Metazoa > Chordata > Actinopteri > Cyprinodontiformes > Goodeidae > Crenichthys > Crenichthys baileyi. The sequence goes on along the minus strand of JAHHUM010001186.1, from coordinate 519,663 downwards.
AGGCAGCTAAGAGAACTATTTGCTACAACTCACACGGCCTCAGTATCACGGCGTTGGTGTTATTCTGCTTGAAAACAGCTTATTAATGAACAGCAGCATTCCAGATTCAACTGTTTTGAGCACTTCCACAGCCTCCCAACAGCAAGCTCATGTTGAAGAAGCCTTTGAGAAAACATGTTCTGTACCACGGGCTTTCTGTCAACAAAATCAAATGCCATTTAAACCACTCCAACCTTTCCGGTCACCTATGGATTAATAGTAACAAATCTGTGCTCATGGTTTCCTAAACTGGAAGATCTCTGGGATCTTTTTTTCTTTTCTCAACCAGGTTGTGGGGCTGTGTAGATGTGCATGAACCAGTTAAAAGTACACTGCAGAATGCATCTGTGTTTCTGCACATTAGGATACAAGGTAGTGAATGGGTGTCTGATCTGCATTTCTATTTACTCAACACTAGAATACAACAATTGTTAAATGGAGCATACAGATACCATTATGTGGCTTTCTTCATTGTGCAACCAAGCTGTGTAATATTTCAGTCACTGATTATTTAATTTAAGCTCTGAAAATATGAACTGCATTTATCAACGCGGTCATGGGAAGTTATTGTAGTAATTCAATGCACAAGGAAAGCCTATTTTTAGAAAGCAATTTTAGGATATTGACTTCAAACTAAAGGAAAATATTAATGTATTTGTCCTCGCATTTCACCACGTTGTGCTCCTTCACCTTGCATTTATGGATTGGTATACCTTTAAGCAAGAGTCTGGTGTCAACATTAATACAGCATGCAGATACTGTCAGGCTTTGGACATCGCGAACATAAGATTACTCATAAAGTCTTCGTCCCTTTATTATTTCAGGAGGCTGCACAGTGAGCTGAGTAAATCAAACTAACCCAGCAGAACGTCCTCCTGACAAGACATAAAAATTTTATTTATTTAGCATGAGGAAGTTGTGGGACTCTTTGTGACATCTTCATATATCAGTGCTGTCTGCAAACATGGTGCTTGCCCAAGTCTGATTTGTGTTGACAGATTCACACCATGTTCGAGTGCTCTGTTGTGCTGCTGCCAGGGAACAGGTAGATGATATGTGCACCAACTGGACACTGAATAAAGATGCTTACTATTTCCTCCCAAATAAGTAGAAAAAAAGGTTTTTTTCATGTGTATTTGATGTGTGAAAAAAAGACATTGCTGATCTAATTTTGATGTGTGCACAAACCTGACTTCAATATGACGAGCACACCATGTAATATTAAGCAACACTGACACCTCTCTGAACATAATACCATCCATGTCCCCAGCTCGTTCCAGCTGGCGGGACTGGTTAAGCTGTTCGTGTGAAGGCGAACAGCCCAGTAACTGTAAGCTGCCCTTTTCTGGAGGAGGATTTCCAATGTGATCTATCAACAAATAAAAAATATCAATAGATTGTTTTTCCTTTGTTTGCTTTTGTTGCTGCTGTATTAAAAAACAATGTTTGCTATCAAATTTTTGCCACAATGTAAAAAAGAAAATCTTTCCAAACATCATTAAAGTAGAATTTGTTTTTCCCCAGCAATCCATTTCAGATAAAAGAAAGATCATCGCTACGCCCATGTCAACACCAACACAGATACTTTGGAAAATAAACCTTTTCTGCTGCATTTTCACACAAGCAGTACTTTTGGAGGAAGAAAAGTACTTCAAAACTTTTTAAAGTTAAAGAATTGAGGCCAAACAATGTACAATAAGGCGAAGGTATTTTATTTGAGATATGCTCATTATTCCTTGCAGCTAAAGTACCATCTGACAAAATACATGTATGTATTTTAAATAAAGAACAAAAGTAAAGATGGGATTTTACATTATGTTTATAAAGTTTACCTGACTAGAGAAATGATTTGGAAAAATATCAAACACATCCTCTGGGACATTCCTGCCCTCTCTTCATTAAACTAAATTGCGGCAGAACTTTTCCCGTTTCTTCTTCTGTGTCAAGATTACCATCTGCATTTCAGCGAGGGTGAAAGTTTTACATAATCTGCCTCTTATAAGCAACACTTTCTGCTCTGGCTGCATTTTACATAAATGAACATAAATCTGGGTGGACTTGCTTTTGGATCTATTTATAATTTTCATTTAAATGTGGGCAAACTGGGTTTCTGCAGAGGCAAACTGTTTGCATAGGCAGTACAATTCAAGTAGGTCTTTTTTAGCAGGCCTTTTGTGAATTACAAATACCATTAAATTGCTTTGTGAATAAACCTACCTCAGGTTTCTGTGTGGACAAGACAAATGGCCTTTTCTCTTTAAAAATGGCGTCACAGCAACTTCATACATGCCTCCTATTGTTTTGTGGACTAAGCATGCACCCAAAACCACAAGAAAAGTGTTGTCCTCTTTTACAATTTTTTTTCTAAATCTGGTCTTTTATGATATGGCTTCATTTATAGTGATGCCATTATATTTTCACTCTATTTAAGTGGTTCTTATATACTGTACAGTATAAGCACTGAAATACTTGGAGGCATGGAGAAGATCAGCCTGTGGTTCTGCGGAGGTGTTCAGGAGGCCCAGGTTGCTTTAATAGCTGTCTTTAGCTAGCCTACACTGTTGGCTTAGTTGTCTATCGTCTTCTTGACAATACTCCATTGATTCTCTATAGGGTTTACAGTATGTCAGGTGAGTTTGCAGGCCAATCAAGCACAGTGATACCTGTCAGGATTTAATGGTGTTTGAGTTTTTTGGGGGGATTTTCCCTGATCATGATTGTTCATTCCTTTAGGTTTACGTTCTTATTTTTTTGTGTAGTTTAGTTTATGTTTTTTGAGATTTTTCTTTGGTTAGATTGTTTCCTTGCATCTCTGTTCAGCTCATTCATATGTTAGTCACCACTCCCAACCATCTTGTAATCAGTTTCATTCAGTCCATTTGCACCATCCCAATCAGTCTCCTGGTCTGACCAGTGTGTGGCACTGTATATACTCTTCAGTTCTGTTTGTTCCTTGCTGGTTTAAACTGTTGTCATGCCAAGTCTGTCCATGACTGCCACGTCAAACCTGGCCATGTTCATGCCTGCCTCTGCTACCACCTGCCTGTGGTAAGATTTTCTTTTGGAAATTAAAGAATTTTCACTTACCACGTTGCCTCTACCCACCTGTGTGCCTCTACGTCCTACTCTGAAGCCCACCACCTTCTTGACAAATACCATGGTCATTAAATCAGTTGTTGGTACTCCTGGCAATATGTGCTGGTGCCAAGTCCTGCTGGAAAATAAAATCAGTATTGTCAGCATATCTGCTTGTGTCAAATGGAAACATAAAATAGAATTTACTGCTGGATGGCTGTACTGACATTACCCTTGATTAAAAAAAACGTTGGTTCAACACCAGCAAATAATATGGCTCATCAAGTCATCATTTTCTGTGGAGTTTCACACTGGACCTCAAGCAACTTGGATTCTAGGTCTCTCCACGCTTTCTCCATACTCTGGGAAGCCTATTTCCAAGAGAAAAACAAAATTTATTTTTACCCGAAAATAGTGCTGACTTCTTAGCACTAAAAAATGGTCCTTTTTCTCTTAGTTCAGATGAGACATTTCTGACGTCCCTGGTTCAGGAGTGCCTTAACACAAAGAAGGAAGCATTTATCACTGCTGCTTGTGCACCATTTCTTTCCACTTTTACTCATTTTCAAATTAATGTGCTTTCATGACCAGCCAGCTTTTTTAGCAATGACCTTTCATGGCCTACCGTCTTCATAAAGGATGTCAATATCTGTCTTCTGTTAGCGGTCGTCCGAGGGCGTGGACCATAACAGGAACACAGCATAACATTTTTTATTGGTCTTAACTACTATTTTAATTAACTTTTTTTTAGCTTTTCATTAGCTGTAAGTCATGATCATGAAAATCAACACAAATAAATAAGCAAATTATTTCACTCTGTGTTTGTAAAAGGGAGTGTGCCTTCTTTCTACGGTGACTGCATGTTTGCCTCAAAAGTAAAACCAACTTACCAGCTATTCCAATTTAACACATAGCCAGCTAAAAGAGCATAAACCATGCATTCATTACAGTTAGCGTACCAGTCATCCCAAACAATCACAGCACTGATTAGGCAAAGCATTTGGATGTCTGCATATGCATTTTTTGTTAGTTTGTTTGTTTAAATTCATAGCGAAATGAAGATGCAGGTAGTGCTGGAGCTGATCCTAGCTGTTTAGGACAGCATATTCCCCAGCTCGCAAAGAGCTGTCAGTGCAGTCAAAAGTGTTAGAAGCGGACACAATAACCTCCTGGGTTATATTTTTTTTTTTGTTTTTTTTTTTATTGTAACATAGCTTGAAGGGAGAACACCAAAAATAGCTTTATCAACTGTGGTAGTGTGTCAGGCTACTAAGTTATAAAGACCATCTATACAGAGAATACAATCTAGAGTGGTAAACTATGTCAAAGGCATACAGAGATTGTTAATACAGGTGAGTATAAATACAGTGCCTTGCAAAAGTATTATTCCCAATTTTGTTACATTCTAACCTGTAATTTAAATGTTTTTTTCTAACTTATTATATGTGGTGGATCTGCACAAAATAGCCTAAGTTGGTGAAGTGAAATAAGAAAAATTTAAAAGAATTCCTAAAAAGGAAAAACTGAAAACTCCCATGTACTTATGTATCCACCCCCTTTGCTATGAAGCCGGTAAAAAGTTCTGTTGAAACTAATTACCTTCAAACTTCACATAATTAGTGAAATTAAGTCCACCTGTGTACAATCTAAGTATCAAATGAGCGATCAGTATAAACAAATGTTTTCTGAAAGGCCCCATAGGCTGCAACACCACTAAGCAAGAGGCATCTCACCTTGAAGACCAAGGAGCTCTCAAAACAGATCCAGAATCTTGAAGCTCCCCCAGAACATCAATGAAATCCCTCATTCTCTAATGCAAAGCACATGGTACCACGACAAATCTGTCAAGAGACACCCACCAAAACTCGTGGACCAGACAAGCGGGGCATTAATCAGAGAGGCAGCACAGAGACCAAAGGTAACCTAGAAAGGTTGCAGAGTTTCACAGCAGAGACCCGAGTGTACTGAGCATACTGCCAAAGCAACACCAGAGTGGATTAATGGGAAACATTTAAAAGTATTGGAATAATCTAATTAAAGTCCAGACCTCAATCCAACTGGGAATCTGTGGCTGGACTTGAAGATCCCTGTTTAAGTGAAAACCATCCAATTTAAAAGAGCTGGAGCAGTTTTCCCTTGAGGAATGTGCAAAAATCCCAGAGGCAAGATGTGGCAATGTCATAGATACTTATCCTAAACTTGGAGCTGCAATTGCCGCAAAAGGTGGCTCTACAAAGTAATGACTTTGAGAGCGTTGAACAGTTATGCATGCTGACGTTTTGTTATTTTTTCCTATTTCGTGTTTGCTTTACAATAAAAAATAAAACAGTAGGCTTCTTTAAATGAAGCTCACAAACAATCCATTCTAATTCCAGGTTTTAAGGCAACAAAACATGAAAAGCGCCAAGGGGATTAATACGTTTGTAAGGCACTGTATCATTACCACAATCCAGCATCTACATAAAAGCTTTTTATACACTCAAGAAAGACACAATACTTGATTCTTAAAAGGAAGCAAAGTTTCACCTATTTTGTTTTTAACAGCTGCTGAATATGAGGCTTAAAGCCCTGTCACACTATTGCAAATCTGCTTTTCGTTTTAGTAGTGTAGGAAGATAAATAACACTCCGGCACAATCTTACTACTCATTAGCAGTGTGTGTTAAAGTGTAGTAAGATGTGATTGCCCGGCAACCAAGGCTGCCACTTAAATTTTGTCAAAATGTCAAAATATTTCTCAGCATGAGCCCTGTATCTCTTAAATGTATAACACACATATGTCTCCGTTACAAAACTGACACAACTGCAACCTTTTATTGGGTCACAACAATAGCCCCATAATAACATCTGTTGGTCTGCATTGATTAAGATTCACTCATTTGGCATGCTGGATGCTTGAATGTGAAACAGACACATTACCTATTTTCCTATCTAAGAATGTTCTGATTACTGGGAAACACTCATAGAGCATTGGAATGTAATCCCCACACAGCTAAAATGCCAGTGTTAAAATCTTGGGTGTAGTGTTAAATAAATAGCGCGGGTGTTATATTAACAACACACAGGGGTAAAATAACATTACCAGTGTAACTTGTGACTTATTTAACTCGTTAGATTGGAGCGTTAACTGGTTGGTGTTTGGTTTAAGCTAGGCCCTCACGTAACGGCTCCAAAGTGCATAGCATACTTTTTCTCAGAGTAGTCGCCGTTACCGGAAACGCTTCCTTTCCCATGCGGAGGACAGAATTATTTGCTAAAGGTAAGATAAATGCCCAGATATGAATAGCATTTTGATGAAAATTAGCTTTTACTAAATGACCTTGAAAAATTTATTAAATTTAACCAAGTATCTTCTCGGATTTTAATCGATAGTTCAGCAAACTGAAGGTCACACCTTAAGCCGACATAAAAAATTAAAATGAATTTATTTTAAAATAAATTTCAATTCTAATGTTTGTTCAGTACTAGTTGTTGGTTGGTTTTACACCATAATGAAACAGCCAGGCTGTATGGCCTAAAATATTGTGTTAGGTGTATTAAAAAGCTGGCATTGCAAACTGTTATGTTCAGCTAGACTACTAACTAAACTATAATGTAAAAAGGCACCTTGCTGCAAGCCCACTGGGAAATCTGTTCTAGACAGCTAGCTAGCACTACACACTAGCTTGGATGGAAGGGTAAAATTCTAAAATTCATAAATGTATTGTTCTAAAGTCTTCTTTAATTGATTTTAATTTTGTTGTGCCCATGTAAGGCTGCCTGAAATGCACAATAAAATGCTTGTGCAACACTGAATTGTTCATTCAATCATTAATTTTCTATACTCCTTATTCCATAGTGGTTAACGGGGGAGCTGGTGCCTCTCTCCATCAGTCTACGGGCAAGAGGCAGGGTACACCCTGGACAGGTCGCCAGTCCATCGCAGGGCGACACAGAGACATAAAGGACAAACAACCATGCACACACTCATTCACAACTAAGGGTTTTTGGACTGTGGGAGGAAGCTGGAGTACCCGGAGAGAACCCACGCATGCATAGGGAGAACCTGCAAACTTAATGCAAAAAGACCTTCTTGCTGCAAGGACAATAGTGCTACGAACTGTGCCACCGTGCAGCCGACACTGAATTGTACTTTTTTTTTAAATATGCAGCTACCCAATCAGCTTTTTTGTTATTGGTTTCCATGTGCGGAAAAAAGGAAGAGTAGTGCTACAGTTGTCATGGAGAAATGCAAATTTAACAAGACTTGGCATCAAAGGAACCAGTTTAATACTTGGCTAAAGTCTGCTTTTAACAGCGACTTTTAAGCCTACTGTTGCTTGTGCAAAAAAATTGGGAACGCGTGGTGGATGGGCAGTGGAGTTGCATTTAGAATACATTGTTAACGGTGCAAATGGCCTGAGATAGACGACACTATCAGTCAGTTCTGCTGCTCGGGATGCAGTCCAGCACTTGCTCTGATACTTTCACGCTGCCTCTGATAGATAAGGGCTCGGCAAGTCAGAAAAGATAAAACTGCATGAGTAACCTGCTTTAGACTAGCAGACTTTACCAGGAGAGAACCCATTTCTAAAGTGACTGGACCGTTCGTGCTCATCTTCAATGAAACTCTGAATCAAACTAGCAAAACCAAGCAGCTGGACAGACAAAAATATAAGGTTATGTGCAAACTCTGGAATCTTAAAGACTAGAATAAAAGTTATACAACATAATTCCAAAATTACAAATTCAGGCAGAAGAAACACTTTTCCAAATCCATGTTTTCTACATCAAACGTATGAACCAGTTCTTAAAGTAGGTAATGTATATTTGTTAACGGTGACAATATCTACTGTTTACAATATATTCACTTTACCACCAAATGGCCCAGCAGGCACATAGATAGAAAATGACATTAAAACATTAAAGTTTGTGTTCAAACAAGAAGTATCACTAACATAAACTGTTAATGTCTTTCTGTTGTATTTTTGGTTAAAACAAGCCTATTTCCTTATTCAGTGATGCTACTATGGTAAGAGTTGTCATAGATTTTACTCCATTAAGAGCAGCAATACTTCTTAATAATATTCAAGTAAAAAAGATAGTACAGTGCATAAAAATATATATCTATATATAAAAATAAATCTCTTTTAGTCAATTTGAATAAATTCTCCTATTTTGTAAGCAATTTTATGACTGCAATTCTTTTTGATGTTTCTGTGTGTCAGGATCTTAAATTTCATTCTTAATGGTCTTAAAAAGTCTTAAGTTTGAGTTGGTGACACCTGCAGTAACCCTGGTTTTTTAAGTGATACAGTAAATTATAAGGTATTTCTTTAAAATATTTGCAACGTGTTGTCAAAGCTTTATTTGTGTCCCTTTTTTGTTCAGAAGAAATGCTGGTGGTGGAGTATAAGGGAATCTAGAAATGGGTTTCAGTTCCAGTGACAGATGACTGCTATGACTTGAAATTCATTCAAGAGTTCAGTAAAGTTCAGTGCTAATTTTGTTGGTATGGCAGCTACTATTAAGTGAAGTAAGCTTAGTTTTGTTAGTTTAGTCTGGTGCTATTGCCATGCCTTCATCAAAAGTCTGGGACATAAACTTGGTAAGTCAAGTTATGGCATGGAAATATGTTCAAAAGATAACAAATGTTAAAATAGGTTGCTGCCTAAGTATAATTGCATGTTTGCTTAAAGCATAAAAGACAATCAATTCATTGAAATTGTTATTGGTTTGACTGTTTGGAGGCAACGTCATTTAAAAAAATGGCATGGCACAGCTTGAATGGGGATAAATAATGTTGCTCAGAAAATGAGGTGTGATTAGTATAATTCAGTTTCAATTCATTTTATTTATATAGCGACAATTCACAACACGTCATCTCAAGGCACTTTACAGAGACAATTCAATCATAATAATCATACAGACAGATTGGTTAAATTATGATAACTCTATCCTGACATATAAAGAAAGATATAATAAGAAAATGAGATGCTGCATTAAAATGGCATCCTAATGCAACAACATTCAAATTTTCTAACCTTGCTCCCAGTCAAGGTGCACTATTCAGAATGGAAGGCACATCAAAAGTGACGCATATTCTTCTAAAATGTGAAAGGACTTGATGTTCCACAAAATCGCCCTTATTTCCCCTCATGGAACTCATGGAACATGTGTTTTTCTAAACTCTCAACGTGTGCTGAACAGTGTTAAATGTTTCTTGGAGGTGATAAGGAGCATTGTTAATTGAACAGAATAAATCACCTAATAATTAGCATAAAAGAGGAGTTGGCATTGGAAAGGTCTCTACCAAGCTTGTTAAGAGTGGCCCCAGAAAGGATCCGTGAGGAACACCTATGGCAATATGATAAGTTGACAAAATACCTTCTGCCCTCAAATGATGAGGTCTTGTTGTACATTGCTCCTAAAATCAAATCTTGATTATGTGATGAAAAAAGAGCTACAACAGTGACATTTGTAATGTTTCTTCTTAACATTTGATTGTCATGTTTATGTTGCTGCCACCTCTTTTTATAGGGAGTGTAAAACGATCCTGAGTAGTCTAGTCAACTTAACTACATCTTGAAAAATAAATGTTTAACATTATATACACAACACAAATGCAAAGGTGGCAGCATTCTATGCAAGTGACTTTTCATTTTGTTCCTTGTTGTCTGTGCTATTGCTAATTCTCTTCTCTAGCCTGGACTTGGTGACCATTGAAATCCATTTAACTCAATTAAATGTCAGTACCTTTCTGATGCAAGAATATTGTAATGTTTCATGTACCTGCTCTTAAAGTATACATGAAAACACAAATATGATCAATTCAATCATTTTGCATTCTGAACAGCAGTGGTGTAATCTCATTTTCATTAACCGAATGTTTCAGCAAAAAAGAGGAAGAAAAGGAGAAACTTGTGTCCGTAGGCAGAGAGAGAAAGTGAAAGGCAAGAGTCTAGGACTGAGAGTAGGGACATTAAATGTTGAGACTATGACGGGAAAAGCTAGAGGATAACGTTCTGATCAGCTGGTCAATTAGTTGGGCTATCTGCTCAGGTAGCCAGCCTACAACCACCTTCTTAACAGACATGCCACTCCTCCCAGCTGTGATTTTAAAAACTGATTTACCTCAACAGGAATGATTGATGCTCTTTTAATTTCGACACATATTTTTTCACTTAATTTGTCTTTCTTATGAGCAAATGTAGTAGTTTTCTTCAGCCAACTGACCAATAGTGAGCAGCAACAAGTGGGGAAGGAGCAGCGATGCGTTATTCCATGCTCCAGACCACAGGTGTGAAACCCCAGGCCTCAAGGGCTGGTGTTCTGCTACTTTTAGATGTGCCTCTGCTTTACCACACCTGAGTCAAATAATTATGTCATTAGCAGGACTCTGGAGAACTAGACTGCATACTCAGGAGGTAATTCAGCCATTTGATTCAGGCCTCTTGGACCAGGGACACATCTAAAAGTTGCAGGATAGTGGCCCTTGAGGACTGGAGTTTGACACCCCTGATTTAAGCTGTTCTACCATGGTGGATGAGTTATCTTGAAGGAAGAGTTTGTCAGGAATGTTTTGGAGGTGAAAAGAGTGTCAGGTAGGGTGTTTGTGATATTCAGTGTTGTTATTGGTTATGCCCCATATGTAGGATGTTGGTTAGAGAAAAAGGAGAAATTCTGGATTCAGAATATCCCCAGAGGTGAGAGAGTGGTGATTGGTGCAAATCTCAATGGGCACAATGGAGCAGGGAACAGAGGTGATTGGAAAGTGATGGGCAGGTTTGGTATCCAGATAAGGAATGCAGAAGAACAGTTGGTTGTAGACCTGGCAAAGAGGATGGAAATGGTTGTAGTGAGCACTTTCTTCCAGAAGAGGAGGTAGGAGCACACAGGTGGATTACACCTTGTGAAGATGATGTAATCTAGAGGAACTCAGTAACTGCAAGGTAGTAATAGGTGAGAGTCTTGCCAGACAGCACCTGATGGCGGGGTGTAGAATGACTCTGATGGTGAGATGAGGACAAAGGCCGAGCAGAGAACAAAGTGGTGGATGCTGAAAAAAGGAAGACAGTTGTGTGCCTTTTGGGGAGGCTCTGGGTGGCCAGTAGGTTCTTCCAGATGACTGGACAACTACAGCTTTCTGGGAGACAGGTAGGAGAGTACTTGGTATGTCTTCAGGAAAGTTGATAAGGAGACTTAACAGTGGAACGAGAACATACAGGAGTGTGTACGGAGAGAGAGATCAGCTAAGATGAAGTGGGACACTGTGAGGGCTAAAGAGAGTCGCCAGGAGTACAGGGAGACTCAGCATAAAGTGAAGGAAGAAGTAGCTAAGGTCAAACAAAGGGCATATGGTGACTTGTATGATAGGTTGGATAGTAAGGAGGAATAGAAGGATTTATACAGGTTGATAAGGCAGAGAGACGGCAAGGAGCAGGTTAGGGTGATTAAGGATTGAAATGGAAAAGTATTAAAAAGTACAACAAGTATTATAGAAAGAGGGTAGGAGTACATTGAAGAGTTGATGAATGAGGAAAATGAGATAGGAAATAGCAGAAAAAGCAACTATTGTGGATCAGGAAGTAGCAAAGATTAGTAAGGCTGAAGTATAGAAGGCATTGTAAAAGTTGAAGAGTGGAAAGGCAGTTGGTCCTAGGGATGGGTACAGAATTTGGTACTTTTATTGGTACCGACCAAATTCCATTGGTACTACCGAGCACTGATTCACATAGTCAAACGCATCATTGTGACACTGCGGGAGTGGAAGAGTGGGCGATTTTTCTTGCCGGGCATGAACACAGCATTTCACACACAAGAGCATAATGACGCCAGTAGCTGCTGGTACAGTAAACAAAGCAATAATAATAAGCACTCGAAAGTATGGCTCAACTTTTCAAAATGTGATGCAGATTATGCTCGATGCAATATTTGTGATGCGAAGTGCAAGGCCAGCAGCGTGAATACTTCTATTCTGAGGAAGCAACTGGTTAAGCACAAGATTTTTCTCAAGGCTAATGAGTGCACAATTTTTGTCAACCTCAGATTTTCAGCTACAACTCCTACATTGGGCAGCATTAGTACTCCTGCATCGATAAGCGACTCGGAAGCAACATGGAAGAAGAAATGTTTGAAACAACTGAGATGTTACAATATAAACAGCTGGAAGAAAAATTTTGAGATTTTATTATTGAACAAATGAACATTTATTACCACATAAACACACACAAAAGTACAGAAAATTGGTACCGTTGAGTACTGAGACCGATTCCCAGTTACCGGGTACACATCCCTAGTTGGTCCTGATATACCTGTGGATGTGTGGATGTGTCTAGGAGAAACAGCAGTACAGTTTTTGACTAGGCTGTTCAATGAGATCTAAGTGAGTAAAAAGTCAAGTCAAGTCAAGTTTATTTATATAGCGCTTTTCAGCAACAAGGCACTCAAAGCGCTGTACATGAGGAAAAACATTACAATGACACAGAAAATCAAACACAGAAAAACAAATCAAATTACATTAATAATCCTTGGGAGTTTACTGGTAAGAGCTGGTTCTAATCCAATATTTCTAATAGAGGTAATTAGCTCATTAAGTCCACTGTGGTAAGGAATTCATCCTGTGCTAGAAGAAAAATGATAATATTAATCCTTGAGGTCGCTGGTATGAGGCAGTGTGCTCCCATCATTCAAATAGTAACAGTCATGGGCACTCACTGAAGTCTAAGTAGAGAAGCTGGGTCACTGGTATACAACATTTTTAGTCCAAACTTTTAAAATACTAATAATGTTTGGCTTTCACTGGTATGAAATTGTAATACAATCCTTCTAAGAAATCTAATCTCTGGTCATTGGTGTAAAAACAGCTTTAGTCATATTTTTCAGATACTAATAATATTTGGCTTTTGCTGGTAATCCTTCTGAGAAATCTGAAAATCTATGAAAAGTAATGAAATCACACATTTAGGTAAAGTAAGATAGGAGGGAAAAAAATCATATTTCAGACTCTATTCTGAGCAGACTAGAGTGTGAAATAGTACAAAAAAAAACCTCGGCAGGGGTAAGCAACACACACATAAGTAAAATTTAGCAAGGGTACGGTGGAATCTCGATGGTGCGAATATATAAGTCTGAGTGTGTTGCAAGAATTAGACTGTCAACACTGATAGAAGCGCCATTGTCCTTGAGAAGAGAGGTGGAAGTTTTATCAATCAACCGCATAGTCCTATCAGCACACAGCTGGTAGGGGAGTACTGGGGAAGAGTGTCATGTTTATATAACATCCTGGAGATATTTTGTCTATAGCCAGTTGGCAGAAGTTGCCAAGACCACATTGGGGTGCCAGATTTAGAAAAACAATAAATGTTGTGGTTCAGGCAGTTGTGAATTTCCAACTACCTTAAGAGTTTTACTGGTATGTCTCAATTGCGAATCCAAATAGCCAAATTTCTGATACTTTCCGCAGATTTCGAGCGTACAACTTCTCCAAGATTATATCTTTAACTTCTGAGTCCAGCCGCTGCCAGGCTGCAGTTCTGTTCAAGAATCGTGTCCAGCTTGCGATTCTGCTCTCTTAACATTTCAGTCTGAGTGTTGATCGCCCTACAGACTCCATCAAACATCGCAGGCAGCTTTGGAATGCTTTGAACAGCTGCCCGCGTTTTGAGAATCACACGATAAGCCAGATAACCACCACCTCCAAAAAGCAGAAATCCTGCTATCAAAAGTCCAAATATGTACACATCTTCTACGTCCTCGACCGACATCGTAGTCAGGCACACAATCTCCCACTGCTGCCAAGAATCCATTGTGTATCCAGAGAAGAACGTCTCATCTGGACATGAGGGTTCTCCTTTACCCTGTCTTCCTGTCGAAAAAATTTTATCAATTACGTTGAGAGACCAGCTGACCAAATCCATAATTTACAAGTTTGGAGGATATGCGAAGCGAGGCTCTGAGAAAAATACAGACAAAAGCAGAAGCAGGTATCAGCAGGGAGGGAGGGAGAGAGAGAAAACGCGTGTGTCTTCCACCGAGAGCAAGCAAGAAAAAAAATGCCTAAAGAATGGATGAGAAGTGTGCTGGTACCAATTTTCAAGAACAAGGGTTGTGGCAACTACAGAGGTTGATGAGTCATACAATGAAGTTATGGAAAAGAGTAGTGGAAGCTGAGGTCAGAAGTGAACATCTGTGACCAGTAGTATGGTTTCATGCCATGAAAAAGTACCACAGATGCAATATTTGAACTGAGGATGTTGATAGAGAAGCACAGAGAAGGTGAGAGGGAGCTGCATTGTTTTTTTTTAGACCTAGGGAAAGCATATGAAAGGGTGCCGAGAGGGGTGGTGGTGTTTTATAACGAAGTCTGGAGTAGAAGAGAAGTATGTTAGAATGGTGCAGGACATGAGTTGTAGGACAGTGGTGAGGTGTGCTGTAGGTTTGACAGAGGAGTTCAAGGTGGAAGTGGAACTGCATGAAGGATTGGCTCTGAGCCCTTTATTGTTTGCTGTGGTGATGGACAGATGAGATTAGAGAGGAATCTCCATGGGCAGATGTTTGCAGATGACATTGTGATCTGTGGTGAGAGCAAGGAACAGCTGTAGGAAAATCTTGAGAAATGGTTTGGTTTGCCCTGGACTGGAGAGGAATGAAGGTTAGCAGGAGCAAGACAGAATACATATGTGTTAATGAGAAGGACCCAAGTGGAGCCATGAGGTTACAGGGACCAGATATTAAGAAGCTGGAGGATTTTAAGTACTTTGGGTTAAACGTCCAGCGCAATGGTGAGTCTGGAAAAGAGGTGAAGAAACGTCCCAGCAGGTTGGAACAGGTGGAAAAAAGTCTAAGATGTGTTGTGTGATAAAAGAGTATCAGGAAGAAGGAAAGGAAGGGTGTACAAGACCGTGTTGAGACCATCAATGTGATATGGTTTATATCACATGACCAAGACCACAAGACCAAAGCATTTTTGGATGGAGTGAAAGAGGACATGACGGTAGAGGGTGAGAGAAGACAATGCAGAAGATAGGGTCAGATGGAGACCGATGACTTGCTGTGATAACCCCTGCAAGCCAAAATCTGAAAGAAAAAGAAGAAAAATAATGTTTTCAGCAAAGCACTGTTCTTACGGTGTGATTCCAGTAATTAGAGATCTGTGGCAAGTTATTCTGGCTTTTGCAGGGAAGAGGAAAAGGCAGCAGCATCTTATGGGACACCAGGGTCTTAATGATGATAAAATTCAGCTACTGCAGCAGTCAGACCAGGGATTAGAGGGCCTGAGTCACAGACAACTTTACACTTAAGAACTTTAAATATGGAGTGAAAAATGTGGGTTATGAGGGTGTAGATGAGAGGAAAAAACTGTGTATTGCTTTTACATTGTTTTTCGTTTGTTGGATTATTGCCCACAAAAACTCAGTGAAGGGGTCAGATTAACTAGAAAAAATTAAACATTCCTTGACTTTATTTGATATTTTTGGAAAATTGTCATAGATGTTCAGTGTACCAACACTGTGCAAGTTCACAGTATGTAAAAATATGTTTCTTTTTAACTGAAATTTAAATGTAGGGTCTTGTTCACCATATTAAGACAATTTATTCTTCTATGTTCTTTTCCATTAGGTTAACCCTCTAAAAAAGTATGACAGCTCAAGCATTGCATCTTTTTAAATGTCATTTGTCTTTGGAGGTCTCCTCTTTTGAAAGGAATTTTGTCCTCACCATTATAGTCCAGTAGTTCCCATGTCTGGTCAAGTTCAACAAAATTCCTTACTTTGAACTGGTTTCCATGGTAGATAACTTGGCTGGCAGAATTGCTTTAAAATTAGATTTTACACTTGCAACCTGTATTGATATACTCATAAATCTCCTGCCAATGTCCACCTGGAATAGATTCAGCAGCAATGTTGGCAGCAGCTCATTCTGAATCTGAACAAGTCCAAACAATGTTGGAAAGCTGTACTGATTTTTACTGTAAAACGTGTGAGCATTAGTGCTCTTTATTGACTTTGCTGTCGTTGGTCAACAGTGTACTTGTTAAATTCCTTGTTCAATTTAAATGTTAAGTTTCTTTGAATAGACTTTTACTCAGCAGTGCCAATAAATAGTCATGGTTGCGTTTAAACCACTTTAGCATTTGTATAAAGTAATAATAGCAGAAACTTACCACTTGGATTTTGTCTTTGGGAAGACAACAGAAGCACACCTTCAAATTATGAAAGGAGGTTTCGGATCTGCATCTTTAACACTTGTTAATTCACACTACACTTCGCAGGCAAGTCAGTCATATAGGCTCAGTGGCACAATTACACCCTACAGAAAGGTAAACTGAAAGATAGGACAGGGCAAAATCTGGGGGTAAATGTTCCTTAACATAGTGTATTAAGTAATGTACCCACAAACACTGATGAGAAGCTGTTTTATAAACAAGAGAGCACTTTTCATTTTCCATCTCCCCGGTGGCTCCCCATAAAAAAAGACCCCTAAATACAGTAAAAATATACTTTCTTTTTACTATGGCTGCTGTTTGAGAAATATCCATGATTCAAATGGAGCTGATGGGCCTTTTTTCATGCAGGATTTGCATGTGCATCACTGAAATGCTGCCTTGATGGGCTTTGTGTAAGACCAATCAAATATACATTTTGCAAGGGAAATGAATTCCTTATGATTATTGCAAATCAGCTTGTGTGTGTGAAGATTTAGCTTAAATTATTTTGGCTTAACTTTGCAAAATCTCATTATCAGAAATGTTTTGTTAACTTTTTGTTGATAGTTGTATTTTTTAATTAGCGTCTCCTAACTGCAGGACTATGCTCCTTATATAAAAAAAAACATAACTTGGAGGAACTTGATTCCATTTTTAATGGCTACAATCCTGTTTTGGTTTCAAAAAATATTGTAAAAAATGCACATCTGACATGTTTCCAAACCCTTTAGCTTCTTTGCACCCACTCAACATGTCAACATTGACAGGCCTGCTGTGCCTACATACTGGAGCTAAGCTGTAATTTGACATTAGAGGGGGATTTTTAAAAAAAGAACTCACCAAGTATGCAGAAAATTTTTGTACGGCAATCACAGAAATATAGTAACTTATTTGACTGTATCATTCTAGGGAAGAATTTCAACTTGGCCATCGTTCATTTTCCCATACTGAAAACTTTTTCCACTATACAAACAAGGAGAAATGCACATACACAAACACACATACACTGACACATGTGAATAAGATGTAAGTGCTTCGTTCAAGCCCGACGATGAGGTATCATGTGGAGAAGAGAGGAGGTAAGATGAGGATTTGCTGGGGGGTGAGAGTGGACAGACTCTCCGCCGCCTTAAGGTAACCTGAGATTTTTCTATCCTGCTGAAGATGATGCACCTTTTAACCAATTGTGTTTTATATTATGCTTCCCCGTAGGAGGAAACTGCCTTCATTAAGCTCAATTGTCTGCTCATGCTGCTCCCTCTGAGCTAATTTAGGCATTACAGTAAATGGGCAGTTTACCTGGAAGGCTGCCTGGAAGACGAATAATTGTTATCTGGAGGATACTTCTCGTATGAAAAGCCAGAGGCTCCGTTTTTTGTCCGGTGGGTGTACATTATTGAACAGCTGTACCTGGGGTTGGCTCAGCTCAAGCGCTGTATTTCAACGGACGATGAAATCTCTGGCAATAAAACCCCCAGGTTGTTCTGGTTTTCTCACTTATGCAATGAACCAGAAATAGCAAAGTTACCCTTATCTAGAATGGTACTAAACCTAGAACATAATAACTTGGAAACAGTAATGCAACACCCTCCACAATTACTGACAAAAAATAAAATAAAAAGCCATAATATTGATCAATCTTTAATCACAGTAGCATAATCTCACCCTGAAATATTTTCAAAACCTTTAATCAAATTAACTGAATTTTATTCAGTCAGAAAAAAATGTGTTAAGAATTTCTTTTAACAAAATCACCAACGCAACTATTTCTTAACCCTACTGTCAATAATTTGTATACCTGTCTGGTGCAAGAATGGTATGGTTAGTTTCCTTCATGAGGTTGAATGGTATAGAGTGGGGAATCATCGCAAAATGTCCTTGTTGTGATTATGAATCTGAAAATATTATTAAATATTCAATGTTAATATTTTAATGTTTTATCAAATATTTCGGTCTGTTGAGGGTTATCCTGTGAATACCAGCCCAGTAAGGCGGTGGTATTAGGACAAAATAGAAAGGAGTGAGCCAAGCTCTGACATTATTGAACAGCAAAACTCTGCACACACATGGAATGAATTCAAACAATTTCTTAAAATACAAGAATTTATTAACAAAAATAAGTCAACTCAAAGTCAAACATATTTCAATCAACAAACTCTTTACTATGCTAAAACAATCCAATTAAACTACCAAGCAGAATTAAAGAATAAGGAAGACTAATTGGCTATGTACAATATAAACAAGTTGATTAAAGATGATTGAAAATCATGACCAAAAGAGTGATGCAACATTACCATGCAATGTTTTTGTTTGAGAACCAAGGATTATCTTGAAGAATCTGGAAGTGAAGTTAAGTTAGTCTTGGAACCAACCTAGGCAGTAATCAGCAAACCTTTAGACAACCATTTACAATGCAAGATCAGATAAAATATTATTTTAATAAAATAATGTTTTAAAGATCTGCTGAATAAAACCAACCTTCTGGATGACCATTTCTCAACGGTGTCTAATTAGCTGCCTTTATTTATTAAAAGAATATTTAAAGAAATATTATTAAGGGAATATTTTGGAAAAGAGCCAAATCTTTCTGGAGAAATGGGGCTTAATGGTGTTTACTTAGTTATCAGATTTAGTAAAATAATGTTTAGGGACTATTATTCACTAGCTTGAAAACTAACAACCTTTCTGTTAAATATTCCCAAGCAGGCAAGCACGTGTTCTTAGCTTGTTAGCAGTGAAAGCTAACAAAAGAAGCTGATAGCTTAGCACCAGAATCAAACACACACCTTTAAAATACCGTCAATAAAAGGGTTAAAATGCATAAGCGCAGACGGCGCGTTATGATCAATCTTCTATGTTTAAAATCACCCCTTTAAATAAAGTTTGTCTTAACTTTAAAACACACAAACACAGAACACAAAGCTGAGCACATGTGCTGCAGGTAGCATGCTAGCACTAAAATAGCTGAGTTTCACACACACAAAACCAAACTTCATTAAATGAAAAACGTTTAGATCATTTTGTCCTAAATATCTATTACTCTATTACTCTGCCCAACACCAAACCTTGTATGAACCGTGCTGAGGAGTTGTCCGGGCGACGACGAAGTTTGAAGAAAGCTCCGTGAACAAATGGTTAGCTTCCAGCTAACCTCCATAGCTGTGGATGAAAGACGGCTCTTTCTGTCCGCCAACCAACTGCACATTACCGTAACCACGGTGATGCGGGGCCGTTGTCCTTCCTTCAGACCCGGCTTGTAGAGACAGCGTCTCTGCAGGGAATTCTCTGGGATACACAGTTTGCTTCTGCAGGCCTCAAAGAGAAAGTCAAGCAAGCTTAAACCTTAATTTCCCTTTTTATGAATGAATACCGGATTCTGTCCACAGTAATCATCAGTACTTAACTTGTGCATATGATCGCGTGATCGTATGACACCCTTGGATCCAGTTTAAGAGTTTATGTCTTTTTGCCAGCAAAGAGACATTAGCACGCTGCCTCTCCTACCAGTCTCGCAGCAGAGTCCAGGTGGTAGAGATCGGACCATTGGAAACGGGTGCTTTTATACAGCCAGTGGCATCATGGTAAGTCCGTTGCTACCCCCCCTTCCTCAGTTGCTGGAAGTCGGTTAAATGCAATTTATTTTGAAAGTTCCAGAAAAGTTTGCACCGGAGTTTTAATGTTTCCATGGCTGTGGGTCCCAACATCCTTATGCTCGTCTTCTTTTCAGCTTGCAACAGATTTCCCATTGAATGTACTGTAGGTTTGAGATAGCCTCGGTAAAAAGGCTAATTTGGTTTGCGGTGATCCGTTTAATCACCTGTTTTGGATCATTATTTTGTATAACTAGAATAAAAAAACTCCTCCTGGTTTCCAGTTTACATTTCACACTCCCTAGAGGTCACAGGGGTAACAGGTCCAGAAGGGAAACCCCATACATACCTCTCACCAGCAATACTCTTAGGGCCATTTAGGGGCTACCAAGGAGGCCAGAACCTTTTCCATAATTAGTACCTACTCAGCGCACTCCATCTCAGATCAGTTCTACTCTACACGGTTTAGTTTGTTTCCCATTACAACTGAGTGCCATGTCAAAGTGGGCAAGATTGTCAATAGCAAGGCGGCCCCACAGCCCGAAAACCTGCAACTTGGTCAATGGATTTTGTCAAACTCAGTGAAAGAAGAGCCAGAAAAGGCTGACGAGCAAGACGAGCACTAAGACAGGAGAGAGAAGGAAGCCATGGAGCGGTACAAGCTAGAGGACGTGTGAGGGTAAGCTAGTGCTACCTAATGCTAGCTTGATATAGTGGTCACAATAAGCCCAGCGTAAAACGATTTAACCATTGAAGATGTTAGTTATTATAAGCCCCCTATCTAATCAGTGATCGACAGTCTTCTGATGTTGCATTTGCAGTACGACTCAGCACGGTTGGAACTGCAAACAAGAAGGTACTAAAAACAGTAATGGTTCCATGTAACTGTTACAAATGGTAAAGCCTGTAAGGATTATGATTATTGATTAAAAATCATAATTTAGAAGAAATAATTTCTAACCAAAAAAAATGTCTTATGAATAAAGATCAGAGATACATTTTGGTGGCATGATTATTGGGCTCACAGCAATTAATAATTACAAATAGTTAATTATCATTAATAATTGATAATTATTAACCAAAACCACTCCAAATGTCACCGTTTCACCGAATGTTGTGGAACACTAACCTTATCTTGACAGATAATTACTGTTACACAAAATAAACACAAACGCTGTCTTTTTATCTATGTGAAAATGTATTTAATCAATAGTCCCTCTTACAATCAAACTATTCTGGTCCAAAAAGGTTCACCTAATTAAGCATACACTGTTCTACAAAAAGGGGTACACTAACAATCAAAAATAAGGATATGTGTTGGAGGGTAGATGGAGATCAAAGCAGCAGTTTCGGGACAGATGAGAATAACAGAACAATCTGGATTAACTTGAAAAGTAGAACCACTACACGGTGAAGCCTTTCTCCATGGGTGCATTTCGACAGCGGCTATCAGCTGGTAGAACGGTAGGGCCACACCCCTTAGCCACTGAAAGCTGACAGCCCCAAATCTTGAACAAAGGGTTTTAAAACACTAAGACGGGAGCTTGGTTGAACAAAACCCAAGGGTAATAAAATGATGGAATGAACAATGGAGTGGCCAGGCCACGAGATCCAGACTGCACTCTGTTTCGAATGAAAAACTTCCAAAGTTCAACTTTGACTCCTGGCTGAATCAGCAGGATATATGCAGCCAAACTTGAGCACAACCCCTCGTTGCGGTTCCACAGTATTCAGACAGCAAATCAAAACAGTTCAGCATAAACACTTCAACCAATATTTCATGCCATAAACTAATGGTGATCCTAATTCACCTTAACTATGCATCACCTTGCCCAGACCTCTAAATACACCTATCTGATTTAATATAAAAAGAACGAAATTACTTTGACATCGATTTCTTCTCTTCACCAGCTTGAGGATGGGTCATGGGTCTGAAGAAAAAACAGGGGGAACCAGAGCGTCACGTGTCTGTGATCAACTCAAAAACGGTAAACTCCTCTGTCCAATACGGGGAAAATATGAGGAACCATGGCAGTCGACTGAAAAACAAGTAAGAAACTCCTGTCCTTGGAAGCAAAACCTCTGTGGGTTTCACCTGCACCTGGCTCTTGTCTCACGGTTTTCGATCAGGACTTGTATCAGACAGATTTCCAGCTGTTAGGCTCTTCTGGAAATGGCCAGTGTGTAGGAAAAGTAAACCTGCCTGCGAGCTTCTATTTCTCCAGAGAAGGCTCCTAACGTGTCCCGTGAACTACGACTGGAAATTGCAGTTAAAAGTTTGTTTCCTCTGCTTTTTATAAGCTCTGATGATGTCAGAGATTCGACACACGGGCATTTTCCTGACCAAAATGTCGGGTGTGACGCCAACAAGCCTAAAAAGCTAGTAGAGCTGTACTCAATTGTGCTGAGTAGGGACTAGTGAAAAAGGGGTATCAGTCCTCCTCCAGCGGGTCCTGGTTCTGCCCTGAGGCCTCCTCCTGGTGTAACATGCCCAGAAAACCTCTAAAGGGAGTTGGCCAGGAGAAATTCTAATCAGATTTCCGAACCACCTCAACAGATTCCTTTCTATGTCTATTATCAGCAGCTCTATTGCAAGTTCTCAGCCCCCCACTCTAATACATTCAAGAATTTTTAAGCTGCAGTTACCGTTTTACACACCAGCTGTTTGAGAGAATTAGAATGTGAAGAACATCTTCACGCGATCGGCATTAATTGCAGATCTTATTTTAAACAGCAAATGGCACTGCAGCGGAAAACTGCCTGTGGTTAACAACTGGTAGGGGCAGCGAGTGCCACACATGCTGCATGCGGACCGTTACAAAAACGGGAATGTGCACAACTGGCCAAAATGACAGAATATTAGCCCAAAAACAGTGCAGGTATGCGCTTCTGTTGTAAGACGTCATTCGTAAGAACAGAAGCGGTGCGTTTAAACCAGGGTTCATAGATTTCCTTCCAGAATATGTTTCATCTAGCCATACAGGCCAGATTTGCTAAGTTCATGACCTTTCGTCCTGTCAACAGATTCTTCCACCTAAGCCATGTACTCTCCAGAGTTGTGACTTTTGGGGGGGGCTAGATTCTCACCAAAGGCAATAAAACTATAAATGAACACACATGGTATTATATAGTAAAGAAAAAGGGTAAAATAATTCAGAAAATTTGTTATATTTTAGATTTTTCAAAATAGCCACCCTTTGCTTTGACACATATTCTAATTTACTGAAAATGACAAAATGCTTTTTCAGATTGGAATTTGTTAGAAATTACTAACAACATATGCCCAATACAATACAATACATTGTAGGTTGTGATTGTAATGTGATAAAGTATGAAAAAGTACAATGGGTTTGACTACTTTGTAAGACACAGTATTAAGAGCAACAGTGGAAACTGGAAGATTAAAGTTATTACTTGTCCCCAAAATAAAATGCCCCATTAAGAATGATGTTGCTGTGTGAATGTGTATATTTTTTACAAAAACTGAAACTGTAATATAATTTAGCATAAAGCTGGAAAAACCAATCATAAGTGACAGATAATAATCTTAAAACGCTTGGCACTCAAGACAAAATTGGATGATTGTGCAACTTACAGTTTGTGCTAAATGCATTGCTAGTATTAGATATCAACACAAAATACTAATAGTGCTATAGTGCTTCATGGGGCGAAAAAAAGGTGTGTTGGTGTGAGCATTTAGAACTAAAGACGGGCAGTCCGTGAGCAGTTGTCCCACTGAGCTGTTTGAAGGTTTAAAGTTAGACCAGTCTTAGCTGTAAAAAACAAAAAGATAATAAGTATCAAGCCCTGATGGATGGAGATTGTGATGGTGACTGAGCACAACACATCATCGTCAAACTGTAAATTAAACCTCATTAATCAAATACTGCATGGATCACAGTTTCTACTAACATTCACATTATGTCCACGTCCAGAAGAACAGAAACAGTTGTCAGCTATGCAACTGTGCAGACAAATCATTTAATTTTTCTGCCAATGACACAATGCAATGCTGTCCACTGTCACTACCTCCCCATCCAGAAAGATTAAATTCTGCAAGTCAATCACTTGATCCAATCTGGGGTTTCCATAGGTAGAATTGTTTTTAACCTATTTGAATCAGAAACTGAGTTTGGCTGCATTTTCTGATTACTAGGATCAATTAGGAATGCACGTACTTGGAATCTCTGTTTTGTTTTATTGTAAAGTGCCTTGAGAGGACATGTGTTGTGAATTTGTGCAATAAAAACACACTAAATTCAATCTGAATTTAATTTTTCTTTATGATGAATATGTGAGGCGGGTGCTGTTTGTTTTCCCTTCTCACTGTTACCCCCCTTCATGATTTCATCATGAGCTTAGTATTGACTTTGGCATGAGGGTGGCATCATGTCTTTTTGTATGTGTATCTCTCATGCTTTGAGACAGCGGGCAAAATGTGGAACGATGCTCCTGGTAACACAAGCTACTCCTGTCACTCATCTTTTTCCCATTTTTTTGCTCAATCACCTCATCTCCCTCCGTCTGTTTTCCACACACGCAATCACACACACACACACACACACATCCTGTGAACATTTATTGCTTGGCTGAATTTAAATCCCCTTCTTTCTTCTTGCACTTCCTATTTTTCTTTTTGTTTACCTCTTCATTCTGCTTTTTACACCAAACAACAATTGTTTTGTGCCCACAATTTTCATATATTGTCATGATTTTTAGCTGCTTCTCATTCTTTCCTCTTTCTATGTGTGATCGGACACAATTGTTGCCCTTTCCTCAATTGAGTTTGGATTTTACTCTGTCTGACAGCCTTTAGCCTGACTGCATTAAAGATTAGAAAATAGCTCACCGTAAAAACTGAGCGGATATAGAGTACATTCTGGATGAAAAAAAAAATGCATTACAGTTTACTGACCTGGAAAAGCATGGCAGCCACATTTCAAAAAGAAGCTTCTCTGTTATTTACAGTAGTAACCTTGCAAGCTGCTGAAATTGTGAAGATGCATTGCTGAGCTTAGAGAATAAACTGGGAACAGGAGAAGACCAAGTGAAGGCTTTTTTAAGGTGTTTGTTTAATTATCTTATTTTCTCTGTGGTACACGTCAAAGCACATCTACTTCTGGACAAAGCCCTTTCAAATTCTGGACAATCCGCAGTGTCAGGTGTTGTTAAAGGACTTAGCTAAAAAAGGAGTGATCTCTGATTAGTTACTCATGTTATCCAGTTTAATTGTTCTTTGAGCCTTACTGAGTAACAAACACAGAAATTAGAGCTGTCAAAAAGAACAAATGAGTAGATTTTCTCAATGTAGCACCAGCATATACAGCACTGTCCAAAATTATTGTCAGCAGTGGCAGTTCTTACAGGATTGTTGCCCTGGGCAAGCTCCCTTCTCCCTTCTGCCGACCCACACATAACCAGATAAAACCCATGAAAAACTATTTTCATTATGTAACTTATCAAAAACATTAAGGTATAAACTAATATTCATCTGATAATAATTTAAGATGGAGTATTGTTTTTAACAGTATTTAACTAAGAATTTCATTGTTTTCACAGATTTCACAAATAATAACTGTAGAATAATTAATTTAGGCTTGGGCCTTTGATATATTCTGCTTTTCATGACTGCCTCAAACTAAGGTGGTCCTAATGCAAAAAAAGAAAAACTTTGTAAATATTCTTTGTAAAGTTTAAATCTAATGAAAATGAAACTGCATTTTAAATGATCTCTGTTCAATGTAGAATTATTCAGTTCAGATCTTACCTGTCTATATAAATGGACAAGAGAACGTAGCATGCTTTCCAGAATTCTTTAATTTAGCACCAAACGAGGCAGAGAAGTTTTCTTACACTGCTAATGTTTCCTTGCATCATAGTAACCTCCCGGCCTCACAGCGCTGGTTAGAAAGTCATATCACACAGATAAAAAAAAAAAATACTGATTTTTACCTTGGTTAAAGATGTGTAAAAAACCTTTACATAAATGAATCTTTTATTGCAGCAGCATATTGCATGTTAAGAAATAATTGTTTGAGTGCCACACTTTTACAATTTCTATAAAATAAAGGTTAACATTATATGTTTCCTTTTAAAGTGATGAGAGTGTCTGTAGCTTCCTATTTCCCTGAGGTGTAAATCTGATGTGACACAGATCCACATTTCTCCTAGCCACTCTTAAAAATGGAAAGGAATCAACTGTAATGCTATCTTGACAGCAATTCTGCTGTCTCATTAAGTCACCAAATGGTTACAAACCTGTCTTGTCTAAACTTGCCCATATCTACAGCCAGAGCAATGGTTAAAAAGTTGATTAACATCTGGAACTGTGAGAAA
Organism: Crenichthys baileyi; assembly: GCA_036173005.1. Classification (NCBI taxonomy): domain Eukaryota; kingdom Metazoa; phylum Chordata; class Actinopteri; order Cyprinodontiformes; family Goodeidae; genus Crenichthys; species Crenichthys baileyi. The sequence goes on along the minus strand of JAHHUM010001186.1, from coordinate 493,438 downwards.
CATGGCTAGACAAGGACCCAAGTGTATCTTGCCCATTGTTAAGCATTGTAGCGTATCTGTGATGTTGTGTGCTTATTTCCTGTCCAAAGGCCCTGTGAACCATGTTAAAAATGTATGGCATCATGAACTTGTTGGGACTGTATATAAAAACATGTTCTTCTCTGCCAGAAAATTGATAATGGGTCATAAGTAGGTCATTCAACATAGGTTGAATGACCTACGTATGGATAAAAACTGCAAGGCCAAAGGTTGGCATAATATACAGTCAAATGGCCCACATTTTGAACACTTAATGAGTACTTGGGGATGGTCTTTGATGCAAAACTCTAATTTAATGTAAACCATGAGTCAGGTATTGAACGTGGACAACAAAGGATCTACCTGCTACAGAGGCTAAATTCTTTTTTTCTGTTACCAACATCTTTTAGAAAACTTTTTACCACACGTTTGTCAAATGTGTGAACTCTTTCTTTCACATCCTGATTAAATAGACTGTTATTTAATGTGAAGAGCAGTCTTTAAAGCATTGTGACGGGCTGCTCATAGATTATGGTTGTACTTTTAAATGACCTGGCCTCTCTCTGGAGTAAACATGTAATCAAAAAAGCTTAACACATTTTTTCCTCCTTGACCGGGATGAAAGTTTAACTTCCAGCAGAAAACAATTCTAAATATACAGCCGAGATGCAAAAGATTGATTTGGGCCAAAGCATGTTTATGACAACATATTCAAAGTATATTTGTTAGAATGGCCTAGTCAAAGTCCAGACTTAAATTCAGTTTGGAATCTGTGGCAAGACTTGAAGATCGATGTTAACAGACATTCTTATGGTGGCCCTGAAGTGCAAACCACATCAAAAAATAAGCACAACTGCTAATAAAAAAACATGACATATTGAAAAGTACATCAACATATTAAAATCACAATGAATAATTAAAAGGTATCATTTTCCATCCACATCACACCTATGGACAACATTGTGTTGGTCTACTACATAAAATCCCATCGAAAAAAAAGCGAAAGGTTGTGGTTGCAAGTCATAATATGTGAAAGGGTTCGATGAGTATGAATACTTTCATAAGGCATGATGCTAACGTTCAGCAGAACTGTGTTAATGAGGGAAGAAAGGCTAGAAGAGTCTCAAAAGCCCACAATATACATAAAGTCTTGGCTGATAATTTTTTTACATTTTTCTTTTTTTTTTGTTTTTGCTGGTAACAAAAGACCATTGATAAATAATGATGACAGCTATGTACTGTAAGCCTGTTGTTATGAAGTTGTTTCCTGCTCTGCAAATAAAAAATCAGCATTGTTGGTTTGAGCAGGCAAAACACTACAAACTCTAATTACATTTTAAGAATATTCCACCTCGAGTGTGATTTTAACAAACATATTAAAAGTGTTAACATTGACAGCATTGACAAATGTGACAAAAGACACATTTTTTTAAGTTCTAATGTTGTTGTTTTTATTGCTCTCTCTCATCCATTATCTTATTTATTTTGTAAATATACAATTAACAAACATAGTTTTGACATATTCGGGTGTTTAGGTCACCAGGGTAGCAAGTAAACGACGAATGCTTCCCAACAAATTGGCATTACAGTTGCATCATAAAATAATATAGTACGAAACTAGAATAATAAGTACCTGGCTTTTTACTCAAACGTAGTAGTGCTAAACATATTCAACTTAGTTATTAGTGTTTTGGCAGACTCCTTGAATGTGAATTCATTTTCTGAAAGAGCTTTGTACAACTTATTTTCTCATTGTTCACAACCCTTCTTCCTCTTTTATTTGGATTTTATATCTTGTTATAGGAGACACCATTGCAATATTGTGAAAAGCGTAATTGTATATAAGGCTGAAATATGCTTTCTGTTATGCAGCAACAGGTTTGGTTTAACTATAAGTAGCTTTTAATAAGTGCCAAGGGCAATTATTAATAGAGTTGGTCATTTTAATTAAAATTACAAGTCAGGGCACCACTTGATTATCAGTAAATTATAGACAATGAGCTCTCAGTCAGCTATTGCTCTACGAATACCTGCCTGGTGAGGTGTGTTATTATAGAACAATAGATGGAGTCATTTTGTGCACTGGCGTTCTCAAACAGCAAGCCCTAAACACATATACAGAACAAACTCAAACAACATCTCTGCAAAATACAACAATTTATTGACAAAATACTTCAACTTTCTGTTAAAATAGTTCAGTCAACCAACTCTTTAACTAGGCTAGTAACATTCAACCAAACTACTAAGTTAAAGGGAAAAGAACAGTAAGAAAACTAAAGAACTATAGAATAAAACTGAAACACTAATAACTTACAATACAACACTTCTACAACAATTTAGTGTGAATATGTATTTTTAAGAACCAAGGAAACTAAAATGAGGCTAAATTAGCTTAGATTACAAAGAACAACAGTTGGCATGTATTTAAACAAACAGTTTACAATGCAAAGCAATAATCATTTATATATTTAATAATTTTTTTGTAAAAAAAAATCATTTACTAGATTAGACATTGACATTTTGGACATTTGATTTTTAATGTAGTGTTAACTAGCCATCACAGTGATGGATTGAATGTAGGTATACACTACCAAAATTGCAGCAAAAAATATTTAATTAGGCAATTGGGCAGATTGACAGCAGGTGTGATGATGTCACATCTGGAATTAGTGGCTCAGCGAACAATGAAGAAAATAGCGGCTGCTGTGCTGTTTATCAACCAAGTCCCACATAAACTTTTCAATACTATTAATAAAAATATTAATGTGTGTCGCCAATGTGGGTGCGAACAGAGCGAGTTGTGTAATAAACAGAGCAGAAGTAATTAGGTAACACTATTTTCTGTATTGCTTTCTTTGCAAATATATAGGAAGGCATAATCTTACTCTACCCTATCCGGAATGTATCCAGAGTCTATCAAGACACTTCACTAGTCTAGGAATACAGGAATCTTGAAACAAAAAACTGAAACTCCTTGCTTTATTTGTTGTCTGACTAATGTCACCACCTGGGGCCATTTCATGGAAAACTGACATTTCATTCTTAGATAGTCAGTAGATCCTTAAAAATTAGAAACAAATATTAAACGACATAGTGACATTGTGGAAAACATAATACACAGCTCAAAAAAATAAAGGGAACACTTAAACAACACAATATAACTCCAAGTGAATCAAACTTCTGTGAAATCAAACTGTCCACTTAGGAAGCAACACTGATTCACAATCAATTTCACATGCTGTTGTGCAAATGGAAAAGACAACAGGCGGAAATCTTTGGCGATTAGCAAGACACACTCAATAAAGGAGTGGTTCTGCAGGTGGGGACCACAAACCACTTCTCAGTACCTATGCTTTCTGGCTGATGTTTTGGTCACTTTTGAATGTTGGTGGTGCTTTCACACTCGTGGTAGCATGAGACGGACTCTACAACCCACACAAGTGGCTCAGGTAGTGCAGCTCATCCAGGATGGCACATCAATGCGAGCAGTGGCAAGAAGGTTTGCTGTGTCTGTCAGCGTAGTGTCCAGAGCCTGGAGGTGCTACCGAGAGACAGGCCAGTACACCAGGAGACGTGGAGGAGGCCGTAGGAGGGCAACAACCCAGCAGCAGGACCGCTACCTCCGCCTTTTGTGCAAGGAGGAAGAGGAGGAGCACTGCCAGAGCCCTGCAAAATGACCTCCAGCAGGCCACAAATGTGCATGTGTCTGCACAAACAGTTAGAAACCGACTCCATGAGGATGGTATGAGGGCCCAAACGTCCACAATGGGGGTTGTGTTCACAGCCCAACACCGGGGTGCAGGACGCTGGCATTTTGCCAGAGAACACCAGGATTGGCAATTCACACTTGGGCCCTGTGGCATTCACAGATGAAGTAAGGTTCACACTGAGCACATATGACAGACGTGAGTCTGTGGAGACACCGGTGAGATAGACGATCTGCTGCCTGCAACATCCTTCAGCATGACGCGCGTTGTGTCTTTAGTAATGGTGTGGGGTGGCATTTCTTTGGGGGCCGCATGGCTGGAGTCATGTGGCTGGAGTGTGTCAGCAGTTCCTGCAAGATGAAGACATTGAAGCTATGGACTGGCCCGCCCGTTCCCCAGACCTGAATCCAATTGAGCACATCTGGGACATCATGTTTCTCCATCCACCAACGTCACATTGGCACCACAGACTGTCCAGGAGTGGCGGATGCTTTAGTCCAGGTGTGTGTGGAGTGTGTCTGGTTAAGAGCCATCCGCCGTCTCATCAGAGCATGCCCAGCGTTGTAGGGAGGTCATACAGGCACGTAGAGGCCACACACAATACTGAGCCTCATTTTGACTTGTTTTAAAGGACATGACATCAAAAGTTGGATGCAGCTGTAGTGTGTTTTTTCCACTTTAATTTTGTGTGTGACTCCAAATCCAGGCCTCCATTGGTTGATAAATTTGATTTCCATTGATAATTTTTGTGTGATTTTGTTGTCAGCACATTCAACTTTGTACAGAACAAAGTATTCAATGAGAATATTTCATTCATTCAGATCTACGATGTGTTTTTTGAGTGTTCCCTTTATTTTTTTGAGCAGTGTGTATCTGGTCATGATGGAGTAGACTTTTCTCATGTTTGGATTTCCTCATGTTTACACCCATGTGAGACGAATGTTAATGATATGAGATCAATTATTGTACACAACAGAGACACATGATAAAAAACTGTTATATTCACGTGTGCAATTTTATGATTAGATAATAGATTTTTAAAGTATTCGCTAAGTGATACAGAAAATACAATTAAAAACAATAGGTTTAGCTTTATTAGAGGGTATTCCAAGCGGCACACTGTAAAAGCCAAGATGATGATTGGATCATCAGTGACTTTAAGTTCCTCAGTGCAATCTCATTGGAATTGTTTCTGGAGCTGTGAGTGGTTTTGGTTTGCGGCATGGCAAGGAGTGATGTGCTGCCCGTACCTGTACAGCTGCTGACCAGACTAGGGTTACTAGCAACAGAAGCATTTAAGAAGGACCAAGCAAACAAATTAGTTCTATGCCAGTTGAGCCTGACTCACAACCAGCTGTGTGTCACTGAATTACGCAAATGTCAACCAGATATATCAAATTCATCTGTAATGCTGTTGAACATTAAAATTAAACAACATTAAATCACAGTTTGCTGCAAGAGAGGGTTTTCCTGATGTAACCAGTTTGCTATCAAAGTAGGATTACATGATTATTGTTTATATTATCAGTAAGCCTTTTCATTCAATCAGTGTATAAATTATGTGATGGGGAAATGTAACCAATCAACATGTTGTGTCGTATGCCTGGTTGAGCACATGATTTAGTGGTTAGAGTAAGTGGCTTGGTGTTACTCTGTATGTGCCTTTCAGTTCTATAGGAAAATCATGTTTATGCATCCCCTTACTATGTATTTGACATTATAGCAGACATAATTGGATAAGCTGGGCTGCCTTGTTTTTTAGATGTCAAAAAATGTCTGCATCTGCATGAGCACTGCAGGTCCTGCACACCATGTATACCACACGTGTGCCAAAGCTGCAGAATCAACACAGCTGCACTCTCAAATGTCACACCAATGGCCTGACAACAGCGATACTTATTCTCACACTATGCTCTCCGCACTGATTAAGATTTAATAACCGGGCGTGCTGGTTGTTTGAAACTAAAAGTAAAACTAACAGCTACAAAAATGTAATTTCCTAGAAAACAAGATTGTGATGTGATGTAATCTACCCAGAAGTGCATTAAAAGGCACATGCATAGTTCTAGGACAAGTCAAGACTGTATCCCCTCATTTCTTCACATTTAGAGAGAACGCATGCTTTTCAATGTGCAAGCATACATTCCAAAATAGAAAAGAGTGTGACTGTAAATCTGCATGAGACCAGAGGAGTTTGAAAGCCAGGTCGAGGTCTAGCTTTTGGTTTTAGGTTTGTTTTCTTCACAGAGCTCTTCAGCAGTTTCAGATGTAACGCTACATGCAAGAGATCTGATTTGCAACTCTGTTTCTATCAAAGCAAAATCCAAACTGAATGTCAGAACACCCTCATTTTACAGCACCACTGTGGGTGTTTGGCACTCTTTATTTCTCTTTGTTTTGTTATTTTCTTCTGGTCTACATGGTCTCTCTAATTAGAGGGGGATTAGATGAAGAGGATAATGTGCTATCACAACGTCTGCACATGCTTTTATTAGCTCAGTTCATCATCTTGGATCTCAGAATAATGTGGAGGCAACTTTTGGTATTAATGGATTAAAGAGGCCCCGGAAGATACCAGGAGGCTTAACCAGGGTTCAGCTAATACCGACAGAGAAATTTATGCCTGACAAAAATGACATTAGGACTGTTATTACACAGTCACTAGCACTGCATGAACAGCAGCACAGGAAGTCCAGTACCTCAGAAGTCTATGACGTGTTTGGTGAAGGATATGAAAACATGGTGGGCAAAGTGTGATGGTCGCTCAATTGCAAATCCCACATCCTCACATCTTACATCCATGCAGTCTTTCTCATCCTCGAGTGACAGAATAAATGGCCAGCGGATACGAAAACTGACTCACAGCCAGTACCATAACTAGCCACCAGCAGCTGTTTTGTGTGTGTGTGTGTGTGTGTGTGTGTGTGTGTGTGTGTCTGTGTGTTCCTGTGTTGGCATCACAGTGAGAACCATTTTCCCGATTTCACCATCAAATTGAGGACCGTTTGTACCAAAGTGAGGACATTTTGCTGGTCCTCACGACCTATTTTGATAACGGTTAGGCTTAGGACTAAGGTGTGAATTGACTTTAGGTTAAGGTTAGGGTTAGGCATGCACTGGTAATTGTTAGGTTTAGGGTTATGTCAGGGTTAGGGCATAGAAAGGGTTGAAAATGACTGAAAATCAATGGAAGGCAATGGGAGTCAACACATGGTCCTCACTACATATAGCAAAACAAGTGTGTGTGTGTGTTTGTGTGTGTGTAGTGTTCAGCCTCTCCCTCTTTTTTACTCTCTCTATGTGCATGTCGGTGCCATCATGCTGCAATCCTGCCATCTGTCCTCACTGAGAATCAGGTGCACGATGCTTTGTGACTTGGCTTTCAGCTAACTCCTCTTTCCACAGACTCGTTGTCTCTCTGAAGCCAGTTTATGCCTAAACGAGCCCAACTAAACTGATAAGGACACTGCCACTGAGCTGCAGATGTCCAATTTGCATGCCGATCCAGAGCCGCACTAACTCATTACTCTGCCTGCTTTTGTTGTCTCTAGTTATGATCTATAAATAATAAACTAACTGCATCATGCATGAAATATAGTACCAACATAAAATCGTGACGTACAACAGATACCGTATTTTACCTTTTGTGTTCAAAACAATTGTCAATTGGACACTTCCAGTGTGATCTCAGCCTTATTATTAATGCATTGACTGAGTCACGTGCCACTGTGCTAAAGCTTTTTTGGTGTTGGAGTAAACACAAAAAACTGTCTTTTATTTATGGCAATATTTTATGACCACACGGCCTTCACAGATTTCCAGCACTGTTAGGGAAAATGCTTGAAGTTGCTGACATCAATATGAAGATCTCAACTTTTATTTTAACCAGAGATTTATAGTGTTTGGCTGTGTATCACTCCCACACTATGTACGTCTCAATAAGCTGCTTCCACCTACAAAGAAGTTACGCTTTATGGCTAGTCTTCATCTTGCTCAGCAGCTCAGCTGTGCTGTCTTCTCTCTGGAATGAGTGATCCCACCTCTCCCTACCGATCTACTGTAATAAATGGCATCACGTGACCAACCTCTATTCCCTCGAGATCCAATTTCCTTTCCTCTGTAACCCCCGAGGTAAGACTGCTGTGCTACTAATTCTCCCAACCCTGTGCAAATCACTTTGATCCCTTCTTTATCTCATTGAATCTGGCGTTTATGGGGGTTGCATCAGGCGCTGAGGCCATCATTGAGGAGGAATAGCTTATTAGAAAAAGAAGAGTGCAGAAAAGTGGTTGCATGATAGAAATGAAATGAGTAAACAAAGACAGATGGTGGAAAGACATCCACACCACCTTTGCAGGATTTACAGAGCAGATTTGGTCTGCTGTTATTATTTCCATGTAAATATGGGAATGAATGAATCACCTGTGACCCACCCTTCCTTTATCTGAGCATGTTTTCAGCGACAGATTGTACTAAAGCTGTTTTACTAACCATCCTTGTACTTTGATGTTCCAAAACAGAAAATGTGGTTGTCTTGTAAACTACTGATGCGCATTGGACATTGTTGACAATAATACCCCTGTATATCCCATTTTCGCATAACAGTTTTTTGTCCACATTACTGTATTTTAATTTTAACTTAGCTATTTAATTTTTATGTAATACTTTTTGTGAACGATCTATTAAAGAAATTATTTCCGATCTTGTTTCTCTCCATTTATTGAAACACAAAAGGAAGGAGCAGCTCTGTCAATCTTTGCAAAGACAAGCAATATCGTGGTAATAACAGCTAAAAAATATTCAGTTTTTTTTGTTTTGTGTTTTCGAAGTACTTCACAAGTTATAAGAGAACCTGCAGACAATTCCCCACCTATCAGGAACTTGAACACTTATTTCAAATACTTGAACACTATAATTTATTAGATTCTTTCTTTCCTTAATATACCATAGCACTATATGTAAATCAGTGTTACAGAGCCTTGCTTCTGTATTCATAACTATTGCCACAGACTTCTATGTATGTGTATTTTATTGGGTTTCTTAAGACAGACCAACAAATGTTAGAGGCGTGAGTATTTTAGGCACTTCACAGTTCAATTCTAATTCAAAAGGTTAAATATGAGTTTGTAATTTAAATAGGGGGACAACATTACGCATTACTAATGATGAAATTTCTAGGTAAGACCTGTAACACTAGATGTGAAAAATGTCAGTGGACCCCTACAGATTCAAACCTAACATAAATAGATTATTTTGCTCACAAGAAAATAAGTCCAAGCTTTTCATTTCTTTGATAACTATAACGAAATACCTGACAACAATCTGCCATTCCTCTGTTATGTTCTTTACAGCTCATTCCCATTTGTAAGTGTGACTCTCATTTGCTGTTCTTGTTTGTAGCACCCAAGAACATATTACGAGTGGGATGACCCGGTCAGGCTGCCCAAAGAAATTCCCATTGGTTTAATTCTTATATACCAGGCATTACTTGGAGTTCTGCCGGCCCATATCTGTACTGCTATTGCACTGAGAAATATTGACTCTTTCTGTCCCTTTTTCTTGACTAAATTGGGTAAGAAGGCTTTTGTTCACTCTGCTCCCTTCTCCTGGAACTTGCTACAGAAAACCTTGAAATTAACTTAATTTATCTCATGGAGTGCTTTTACTTCGAAACTAAATATCATTGAGGTTGATTCAATCCAATGTACCTGTTTTTCATAGTTTGTAGTTTTTTTAACTGTGTAATCTTTTGTGTTTTGTTTGTTGCAGGACTCCCTTAAAAAGGAGGTTTCTAATCTCTTTATTCTGGTTGATTAAAGGTTAAATAAATAAAAAAAACAATATTAATCAGAAAATGTGCAGCTGTGTAAACATAGATTGCATGACGATGGCTGTCCATTTATTACATCTTAGAGCTATTGTACCTGCTTTCCTGACTGACCCCGTGACTTTGTTTTGGTCACTTCGCTATAGTGTGAAAGCCCTGGATCTTAATGACAGAAAACAGTCTAAAATTCGTTGCTATAAAAACTAAAATGAGCTTAGTAATGGACTTCATCTTTTTTCACTTAGGGGGGATATTTGACATCTCTTGCATCATGGTCCTCTCGTTGACTTTGGTTGTTGTCCTTTGACCTCCAGGTGGAACTGTCTAATATAGTTTCTCATGTTTTTAATGTTTCAAAATATTTCAATTTAGTCTTACACAGCTGAAAGCTCTTTGCAAAACAGCTCAAAATCAGTTATATTGAATGGAATAAGTCTGTTAAAATCTAAGTTAAACATTTGACAGTTTCCACACATTTTCAGCTGGATTTAGATCTGGACTTTGACCGCCCAGGTTGATCGTGAACCTCTGTCACAGTCTCCAGTATTTTGGCCTGACAAGAATCCCCACAGCGTGATCCAGCCACTAGCTTGCTTCCCCATGTGATTGGTGTTTTTAAAGTTTTAGTTTTCTGAGCCAAAATGGTTACATTTTTGTCTGACCAGAGTACCTTCTTCCATACTTTGTACCCAACATGACTTAGGGAAAACATCAGATAGGACATATTCTCTCTCATAATAGCTTTATTATTGCCACTAGAGTAGAGTGAATGGATAACAATTGTGCTGTTGACAGGTTCGACCACCAGAGCAGCGAATCTTCTCCAAAGTTACTGTTGGTTTCTTTACTGCTTCGCTATTTAATGCTCTTCTTGCCAAGTCCGTCACCAACATCCTTTCTTAAAATGTTCATTTGTAAAAAAACATTAAAGACCATCATGATTGTGCAGTACTTTGTGTTGGTCTATTAGATGAAATCTCCCCAAAGTACCATAATTTAAATATGACAAAATGTAAAAAAGCCCTTTGGGTATGGTATAAATACTTTTAAAAGGCACTGCATACTTAGTGACCCTTGTTATGTTTCTACAAAATTACCTCCAAGTTTGAGTATAAAGAAGCAATACATTTGATTTATTAATTTTAATGAATATTTTTATTAGACAATCAAGCCAGGCAGTTCAGCTAATTCTGTCCTCATGCACAAAATGAGCCAATAATGTTTTATTAATAATGTTAATCTTTCGAATATCTTTTCTCCTTTGAAAGTAATGGACTGCAATAACCCCAGTTGACCCTGTCATATATTAGTTATGTTTGAGAGAACTCCCCAAAAATATTGTCATGGTCATGGCCTTTCACTCTCCAACCGAGCTTGATGCAAGCTGCACAGCAATGAATGCCGTAGCTACGAGCCTCTGCGGTAGACGTGCCTCCCATAATGATCCTCCCAAATGCTGCAGGGTTTTTGCTTTCATCAAAGCTAAAAATCTCCCAGCTGAATTGGATGCAAGGTGCAGAGAAGGCCCCGCAGCTGTGGATGTGCGTGATGTCAGGCAACACACTCGCTCTGCTAACCCTGTCAGATAGGTACACCAGTATAGTCCTACAAATTGGATTTAGTCGGCATGTGAGATGTCATTTTTTTACTTTTATTTATGTGCAAAAAGGTAGGCCCATATATTGCTCCAAACAGGGTTAAGTCATAATTAAGAGGTAGTGTCATGTTTTTTGTCATTTGTTGTATTTAACTTGTTTGAGAAACTTGGCCTTGTGTTCTATACATCGTACATTTAAAACAAGGGAAACTACATATTTTCTGTACACAAGTGTTTCCGGGATCAAACCTAAATCGGTTTTTAGCTTTTAAACTCCCCTATTGTAGAACAAAACTCCCAATCACTAATATGGTGTTGTTTCCCAAATCACTTTCCGATAATTTTATGTGCTTTTCATTGTATTTTACACATTTTTCCATTTTGTTTATGCTTCTATTTTAATGTGCGATATAAATAATTTTAAATTACCCTATTTAAAAATGTGCTGCACAAATAAACTTCCCTTCTCTATTTCTATCTAAAAGAAAAAGTGCAGAAGCAGGTGCGTGTTTTGACACTTTCAGTGAGACATCACTGAATTTTTGAGCTGTCAGAGCTGTTTTTGCACCAGGCTCCAGCTGCCAACTGCACACCTGTGCTGGCACTCGGCAGCATCCACACGTCAGACAGGCACGATTGCGGCGTTCTTTGAAATGCACTTGATTTCAACTGTTAGTGACAACAATAAATGGCATGAAGGTGCGCAGAGCCATAGAGAAGCATCTGGATTTTGTTGACAGATGGTCGTTTTCATAGAGAGTTTTTTTGTGTAGGTAAGAGCTATATTATATATATTATATAATATTAAATAATATATAATTAATATATATATATATTAAGAAACATGTTTCCGTTGGGGTTTCATATTAAGTTGTTTCCCATGAGTAAAAAATCAAGTGTAAATGTCTAACACTTCAAAGAGAAAAAGAGTAAATGAACTAGAAAACTACATTTTTTGGGAAATCATTTAAAGGAAAACTCAGAATACAGCAGATTTGTTAGTCTCACTGTAAACATCAACATGCTGAAAAGAGAAAAGTAACAATTCCCCATAAACTCTAAAAAACATATTACAAGAGTATAAATGCAACTCTATGAACATTTCCACATTTTGTTATGCTACAGCCACAAACCTCAACATATTTTACAGCCATGTAAAATAAAGCCATATTTTGCATTTATTTTAGAATTTAACATTTAGATCTCATCTGACCAGCGCACTTTCTTCCACGTTAACTCTGTCCCCTGCATAGCTTGTGAGAAACTGCAAACCAGACCACTTTCTTCCTGCTACTTTTCAATAGATGCCAGATGTGTCAGGTTAAGGATAATAACACTAATAGTCCTGTAAACAGTTCTAAGATGGATCTCTGCAGTTCCTCCACAGTTACCATTGATCTCTCTGCTATTTCTTATTAATCACCCCCATCAGTTTAGAGGGACGTCAATGTCTTGGTAGGTTTGCAGTTGTCCAAATGTCTTTCCTTTTTTTGGATGATAGATTCAACAGAGCTCTTTGAGATATTAAAACCTTGGGATGTTGCATCAGAAGTTAACACTGCTTTAAACTTCCTAATGTTTTCATCCCTGACCGGTGTGCTGTACTATTTGATTTTCCATGTTTCATTGTCCTTCCTCCTCCGAAGTATGCACTACTTTGTGTCGTATGTTGAAGTCTGTGGTGGCAGCATGACAAAAACTTTAAAGGGCCTGGATGGTTTGCCAAGCAGTTGTCAAACTATATATAATGTTTTCAGCATGATGGGGATTTCCTTTTTTTATTATTTCCTTTTTTATATATTTATATTTAAATTTCTTCATTAAGAGCTAAGTGGAACTGAAGTCAAATTCCTGGTTTGAGTGCACAAACATGGTGAGTAAAGCAAATTCTGATTCTACAAGGTGACTCTCTGGTGACCCTTTTACAGCTACCTTATCCAATTTATAAAATAAATTCAGCTTTAATTCTTGCTCACAGACACACAAACCTTTTTTATATTTATTCCTTTAGTGGATTATTTATAAAAATATATATATATATTTTGAACCATGTCTCCTTCAAATGTATACTTCATATAAATAAAATAATACCTTACAGAATAACAACTAATGGCTGTTATCTTTTTTGTTAGAAATTTGAGTTCATTATAGCAAGTGTAGCAAACTTTGGCATCTCACTAGACTCAAGCATTTTTTTCAAGATGCAGGCATCAAAAAATATGTGCATAACAAGGTCCAGACTATCTCCTCAGTTACTGTCTGCATTTCTCACCCTCTGCAGAGATTTCCTTTGGCCAAACTAAGAAATACTGAGTACAGCTCAAAGTTTCTCTGTCAGGCTCAATACCATATATTTTACAAATGCATGCACGTCAGCAAAATGCGAAATATGCATCCTGTGAACAGAAAATTGTATGAAACCACTGCTTGTATCCTCACTCACATTTATAGCCATAATAAGGAAATGGTACACCCCTTTTACCACAGATAGGCTCTTTCACATAAACCAGTCAATTTATGAAGACTCACAGAATAACATAGAGATGTTCTTAGAGTAACTATCGTCATCAATCACTGCTTTTATCATTGTTGCAATCTTTTGCTTTCAGACTGCTGAAAATAAAACTTGAAGCCCATTTCATTTGCATTACATCAAACAGTAATGTGGTATCTTAAAATGTCAGCTAAGCTGAAAAAAAACTGCGTTACGAGCTTTAGCATTTTGAGTTTAATTTCACGTGAAATAAATGAATTTATCCAATTAGGCTCAATGTTTTGGAATTTTATTAAATAGCATGATAAAGATTTTTAGACGTGGATAAAAGATTTTTTTGTTTCATTTTTAGTGCAATGAATGACAAGAGAAAAAATCCTTACATTTTAGGGAAAAACTTGGAAAACTCAACACTGAGAGGCCTCTGCTGGGATGTAAAATCAGGACGCTGTTGTTATCAGGCCCCAGGACTAACCACTGTTTCTAAATACTACGTTTGAGGTGAGTGCTCTTATTTAGGGAAAGGGTCTTACATCATAATATGAATTAAGGACATCACACCACTGCTTGTGTGGGTGCAAAATGTAGAGCTGACTATATAGTTATGCAGGCATATTTTTATGTGTTTTAGGAATCCAAAAATTGCAAATTGCCAGCAAAAATAAAGTCTGAGTCATATAGCTAAAGTGGAACAGTGCACTGCAGGAACGCCCTGCAAAATCTTTATCCCAGCAGTCCCCTGGATTGATGCTAACTAACAGTGTTAGGATACCTGGGGATGGATTATTCCTTAAAAAGCTAATGCTTCCTGATGCCCGCCTTGACGGCATTAAAGATGCATCACCCAAGCTTATTTGATCCTGCTGGCTTTTTGATGATGAAACATCTTTGTTGTACCTTCTGAGGTGTGCTTTGCATTTCCTAACCCAGCTGTTATTATCGGTAGTTGTTAATGACACCTCGCGCAGCAAAATGAACGCGAAGGCAGTCCTTTGACACAATCAAGCGTGATCAGCCGAACGTTTCAACAGGTGGAGGCATTTTTGCTATTCAAACAAACAGTTTGAGACCAATGAGATTGTGTGTGTGCATCACTTTTTTTGTTGAGTCTCTATTAAATATTTTTGAATCAAAATTTCAAACCCTGAAAACTAGGTCAGATAGTGTTTAGCATTTCAGAGTGAATGTGAGTGACAGAACAAAACCAATGTCCTGGTTGAAAATAGATAAAATGTGTGTGTAAATGTGCGTAAACAGGGAGAATCCATAGTGCAGGCTGCTGCTGGTACTAGAGGAGACCGGTAATGACAGCAGTGAGCCGTGTCACCTTAATACCATTAGATGAATTAATCACAGCATCCATCAGTCTGGCTCTGGACATTAAGTAGCACAGGCCTGACAAGCTGCGGTCCGGTCGGTTGAGTCTCACCAATCTTCTCAGTGCTCCCACGGATGTGATCGCAGTACATGAAGCATAAGAGCAGTAACTGCATAACCATTTCACTTTAGAACAATGGTTTTTCAAGGTCTGCCATTATTACAGACATGTACAATACATTTTCATGATGCCATGCAGCAGTATGAGAAGTCTAGATGTTAAAGTGCCACAAAATCAGCATTTAATTCCAGCCCAGATGAATCTCAATTAAAAACATCTCGCAGTATAAACTGCATATCATCAAATGCCATTGTGCTTTGCTGAATTATTACCATTTGTTGTGTGACAACCACAAACTTCAATATATTTTCTATAGGTTCCTTGTTTTTCCATTTTTACAAATAAAAATCTAAACGTGTGGTGTGCATATGCCCTGGTTTAATATTTGTAGTACTAGCTTTTGCTTGCAGTTACAGCTCTAAATCTTTTAGAATATGTCCGAACCAGCTTTGCACATCCAGACACGGAAGGTTTTGCCTTTGTCTAGGTAGGCTGTTTCAACACATGAATATGCTTTGATCTAAACAGTTCTGTTGAGCTCTGGCTTTTTGTTTAAAAATGCTTTGAATAGAGGAGCTCGCTCAGCTTGCCAGATTAGGTGCACAGACATTTCTTGGTAGGTTTGTGGTTCCTCTTTCCATTTTCAGATGATGAACTGAACAGTGGTCTGTCTGATGTTCAAAGCTTGTAATATTCTTTTGCAACTAACCCTAACTTCTCCACAATGTTATCCCTGGCCTATCTGATTTGTTACTTGTTCAGGTTTTTATTCTATTTGTTCTCTGATTTTCTCTCACAAAACTCTGAGGCCTTCACAGAACAGCTGTTCCACCGGTCCTGATGACCTTATGACCCTCCGTACACCAGAGTGCTCTGGTCTTCCGGTGTGTTTCTCATGAATATACAACAATAAAAGATCAAGTTGACTAAGCTTGCCTTTCTTAAATATCTCTGCACAGATGCTATAGAACCCTGCATCTCTTTGGTTTGGATTGGATTTTAAAATGATAATTTAGCATATCTTATCACTTTATATCAGATCTTTAAGGTATTAAATTTGACATTGTCATTGTTTCATGTTTTGTATTTTTGTTTTATTCCCTCTAGTCTGCCTGCTGGTTTGTTTCAGCTGGTCTTGATCTCTTCTCTCACTTCACACAAAACCCTTGTTTCTTAATTCAACATTTCTCCTCATCTGCCTCAGTGTATACAAACATCTCAATCTAAATTAAGTCAGGACTACAAATAGGCCACTACAAAATTGTACTGTTACTTAGGCAACGAATCATTTGCTGCCAGTGTTTCTTAAATTGCCAGTTCTAAAGTGAAGAACATTTACAGGTGTCGAGTGAGGCAGCATACATATGTATGCACATGTATGAGTGAGAAGAGTGAGAAGAAAATGCATGAGTTAGTCTGCAGGCACATGTACCGAACAGTACATATGGTTTATGTGCAGAATTATTCGATAATCTAATATTAAAACTTAAAATATAAGCCCCAAAACAAAGGAACAAACTGCCAGCTAAAAATGTTTTCTAATTAGGAACATTACAGTCTTATGTAGATACAAGAGGACAAGCAGATCAACCAAAGCTTTATTTTAGCATTTTCAACATTGATAAGGTATGAAGCTTGCACTACTCTGAATTAAATTACTCATATGAAATGTTGACATCACTGGTACGACGAAAAAAAAGGCCAAAGTTAAAATCCAGCAGTCTTTAGCATTCAACCAGCCTCAAATGCCATCGGAAACTTTACAGCAGCAGACATGTGCCCATACACCAGTGATTTTAGGCATCTTCTTATAATAATAATATATCAGAAGTTTTGAGTGCAAGATGATTACTCTTCCCACTGAGTCATCCCATTGAACAGCTAGAACTTACTGAAAAAAAAAACTGATAATCAAAAAATGTTAACAGTTTTTGTTTACTGTTGAATATAATCTAAAAATATTAATAGATTTTTGTTGCTTTCCTTCAATTGAAATGTTTCAAACATGTATGGAACCAGTATTTCAAGGCGACTGTGGCTAAGTAGGAAGAGTAGTCGTCTTGCAATCAGAAGGTGTGCCCCTGGGCAAGGCACTTAACCTCAAGTTGCCTACCGATCTGCGTATCGGTGTATGAATGTGTGAGCGTTAGTGAGTGCGATTGGGTGAATGTGGCTCTAGGGCTTTGAGTAGTCTGTATGACTGGAAAGGCGCTATATAAGTTCAGTCCATTTACCATTTATTTGCACCATAACACTTCTATTGAAAAGGTATTCCTTCATTGTGACTAAGTAAATAAGGGTGATTGATCAGAGAATTTGCATGCCATGTTCCCTTATATACTAAATCTCGTATTTTTAAGGTACACATCCGAGTCTTTAATAGGACTGTGGGGATTTTTTTTTTTTACTTTGGGGTTTTGTTTTTTTAACCAAGGATGCTTCAGCTGGGAATACTGCAGGCAAAAGATACCTCACTGGTTAGATTTGTTATGGCATCACTGTGTCATTTTGATAATTTATTTGAAGAAGCTTGCTGACCTGCTATAGAGGTTTGATGCCAAAATGACAGGGATGATTTACTTTAATGTGACGTGTCATATTCAATCACCTCTTTTTTTTATTTATGATGTTTTTTGGAAGGATTCAATGAAGCTTGATGATTCTAAGTGGTTGTCGATACAAAATTAACTTTGAGCAACCAGGATTTGTTTTTTTGGGGGGTTTTTTGCATTTAAAAAAAATGTAAAGGCCACATTAATTAAATGTTGTCGCTCTATGGTAAATAAGTATAAAAATAAATAAACTGGATGCAAACAATGACGTGATGTGACGTGGACACAAAAGTCAAATATACAGTGCTGTAATAAAGTAAATGCCCCCTCACAGATTTCTTCTGTTTTTGTTTCTTATTATTGTTCAGTGTTTCAGGTCATCAAATAAATAGTAAAATCATACAAAAATCACCAGAGTAAATAATAAATGTATTTCGTTAATTCATGGAAAATGCCATCCAAGCCCACCTGGCCATCTGTGAAAAAACTAATTGCCTCCTAAACATAACAACTGGTAGAGCTGCCCTTGGGGCCAACAACTGCCATAAAGCATTTCCAGTAGCTAGCAACTGTACGCAGAGGAGTTCTGGCCCTCTCTGCTTTGCAGAATTGTATTTTTTCAGCCACATTTAATGGTTATTCGAGCATAAACTGCCTGTTAAAGTCATACTACAGGGTCTCAATCAGATTTAAGATTTTCCTAACTTTTTAGGCCATTGCAAAACCTCCATTTTGCTTATTTTAGCCATTCACTGGTGGATTTGTTAATGTACTTCAGACTTTGTCCTGCAACATAACTCAAGTCAACTTGAGTTTAATAGTGTGTTTAATAGTTTAAGAGTGTGAATTAATGGCCAAACATACCCTTTAAGATATTGTGATGGAGAGCAAAATTCATGGTTTCATCAATTATAACAGTTCACTAAGACCCATAATCAACAAACAGCCCCAGACTAGCATGTAGCCACCATTGTCGGTATAATTTTCTTTTTCTGAAATGCAGTATTGGTTTCACATCGGATACAACATGATACGCACCTTCCAAAAAGGTAAACTTTTCCCTCGTCAGACCACAGAAAAGTTTTTCAAAGGTTTTGTCGATTATCAAATGTTTTTTGGCAAATGTGAGACAGACCTTTGTATTTGTTTTGGTCAGCAGTGAGTTACGCCTTAGAACTCTCCCATGAATGCTGTTTTGCCCAATCTCTTTCTTATTGTTGCATCTTGAACTCTGACCTTAACTGAGTCAATTGAGAGTAGCAAGTGACACCCTAGATGCTGCTCTGGATTCTTTTGTGACCTTCTGGAAGAGTCAACAAAGTTCTTTTGGAACAATTGTTATTATCCACAAATGCTGGGTAATGGCTGTTACTGTGGTTCACTGCATTTAACATCTTTTAATTTGCATTATGTTGTCAGACAGATTCTTGATTCTACAGGTCAGCCAATAATCAGGCCCTAGGTGTGGCTAGTGAAGTTGAGCCCAGCTGTCGCAAAATTCGGATCAATCAAAGAAAACTCACAATTTAACAAGGGAGGTGAAAATTTGAAAGTGCATTTGGAATTTACTGTGGCTGTATTTGTCCAATAAAATTCAAATGTTTACAATCTCGAAATGTGTAAACAGAGTTCCAAAAATTTTAAATGGAAATTTATGAGCCTGGAACATATGTGTTTACTGTCATAATAGTCATTTTATAAGGGCTGACAGTCTTAGACTGTCGCTGCAGTAAAGTTCCGTTTTTATTTTCCTATAAAAACAAAGTAAGCCTGTACAAAATCCATATGTTACTGGAAGCAAATGGCTCAGTCGCCACATATGCATCTGTCAATCATTGCATATTGGTACTGCGTATTTGTCATTCTACACATGATTTAACAGGAAACAAAAGCACTGGAGAGGAATAGAAATGAATATCATTTGCCTTTGACAGCATCATGAAAAATTCAGATGCGTGGACAGGCGCTGAAATGATTTGAAATGATGCATCTGGTTCTGGTGGACATATACCGAAGGAAAGGTGTGGTGGTTCACCTTAAGAAGCAGTAAATAACTGACGTCTCATTGAATCATTGTTTTCTAAATGATAAAATGGATAAAAGAAAATTGCAAACTAATGTAGTAATTCTAAAGAAAAAACCAAGCATTAAAATAACCTGCACTCTGATCTCTTCCTGGTTCAGTGTCAAACAGCAGTGGCAAATACCGTGTGATTGTCTGACTGTCAGTTTGAACGTCACTGTAAAGGACAGGATTTTTGTTAAAAACCAGTATTTGAACCAAATTTCATGAGATTCCGTGTTATACAGTGGTTTACAATATCATTGTTAGACTCTGTGAGACTTCTACATTGCAGAATTCATAGAAGTCTACAAAAGTGCTACCTCTTGTAGCGTTTCAAAAAACTTTTTTCTGTAGGTTTTGTTAGCACACAAATAACTGAATCCAAATTATCAATAAGTCATATCAAAAGAAAGAGTAAACATGCAAGCATTACCCCGGACCTCAACAAACTGCTCCATATGACGTCGTCAACAGGAACAAGATGTGTTTGTGGAGGAATGTAGCTTTATGGATTGCGCCAAATGCTGTATATCATAACCAATAAACTGAACTTGATGGCATTTCTTAATAATTGGGATCAATTTGAATGTATATATTGACCTTAAATCTGTCTTTCTGTCATTTTTCTCACTATCTGAATTTAAATCTTTCTAAAATGTTTACTGTTTTTTGTATATCAAGGTGTCCAAATTATTAATCTTTGCTAAATGCATTAACCTTGAAAAGGAGATTTGTTTAGATATTTTTTTTCTAGTTTTCTTCAAACACAGAACTTTTTCTCCCTAGCATTTGGTAAAACATTTTCTTGATTTGTCTGAACAAATTGGGTCAGACATTTTTGTTGTCCATATTCTAGCTTCTCATAATATTTTGCTGGGGTTTTAGCCCATTCCTCCTGGGAAAACAGAGACAGGTTTGTAGAAAGCCTTGCTCACACACATACCAATTAGATGATACCATTAGGTTAAGGAAGTGCACAAGTCCCTCCTGCAGCAAAACACCCACACGACATGATACCGTTTCCCCCACGCTTCACAGTTGGGGTGTTGTTCTCAGGCTTTCAAGCTTTTCTCTTTTTTCTCTAAATAAACAGTGGTCATTATGGCCAAACACTTCTATTTTAGTTTCATCAAATCACAGTACAAGTAGCAAAAAATCAAGATTTTTGACCTTAAGTCCATTTGCAAACTGGAATTCGGCTTTTTCATGTTTCTTTTGAAGTAGTGGATTATTCTTCTCTGAGTGGGCGTTCAGCCCATGGTAGCACTGGACTTGAGTGTGGATGATGACAGTCTCTTATCAGCTTGAGTCCGCATTAGAGGGTGACACGGGAGTGGATTTTCTCTCCTGTCCCATCCCACTCCCACAGAAAAATGTCTTGTCCCATCCCAATCCCAGGCCAGCATAACAAAAAAAATCCTGTCCCGTCCCACTCCTGGTAAATTGACTCCCACTCCCATCCCGCTCCCATTTAGAAGGACTCCCACTCCTGGGCCACTCCCATTTTTGTTTCCTTCATTTAGTCTTTTGGCAATTTCTTTGTTTGAAGGACCAGTTAGGTCCCTGTTTTTAGCTGTAGTAAAGGCCAGTTAAAGTAAAAAGAATAATAATGAAGAAATAATAAAATATCAAACAAGGAAACAGACCATGCCTATCTTAGCTGAATAAACAAAATGTACATAGTTGGATTTTACTCATTTATTAAGTGATTGTTTCCTTTGAACAGTGACATTACTTTTATGTTTCAAATTGCTGAAACGAAAGAAAAAAGCACCTAGCAAGAGAACTGTACTTTGTGAACAAAAGTGCAAAAAGGCATTACCATCACAATTTAGAAACTGTACCTCAATGGTTCACAACCTTGGTCCTCAGGGACCCCTTCCCTGCAAGGTTTAGATGTGTGTCTGCTCCAGCACACCTGATTCAAATTCTGACATGACCTCCTATACAGGCATCAAGAATGGAGGGTCAAACTGGACAAAATTAAAACAATAAAATCATCATTAAATAAATAAATGTTGTGAATGTCCCATAAGTGAAGTAAATGTAACATGAAAGAAATGTAACATTAAATGTGCCATTAAATTAAAGGTACCATTTATTTATTTAATACATCATTAGAAACAATAAATGGACCATTATATCATGAAATGGACTATTATGCAATTAATAAGTATAATTTTAAAGACGACATGACGTAATTAGTGGTACGCTTAATATTTAATGATGTATTAAAATAAATTGTACATTTAATGGTACATTCGATTTTTTTCTATTTCACAACGTATTTATTTAATATCTTCTCTTGATGAAGCCTTTCTACGGAGCCCGCGAGGGGACATGGGGGAATTTTCTTTTCTTTTGCGCAATACTTTTTGCATTCTCACACAATAGTCTTTGCGTTATCTCGCAATACTTTGTGGGATAGTTTCCAAACCAGATAACTGCAAAAATGGATCAAACACTACACCCGTTTTTGAGATTTATTGAGTTTTATTTTGAAATCGGCCTTAAATAAAATGATCTTCAATCAGACTTAAAGACAGTTATTATCCACAAGCTGTCGGACTACTGAACTCTGGACCATAATACTGCACGAAACCACATCTGTGACACTTTATTTGCTTATTGCTGCTGCATGATGTGTACTTTTTTTGGACGCCATAAGTGCTTTTGTTTTTATAGTGATTTGAACGGTTCTTCTGATCCTAAGCATTTAATCGCATTGTTGACTGCATGTGAACCTGCATATGACAAATAAACCATATCAATGCCATACCAGTGCTGTTTGTTTTGTAAGCAGTTTGCGAGCGAACGCAAAAGTATTGCGTGGGGATGCAAAAAAAAAATCCCCCATGTCCCCTCGCTTGCTCCGTACCTTTCCCCTCTACTGTGGCAAAAGCGCTTAAATCTTTAGTGCAAATGCAGCAACTTTGTGGGTCAGATGAGACTTGACACGTGATGGTACTTTTCGTTTGACGAATGAAGAGATGCAGCCGATTCAATCCAGAATTTGCTTTACAAGTGTGCCTTAGTCACTGGTGTACTTGATTACGACTAAACACGTTTTACAAGCAGCATACTGCATGTTAACACCGCTGTATTCAACTCTCCTGAAGTTCGGTAATATTTGTGACTTTCCTGTCAGCTCTATGAGTTTAATAGATAAGTCCTTACTTCTGACTTTACGTTGGAAATCCAATTGTACCACGTCCAGTTCTCCACCTGCGTTTGCTCCCTCCATTCTGAACGCAGGTGGAAAACGTCGATCAGAAGCACTGTTGGCTTGTGGGTCATGTAGTTCGTTTGACTCGCATTATAGTATAGGCTTCTTGGTAAAAAAAACTACACAATGGCGGCGTCGATCCAAGTTTTTTTTTTTCTTAAAGTTTAGAACAAACTCACAGTTTTACATTTCCAAAGACAATTGATCCTAGTTTATTTTCCCTCCTATTGGTTAGCTCCCGGTCCCGTCTGCTCCCGTTCATTTTTTTATCCTGTACCGTCCCAATCACGTGATCTTTACTGACGCTGTCTCCCATCCCGCGGGATTCCCATGGGAATCCCGTGACCCGTGGGATTCCCGAAAAAATGTCAGCCTAGTCCGCATCTTCACAAGGTCTTTTATTTTCTTCTGGGGATGTTGATGTTATCCCTGGATGTGCCCATGGCCTATTCCTAATATAGTGTTGAATATATTCATTTTGGGAAACCTGCCATGTGTGGATGAAATTCACAGCAAAGTTAAATCATCTGCATTTATATTTTTTATTCAAAAGTTGCAACATAGCCCACAGTACGTTATATATATATTATATATATATCAATATATATTATATATATATATATAATATATATATATATATATGCAAATAAATATTTCTTTTTGGATATATGTTCATAATATCAAAATATAAATTCAATTCAATTCAGTTTATTTATATAGCGCCAATTCACAACACATGTCGTCTCAAGGCAGTTCACAAAAGTCAGGTACATACATTCCAATTAATCCTAATCATTGAACAGTGCAGTCAGATTCAGTTATTTTTTCAAATTGGATAAAAAGTTTTTCTATCTAAGGAAACCCAGTAGATTGCATCCAGTCAGTGACTTGCAGCATTCACTTCTCCCAGATGAGCATGTAGAGACAGTGGAGAGGAAAAACTCCCTTTTAACAGGAAGAAACCTCCAGCAGAACCAGGCTCAGTGTGAGCGGCCATCTGCCACGACCGACTGGGGGTTAGAGAGAACAGAGCAGAGACACAAAGAGAACAAAGAAGCACTGATCCAGGAGTACTTTCTATGGGAAGGAAAAGTAAATGTTAATGGATGTAGCTCCTTTAGTCGTTTCACCTAGAAAGAAAGAACAGATAAACTCTGAGCCAGTTTTCAAGGTTAGAGTCTGAAAGAGAGCACATAGAGTTAGTCACAGTAAAACCTCAGTCAATTGCCATGTCTAGGAGAGAGAAAGGCTTAAACACTGAAAGACAGGGCCATGTGGATCATCGGTAGAGGGTGAGCATTAAGTTGTTGCCAGCAGAAGCTTGGACGATGCCCCTCTCCAGAAAGGTGTCACAGGTAGAAACAGAGTCAGGCCAGGTGTAGCGTCTAGGAAGAGAAAAGAGAGAGAACAAAGTTAAAAGCTGAAATAACAGCAAATAATGCAAAATTGGAGAGTAGTGTGAGAATGTAGCGAAGAGGGTGAAAGTGGTCATTATGTCCTCCAGAAGCCTAAGCCTATAGCAGCATAACTACAGAGATAGCTCAGGATAACCTAAGCCACTCTAACTATAAGCTTTATCAAAAAGGAAAGTTTTAAGCCTAGCCTTAAAAGTAGACAGTTTGTCCATCTAGAGCCCACTGATGGCCATTGTTATACTAAAAACCACAACCACAAATATGATACTAAAAAATACCCATGGGGTATAGTAAAATACCCATGTAGTTCTGTAACCCAGAAAGAAACTCAGAAAAAAACTGCCCTTAATCCCACCTTTGCTGCTCCATTGGTTGGAGTGACAATTAGTCACACAGTGCATTCAGCCAATCACTGCACCTGAAGTGGTTATTCAGGCCTGCCCCAGCTTTCCCAATCAGTTGTGAGGGGGAGAGCTGGAGACAAAGGAGCTACATGTTTGTGCTTCCAAACAATTAGTTCATCTCCTTGTTTATTATGCACTTTTAAACTCACAATATAAAAATCATGTAGATCTGAATACCCAGTGAGCTTGGAGCCATGAAGCTGTCATGCGCTGAACTATATATGGAATTGGTGAGTAGTGAACAAAATGTTGTTTTGTTTGTTTAGCATGTTGGTAGTGGTAGCCAATGCTAATTGTTTGATTATCAATTGTTACATGATCTAACTTCTTAAATTCAAAATGTGTTTAAGATAATGAGATGAATGCTGATATCTTTATTTTGCCTTTAAAGATTTGATTGTGGATATAATTGCATTTATTTCTGTATATAATTGGAAAACCATCTAGTTAACCAGCAGGCTGGTAATTTACTGGTCCTGTTTATTTCAATACAGGCCAGGTGACCCTTTTTAGGGGTAAAGGATGGCGAGCTTCTGACAACTGGCTGGGCCAGGAGAACTTAAAATTCGCTCCATACTGGTCTGGTAGGAGGCTGATGCTCTGTAGTATTTCCCCCTCCTTCTCACTATACCGACACACAATCCATTATTCATCTCTTCTTCATTGGGAACAAATTGCGCTTGGACATTTTCATCTTAAATATCTGGATAATCAGACCATGAACTATTTAAATGTGTGTCAGTCAGACGTTGTGCTGACCGGACGGGAAATTTAGGATTTTTGTGCACATTCATATGGAAGATCTACTGCAGTATTGTGTATATACATATTGTATTTATTGTTTGGTTCTATGTATGTTTTGTGTCTTGTGGTGTTCACTTTAATTTTCCCTCCTATAAAATACATGGTATTGAAAGCAGTTATTCTTTCGCATTTCTTTTATTGATTACTGACAACAGCTCCAGTAGATGAATTTAGTCTTCTGATATCATATGCTATCTAGTCCCTTAGTACATTAAATACTGCTACAGTTCTTTACTAAAAGTGTTGTGTGCATTAATAGCATTTTACTGCTATTTGTAATATAGAAACGAAAAAACAAAATAGAAGAGAAAAAAGTTCCCTTGAGTTGCTTTGACTGTTTAAGCAAACTAATTAGAAATAAAAATCACCTACTGCACCATTAAATATAACAATTAAGGCAATACACTAATGGTAAAAAACACTTAACTGTAAATATTAACCAAGGAGCAACAATCAAGAAGCAGCCAAGAAGCAAAGAGCACACCATGACATTCTTCCTCTCTCCCGCTGCATGCCGCCTGAGTCAGCATTGCAGCCAGGTCGCGCACAGTTCCACACAGGTGTCGGCTGCCATGAGAAGTGATGAAAACCGGGAGCAATGTTCATGGGTTCTGAATGGTCATACCAACCCCTCCTTCTGTTTCTGTATTTAGTCGCCCAAGTAATAAATATAATATAAAATTATATTCTATTGAAAAAGTAGAAAATGCAGTGTGTGCAGAGATTTGAAGCAACAAAGTAGTAAAAAATAAAGAATGGCTCTCATTAGCTGAGACTTGAGTCCCATCGTTAAAGGTAAAAAGCCATCACATCACTGGTATTTATTTCTAATTAAACAAATGAAGAACAGGAGATGTTTGAATCAAACTTGGATGAGAGTTGGAGGACTGTTTACGCTTGTTGCCCTGCTGAGTTTTAGATCCACAGATTTAGAAGCCAAAGTGCATACAACTCTTAAATTGAACAGCAGAAGTGTATCATGTAGGTGAATAATTTACCCCAGCCCTGTTTGTCTCCATTGAATGCCATCAAGACAGAAAAACAAAAGCATGCTTGCTGAGTCATGGATATATAATTAATGTTAGTGATTTGGGCCTGGCCTTGGATGTTGTTTGGGTCCAGTACCACACAGGTCTCCTTGACCCCATCTCTCTGTGGGAGAGCAACAGTGTTTCGGAGAAGCCAACCGCTTCAAAGCCGATACTAAACGGATCCTGAAAATAGAACAAAGCAACTGTTTGTGAGTGAAAGGGAGGGAGAAAAGTGCAGGACCATATGCTCTTCCTTCTGGATGTGAAACAAGATGATCTAATTAAATCAAGCGCTGGGTTTTGCATCAGTGGGATAAGACCGAAACACGTTTCAAAGTGATGCCGTTGGCTATTTGTCATTGCATCGCTTCAGTGTCAAACTTACTCTCTTAAAACCACGCTACAGTTTAGGTGCTAATCCACCTACACACAGTATGAAAAATGTGATTCTCAAGCTGATGTAGAAGAGTTTGTTTCTAATTTAAAACTTTGCACATTTTAAAGTTTTGAGACATTTGAGTTTTTTTTCACCCCAGAGAATTCCACCTTCTGAGAAACTGAATTTAGTCATATCCCATATGCTCTCATCCCTGATGACAAAGACTAAGAAGAACAAAGCTTGATGAGTCTCAGCATGTTAATCTCTGCTGACACTTTACATAAATATTTTTCTAAATCTGAACCCATCTCATTTGTTATTTACCTGTATGCCTGCAGGGAAAACATCACTGGGCTATGTGGCGTATTTACACATCAAACATCCCCCCCATCGATTCTTCATCACTGCTTTTCTTTGCTTTCTTTCCCTGCAATCCTTTCCCATTTGCTCTTATCAGCACACTATCTAATCTTTTTGCACGTCTTTGTTTTGATTCCTCATAAAACTTCCCCTTGGAGACAGAGGGCAGATGATTATCATACTAATCTCTTAATAATCATATTAAAATTGGATCTTAATAATCAACTGTTTAAATGTCCTTGAAAATTCAAATTAATTTAGAGCTGCAGCAGAAATAAAATTCCTGGGGGAAATTAAAGGTGTTTTCAATTAAAATTCTACCTTGTCATAATTCATTTATGGAATTGCTAAATTTCCCTATTAGCAAATAAATTCTATCTACAGATACAGGAAGAACCATATAAACAGTGTAATACACCTTTTTTTACATTTCAAATACTCTAACTGTTCTTTTAGACCAGGAGGAATGAAATTAGACATTCACTACGCTTTTCAGAGTTAACCATTTAATGCAACAGTGGCTTGCCATATTACCTACTGTACTGAACAGTTCCAAGGTCACAGGCAAACGTGCTGTGTGGATTTTTGAGGTCCACTGCAACATCACATTGAAGGGTGTTGTTCAAAAGCCATTGTTCCAAAGTCTTACTAGAAAAAAACTGAGCAGTTTTAACTGTTTTTTAGGACATTCGATGAGGCATGTCCTCATTTTAGTCCCTATTGTTTTTTTAGTAAAGAATGGAAGCAAAAGGTTGCCTCGTTCTGCAAAATGTCATTCCAGTAAAATGATTACTAGGCCCGAACGGCGACAGCATGCAGACGTGAAGTGATATTTGAAAGATGCGGCCGCATGTTATGCTTGGGTTGCTGGCTCTAATCACATTAGAAAATGCAGCAATTTAAACTGCAGCCAGTCTTCAATCTGAAAGGCTATTAGAGCAGAAAAGCCTGGTATTAAATTTTCAATATGTCACCGACTGTGTTGTTACACTATCTTTTGCTATCTGATTCATATGTAAGTAGGTCAGCAGTGCTGGGGCCTGGCGATGAATGGGCTCTATTAGCCAAAGTTCCACAGGCTCAAAGCAATTACGCATTAACACAGGGACTGCGTCCAAAATTTCTATTTAAATATCTGACACTTGACCCTTAAGCTCCTCCCTAACAAGCCCAGACCACACATTAACTAGCAATAAAAGGTGCATATTTAGGTAATTAATTCGCTTAAGCAGTCTTCAAAGGTCTTATAAGAAGTGAAATCAAGAGAAAAAAGTCCATGCATGCTAATGCAATGTTTTATACAATGAGTGCATAAAGACATCCCCTTAAACATGGCAGTGAAGTGTTATAATAAATCACAGCAGGGAAACAGTGTCTGGGTTCTGACTGCTTTCCTTGTTCTCTTGGGTTGCTTGTGAAAAGGTCTGCAGTTTTCCCAAACACAGGTGTTCTTTGTCACAGAATGATGAGACGGCAGAATAAACCATAAACCACAGAACATAAAAATTTTTTTTTTTACCCCAACTGTTTGAATCTCACTCTTCTGTTTTAACTGAACCCCTCTTGCCAAGCAAAGTACTTTTTAATTATTAAAAAGGGAAAAAAATGTTTTCAAAGTTTGCTGCAGACTAGTGGGCTTAATTCCTGATAAATTTGCAGCTGCATCAGCAAATTCAAATGTCTTGTCTCAAAACTACAGGAGAAACTTTCCAAGCTTCTCTGTGTGATAAAATAGCTTTGCAGTATGTACAGTAAGCCAGTATTTCGGGGTGGGGAATTACTGTCAAGCTTAAGAGCTGGTGTTTTTCTTCTACTGCATACGGTATTTGAATAAATCGATTCTAAAAATGACTTTTTGGATGGTGAACATACATCTGTTTATTATTTAAAATACCTTTTTTTATTTGATTTTTTACATTGTCATGTGGAAAAAAGCCATTGGCAGAAGTTTGTCCTTGCAGTGGGAATTCTGGGACGTAGTGGCCTTAACTTAGATTTTGGTATTTCCCTGAATTTCCTCCAGCACAAATCACCAGATTTTCAGCCTTTTTAGGAGTACAGTGTGATGTTTGATTCCAGGATTTTTAACATATTTAAGTGAGTATTAATTCTCTTGCTAAAATATGGATTGCAGGGTGGAAATCAAGGTTAGCTTGGCAGTGTTCCTCCAACCTCCACATGAAGACCATTCTGTGTGTTGATCCACACTGCCTTGTAAAAGCATAAACCCCACTTTAACATGCGCAACTTCATTGTTTTTTAATAGAATATCATGTTACAGACCAACATAAACTTGCGTTATAATACAGTGGTATAAAAATAGGGTTTAGCCCTGTTTACTCTTTTACTACTAAATAAAATTTAGGCCAACCAACTGCCTGCAGGAGTCACCTAGTTCATAAAAACCTGTCTAATTTTATCTCAGTATAAATATTGTGTCTGGTGAAGGCCTCAGAGGTTTGTTGAAGAACATGAGGGAACAAACAGCATCGCGGAGGCCAAGAAACACAGCAGGAAAGTCAGGTATAAAGTTGGGAAGAGGTTTACAACAGGGTTAGGTTCTAAAACAATAAATAACGTAAAGAGCTACAGAGATCCACAGCTCAGGTGAGAGAATCTGTCAATAGGCATAGGTACAGCGTTTGAGAAAGAGTGACAAGAAAGTCATTGTTAAAAGAAAGCAGGGACTTTTATGGCTAACATTTGCCACCAGTCACGCAGTAAACATGTGAAAGATGCCCTAGTCAAATAAGACTAAACCTTTTGGCCTACAAGCAACATGTTATATATGGACAAAAAAATATATATAACAAAAACTTAAAGCTGAACATCACCTTAAACATACAATCACTGTGGTGAACCATGGTGGTGGTATCATCATGCTGTGGAGGAGTATTTTTTGCAGCAGGAATATAGTCGAAGTAAAGATGGATGGAACTAAAGTGGGGCAAATCTGGAAGAAAACATGTGAAACCTGTTAGTCTTGAGTCCAGGATGGAGGTTCACTTTCCAGCAGGACAGTAATGATAGAATTACAGCCAGAGCGAGAATGGAATGATTTAGATAAAAGCTGTTTGAACAGGTGAATGTGGCATCTCCAAGCATCCAGAAATTGTATCTAAAGATGGACCAGACCTGTGAAACCCAGCTATTCTTGCTCTGATGTCTTGTCTGTATTTCTGTTTTGTTTTACCATGATGACACACAAGAACACAGTGTGTTTGAGGCATCGACTTAAAATTCATCCGCAGGTCTGTCTGCAGATTATTCTAATGATGTGCATTAACCTGTCAGATGTTTACAAAACCATCCCATTATCATTTGAGAAAGCCCAAATGGGCAATCTTAGTGTATTTAACTTTCTGAATTTTAGGTAAGTAAAGAGTAATCTTAAGCCTGTTTTGCTCTTTCATTTTTTTAGCTTTTAACAAAGAAATATTTTTGTTAATCCTAACTAAAATAAAACGGGAAATATTTAGTCAGATTTAATATCAGGCATTGAGGGAAAAAAGGTTTTTTATTACAGCATGTGTAAACATCTGGTTTCAACTGTAATGTCTGTCTAACATAGAGCCAGCTACGTCCTATTATTTTTTTCTTTGGTGTTCCAGCATAGACTTTGTGAGTGTACAGCAGAAAGTGAGGCTTCACATAAAACAGTAATGGTTTAGACAACAGCAAGACAACGACCCAACAGCACCATCATTACCTGCTTCTTTCTGCAAAAAGAAAAACTGTCAAAGCTTGAAAGAAATTGACCTTTGGCTAGCTGGTCATTTTTATGTTTCTGAATCAACACTGTGTGTCCTAAGGTACACTACTCACCTCACGGGGCCAGCAGTGTTCCTAGAAGACCGGCACAATGTGACCACTGAGTGATACTCTTGTTTTGAGACTTTACCTGACGCATTTCACGTGTCAGGTATTGCTGCCAGCAGTATCCAAAGGCTCACTGACAGCCTAATGCTACTCTGGGAAGAGATCCTGCAATAAAGCATCTGCTTTCTCTCTGGAGGTCAACCAGGGAGTCAGAACTGTATACAGTATGAGAGTCATACACCTACTACTGAGCTGTGCTGAGTTATTCCCACAAGTTGGATCATGTGATTCTAGTTCCTATTTTTTGTAGATGTGTTTTCAAATTCGTTCCTCAGTGGGCTTCGTGATCTTTAATTGAACTGATCATTAATGCCATTTTTAAACATCAACCCTTGTCAACTTGTCTTTCACTGTGTTACTGTTATATATTGTGGTAGAGTTGGACCCAAATGCAGACATGACATTGGTAGACGCATGGTGGTGAGAAGTTACTGAAAGTGGCACAAGGAAAACAGGACATGGAACCAGAGTGAGGGCAACAGAAGAATCCATTAGTGAAAGATCTAAACCAGTATGATGTGAAAGGGTAGCCCCAGAAGTTGGTGCGTGATTGATAACTTCTTTGTGATTGATTGCCATCATCATTGATTGCCATCATTCAGTCTGTCCCGTCTTCATCCATCTCAGTGTGGTTTGGCTCATCCACAAAACAGGACAGGTCCAGACTGCAACGAATAATCAGGTCTGCAGAGAGAATAATCAGGGCTGACCTTCCCTCCATCCAGGACCTATACAGGTTTAGGGTCTGGAAAAGAGCTGCCAAAATCTCTGCAGACCCCACACACCCTGCACATAAACTGTTTAGAGTTTTACCTTCAGGCCGTCGCTACAGAGCACTGTTTACTAAAACCAGCCGCCACAGAGACAGTTTCTTCCCCCAGGCTGTTTCTCTGATGAACATTTAATAGAGTACCAAACAACTGCATACTGAAGTTGCAAATGCACCTTTGTATATATGTATATGTAAGGACATACAGATATATTCATAAATATACCTTATAACGCATTAAACAAAAACAAAAAAAAAACCCAGAGAGCAAAGTGTACCGGAGTCAAATTCCTTGTTTGTATGTACAAACTTGGCAATAACGCGGATTCTGATTCTGATTATTCCTTTGTTGTAACAATGCCTCTTGGCAATAATCAGATACCAATGCAAAGCCCGTTTTATTTCTCTATAAATTGTTCTATATTTGTAAAGAATATGCATCAGTTGAGCAGCAGAGCGGAGTTGTGTTAACTCCTGATAAGCCTTTGCAAACATCTCTGCAAAGCCCAAACACCTTTTAGTGGAGGCAGTGTAATGGTGTGGGGAGACATTGCTGCATTTCTGCATTTCCTTGCTGGAAAAAAAACAGGTTTGTCATTAATAGGGAATTTCTGAAAGCAGACTGATTTCACGATGAGATTCTGCAGCCATTGGCAATGCCATATTTCTACAGTTTGAAACAGATCTCTATCCTCAAAAATAACAGTTCAGAGCAGGGTTAATCAGAGACTAACCTTTAGAAATTGAGGGAAGAGAACAGAATGACTTGCCTAAAGTTCTGACCTTCAGCTCCAGTGAACACCTGTGGGATCAGTTTGGGTGTCCTGAAGGGATTGCCGTCCCTCAGCAGGGTGTGACAGAGCTGATTACCAGCATGAAAAGTAGATGCCAAGCTGTTTGCTAAAGGAATACATTGTTAAATTGCAAATATGCCTTCTTTCTTTAACATCAAACCCAATCCAATAAAAAAAACACCAAACAAGAGTCAATAGCAGAAAAAGCTGTCTGGCATCCACAGTGAGGAGTTAGCAAATTTCCATGGACTCCACCCACTCAGCTGCTCAATCAGTACAATGTGTTTCCTTACAAAGTTGAAACCCTTGAAAGGGAAATAATTTATAGTTTCTGTAGTTAACATACAGGAACATAATTACTCAATAAAAGCATTATTTAATTAAAAAAGTTATTAATTCTAAAACTTGTCCTTGTTGTTCATTTTAAACAGGCAATTCAAGCAAAGCATTGAAAGCATCAACGCATCTGCTGGCCACAGATGTTGTCTTAGATGGAAGAATATGAATCAGCCAGTAGCAGCACATTTTGCAAGATAAAACATCAATCTTGAAAAAAATAAATCGGTAAGCATTTTTTTTTAGTTGCTAAATTACAAATGGAGCTAACTTGTTAGTATTTGGTCTTATAATTTTTTAAACCCTGTCAGCATAGCAATTAGCTTGGCTTTTAGTGTGACTAAGTTTATAAAAGTCAAGATTGACTTAAAAAATATTAAAGAGCGGGTCAAATCGACCACCCCCCCATACACACGCACACACACACACACACACACACACACACACACACACACACACACACACACACACACACACACACACATATTAAATTAATTAATTTAATTAATTAATTAAAACCCCTGAGCCTTTTTTAAGTTCTGGCTGGTTTGTGTTCCAGATAATTATTCCAGTGGATTATTTTATACATGAAAAACAAAACATTCTTGCATATACAATAATACAAACAATGTTTGTATTTCCTTTATGTTTTTATTTTTTATAATTTCACGCAGATTACTTTAATGTGACAATGTCACACAGTAACGTTAATAGCAGCACTGCACTGGCGGCTGTAGGCGGGTCTTCAAGCCATAGCTCCAGCCATCAGTGAAACCTTGGAAACACAACAGTTTTTGTGCCGAGTAGAGGGAGACCGAGAGGAGTGGAGCTGCGCCACCTGAAAAGAGCCAGTGGAAAAGGAGCATAACTGTATGTGCTCTTTTTCATCCTATAGACTGGAAAACTGGCTTAGAGCTTATTTGCTTAGCTGTCTTTCTCTCCTAAATGAAGCCAATATAGGAGCTACTACTGCCATTAACCTTTTACTTTATTTTAATATAGAAAGTAATCCTGAATCAGTGCTTCTGTGATTTTTGTGTGTATGCTCAGTCTTCTCAATTCCCCAGTTGGTCATGGCAGATGGAGTTAGGTTCTGCTTCTGCTGGAGGTTTCTTCTTGTCAAAGTGGAGTTTTCCTTTCCACTGTCGCTACATGCATGCTCAGTATGAGGGATTGCTGCAAAATCAACAACACAATGCAATCTACAGTCCTCTGTCGCTACATGCTCATCCAGGAAGAGTGACTGCTGCAAGTCACTGACTTGATGCAATCTGCTGGGTTTTCTTAGATAGAAAACTATTTAACCATTTTGAATAATAAACTGAACTGGACTGTACTGTTTGATAACTAGGATCAATATAAATGTATGTACTTAATTTAGAATCTCTGTTGTAAATTGGCACTATATAAATAAAATTAATAGATTTTTTTACTAGGCCCCTTAAATCATGTATTTCTATATTACTATTTCTAAATTGCAATTATTTACTCAATCTACTATCCTCTCTCATGCTCATAAACTGAACCGTTCTACTTTTTGTTTGATTCACCATGTGTCGAATCACCACGTGTCTGTAAAACTGAGGGGACCTGTGCTTCCTCTTTTATCCCTGTTCCCAACCCACTTTACTGTACATGCCCCACTTATCATAACTGCCTTTCAATGTAGCTGCGTGCTTAGATGAGGATTTAACTTTGGCTTCACTCACGCAGGAAGCTGCCTCTCGCACTTTGATCATCCTAAATTCATCCTGCAAACACTGCATTAAATATTGATCATGGTACCTTTTACACACACACACACACACACACACACACACATATATATATATATATATATATATATACAGACAGACAGACAGGGGTTGGACAATGAAACTGAAACACCTGGTTTTAGACCAAAATAATTTATTAGGGCCTCCTTTTGCGGCCAATACAGCGTCAATTCGTCTTGGGAATGACATATACAAGTCCTGCACAGTGGTCAGAGGGATTTTAAGCCCTTCTTCTTGCAGGATAGTGGCCAGGTCACTACGTGATACTGGTGGAGGAAAATGTTTCCTGACTCGCTCCTCCAAAACACCCTAAAGTGGCTCAATAATATTTAGATCTGGTGACTGTGCAGGCCATGGGAGATGTTCAAATTCACTTTCATGTTCATCAAACCAATCTTTCACCAGTCTTGCTGTGTGTATTGGTGCATTGTCATCCTGATACACGGCACCGCCTTCAGGATACAATGTTTGAACCATTGGATGCACATGGTCCTCAAGAATGGTTTGGTAGTCCTTGGCAGTGATGCGCCCATCTAGCACAAGTATTGGGCCAAGGGAAAGCCATGATATGGCAGCCCAAACCATCACTGATCCACCCCCATGCTTCACTCTGGGCATGCAACAGTCTGGGTGGTACGCTTCTTTGGGGCTTCTCCACACCGTAACTCTCCCGGATGTGTGGAAAACAGTAAAGGTGGACTCATCAGAGAACAATACACGTTTCACATTGTCCACAGCCCAAGATTTGCGCTCCTTGCACCATTGAAACCGACGTTTGGCATTGGCATGAGTGACCAAAGGTTTGGCTATAGCAGCCCGGCCGTGTATATTGACCCTGTGGAGCTCCCGACGGACAGTTCTGGTGGAAATAGGAGAGTTGAGGTGCACATTTAATTCTGCCGTGATTTAGGCAGCCGTGGTTTTGTGCTTTTTGGATACAATCCGGGTTAGCACCCGAGCATCCCTTTCAGACAGCTTCCTCTTGCGTCCACAGTTAATCCTGTTGGATGTGGTTCGTCCCTCTTGGTGGCATGCTGACATTACCCTGGATACCGTGGCTCTTGATACATCACAAAGACTTGCTGTCTTGGTCACAGATGCGCCAGCAAGACGTGCACCAACAATTTGTCCTCTTTTGAACTCTGGTATGTCACCCATAATGTTGTGTGCATTTCAATATTTTGAGCAAAACTGTGCTCTTACCCTGCTAATTAAACCTTCACACTCTGCTCAAGGTATGAGATGCTTGAAGTTCTGCACAGATCTGATCAAAGCAGATTATTGAAAATGCACGATAAGGTTAACACAACTTTTATTAGCAAGATCACTTGGAGAAAGAAATAACAGCCTTGCGGGAAATGTACACATCCCATCACACTTTACATACTTTTCAGTTTATCATAACAATGTGCATGCACTGTTGCAAAGTGGAAGGGATAGAATTGCATTAATCACCGATGCAGTTGTTTTGAAATGGATCATCCGCTTCACTGCCCAGGGCAACACAAACATTTGACAAGTTTACAAATTACAAATCTACCTGTTAGCTGCAGCTGGCTAATAACTTTCAATTTATTTAATTTATAGCTTCCAAGTCCTTCACAATTAAAGTTATGCTTCCAATTCATTCACAATTAATGGTATATTTCAGCGTTTTTTGAGGACTCTGGTAGGTTCATCTCTAGGTTAAAATCTGTGTTTAGACTGTTCACACCTTAACTGGATATTATCTCTACATAGAATCAAGATTCTTTCAAACCCAGTTTGATATTTACAGTACATATATCTTTATTCTCTTCATAAAAACACAAAGAAACATTCTTTTTTGGTAGAAAGACTACCATACACTAAAACAAGTCCAAAAAGCAGAATATGAGGGCCAAATTACTATTTAGTGATTCAGTTACATTTGTGAAAAAAGAGGGATTTTAATTTTCTAAATGTTTAGTACTGCATAAAGTCTGTATTTGTGTCTGTCGCTATTTCTATTATTTATGTCTAAATCTATCAAAAACAGCTTTTAAAAAGCACAAGATGTTAAACTGAATATATGTTTTTTTGTTTTCAGTGGTTCTTATAGGTAATATAATAAAAACTTAGTTTCCAAAATGGGTATGTTTAAGGCAGTGTGTCAGTGAGTATGAGGTTGATGGGACTTGGAGGAAGGGGCTTGCCCAGGGCCCTATTAAAGCAAGGACCTCCACTGCATTATGGTATAAAAAAGGTCATTGAGCAAGACTCTGAGGAATCAGATCTGGCTTGATTTCTTCCCTGTTGTGGTGTATCTGTGGAACTAGAATTGTGTTATAAGACATTGAAAGACACCTGCAATAACCTTAATACTAATTCAACAGGTGCCAAGTCATTCATTTACGCAGTTACAGCTAACTAATTACACAGCCATCAGATTACAAGCAAACCAACAACTTTCAGCTGACTGCATGTGAGGATATTGTGAAAAGCACCATTGAAGATTATTGTGTCTAATAACATGTACACAATTTAATTGTGCTTTCCATTGTGCAGGTAAAGAGTGGGCCTCTTACACTTTCACTATGGTATCATTAATCATTTATTTTTTATTTTAAATATTACAATAAATATACTACATATGGACATTGGCTTTGGTAAGAGTTACAAGTTCATCATTATGTTTTCCTCCACTTCACACACTTGGACATGACCTTTCTCATCCCATCCGTGGCACCACAAAACGGATGTATCCTGACGAAACGGAGCGCCGAGTGGAGATCATGTGGCTCAAACAAACTTGTAACACGAGGAAAACAACTTTACAGTTTCATGCATACAGATAGGTTTTAATGCTTCAAAAGAGATACAGGAGTGGATGGCCACAGTAAACTTGAATTTATTGACAAAAAAACCAATATGATCCTCAATCCTCTTCACCCTTAAACACAGGGTTTTTTTCTTTTTTTGACAAGACTGTGAAAACAATAACAGACATTACAAATGGAAATCTACAAAATAAAACAAAGCAACGGCAGCATTGATGCCAGTTCTGGAAATTTACAAAATAAAAGTTTTTTTTTGTTGTTTTTTTTTTGCTTTTTTGTCCGGTTCATTGAGAGCAAAGTGATAAATGTAGGTGTGCTGCAACACCGTGAACAATAGAGCCAAAGATCTACAAGCATATTGAGTTATCTTAACAGAAAGGGTTCAAGTCACATAAAGATAAAAAAAAAGGAAACAAAACAAACCTATGTATAAAGAGCGGTAAAAATTCTGTGGTAGATACTAGTGGTCATAAGCATAGAGAGTGCATAGTTTGAACAAAAAGCATTAAGACATGAGGAAAACCAACAAAGCATGAGCAACATTTTCTAGAAAGGCTAATTTGGTGACTTTTCAGGTTATTTCTCATACAAAAATGACTCCGAGTCACTTAAAGCAGAATATTTAAGTGAAAATCCTTTGGATAGGGTGCAATATATCCCTTTTGACCCATCACATGTCCACTTTGCCAACTTCACCAGCCCAATGTGGAGCAGGAGATCTGCACTTAAAACCAAAACAGGGGTTAGGGGGGGGGTCTTTTTCTCCCATCCTTCCAACATTTGGTACAGTCCGGTATCAGGCACGTCTCATCTGTGCGGTCCATTGAGCAGGTGGTAACACGGAGAAAAGGCATGCAGAAAACTTAACGGAGGGAAGCAGCTGCAGCAGAGATCCGTCTCGGGAATCGAGTCAGCGGGGGGCTGCCGAGCGATGGGAGTATTGGCACAAGTTTTTCTTTTATTCAAACAACACAAACTAGAAAAATACATAGCACCACAGAGGAGAGAAAATAGCACCTAGGTTTTGGTTTCTTTGTATTTTCATTACCGTCCACTGCACAGTAAGATGAATATTTCAGCAAAAAGTACAGAAGCATTTATTAACTTAATTACATTTCCACCAAGGTGGGGGTTTTGTTCAGAGGGTACAAAATGAGGAATGTATTGTACTTTATATCACAGAGCATATTTTTGTCTTTTATTTCCAATCTGTTCTTAAATTACAAAAAATAAAAGTGTGCTCCACAAAGACAGAACTCCCAATTGTTTTTTTTCTTTTCAATTTACAAATGAAATATCCTTGTTTTGGATGTGTTTCTATGATTTTAGAAGTTACTTGTTCGACTACCTTACAATTAGTACAGTCACATGCATGTTTTGAAGCCAGAAGCAATAAACATTACCAGGAAAAATATACAGAATGTACTTACAAACATAAAAAAAATACTTATATATATTTATATGTATATAAATATATAATGTCCATTCCAAAGAGAATGGGAAGACAATTATGAACAAACAAGAAAACAAAACCAAGAACAGAGAAGTGGCAAAAGGCAGGGAGATGAAAGATGGAGGGTTGGGGGCATGAGATCAAAACGAAGTCGAATAGGATGGTGTCTGCGGCAAATGCTGCATCTCTCTGGAACGGCTGCAGCACTCAGGATTGCCTTTGCTGTTTCAGACCAAAGA
This sequence comes from Crenichthys baileyi, assembly GCA_036173005.1. Lineage (NCBI taxonomy): Eukaryota > Metazoa > Chordata > Actinopteri > Cyprinodontiformes > Goodeidae > Crenichthys > Crenichthys baileyi. The sequence goes on along the minus strand of JAHHUM010001186.1, from coordinate 454,078 downwards.
ATCAAAATCAAATGTGATGACATAGGGCTAAGACTGTGTGTGTAGGAGGAAGGAAGCGAACTCCAGTTTCAAAACTTGCATGTGATAAAGAAGGCACACTGAGGTTTAGAGGTTATTTTCTCTTTTCCGTTAGATTTTCATTGTATTCCTGACATAATTCTATTTGACTTGTGTCGCTTTATGGAAACAGTTTTTTACAAATAGCAAAGTCCTGTTATTTTTCAATTGTTCAATTGTTTTTTTTTCTTTCTGAGAAAACAAAAGTAGGTTTTTTTTTTCTTTTTTTTCCTCCATTTGCTTGGTGAAAGGTCTCAGCCGATGTAACAGACGGGTCCAACTTCAAATCCGAACTTCTGTGTGGAACCACCAAAATCGTTGAACATGATGTCCACAAAAGGCACTTGCTCCACCTTCGGTGTGTTGATCTCAAGTACTGTCTTTTCGTAGCCCTTTTTCAGCTGTCAAGAGGGGAGAGCAGCACAGTGGAAGGTAGAATTAATGCCAGAATAAAAACAAAAGAAATGAGATGCTTTTTTAGGGATCTAACTGACTGAGCAACTTCAAAAGGCAACAAAACACAGTTCCCTGACTTTTTTCATCTTAGGAACACCACCAATACAGAGTGGTTTCAATAACTTACCGCACAGCCATCGACCACGGCGCGGATGTAGGGGTTGTTGTCATACGACATCTCCTCATCATTGGAGCCCAGGAAGCGGATGGCCTTGTCGTAGTTGTCTTGCTCCTGGTTGTGCCACGCCACTGATTGGTAGCAGTTGTACGTCATGTTCTGTCGGGCCGCGGCGCTCAGGAGCCGGAGGAAAGTCATCTGCACCACGCCAATGGGGTTGCCCTCAGCGTCTGCATAGGAAAGCTGGGATGAAAAATAAAAAAACAGAAATGAAATCTAGCATTCAGCTTTAACCCCAGGACAGGAAAAGAAGAAGGTAAACGAGGGGTGCAGGAACAAATTTCCAGCTGACACTACATCCAAGTTGGATTTAATTTTGGTTTTCATACACTATTTTCAGTAATTTAGAGCAACCCTATATAAACTACATAAATCTATGTACACATCTGTAAGTATAAAGGATCAGGCTGGTGTTAGTCAGCTCAGGGTCTCCCATGAAAAGACTCAAACCTTAATGAGCATGTTAATCTCCTTAACAGTCATCTTTGACTCACCACTGAAAGCTGTCACTATTATTGTTAACATTATATTGTTGTGTCCTTGTCTTCGGCACTAGTTTAGACAAACATCAATCGCAGATGGATCTCATACCTATCCAACTTTAGGTGTTTGTAATGATACCATTAATGTCAGCGATTTAAAGTATCAGTTTAGATTTCTTTAGGTGGGCTTCTGTGGTGTATTTATAAGTAGTCACTAGCTTTATGTCTGAACAACCTCAATTTGGAGAAACAGAAATTTAAACCCAGTCCAGCTAACACCTAGTCACTCCGGGGCCAAACCAAAGTGGATTTTTACAAAAACTCCAAACTTTTTATTTGGGTTAAAGCAAATTCTATTAGGTTGCCTTTAATGGTGCTTAGAGGAAATCTGGGGTTCAGTTATTTGCATGGTAGGAAGAATGAATTGTCATATAGAGCTAAAGAGAACATACAACTAAAAGATTGAATTTATAAGCACTTTGATATTTGATTCCGAAAAAATCATCTACAAGGGGGAGAGTAGTGGAACAAAAAACGAGATTTTTCACTGTGAACTTAGGCTAATGACAGTGAACCAGAAATAGCTGTAGATGGGAGCTTTTGCTGTGTTCCATTTAGTTACAATGTGGATCAGGGAATGGCATTGTATTTGGCTTTTCCACCAAAGAGGTTCCGGTTGTTAACGAGGGATGATCCTAAATGGTTCTGTAAAAGCCTGTTTGCTTTTCCACAACCTGAGAGCCAAGCCAAGGTCATTTTATGTTATTATAAATATCTCAATAGGTTGTTGTTTGATCCTCCCATGGAGAGATTGAAATGTTGTGCCCCACCATGGATAGAAACATCCAAACCGCAGCTCTACAAGCCTGACGCGTGCCGATCCAGCAAGAGTTACTACCTGGCCACCTAACCCCCTCCATGCACTCAGGGCAGCCAACACCGCTTTTCTGTTCGCTGTCTGCTCATACACGCATTGATGTGTATATTAATGGCAGTTAGTGGTAACCGGCACACTGACCCACTTAAACTTTAGTTAATTTAACATGACGGATCATTTCAAAATGAACTGTGCAATGATAAGATACAGTCAATTTACGTTATTCTGATGCTAATGTGACATTTTACTACTGGTAAAGTGGTGTGTTTATATTGTTTTTATGTTTTATATTTGACCCATAAAAACAAAACTCCAAAACAAAAAGTCCAGAGTTTTTAACATGGCACTCACAATGTTTTAACTGGCAGCTGTTCCCCATGAGCCCGCCTCTAGATCTTAACAAAAGTGGTTCTTTCTTCTATTTCAGCATCAAACTAGTGCTAGATTTTTAGTGGCCAGAACCAGAATTTGTCTGGGCTGAAACACAAAACACTGCTGCTTAGTAAGCTCTAGAACCAGTTAAGAACTGGAACTGGTTTGGTGGAAAAGGCCAAAAAAACAACTAAATTCAGTATTAAATTTTTTGTTTTTATTTTGGCTATCACTAGGGTTTATATGCTAGGCAGCCATATTGGATTTTGAGGTCAATGTTGGTGAGAAACCTCTGGCTTTAACGGATCTTTCTGTTAATCCACATTGAAACTTCGGTATCCTCTGAGTAAAAATGGAGCACATGTTTAAATCATATATTTTATCTAACTATGGAGTGCCAATGAATAAGAATGATTTTTCTTTTTTATGAAAGAAAACTAAAGAAGTGCAAATATTGTTACACTACTGGTTTAAAGTGTTTGATAGTATGGTTGTATTTGAAAAACTTAATGAGTTGTTGCTTGTTGTAAAACGTTCATGAACCTCTACGTCAAATGGTTAATTACATACATGTCTGTGGTTATTTACACTAAAGATTGTTAACAATAACTTTCTGTAAGAAATTGAAACCACAAATCGTTTTATGTAAAACAGTACAGGTCATATGAAGCAAAAGACATTTTTACATAGTTTTGTCTTCTTTGCACCACCTTAGTTTTACTTCAGGTAGTTTTAAAAGTTCTGTTTGCAACATAGAAAATTAGTAGTAAAGGGACACTGACTGATATTGTTCAGTAGAACTATTTATACAGCTCTGTTTAAATAACAGGCTAATGCAAAAGTTATTCAAGTTGTTGCAACATTACAGGAATCCTTTGGATCTGGCCTCTAATTGTATCTTAACATTGAGGTTGTTCAGAAGATTATCTACCGCATGGAAGATACTGACTGCTGACAACAACCCCACCTAACCTCACTTCAAGAAACCCAAACTATTCCTTAAAAGCACTCAGACTGTTACTCCTCTTAAAAAATAAATCATCTGGTCATTCTTGTCTTCACAATTTAATGCACTTTGAGTGCCTTGTTGCTGAAAAGCGCTATATAAATAAACTTGACTTGACTTGACTTGACTAATGCACTTGCAAAAAGAGGCTAAGTCCTAAGTTCTTAATTCAGTTCAAATCTGCTTTATGCTTCAAAGTAGAAGTGAATCTTTATTTAGTTGTTCTTTATTTGTTGCACACAATTGCTATATTTTCTTAATACATGTACTGTATGTCTGTTACTGTATGTAAATTGTTACTTATACTACAAGGGCAGATGCAAGCTGCTAAAGCTTATTAACTGATATCAGTAACTTTCCAGTAAAAAGTTTGACCTATTATCTGAATAATTCAACTAATAATTATTTGACCACTTTTTGCACTAATACACTGTATAGAACACTGAAACTTTAGCCAAAGATGGTCTGAAAGAAAAGTATCTCCCCTGTCCTGACACAGTTGCACAATGTAAATTTTACGCCCCTCATCCTAATATTCATGTACTATACAAAACTAAAAAAACTCATGGCAGGTTCGGGACTTTTAGAAAACTGGTGAATATTTTATAATACCAACCTGATTCCTCACTGACATATAGGTATAGTTTGTATGTATGTAATTATGTCCAGCATCATATAACAATGATACTGTAAAAAAAGAAATGTGGAACATCCATAGAATAAAAAGCAGAACTAAACACCCTATTTAAATACTTGATGAATTTGTGCAGAATCTAAAACCCACAGAAGTGTTATTCTCAAAATAGGAAATACGTGGTAGTAATGACATGTTAATTGCCTTATAATTATCTCAGAATCCCCCCTACCCACTTTCATGCTCATATTGCAAAAAATGAGATACATCCCATTAAGATGATTATAGGGCTTCATAATCCAGACTGATTAGATACAACTGGAACCAGTCCCAGTTGATCCAGTTTATTTTAATGTTCCTAAATGACAATCTGCATACCAACCATCAGGAATCCATTAGATCCACTTCGCCTTGCAGAAAACTTACTGACTGTAGAGCGCATGCTGAATGCGTGCCATGCAACCAGAGCAGCAAACCGTTCCAGTCTTGGTATTTTCCTTCCTGGACTTTTTTTTTGCATATGAGCCAACACTTGCATGCACATGCATATATGACACCCACAGTACTGACAATCAAAATTCATGTCAACAAAGATGAAGGGTTCCTAATCCTTTTTCATTTTCTTAAGTATAAATACCAAACCTCACAATGAGTGATTGATGGATGGATGGAATAATAAGAGATGGGAGTAATGTCTGGATATACAAACAGTTTTTCCATTTTTTTCCAGACAGCATATTAAGCTTATAGATTCACTGCGTCCAATCATCCAGAAGACACAAAGACTTTGTTTCACCACGCAGGCTATCTGAGTATCAGCACTGGGGTTCAGATTCAGGAACAGTTTGGCTACCAGTCTATTTTCTCATGTTCACTGTGTATGCAGCTAAACATCTAGGGAGAAACATTACCTCTTGATCATCACAAGTCAACAGAGACTGGGTACCCAGAAGCTTCTGGGTGGTGACTGAGTGCCCTAACTGCATTGACCTGGAGCTACACTTTACATAGTAGGAATGGGAGTTCGGCTGAAAAGCAGCAGCAAAGACAGAATCCTCAGGTTTAGGATCTTTCTTAAGAAAGAAGTCTGAAGTGATGAACTCATGTGTAAAGGTCATAATGTCAAGGCACTGAGTCACCTAAAAAATGCGCTTTTCACGGAGGAGAGATATGTTGCACCAGATAGCAGAGCTGGGAATTTGTAAACCCAAATTAAAAAAAAAAAAAAAAAATTGCTATCTTTCCACAAACCTCTCCTCCTTTCCTTTTTAGGAGCTTCTCTTCTGTGTTGATGGACTAAAGAAGAATACAGCTTATGCTGAGTCATGCATCTTTATGAATTAATGATCTACAAGCATAGTGCCAGGCTTAATACATACTTCACAGTGCAGAACCAGAACCATGCAGAGTCCAGGCCTCAGCCGGGACTCTGGAACCGCAGGCAGAGCCACTTACCAGTGAACCTCTCTTGTAGTGACTATACCAAGTGCCTGGCGAGTCTTTGGGCCATTTTGCCATTTTGCTCTGTAAAATATAAGAAGTGGTCAGGGAGGGGAAAGGGACCTAAAAGTCAGGCTTACCAGTTTACCACGTTTGAATTCACTGAACCAGGAACCGGGAGTCTCCTTTACCCAGGATGTGAGCCTAGTCTGGGGGCAGGGATCAACAAAAAAGGCAGAGGAGGGGGGAAGAAAGGTTGTGTTAAAGAGAGGAAACAGATTTGACAGAAATCTCACCCAACCTACTTTAACTTATCCTCTTTCTCCTTCTGTTCTCCTCTGATGAATCCTACAGATCTGAAACCCTGCTCAGTGAGATCAAGTAGCCTTACTGGACTACGGCAAAAGGTTTCTGCCCACTACTACAGTATAAACTCCAGCTGGCAGCTATTTCATTTTGAAATATTTATAAGTACAAAGTGATATTAAATGATTGCCCGCCTGCAGAGGCTTTTCATATTGTTGCTTTAGTTTCTGTTGTGCAGGCTGTGTGGTTCTCTGACACAATAACAGTGATTTTTTTAAGTATTCATACCCCTTACATGTTCTCTAAAAAATAAAATGGATTAAGTACATTGACATGCTTTGCTGCAGAAGTTTGAAATTCATCACTACCAGCTTTGCACATCTGAAGACTGAAATGTTCTTTTTTTCAAAATAGCTCAAGCTCAGTTAGACTGAATGAAAAGCATCTATGAACAGCAAGTCTCTCCACAGATTCCATGTTGAAAGAAGCATCCCCACAGCATGTGCTGCTACTACCATACTTCAATGTGGAGATGATGTGTTCAATAAATAGTGTTAAATAGTGTCCACTACATGGCTTGTATCAGTCTGCAAACATGACTTTTTATGGCTTTCATTCAACGATGACGTTCTTCTTGCGTCTCTTCCATAAAGGTTTTTATTAAAACAGTTGTCCCATTAAGTCATCAGATTCTTCTACCCGAGTTGTAGATGTCTGCAGCTCATCCAGAGATCACAGCCCTCTTGACGTTTTCTCTGATTAATGAACAGTGTGAGATGCTCAAAGCTTGGGGATATTTTTTATGACCTAATGCTGCATATAAAGTAATGACATTTTGGAAAAAAGAGTACGCCTAACCACTCCCACTGCAAACACAGGTATAAAAACATCTTATTCTGTAGTTTCTACATGAGGAATCCTTGTACCATCCTCCTCCGCTTTCACCTCCGATTATCACTGTTTTTCAACAGTGCCTTGGGGGCTTCAGGCTTGTCCTGCTTACTAGAAAAGCCACCCTCAACTCCTGCCAAATATCATCAGAGTTTCTTCTTTTTTCTATTTCAATCTTCCCTTTACTTTTGGGTGTTGTCTGCATTAGCAAACTAATTTCTCAGTTAGGTGCTACTTTGTGTCAGTCTGTCATACAAAATCCCAATAAAATACAATTACGTTTGTGGCTGCAACAAGACAAATCGTCGAAAAGTTCAAGGGATATGAATGCTTTAGCCAGACACTGCAATGCTGCTTTTGTCTATGCGGCTCAGGTTTAAATCTGGGCTCTAACATTATTCTGCCATTAAAATCAATGACGTGGCCAACTGGCCACAGCTCCTAACGGTCACAGCCATGACGGTGATGAATGTCTCTATAATTAACAAGCATGGTTTGATAGGAAACTGTCAGCAGTTGCCTAATGCGTTAATGAAGGATCACTTGTCACTGAAAGAAGGCAAGCATTAAACCCCTGCTGCCTTGAAGGGTAACCTTCACTTGTTTTCAGAGGGGATTTAGCAGAGTTTTAACTTCCTGCCTCTCAGCATCTCTAGTGTTGTGTTTTTTATACGCCATCTGGACAGTGTAAGTTAGTGCTCATATAATAACATGTGGGAGGGTTTTTAGCATCAATGCCAAGGTTGGCAGCAGGGTCTATTTTCTCTTCATCGGACAGAAACGAGAAAGCAGCCCATCACCAGGGAGACTATAAAAAGTCTGCTTCATTATTCCGGGCTTAAGCAAACCCCCCTGCCCCTCTGTGGCTTGATGAGTGGAATCATTAAAATGGCTGTAGCACTTGTGCTATTACACAACCCTCAAGTTGTCAGAGACAGTGTTCCTCCACTCTGCTACACTCCTCCCACTTCCACATACTCATGCATAATAAACCAGAAAGTGTTCTCACTGTGTCTGTCACCTGCCATTGCTTTCATATGCGACACAATATTATCTGCTCCATGTCAAAGCAGCATTCAGATAAATAAAAAGACTTTGGGTGAGTTGGAGAGAATGTTGTCTGGTGTTTGTAAAATATAACTGATGCATCATCTCCCACCTCTCCTTGTCACATCACAGTAGGCAATCGAACAGCGGCTAATTATACAGCTACACAAGTCGCAATTCTCTGGTTGTTTACGTTATAAATTCAATGCGCACAGCAGTTAGTCCCATATGTGAGGGCAAAAATAATATTTTCCTTATTTGCAGTGTTCTGCAAACATTCTTTCACTGTCAGTCCTAATGGTAAACTGGAAGTTTTCTTCCTAACCTCTGTGCATACTGTGTTTTCTCGTGTAGAAGTGCTTTGCATGCACACAGCCAGACGTACCCCTTCAGACTTCTTATCTGGGAAGATACAACTCTCTCCACCTGCTGTGAAGTTGCAGTAGACCTTAAAGGAGTCCCGCGAACAGCCCTGGTTTGGATCAATCCAGTATTCGCCTGTAAACATGAGGAAGAGTGTTCGATGTCTGCCCTTTTCTTATTCAGATTAACATGATATCTTTCACTCGATGGGGTACTTTTTAGAATTATATATAATTAACAAGTCTGTATTTTTACATAATTAATCCTTAATTAGAGGGGCAAGTAAAACAAACACCCAAAAAAGAGCTTTATATTAACACTACCTTTGGCTAAAATGAAGCAGTGGGTAAAAGAACAGTAGCATCACATTCTTGTAATAAATTAAATGTTGGAATTAGACCCAGACTGAAGGTTTATCAGTGATCATTAGTAAGTATCCCAGAACAGTCCACTGTTGTTGACACCCTGGTAAAGATGTGTGCAAAAGCATTAAAACAAACTTACTGGTCTTTCCTATTTTCAAGAGTAAGAAATTGACCTTTGTACTATGTCCTATTTATACCCCAGAGAAACAGGAAGTCATGGACTATCAATTATCTGAAAAAGTTCATGATGGGTAATACAGACTTAAAGTTTTATCAAAATATTTTCTGATATGTATTTCGCTAACAATAAAATTGATGCTAAAATGTTTTAAATACCCAGTGCCATCTTTTTGGCAACGCATCTGTCACTGCATAATGTCAGTAACAAACAAAAATGCTGCTCTAAAAATTAAACGTATCCATCATCAAACCTACTATTCTCACATTAATTTTTTTTCCCTGATTGCGATAAACAATACAATATTTTCTCATGACTGTAGGCACTTGAGTAATTACAAGCAAAGCATCAATTACAAAAAATCTTCAAATCTAGATGGATTATAGGAACAGTCATGGGTGCCACTAATTGTGCCACTACCAATTTTGTTAAAAAAGTTGATCTTTTAGGCATTTTTATCCACACTGAATAAATGAACTGAAATTAAATGTAAATTTTTTCCTAGAATTCAGCATATTATGCTTGGGAAATAAAAGATTAATTTATTTTCAGTTTTTGTTACAGAATAAAAATACAGTAAATGCAGCAGACACTGTGTTTTTCCTTCACCTTCCTGTCAACAGAGGAGATTAAGGGATTCAACTATTATGCATAGGTGTTTTTGACATCTTGAGCTGCAGCTGTCATCCTTGTCCAGAGATTAATCATGCAAAGAAATATAGGACCACCTTAGCCAGTTGTGTCCACTTCGGGTCTTCAGGGAACAGTGTCCAGTATGTTTTAGATGTGTCCCTGCTACACCTAATTTAAATGGAAGAGTTGCTTCATTCATTACAAATCAGTTGTGCTGACCCCGGGCTAGCGCCCTCAAGAACTGTTTTTGGACACCACTCACTAATGCTAACCAGAAGTTGAAATAATGCAGCTGTTGCTAATGGAGTTAAATAATTATTGTCATTGTTTTCCTCCAGCGGGTTGAATTTTGCAGATTTGGACAACTATTAACAATGGCATAAACAAATTGAATTCAGTTTGGTTGTAGCTTTTATCCAAATCCACTGTAAACTTGTAGTAAAATTTCCAAACTGCAAAATAAAAATAAAAATGTACTTTAAGGCGCTAATAAGATGCATATACAGTTTACGTAATTCAGTGGAGGGTTTCTGGCTACTCCTCTATTTAAAGAGACATATTCCTGAATAATGTATTTTATTTGCTCTACCTAAAACCCTGTTACATTTTCTCCAACATCGACCTAAATGTAAAGTGTTTGATATTGTGAGCTTCACTGTTTGGGTTTTTTCTCCCAGCTGCGTTCGCTCCATATTCATTCCTTTGATTTTTCCATTAATATTAAAAAAATATCGCAGCATGTATAGTGTACAGAAATGTGAGATTTCAGTATTAATAACATAACACACTTATATGTGCCATGGTTTCTAAAACAGTTCTCTTTCACTGAAGCGAAATTAATGATTCAAGAGCAGGATATAAATATAGAGGAGTAAAAACAGAACATGACACAAACCATCAGGGAATTCAGGGTGGGACAGCTGCAGGTCTTTGCAGGTGCGAGCCGGGTTGCTCTGTGTGCCCAGCGGATGTTTCATCTGCTCGATCTCTAGCTTCAGCGAGTTGAGCGACCCGAAGATCTCCTCCATGCCATCGTCATAGTCCTTGTAGTTTGCATCCATGGCGGCATCGTCCACCATCTGGCTGGCGTCGATGTTCCTACGTGTTCTGCCCTTCATAGGAGCATGAATGGGGAGTGGGTGGATGACGTCGCCAGGAGGGCCCTGTTGCGGAGAGATGGACAGAGACACAAAAAACAGTTAAGACACAAAGTAGGTGTTTGTAAACACAGGCACACAATGACGATCCTGTTGTTTTTACTCACAGGAGGGCCAGGAGGACCAGGGGTACCAGTCTCTCCTTTTGGACCTGTTTGACCCTAAGGAAGAAAAACCGCAAACCAATGATTATTCATGATACATACTTGTTATTGCATCTGATGTAATACAGGTTTCAGAAAATCACTCACAGATGACCCTTTGGCTCCTTTGGGACCTGGAGGACCCTAAAGACCGAAACAATATCAAGCAATCAATAGGACAGTGGTTGTTATCAGACTAATAAGAAGAATATAGACTTACAGGTAAGCCGGGAGGTCCAACAGGACCAAGGGGACCTGTAGGACCAGCAATGCCCTAATGGAGAGAAAACAACATGTAAATACCCAGGCTTGCTTACACCCCTGAATGAAACATTATCGACCAGTTTATAATAGTAAAAAAAGGCATCTGTCTGCTAAAATTGTTAAATTAAAATTTCAGAAGTTTGGAAAAGACTGAGAGAGAGAGAGAGCTAATTGCTAATGTAGTGTTGCTCTCCTCTGGGCTGTGTTGCTTACAGTATCTCCTTTGGGACCAGAAGCTCCTGGAGGGCCGGGAAGACCTCTGTCGCCCTTTTCTCCCTGTTCACCTGGGGGTCCAATCAGACCAATGAGACCTGGATGGCCCTGAGTACAGAAAACACCGTAGGCATGTTAATAACACAACTGTCAACAATAAATCAGTTCAAACATAAATAAATCTATCTGGCACACACTCTAAACATGAGGTGCCAAATTGACAACCAGAGGCTAATGAATCTCATCAGGTATTGAACAAGGTCATTAGTTTTGATGTTACGCTGGTGCTCTAAATTATTTAGGTTACTTTATTGGGTACTGGTGGTATTTACTTTCTCTCCTTTAACACCGGCATCTCCTTTCAAACCAGGTAAACCAGGAGGGCCCTGTCAGAGAAATAACAGTTATTTAGATCACACCCTGCTGCATATTTCAAAGGGAACAGCAAAGCCAAGCGGATAAATTTACCCACCATAGGTCCAGGAGGTCCATCTGGGCCTGGAGAACCAGGCAGTCCTTGCTCACCCTTCAAACAAATTTCAGTTATTCAGAATTTTCAACATGCCAACATTGTGACTTCTTTATGTTTACCTTTTAGCCAGAATTGTTTTTTATAAACGTTGTATTTTTACAATACCAAACAAGTGTAAATAAGGTGTACTTACAACTGCTCCAGGGATACCCCTTAGTCCTTCAGAACCAGGCTTTCCAGGTGATCCTTGAGGGCCCACAGGGCCTGTTTTTCCCTGGGGACCTTCAATGCCAGGCTCTCCCTTTAAGGTTACAATACATGTTTTATTCCTACTAACCTAAGGATTATTTTCACAAATATATAAAATAAGAATTGTAGAACATTTTTACATTCAGTGAGTTACCTTTGCTCCTTTCTCTCCTTGTCTTCCCTCAGGCCCTGGTGCTCCAGGAGGCCCCTATTTAAATTAAGAATTGACAAAGATTATTGAAGAATAATACAAAAGTATAGAATCTGAGAACTTTTTTTTTGTTAAAATAAGATTGAAAGACATCCAGGAAGTACTTACTCTCTTTCCAGGTGGTCCAGAAGGACCAGATTCTCCAGTGGGTCCAGGTGAACCCTAGTTTAAAATAAAAACGCAGCCATTAACAGTTTTCAGCAAAAACCTAGCAGTTTTACTTTTTACAAGTGACAAAACCACTCACAGGCTGACCGGCCTCTCCATCGTCTCCCTTATCACCAGCTGGACCATCTAAACCCTGAATTACAAACAAACAGAACCTTGGTCAAAAAGGATTATTTAAACAATCTAAACACAAGAGATTAGATAAAATCAGTCATGCTAATATTTACAGCTGGACCGGGCTCTCCTGGGGGCCCAGGGTCTCCAGGGAAGCCACTCGGACCCTGATAATTAAAAAGAAAAAAACAGCATTAGTCTTTTTGGACTTGTACATTTAAAGTCTGCACAGGACAGATCATCTTGGCCATGGCTTTATAGTATAAAAGTAATTCATATATCTCAAGGCAGATTAGAACCTACAGGGCTGCCCTTAGGGCCATCATCTCCAGGTGGACCTTTAGGGCCAGGAGGTCCTGCAGCACCAGCAGGACCAGCCTCTCCCTTCTCTCCACGCTCTCCTCTTGGACCCTGGTATAAAATAAAAAAAATATGAAACAGGTGAACAAAACAGAGAGAGCTGCAAGAAAGCAATGGCTTACTATTTTATTAAGCTCTTAGATGTCAAATGTAAGCTTTTCACAAACAAGGAGTGCCTCTTTGCACTTTAATTTAGATCATTTGGCTCATATGAAGTCAAAGAATGAAGAGATGGTTCACTCACTGGTGGACCCAATTCTCCCTGAAGTCCTGGCTCTCCCGTCTCACCAGCATCTCCCTGAGAGAAGAAATTTGGGAGGGGTATTAGTGAAGATGGAAAAACACATACATTATCAGAAAAAGGATCCATTGTGGTTCAACAAATCCCATCATTTACAGCAGCCCTGACTGTCCCTGTGCCCTTGTCACCTAAATGGGAACAGAAAGACATGACACTAGAGATTTCAATCCATCAAGTGCGAGCAGACTGTGTGACTCCAACAAAGAGTGTGCTGACCTCACTGTTCTTTCTGGACCCTGCCCACATATCTTGTCCTTTTCCTATCCCCCCTACTGAATAGTTGCCCTGTTGACTCACCTATATGGAAGAAAGTACCGTTATTCACTGTCACATAGGCCTACTGGCCTCCCAGCTGGGGTTTAACTGATAAAGTCTGCAGCACTTGTTTTTTTTTAAGACAAAATATTATCTCATGTCATGTTTGGAAGGAGAGGAGCAAATTGATGGCACAGTTTTGCAGAGGCAGTGAGGGGGCTGTGCGGCGATGTGTTGCCATCAGCATTTCCAGGTTCCCTCAAGCATGACGGCTCAGTGTTTTGGACATCAACTGGGACTCTAAAATAAGCGTTGAGCTGTCTTTCAAAACCTCTCACGTTGTAGTCAAGAAGTCAAAACTAAGCAGTTGGGATGCTTCTTAAAAAGCATGACTGAACCTTAAAGTTTTAACAACACATGCTGTTTTTTTAATAAATGCAGTTTTGCATCTTGGACTATGTAAGCCTGCTTGTGTCCACCAAAGGTGTTCCTGGATAAATCTGCTGACAAGAGAAAAAAAAACAAGACAGCTGCTCATCACAGATACACGAGGGATGTGTTTACAGGAGAAAAAAAGCCTGAGTTTTGTTGCTTGCCAACTTTCTGCACCAGCCAATAAAATGCCATTTCAGCTGAAGGGCGATTAGCCTAGAAGAGCAGTGTGTGGGTTTGTGCAGAAGGAGGACAAGCTATTCAGATGGGGATTATGAAGCAGCAAAAGGTGATTCTATTGACTGAAGCAGATAAAACAAATCGCATCATCACTACCAACGCAGAATGATGAGCTCAGCAGTCCAGCAGCCGCCAAAGCACAACTTCTAATAATGAAATAGCAGTAACAAATGAGAAGTCTATCGAAGAGTGGCTTTTAATAAAGTATTTGACTTCGTACATTGAATACTCCTTCATTGGGTTTGGTGTTACCCTGTCACATTACGGTTGTAAACAAAAGCACGTCCCATTTTAAATTCATAGATAGGAATGTTTTAACTTTAATAGCTCAAAAAACATTGTAAAAGTGTACCTTTTAGAAATGGGCCTGAAACAATCCAGCATCTGTGTGTTATGATTCTGGCACGTCTGCTCTACTCTGTCTCTCTGGCTGCAATCAGCAGATGAGATGCACCTGGTGGCTGCTGCAGTGCTGTGCAATCTGTGGCATTCCAAGCACCTGTGTCTTCCCTGATATATACTGACTCTGACAAGCAGACGGTGCCAGATTTTTGAAAGCCATCGTGTGAGTAGATATCCAGCGTTCCTTTGCTGACTGATCATTGTTTTGACCTTGCCTTGCCTCTTGGATTTTTGCCTCTGCCTGCCCCTTGTCGGACTGTTTGGATTTTGGTTTTGACCCTGTTTCCTGCATCTGATTTATGCCTCTGCCTGCCCCTTGCCTGACGTCTCTTGTTCCGATCATTGACCCTGTTTCTGTCCCTGGATTATTGAATCAGCCTAGCCCTTGGATTATTCAGCCAAAAGTCACCTGTCTCTCTCAGCTGCGCTGTGGAGATCCCTGCCTTCTACCCACTGAGGTTTCCCCTCTGGGTTTCAAGTTTAACCCAAGACAAGAACAGGTTAGTGACTTTTCTGATCCTTGCAAGATTTGGAGAAACTACAAGTCACTAATCCTTCTTTCTGCTTCAGTGATTCCTGGAAGCTGTGTGGAGTTTAACCTGAGTGACATTGTCCTGTGGCTGAAAGAACTTTTTAATCTTTCAGTTCTGTGTCTGGCTGAATCTTGGGTCCGCCTATTTTCTAATTCGTAATATCTGTGTCAGATATCCATTCTTTGATCGGATACTGTGGTGAGATTACAGATTCACGCACAGATACCCCCCCCCCCCCCCCCACCCCCACCCCCCACCCCCCACCCGCCCACAACACACACAGACACACACTCTTTAACCTTATCTGATCAACATCTACAGTCAAACTGAAAACATTAGAAACAATTCTGCAATTTTAGTTGCACCCTTCTTTACATTACCCCATGTGCCACATTCAGATTTGGAAATAAAAGTCACTTCATCTTAGCGTGATCTCTTCACTCACAGTTTACATCCATGAGGAGCAAAGTTAAAATGAACTAATTTTGAATCACTTTTTTAGGCCTTATAACAGTAGCACAACATAACACCATTCAGGTGTAGGCGACAGTTGTGTTGCTGCTACATTCTGCAGCAGCAACACACAAAGGTGTTATGCAGCCTGTGTCTATTGTAATGTAGCAACACAGTAGTTTTGTCCAAACTAAACTTAGCTGTAAACCCTTTAAATAGCTCTTAGCAGTCAGCAAATGGTGGAGAAAACAGGAAAAAAAGTTTTTAACTCGAATGAACTCAGAATCAGATGCATAAAAAAGAATGTCTTCTCCTACCAAGGTGTGTCTGCAAACATGTGCCAGGACTGCTTTAATAGTAAAAAAAAACCCTTTGTTGCTTTATGAGATGTTAGGTTAGAGGTACAGATATTTCTATGTTAGCAGAACATGTTGGTTACATGTTTTGTGCTGACATTTAGAGCAGTGGGAGTTATGTTGGACTGTTACAGTAAAGTAATGGAGATGAAAACAGTAGAGCTGTAAAGAGGAGCAAAAAGGGGCCTTCATTAGGAACATGAAGTGTTAACTAGACTCCAGTTCTTTATTTTTTTTCAACTTTCAACCTCTATCTGCCATGAATGCAATCTATAGAATGAATGGGGAGCTGGGTGTCAATCGCTAACAAATATTGGTAAAAACTGTTTAAAAATATCATCCTCATATATTTTAACCTTTTTTCACTATAATAATAAACCCCTCCTTTATTGAGCGGTTTTATGCAACTTCAATCACCATCACACAGATGGTGTAACGTCGCTTCTACCCATGAATTATTAATGACCATTAACTGTTACCATGTTTTTGTTGCCTTTACCACCAATTTAGACACCAATATTTTTCTATGAACTTCTGCTATGTTCTAAAATCTGGTGTTATTATAGTATCTTTTGCAGGTTTTAACAGCAATCAAACTGTTTACTACCTTGCTAAGGTAGCTTGTTTTTGCAGCAAAACAGAAATGCAAAGCATCAGAGATAACAATTATAGAGCAGCTGTGGACTTTTCTGGAATATGTTCCCAGATAGAAGTAAATAAAACAAAACCAGATGAGCGCTTTTACCTTTTCTCCAACAGCACCAGGGTTTCCAACACCACCAGGGGGTCCCTGAGGACCGTCGGCTCCTGGGGGACCTGAAGGACCTCTGGGACCAGGAGGACCAGGTGGACCCTACAATAGATGATAAAAGTCATTTTAATTTACAAATGCATTTGGGCTGGATGCTGCTTTCAATACAATCACAGCCTCAGCGTGAGTAAACACCCGTCTTACCATTTGACCCACGTCTCCAGTTTCACCTTTCTCACCAGGTGGACCAGGCAAGCCCTGAAAAAGTAGAAAAGGATTGGATTTTGCTCTTCTACTCTTGATTAATCAAAATACAACTAATGTTGCAGTCCACACCTGCAGCCCAACTGGGCCTGGAGGTCCTGGGAAACCTCTTGACCCTTCATCTCCCTTCTGGCCAAACATTCCCTGCTGACCTCTAGGACCTGGCTCTCCATCTGCACCCTGCAAAAATCAAGAGGTTATTAAATGAACCATGAGGTAGAGTTGTTACACCAAGAAATAGATATACACAAAGTGAGTACTTACAGCAGGACCTGGTGCTCCAACAGGGCCTTGAGGGCCCGTAGGACCTGGAGGACCCTGGAGAGGAGAAAATCAATAGAACTCTTGTTATTTTTCATCATGTAAGGTGAGCGTATTCACTATAAACACAAAACTATATAAGCAAGAAAATCTCAAAATGTAGAATGATTCATAAATATTTTCTTGTATGAAAAAACTTACATGTTCTCCTTTGTCACCTTTACTTCCTTTCTGTCCTGGTTCTCCAATTTCTCCCTGTGAAAAAAATAAAAAAACATCAAATGAAACGCAATCATCAGTAATGCGTGTATGCACTTTAGGTAGCACCTGGTCTAAAATTTCCCATAACAGAACTGACAAAACCAACAGATATTTTATTCAGTCCTCTTTTCTGACAATCGCAATTTACAACTGAAGGGGCTTATTATGAGTCACTCACATACTATCACCCAAAGGAAAACAAGATGATTGCATCCATTATCCTACAATATACAAAATAAAGCAATTTGTACATTTGAACCCTTTCAGATTTTTTGTACACTGTTGGTGTTTGGACATATATTCCTAATATCTATCAGTGCTGAAGCCAAATGTAGCTTTTATGGTTTCTGCCAGACAGTGCATTTTTTGTCTCCAGGAAAAGCCCTTAAAGCAGTCGATTTCCCACAGACAGCGTTTAAACAAGGAAGTGTATGAATGTGTGTAAACTTCAGCTAGTAATATCCCTTAGATCCACACAGCAAAATGCCCTCAGTATTGTCTGTGTCCATCTTCCCTGAAGGGGACACTGTAGGGCCAGGTAAGAACTGAGACACTTTCCAATAGGATGAGAGATTATCCTTTGACTTTCTCCACTGCTGATCTTCCTGCAAATGTTTTATAGAGAGGATAAGGAGTTGCTCTCACCCCTGAATGCTAAAGTGTCACAGTGACACATTGTGTTACTCCTTCTAAATTCAGCCCCCATCCCCTTTGTGTTTGTACAGAGCTGTACAAAGCAGCAACAAGGCCGACTAGATTATTAAAGATCTGCAAATCAATGCAAACTCTGTAGAAACAAATTTCCCTTTGAGTGCTTAGGTCAGAGGGATGGAGATGAGAAGAAATATGGTTTATATCTCAGCTTTGGAATTTAGTGTTATGGGTTAAGTTTGCATAAACATTAGTGACACAGTTTAAGTTTAAATTATTGGCATGAATGTTATGGTTTTTTTTTGGCCCTTAATTATGTGTTTAAGCTATCTTTTTTGAATTAAAACCAGATACAACGAATTTTAAAAACAAAAACTGGGTGTGCAAGTTTAAATCTGTTATGTGTTTGTGATACCTTTCCTGTTCTAATAACCAACTGTGTCAAAGTTTAAACCATCTGGCCCAGCTAGTTCCCTTCAAGATGGAATGAAATTAGCTAGGATGTTCTGAAACCACTCAGGGATTTATATGTTTTAACCTGTATGTATAATTTGGACTCTGTGTGGATTGGAAACAGAAAAAAACCCAGTTATTTGAACATTTTTCACCCTACTGTTAAAAAAAATCATTGAAAAGGAGTGTTCTGTCCTAAAAAAACTGTTAAAACACAAGTAAAATAATTCAATTAAAAATAAATGCCCTAAAGAAGATTACAAGCCTTTCTAAACAAATCCACTTCAATTAACTTTTAAAAAGGCCCGGTTCAGCGATGGCACAAAGATCCAAAGGCAGCAGGTGTGGGTGCAACCACAGAAAAGGTCCTGCCACCCCAGCGTTTAAGCTTAGTCCTTGGAACATCCAATAAAAGCTGACTAGATTACCTCAAGGACCTGCCATGCACAGAAACACTTATAATTTCAGATAAATTAGGAAGTGCAATGATATTAAGAGATTTAAGAGTCAATTTGGTTTTCAAATGTAAAATCCTTATCAAAGTTTACCCCTAAGTTTTTAACACTGTTCATTAGATTAAGAGTGAAAGCACTGAAATTTGAAGTGGCGTTGCTGCCAAATAAAATTGAAATACAGATGAAGTTTTTCGTTTGTTTAAAAGCCAAAGATTCTGGCCTAACCACTGTTTGAGAGAAGTACCGTACCATGTGCATAACAGTGGAATGATAACTGGTACTGAGTTATAATAGCTCCATGTAGCAGTATACAAAGTGAAAATAGAAGAGGGCCAAGAATGGAGCCTTGTGGGACCCCACATGAAAGAGGAGAAGAGTCCTCTCTGTCAGAAGAAGTGAACCAGGCCATATAAAGCAATTAACCTTGTCTCCATCCTCTCCTGGTGGTCCTGGAGGTCCTCCAGGTCCTGGCAGACCCACGGGTCCCTGAATACCATCTCTTCCGGCTGGTCCCTGAGGTCCTTTTTCTCCCTAGAGTTAATTCATGATAGTGCAACACCGCACAGTCAGCCAGAAAGACATAGCAATATATAACATGCCACAGGTTATAAGAGCCCCTTACCGGTCCACCTTTCTCTCCAGCAGGGCCTGGAGGTCCCTGTGGCCCAGAACGTCCAGGTGGACCTGTAGGTCCAGCTGGGCCAGCCGGACCCCGCTCACCAGGAGAACCCTTCAACAGCAACACATTAATGTTAGTCATCAAAAATAATTAAGAAAAAATAACACATCAAAGATTAACAATACAATTAGTCCCATGTGCCATCAGTGTGGATAGGCCTCTCTTATGTAAGTAATATGTTTTGCATATCATTATTTGTTTTATAAGGGAAGATTTCAGGATAGCAACTTTAGTGTAAAGACTGCTCTCAGAGATGGATATGAAATAAGGAAAGGTTAGCATATGGATGCAAAGAATTGTACTCACAGCAGGGCCAGGTGGGCCTTGAGGCCCCTCATTCCCTTTCAGACCGTGAGCCCCCTGCAGAGCAAAATTAAACAAAGGCTTGAGAAAGAAAAACACATCTGTCGAGGAAACATCCTGCCTCATAAACTCCCTATCTTTTAACTGGCATAGCATGAGGTAGACAATCTCTTAGAGTCTCCAAAGCAGCCAGTGAGCAGATGGAGAAAACAGTTCTTTACCAATACAGCAGCAAGTCTGCTTCATCATTACAGGGTGAGCCAATGTAATGCATAATTTAGAAAGTCTGATGTTAGGAGCTGAATTGCTTCTGCAAATGATTTTTTGGTATCAGGTTTGCAATAAGAAAATATAATAAACTGCATAATAACACCAGAATGGAAAAAAATAAATTAAATAAACTGCCTGTCTTATCTTCGAGCCCACTCAGAGCTCTGATGTTCAGTTTCTTTTACTTTGACACATGGTTACAGCAATCTAAAAGCCTATAGCCTATTATGAAATAACTATGGTGCAAGAGATATTGATTTTGTTGGAAGGCATATTTGAATACTGAGCAGAAAGATAGAACTTACTACAGGGCCTGGGAGACCTCTCTCTCCAGGGAAACCTCTTTGCCCAGGAGGACCATCCTTACCCGTTGGGCCTGCAGGACCAGGGTCACCCTACAGGTAAAAAGACAGTGTCCTTAGTTCCACTAAATAATGTTCTAAATCAAATAGTGCATAGACACAAGAAGCGTAATTAATTGACCCAGAGCCCTAAGTTTCACCTTGGCTCCTTCTTTTCCTGCAGCTCCAGGCAAACCGTGTTCACCAGGTGGGCCTGGGGGTCCAGGATGACCCCGATCTCCCATTGGCCCAGTCTCACCTGTTGGCCCCTACATACAAAGTAAAAAAAAGCTTAAGAAATGTCAAGCATAACGTGTCAACTAAAATACTAAGCCTACATCTATCATGCATAACATTATGACCACTGACAGGTGAAGTGAAGGACACTGATTATGTCTTCACCATTGGACCTGTGGCACATTGTTTCCTAACAGTTGATGTGCTATAAGCAGAAAAAATGTTCAAGCAAAGGGATTTCAACAAGTTTGATAAGGGACAAATTGTAATGGCCAGACAACAGTCAGAGCATCTTCAAAAGCTGCTGTAGTGGTTTCCTGGTCTGCAATGGTTGGCATCTATCAAATGTGGTCCAAAAAGATAACAGTGGGGAACCAGTGACAGGGTCATGGGCAGCTGGGCTCACTAATGCACATAGAGAGTAAAGGCTGGCCTTTGTTGTCCGATTGTAACAGATGAGCTACAGAATCTGAAATTGCTAAAGACGTTGCTGCTGGTTCTGATAAAAAAACATCAGAATGCTCTGCGCAGTGCTGTTTTTAGCATTTGGGGCTTCATAGCTGCAGACCAGTCAAGGATCACAGGCTGGTCTTAATGCTGTGCTTGATCAGTGTATTTGGTGAGAAGCATTAAAGAGAGATGCTTACAGTTCTTAAATTCTTAAGGAGAACCTGGGCATTTGCTGAGTAGGAGGACTACTTCTACTTAAAGCCTCAGTGTTCCTCCATTATGGTGAATGTTCTCAGCTGGCATTAGCAGAACTGCTTGGAGGGTAAGTCTGCTAAACAGTCATGCATAATGGATGAAGAGCCCAAAGCTAATATGGAAAGAAAAACAGCACCCAAGGTATGGCTCTCACGACAATTAATCAGCTGTTGCTGGACCCAATGAAAGTGTTCTTAGCTGTTCCTTTCAGGTTTCTCTTATGCTTTTATGCAAATACACTTTAGATAGTACACTTATATAAGAGTAACTTCTAAACAAGTGATAGCAGCTAGTACATATTAGCACAGATACAGTTTTTGGGGGTAAATAAAATAAAACAATAAAATTTGCAGTCAAAGAAAAAAAAAGGACTTTACCTGAGGTCCAACCACACCTGGAGGACCAGGAGGGCCTGTCTTGCCTTGGAATCCCTGGATATGACAGAAGAAACCAAAACATATTCTGTCATCAGACATAGTCTGTTGACTACAAAAGAGCTTATCAATCAAACTGATTTACTTACAGTCTCTCCTCTCTGTCCAGGATGTCCAGGCAGTCCGTCTTTCCCTGCGGGTCCCTGAGAAATTCACAGAATTTCACAAGTCTTTAGTAAAAGTACAGCAAGCAACAGAAAAAAGCAAGTTGGCTTTCTAAAGATCATCTGACTCACAGGAGGGCCCTTTGGTCCTGGAAAACCTGTTGGTCCCTGAGGCCCTGGCAAACCCTGGAAAAAAAAAGTCGCTCCTTAGAAATCATTGATCTCTCAAAGAACTGTAGAGTCCTTTCAAACAACCTGAATTTTGATAAGAGAATTATATTACATACCCTCTCACCAGGAGGTCCTGGTGGGCCGTCATTTCCTGAGTTACCCTTAAGAAACAAAGCAAAGGGGGTCAGCCGTTAAATAGCAGACACACAAAAAAAACATTAGATCAGGGTGAAATATTTTACAGACTTTTGGTCCAGCTTTCCCCGTCGGTCCTCTCGCCCCTCTCTCTCCTCTCGGCCCCTGATGGAAACAAAGACGTGATTAGAATCACAGAGAGGGCTACATGAGAGACACTGATGACCTGAAAACGCTAAGATTAATTATTGTTTCAACTTGGCTTTCCCTCAAGAATAGCCACGTCGAGAGCCCCCCTACTTTTACTGAGGTGCCAAGTTTACCATCTGTAGATAAGCTGAAGTGTGCTGAGTAAGACTAACCGTTGGTCCTCTCTGTCCGCGTGGGCCTGGCTTTCCTCCTGTTCCCTGTGGATGTGAAGAACACGCAGTGATCAAAGGAATGGCAATTCACATCATTAACGGTGGTGGGGTGGGGGGGCGTCGGGCTGCATGCTCAACATGAATTAATCTAAAGGCCAGAAGAGGGTAATATCTGCAGACAGAGCTGAACAGAATTAGGCCATTAAAGTGCTCTGAGATCAGCTTTTACATCTAATCAGGGCTTATCTGCTTTGATATCATCATTAATACTTATAATCACTAACAATTGTGCTATTAGTGCAAAAGAAGGTAACTTTATGGATTTAACAATTCAACAGTTATATCGCACCACCCAAATTAAAATAGGTTCATTTAACTTTAATGAGAAAACAAGTGCATGTTTTGAGTGGTATTAAACCTTCAAGTAAGACCACTGAATCTTTTTTAAAGGCATTATTATTTCTTTTTGTGTGGGAGTTCAATCTCATAAACTTCCCGAGTGTCCTGTAAAGATGAGAAGCTTTATGTGCGCTCCTCCAGTCGCAGTGACAAACTATTACTCTTTCAGGCGAGCTAATGGTCCGTTCCTTACACGCAGAGCGAATGAAACATTGCTCAAAGCGCCACCAAATGATAAACAATGTTTTTGCTGGTTTGAAATGAGTTGTGTAAGAGGTGCTTTCTTTCTCTGCTTGGTCAAATCTGTTTCAGTGCCTTGCTGCCTCCACTGGGTTAATCAATCTCAATCTGGGTTCGTGTCCAACACTTTTTAGGGCTAATGCAAATAGGAAATGCTAAATGTGACATACCCGAGAGCCCTTCTCTCCGTTGGCACCAGGGAAGCCTTGGAAACCCTGAGATCCCTGTGTGGTAGGAGAAAGAGAGCAATTAGTAACCTGAGAGAGAAAAGATAAACACGTTTTTTATTGTTATCGCATAAGCAGCTGAAAGCTGACAGAAATAGCAAATTAAAATCCTCATCTCTTTGATCAGGAAGCTTCAAGCACATCCACTTTTCAGACTGTGACTTTGCCACAAAGAGTATAAAGGCAAACCAACTAAGATTAAATAAAGCAGCCTAGAAAGCATACATTGCCCATTTAATCACTGTTTTTTAAGACACGGAAAATGCACAATAAAAAGGCTTATTAGTTTTAAAAACTTTTTATTTAAATTTTTTGGTATTACAGCTACCACACCCTACTTTTATTTGCTGAACAGCGTTCTGGATGTTTCTATTGGTGTTTTGATGGTTCATCTTTACTAGTGAGCTCCATTAGAAGGTCTCTTTGACATCACCCTAATCTTGAGCACTAACTATTCCAGTTAGAAGAAAGTATTATTACCTTAAACCTAAATTTGCCAGAAATATTCATTTTGGGTAGTATCACAGAGTAATGGTTTTGGTTAGCAGCACGTGGAGCACTTGCCTTTGGTCCTTGTCTTCCTGGGTAGCCTGGCAATCCAGGAACTCCAAGTTTACCCTATGGAAAAGAAATATTTCTTTATACAGGAAATGCTTGAGATTCGCCTAAAAGACGAACTCAGCCACTTGACAATGAAACTTCACATGTAACATAAACAAAGATAATAAGTCAAGATATTTTAACAGTGAAAAGGGCAAACTCACAACCCTCGTAGGATTAATGGTTGAAGTTTTTTTTTAATGATCGGTACTAGAGTCTCTGACTTAACACACAATTCAACCAGGAAAGACTCACAAAGACAAGACAGGGATGCAATTAGAAAAGTTTATTAGTGAATGTTTATTTCTTTGGCGCTCGGACCCCAGTGGAAGACGTGAATCCTGAGAATGAAATGCGCTTGAATGAACATCTTAGGGTTAGATTTAGAGATGTCTTCCCCCTGGGATCCGATCCTGGTGGTGGAGTGGAGGCCTGAGGACATTTGGAAGGAGTTTGGAAGCCAAATGGTGGAGATGGGGTGGAGGAGGGTCAAAGTTCAGCTGCAGAACGGAGGGTTCAATGGATGAAGATCTTTTAAAGCGGAGCCTTGAAGGATGATTGGCCGGGGAGAAATGCAGACTTGACGCTGATTGGTGGAGCAGAGCCGCATGGAAGAGTAATTAGACGAAGCTGGAGGTGATGGTGAGTCTTCCATATTGAATTTTCGTTTACACTCCATTACTTGCTGGAGTACTACTTTTGACGTTATACAAGCTAGAAGCGCAACCAACTGTGATGCTCTGCTTATGCTGCCAATTTTTATAATCTGTATGTGTTGCAGCAGATGCTTATTAATTTCTGGATCAAACCAGTTGAAATGTTTTATCACAGCAGTTATTTTCATTCTTCTTAATGATGTTCAGAGTGAAAAGAGACTGTGTTGGCCGCTGCAGCATCATGTCTGTCTGTGACATCTGAGCTGGTCTGCTAACTGTGCACAGAAGTCTGAGTGGGGGTGAGTTCAGTTGACAGCAGCAGAAACAGTAGTCAATGGAAATTACAACGATGAAGCAAAGTTTATGAACAACTTTTTCTTCGAGCTTTGGCCGTACACATATAACTGAACCACTGTGAAGTATGTGTAATCCTGATTTTTGTTCAATAAACCTATTTCCTTCTAATGTTTACGTGTGCATTGTGGCTGAATTTCCGGGTAATCAGTGTTACTCTTTAGAGAAATGTAATATATTATTGTACAGGACTTCAAAGCTTTTGCGTTTTCAAGCAATGATTTTATTAACCTTAATGCTCCCTTGCAGTGGGTCTTGATATTGGAAAATACCTAATTTTAAACGAATCAGATCATTTAAAGCAAAAGTAACATCTGGAAACATAAAATATCGCATTGTATTTCAGAATCTAAAGACACACAATAAACATACTTCATAACAAAATAGTTTATATCAGTTTTGTCATGTTAAATGTAATATTTAAAAAAGGTCACAGCTACAATATGGTTTGACAATTTCTAGTGTTACAGTTGGAAAATAACTGAGATTTCATCTGATTGATGTAATCACAACATTTTGCAATATTTATTTCCATCATTCGTGTATAAAATGTAGCATACAGACTACAACACAGATTTGCTACTGAAGCTGTTTTCATTTGCTGAGTTATATTGTTGTTGAGCTTCTCTGTGACTGCCACGGGTGAAGGGCAATAAAAGCCAGTGGTACAAAGGAACTGACTGGAAAACCTTCACAAAATGGCCGCATTGCACAGTGGGTTACTATAACAACTACTTATTCTGTTACATCTCAATAAATACCTAGCTTTTTTGGCACTGGATTCAGGGCAAAACATCTTCAGCTGATTATGATTTCTCTTTATCTTTAGTCTTCATCTCAGAACAGAAACCAAACTGAATCAACCTTCCTCTCTTTTTGACGTTGATGCCCACAAACAAAAAAAAAAAACATGCACAAGCTCTACAGCTCAATTTATCAAAACCAGCATTGTGTTTATAGCTGAAGCACTCTAATTATACAAGGAAATGGCTTTAGTGTTATTTAATGCTGACCAATATGGAAACTGCAATTTGACCACAATTCGAATCTTCGGTCAAAAGAGATTCTAACAAAAAACACACACAAAGGAGTAGCTTTAAACATAGTATAACTATGTAAATCAGTGTCAACAGCATTACAATGCAATACATGTGTTCAAGGCATTCCTAAACATTTATTGAGATAATTAAGACACTTCCTTCAGCCAGCATCAGAACACAATGAATCAACTACTCAGTTGTGTAAAAAATGATTTAATGGGCGCGGTGCTGATGGTGTAGGGGTTAAGCGCGCGACCATATACAGAGGATACAGTCCTCGAAGTGGCTGTCCCGGGTTCGAGTTCCGGACCCGGTGACATTTGCCGAATGTCTCCCCCTCTCTCTACCCCTCTTTCCTGTCTGCCTACTGTCAAAAAAATGAAAATAAAAGCTACTAGTGCCAAAAAAAAAAATTAAAAAAAAAAAAAATGATTTAATGATGCAGAACTGCCACTGGCTGTAAAGTTACACACCCGCCTGCTCTGTGTTTAACTGATGCAGTATCTAAATCCTTTAATGCTCTCGACTGGTTAAAAGCACCAACCTGAAGCAAACTGATCCCTGTTCAGATCAGAGTAATTGGAAAAAACTATTTTCCTTTTAAACCTTGCTCTGCCTTAATCTTAGAGCAAACATGACTGAGGATGAAAAATAACCACTTTCTTTTATATGTCAGAGGAAAAAGTATAGTTCACAGTATAGGAATATAAATTGCAAAAGTGTCTCACCTTCTCACCAGTGGGGCCAAGTGGACCAGGATCTCCAGGGAGCCCTGAGCGACCCTTTGGCCCCTCCGGACCGTCTTCTCCTCTAGGTCCTGCTGGTCCAAGTTCTCCCTGGACAGCACAGGAACCACAAAGCATGAACATCCCTTTCATGTATAGAACTTAAGGCAGAGCTAGCACAAACTTTCACCTACATCGATACTAAATTTTTGAAATGGAGCTGGCAAGCTGAAACATAAATATAATACATACTACATATCAAACATTAATTCTGAGCTTTCATTGGTGTCTATGGTATATTATTGCAAGAATGTCCATTACTCTTTTGGGCCAGTGAAAAGTTGCTTAAAGGATCCCGTTAGAGACTGTTCCTGTTGAAAAGTGTACAAAAGAGTACAAACCCCCTCCGACAGCCTTGTGCTGCTGTGGAGCCCCATTGTTGTGTAAAAGTTATCTAGTTAAAGGTCCGTACAGAGTTGCAAAGCAAGTAAGAACACACGCACACATCCACCCTCTAGTACACATAAAACGGCATCAAGCAAACTGTACTTGACTTACGCTCGCAGGCTCATTAAAGAGAACACTTTAAATTGAGCACTCTCGCACACATGCAAACACACGCGCACACCCCTTTCACAGGCATGCTTCTAACTGAGTCATTTGCAGCCTAGCCCTTGAGGGCATGTCCTGAGCGGAGGGGCCTCCTCAAATCTTTGCTTTCATCTGAATCGGTGTCATCTCCAGAGGAAAACATGGCGGAAGGCGTGTGTCTCTTGTGGGCTTGAAGTGGTGTTTAAAGTGCCATTGATTTCTCCCCCTTTTTCAGCAAGAGACAGCCCGGTTTAGGGATAGGGGATTTAATGTTTCAAGTACAGGCTGCTCTGAGTTATGTTTCTCACTGTGGAAGTCATATTTTCCTACAACTTGACAGGGTAAATCCCTAATGCACTTCAGAGAAAGGAGCTGCTCCGGAGTCAAACTTCTTCTCTCCTACAGTGGGGCGGTTTAGGAATGACTTGCAAGAGGCAGAGAAGCATTTGAAAACTGCTGCACAATCACAGCTGTCAACATGAACACCGCCTCATCTTTTATCATTACTCCCAATTCCATAGCAGTCAGAAGGGCTAATGCAGCACAAGGGGTCAACATAGATTACCATGAAGAAAGCGAAGCTTAAAACTATTTAAAAAGTTCACTCTGAGTGATTTATATTGCCTGGCAAAAGTTTTCATACCCATTGGGTACTATGGTATGTCTCAAGCTTTATTCTTTTAGAGACAGACATTTGTGCCCATTCTTCTATGCAGAACAGCTCAAGCTCAGTCAGATTAGACAGAAAGTGTCAAAAAAAACCTTTTTCAGGTCTTGCCATAGATTAAAAATTTTCTTTTGGTCTTGACTTTGACTGGTCCATTTTAACACAATAATTTGTGTTAAACTTTGTTTATTGCAGCCCCAAAAATGTTCCTTTTGGTCCAGGAAACTTTCGTATTTATATTTATTAAATTTTTCCATTAAGTCTGATACCCTAAACATGATGTCGCATGCACCACGTTCCATGGTGGGAATCTAGGTTGAGAGTGATGTTCAGTCTTATTTTCTGCCACACATAGCATTTTACATGTAGGCCAAAAGGTTTATTTTTTGTCTAGTCAGACCTGAGCACCGTCTTCCCTGTGTTTGCTGTTGCCCCTACACAGTGACAAACTGCAAACTGGACTTTCTTTCAACAATGGCATTCTTCTTGCTAGTCCTCCATAAAGGCCATGCTTGTTGAGTGCAAGACTGAGGCCAAATTATTACTTCTAAGTCTGCTCTAGACTACCAAGTCTGTGTGACCTAAATTTGTGTCATCTGTACCTGCCCACCAGGGTTGCCTCAGACAACATCAGCACTTGTTCATGAAATACAGTGTTGGGAGATCTGCTGTTTTCCTATTTGGATAATTCATCTTTCTGAAACTGCACGGACACGTAACAGCATCTGTTTCCTAATGAAAATACACTTCACTCTTTCTTTTTTGTTCTTTTCTATGTCTTCACGTCTGAGTAGTCCCCAACTAACAACAATTATGGCATCCTAAGAAGTTGTTATAAAAACTGTACATCTCTGAGTAAAACACTGCCTTTCAACTGAGCTAAAAATAGTATGTGACAGTCGTCTTCTCAACAGATTCTCACACCTGAGATCCAGATCTCTGGAGCTCCTCCAAAGTTACCATGTGCCTCCTGGCTACTTCTCTGATTATTTTATTTAGGGATATCAGTAAAGGAAGCTGAATAAATTTTGAAAATCATCTATGCTTTTCCTTCCATTTCGGAATGATACCATAGATTTGCATAGTTTAATCCTATCACATACAGGAAAATGCAAATAAAACACATTAAAGTTTGTGTTTGCAATGTGACAAAGTGTGAAGCCAGTGCAGTCTGTTGCATTGAGTCAAACCTGAACCTTACCCTGTCGCCCTTTATGCCCATATCTCCCTTAAATCCAGTGAAGCCGTCCTCCCCCTAACATGAGAAACATAAAAACACAATGTTAGAGGTGCAACAGAGAAGACTTTAATAACAAAGAAACATTTTTAGGAGTCAAAGATACCCAACCCCCCGAATTACACCCGTACATAAACACGCAGATGTCAAGCCTGATAGAGCAGCAACATGACAAAAGCACTTGTTGCCATAGAAACTCTTGATAGCCCATTTTTTCTGATCTTTGTAGCAGCAAAATTATGTGTTCTGAGATTATCATTTGCAAGCAAAGGCCATCAACCCCCAATCATGAGTTTAATTAAAATCACCATCATCTCTCTTAATGTTAAATTTAACTTGAATAACTAATTTAGCTTCAGTCTTCCTCCTGTCTGCCTTCTCTTACCTTTTCACCCTTGGTTCCCTTGAGGCCACGGACACCATCAGCTCCCTGCAATGCAAGATCACAACAATCGGGAAGTAAATGGGACAATACAGCAGAGCATTTACTCTGACAGATGAAAATATTCACCCACAATGTGATGACAGTTTTTCTAAAATATTCTGGCAAAAACCTCTAAAGTAGCTGTTTTACTGTTTTTTTTATTTTATTTTCTCTTACACAGGACAGAAATTTTATAGTTCAACAAATCCTTGACCATCCTCTCAGATTTCAGCCATCTAACAGAGGAAATCTTGGACACACGCCAAACCAGTTGAGCGATTCCCTTTCTAAGTGAAAGCTGTAAAGATTGGATCAGTCACACTCTATTACCAACAACTATTTAATGGGATTACTTTTGCCGTGGTCCTGTCAGTAGCTGACACAAAACAAGAAAAGGGCAACAGACATTAAGAAGATTGCCGCCTCTTGGATTAACCTTTGTAACGTCTTAGGAGAGGAGCAGGAAGTTGTAAAAGACCTAAAAAGATATTCTAAGGGCCATATACCGGCACTACTGTCTGTGTTTTTATGACAGAGAATAATGAACGGATCTGTACTGTGGTTTACAACTCTAATGTACTACTCCATAAAATGTACTCAGTATTAATAATGAAGGACTTACCTTTACACCTCGGGGTCCAGGATAACCAATGGGGCCTTGAGGTCCGGCAGGGCCCTAAAGAGACAAATGTTTGACAAGAACTGCGAACGGAAACACTCAAACAATTAGTAACAGTGCACCGAGAAATCTATGAATGAATAGTAATGGTCAATTTATAGCTTGACTGGCCTAATCAATGATTGCCCAACATGAAACTCAAAAATCTGATCTTTTTTCTTGTTAGTGAATGCACCATACCTAAGCACTAACAGTTGCTGGTCATTTCAGCCTTCACTTTTTGTAGTTCTGCTTTCTTTGTGGCATACAAAAAGATGTCACCTGTCAGGGGACATTTCATACCATCTATGTGTCCATTTGAACGTGGCTTGAGGATGTTTCATACCTACTTTGAGAAAGCATAAAAGTAATTTTCTGTAATCCCCACATTGTTTATTGTAAGGCCATGTGGTTATATATTTCTAGTTAATATTATCTAGTTTTTTAGGTTTATGGGTCATAAACTCTTATATTTCTCAAAAGCCAGCTGGCCCAAATACACTATATAACCAAGGTTACTTCTCTGTCTACTTTTACACATACATGAACATTGGTGACATCCTATTCCTAATCTATAAGGTCCAATTTGTTGATGGATCCACTGTTGCCAGCAACGATAACTATTCTGTGAAAATCTTCCACAAGGTTTAGGAGTGTGTTCATAGTTAGATGAGAAAACCAGAATTACAGCTTCTGCTCTAAATCATCCCAAAGGTGTTCAAGAAGGTTGAGTTCAGGACTCTGTGCAGGCCAGTCAGGTTTCTCCACACCAAACTTTAAACAGCTGCAGCCATGGAAGTGATTATAACACCTGAATTCATTGATATGGTGGTGTGAACCAATACTTTTTAAAATATAGTGTATGTTTTACAGCCACAATAAATAGAAACAGGGTGTAATATAAAATTTTAAGAATCTATATATACATATGATCATTTCTCTTCATAATTCAACAAAAATACTTAACTACCGAGAGAAATAGACTGATAAGAAATGACTATGTACATGTTTACAAAATGGTATGTTTTCAGGCACAAATGGAAGTAGGTAAGGACAAAATGACAATGTGTGGAAACGGAATGGGGTATAACTTGGAAAGGGCGCTGTTAGCAAGTCGAGCTAACATGAGCAATACTCACCATGTGTCCTTTCTCCCCAGTGGGACCCTCTTTTCCTGGGTGACCCTATAAATTATTGAGAAGAATATTATTGCATAGCATTTTTAGTATATTTACCACCTAGAACATCCTAATAACTGAGGGGTTAGGCTGTAAAACAGCTGGAGGACAAATCTAACTGGGAAACTGGAAAAGTGAGCCTTTCAAAAGTGCAGTCTCTTTTGGGAATTTGTTTTCCATCCTTAATGCACAGTGTTACAGATGCACTCACAGCTATTACTGGGCTCTAAAAGCTGAAACCAAAGC
The DNA here is from genome assembly GCA_036173005.1 of Crenichthys baileyi. Taxonomy (NCBI): domain Eukaryota; kingdom Metazoa; phylum Chordata; class Actinopteri; order Cyprinodontiformes; family Goodeidae; genus Crenichthys; species Crenichthys baileyi. The sequence continues at coordinate 422,391 of JAHHUM010001186.1, read as the reverse complement.
TGCTTTGAGACTCAACAATACACATACACTACATGCATGCGAACTAATACACAATAATGATATTGCAACAATGTCCCACAGAACACACACATGGATGTCCAGGAAAAAGACATCTAAAAGAAAATTGATTGGATCCTCTTGAGAGAAAGGAGCTTTGAAAAGACACTGATGGGTTTTTAACATGAAGACAGAAATGTATACAAAGGAGGAAAGAAATTAGGGACGAAGGAAGCACTAAGACTAAGGATGTTGTGATTGAAGTTATGTGCAACAAATGAGTTTAGAAAAGTCTGAGTAAGTGGATGCGAGCTATTTCAAATCTAAACCCAAAATCTCAGATGGATTATGGTTGTATGGGTGTTGTATTGGATTATATGAGCTTTGCTATGTCTCACATCTTTCAACAGATACTCACTTCTTTATTCATATTTCATATATATATATATATTTTTTGCCCTAAAATGATTTAAATCTCAGAGCCCCCCTCTCCTCTACATTAAGAGCCACCTGGTGATTTCCAAGAAACATCTGTCATTAGCGCAGGTGTCAATGCGGTCTGGGATCCGAAGGAGGGTGTCTGCATATAAAGTACTGTGTGTGGGCGTGTGGATCTTCTGTTATAGAGCCAAATGAAGATGGTCTATCATCCATATGTTTCACACTAATAATCATCTCAAGGTCTTTTGCACTGTATATGTTAAAACGTTAATGTGGCAAAGTGATATGAAAGTACATAAGTTTATTTAACAGTTCCATCCATGCATCCATCCATCCATTGCCACCTCTACCACAAGCTCCCCTCTGATGACACAGCCTCTAACCTGATCTTTAAGGCTAAACTTGATTGAACGGACACCCTGAACTTACAGTGCTAATTTGAACTAAATACCAACAGGTAAGGAGAATCCGTTTTTTTGGACGTTCAACTATAAACTCACCGGAGGGCCATCAGCTCCCGGTATCCCTGGCAATCCGGGCTTTCCAGTTGGACCCTTAAGAAACATCAAATGGTTAGTCAGAAAAATGTTGGTTTATTAAGGTCTGCAGCAATATAATGTCAAATGCAGATTTTTAAAGTTGAGGCTAGAAAATAGGTTTTGGTAATTTAAACCCATGGCATGCTGGCATCTTACATTTTCTAATGATCTTACAGCAAACAAAATATGACTGTATGAAAGTGTTCAACACAAAGTTAGGCATTATAAACCCCTAAAATAAAACAATTACATGGTGGGGCATAAAAATCAATAATGGGTGCAGTGTTACATTTATTTAGACCGAAAACTATCAATTTGTGCCTTTTTGGTTCAGTGCACACATGTAATGCACAGATGTCGCTTTGTTTTAAACCTGTACACATGCGGAATGTTTATATGTGGAACTCAGGGGAAAGAACCCCACATTCCCCAATGCAACCTTTGAAAAAGGTAGCGCATAAAGTGAGACCAACACAAAACAGTGAGGAGGACATAGAAAGATAAACAAAAGTTTGAGAACCCTGAACTATCATTAAAGTATGGTGTTTTGGTAACATCACAGTTTCTAAACTGACTACAATGACAATGGAGTAAGAAAGATGCACTGAGAGAAAGCTTTAAGTCACCATTGTTTAACAAATAATAGCTTATTCTATATCGAACCTATTCACTCACTTGAAATGGCATCACCTGAATGTAAAGAAATGTCAGATGAAGAAAAGCAAGCTAAAGAGCTAACCCAGATCACTTTAACATTCAAACAGCCGCTTGCTAACAATTAAACCCGGACCAAACCAAATAAAACCCCAAAAAGTCTTTTTTGCAGCAGACATGCATACATACATACATATGCAGCTGTCAAAAACACAGCGTCAAACACAAGATGGATGTAGCAGCTATGTTACAAAATACCTACTTGTTAGCATTTTAGCCAGCAAATTCTACCAGTTTTATACTATCAAGAGCAATCAGTAGCAGCTAAGAATACTAATCTAGTACAATTCATATTCTAAATGTGCCCATTCTGTTCAGTGCTTTGGTCACAGTTAAAAAAAAGAGTAAAAAACACATCTTTCTGATCGTACTAAATAGTACCGAACTGTGACTTCAAGATATACCATGCAGAACCATGATTTATGCGTGCTGCTACACCAAAAGCGAGTTTCCCACCAACTACTGGCTTCCTATGACAATACATTTTAATACACAATGTACATAATCAGTTTATTTAACCTGACCACAAGGCTGACAATGCTAATTCTAGGTAAATAAATGTTAATGATAATAAGAGGAAAACAAGATACTACAGAGCATATAGGCCCATTAGGTCAGTTTTTAGCATAATTTCTAACAGATTAGGTAAAATAATTCCTAAGTCATTTTTTGCTTTTTAATGTATTATATTTAATGTTACAGGATCATATGGATTAATATCCCGAGCTGCTGATTACTTTGTTAAACTAATATATTGAAAGAAAAGGTTGAGTTCTTAGACTTTATTTTGTTCTGTTAAAGCTTTTTTTTTTTAAAAAGGCAGAAACACACCACCCATGTAATTAATTTTTGAAGTCTAGCAATTCAATAATCTACAACGTCAGCCAGTGAATGTGATATGGCTGTAATTGGTTTAAAATGTAGCAGGATTTGAATCTGTCTGTGCTGTATATGGGGCAGTATATCTGTGCTGAGGATTGGGATGCGTTTGCATAATTGTGTGATAAGCATCTGGGCCTGAATGAGATAGCAGCTTGGCTTTCTTACTCATGCAAATGAATGAGACAAATTCCAATAATTTCACAGATTCTAGGTCTGCATCTATTACCATTTTATTATGCTAGCAGTTCTTTTTTTCATTTTTTTTTTCCAGCAGGAATTACATATTCAGCAGGCTACCTTCTCTCCTGGAGGTCCAATGGCTCCTTGCGGCCCTGCGAGTCCCTGTGGAGAGGATAAGAAAATGTCAAAACCTTTTCTCTGATGATGACACAGAAATCTAATGTAAGACAACCTGTAAATCACCTACCTGAGCACCGGGGTTGCCTTGTTGTCCGGGGGGGCCTGGCTCTCCCTGAGGTCCCTGGAAAAAAAGTCTTATTTTAGAGATCTCATTATAAACTGATGTGGTCATTTTCAAAAGGAAAACAGGCCGATGTTGTATAAAATATATTTAAATTAAAATGGATTATTCGATTATAGCACAAATATACTGTAATCCGTAACCAGATTTCCGAATATTAGTCCTGTTCAAGGTAAATGGCAAGAGTACATGCATATGTTGGGCACATTCTCAGACCTACTTTCCTAATGACGCAAACTGCTGAACCACAAACAAAAAACACCATCCCCTCTAGGATAACCAGCAATCAATTATGCTGCCTCAGTCCATGAGTCTGGGCGAGTTGTTGATCTTCCATCTTTACCTTGTTGTAAGACTCCCAATAGAGCAAACAAGCCGCTCCGGTAAGCTATTCTCTCATTACAGCCGGGCGCTGGCAGAAATTGAGCGGGAATTGTACAACCGGCCAAGGGTGTTTTCTCTGATGCTGCTACTGTGTATATGTGTTTATAGATGTGTGTGAAAAAGCTGGAAGGGACTCATCAGTCCTTTTTCCCTGGTTTGAGATTTGAACACACCTAGAGTGATTAAACCGGTGCCATTTAACACTCTTTGATAGTAGTATTTTTTAACTATAATTTAGCATTTTAATCAGTTCAATCTTCACTTACTATATTTCCTTTGGGTCCAGGGTGGCCATCCATTCCAGCAACTCCCTGTCACAGAAATGAAAAAGAGAATATCAGGCATAAAAGAAGCAAATCTGTAATCCACTGAAATGAAAAGCCATTTAACGCCATTTAATCTTTTAAACTGCTGAGGGCAAATTCAGAAGAATTTCTTTGTTATGCAGTTTTAAAAAAACTATTTGCCAAAAGCCTATTGTTCATGTAAAATTAAATCTATAAATATTATAGTTAGCCTTGTCTCCGCTGTAGAAATATTTCAGAAATATTGAAGTAAACTCAATAACATGCTGCTTATTGTGCAGTCTCTAAGATGTATTGAGTCTGGTATATCCCTGTGGGCGTCTGCTCTCTTTGTAGCTGCCCATGAGATGGTGAAACGTTATTCTGTTCTGTATATATTGAATCTGCAGTGATGCAGAGGATATGAAAAGATAATAGGAAGGGAAGGTGATACTTACAGGTGGTCCAGGAGGTCCCTGAGGTCCTTTTGGTCCCAGCAAACCACGAGGTCCCTGGTAGAAAAATAAGGGAAATGAGACTGAGGGTGATATTACACCTGTGGCAGGTATAATGAATAATTAAATCTTGTTTCAAAATGATATGTCTAGAAATAACTCTCGGCTGACAGACATCCTTGTGAATGTTGTACTTGCTTCCGACTCAGGTGGTTAAATCCCTGGAAACCTTTCATTAGTCTTTCTTCTCTAATTTATTTACCTCTCAAAGCAGCTGTAATATTTGTAATCCTAAAGAGATCTGGTCCAAGCCCTCTTAAGCTAAATAATTACACTTTACTACATCTGTGTGCTTCAGCCATTACACAGTACACAGAAAGCGTTGGTCAGAATCTTAGATTAGTTCCTCTCAGATTGTATTAGCATCGTTTGCATCTTAAACTGTTTATGTAAAATTAAGCAGCCAACTTTATAAAATGTCCATAGTTCTCGTTCTATTTATTATCTGTTATATATGTATTTATTCGTTTATTTTAAAGGTATAAGTTTTACATAGGACAAATACCATTCCTTTTACATTTTAGCTTAAACCAATTCACAATGTATATCCCTAGTTTGGCTTTTCCTAACGTTAAAAAAGAGAGTTGAGCCCTCTCACACAGAAGACTGTTTGTCCCAGAGAGATTTTACGTGAAGCCACCTTAAAATTCTGGTTAAATGCTTCACAAGTAGAGGAACCAAAAGGTCAATTAGCACCCAGGAGCCTTACCATGTATACTTTTAAAAATAAGTTTAAAGAAATTTCCAAAGTGTAGTCTAAGCAGTAAAGTTTTTTTCAAAGTCTTGGGTACATTTTTAGAAAATATGATGTATATTTTTCTTTTACACTGATGAAAACCTGCTATATCCTTCTACAAACACTGATTCCACCCACAGGGACAAAACAGTGTTTCTTCTGGTAAGAACCAAAGCTGTTCTGGATAAGTCCAGTAAATTCTACGTGTTGACAATTACAAAAACTGTTGCTCCTACCACGTTAAGAGCTTAGGTGCCATTTTTGACAGCACTTTAAAAAGCAGTTAACAGTACCGCTATTTTTGGGAATGCTACAGCTGTATATTTCAAATTGACCTCTGTAATTCTGTTCTCTTTGGTTTGCCACAAAGTTCTGCACACACTTTAATGGTACAAGAAGAAACTGCTTTGGTTATTACTACAACTCCTTCTGTTGGGCATATTACTCCAGTCCTCCAACGATTTCCTTTAAATTGCATCACTGATTTCAGGGCTGTTCTTGTGACTTTAATGTCTCTCCAGAACTATGTGCCTCCATATCTCTCTGATCTTCTGCACAACATCACTCCATCACTTACTCTGGGCCCCACCTGCTCTATTTATCTCACTGTACAACCTGCCTGGCTGACTACCATAGGCTTCACAGCTTTCAGTTAACTTCCTCCTTGTCTTTGAAATTGTCTCCCGCATCATAATTGCAATATTGATTCTCTATGAACACAGATATTTTTATTGTGGCCTTGAATGTAATATTGACTTTCAATTTTAATATTGTCTTGACTTCAAAATATCTGGTGTTTTTAAATGTATGAAAACTGTGTTTTGATTTTTTTTACATTTCTATAGTGTCCTTATGTACTTAAAAGGCCTATAAAAATGCCTCTCATAAACAGAACATATTATTATTATCATTGTTATCATTATTATTATTATGCAGACTGCATTTAAGAGGGAAAACTGAAACATTATTATATTTCTCTCTCTGAATTTCTCTGCCGTGCCTCATAGGTCTCACAGTTACCTAACCAGACTGATTGTCCTGGCAGTTAAGATCCTAACCAATGCTGCACACCCTGGTGGCCAAAACAAATCATAGCACAACGTGTCAAGAGCTTTCTGATGTTATTTGCCTTTCCTGTGCCCTCCCCCCACTCTCTGTACAGAACATCCTTTCTGAGTGGGAGTGGGAGGCTTTAACAACCCTGATGTGCACTGCCAGCTTTTCTCACCTCCAGACATCGGTGAGGACCGAGCCAAGACTGATAAACACAGCGGCATATGGTTATAAAATCTCAGCGTATAATAATGTGAAAGCAGCCCGCAGTTCATATATGATATCATTACACCACTGACACAATTACACGATGACAGCAGGCCCCGAGCAGTAAATCAACCCCCGCCCCGCACCTACCCACCCATCACACAATATCTTGAAGTAAGACTGAATGAAAAAAAACACACAATCACTCACTGGTTCACCAGGAAGTCCCCTGGGTCCGATCTCTCCATCATCCCCCTGTAAAAGAGACAGAGTCAGGGTCAGACTGTGACGCAGACAGGGAACTATAATGGAGAACAAGGTGAGGATATGTGGATCCTGGAGACTTAGAATTAGAAAAACGCAGATAAAATAAGGTGAGGATGGAATCAGATGAAATAAGCTGTCAATGATGAGGTAAAAATGGTCGGTCAGAGAGTGAGTGGAAGGGGATGTCAAATTCAGAAGTGTTCGTGGTATGAAGTACTTGAAAGGTAATCTCAGAACATAGCAAGAGGATATAATCACAACAGATCTACAGCTCATTGACACAGTAAAATCAGATGATAGCAGCTGTGAAATCATATTTTTTTAGATACCCTCTCTCCATCTTCGCCAGGAGCACCAGGAGGTCCTGAGGGGCCTGATTCTCCCTATAAAAACAAACATTATTACATTTTACCGTCCCTCACACTGCAGCAAAGCTGAAATTACTTTTATAAACCCATAAAATCTCTTTTTACTCTGTGTCCTTTTTCACCAGGAAGTCCAGCTAGGCCGTCAAATCCTCTGTCTCCCTTGAAAAAGTAACAAAAAATTCTAATGTTATAGAGGCTCCAAACTCCTTGTTTTTAAACTGGTTTTATGAAGTGTGATTAACTTAAATCAATGTTTATTGATTATAGATGCAAAAATACCTTAGGTCCGGTCTGTCCTGGCATTCCTCTGGCACCATCTGCTCCAGAACGACCCTGCAATAAAACAACAGGCATTTAGCTGCATAAATGATGTAGCATTTAGAAGATCATTTAACAGTTGCAATGTAGAATATGAGCTACTTTTAATTGAGAAATGTGAAAACAAGATCATAAATTAACTTGTTAAAGTTTAATGAAGGGTTGCTTAAAAATCTACCCTTCTGCCAGGCTTTCCAGGGGGTCCACCTGATCCCAATGGTCCACGTGGTCCCTGAAACACAAACATTGTCAGGCATTAATTGCTTTTGTTCTTTTTCTTACAAAAAGTAAGGAAAATAATCTGTTTTCTATTTTTGCTTTGCTCAGAACCTTTACAGGTACAGCTCATCACAAAAAGATCTTAAGGGTTAAACTATGACATTTGGTACCTGAGGTCCTGCCTCTCCAGATTCTCCCTTCAGTCCTGGTGCACCTGGTGGACCCTGTAAAAAAATAAAATGAGGCAAAAGAAAATCAAACATGCTCTAAGAACTCAATCGGACCTATCAATTTCGAGTTTGTGTGCAATGTGCAAGGTACAGTCAATAGATTTTTGTTGTGTTTGCTAATTGGTACGTGTGAAATACACACCAGAGGGCCAGTTCTGCCAGTCAAACCCATTGGACCTGTTGGGCCACGCATAGCCAGCTGAACAAAAACAGAAAATAAAATTAAACAGATCAACATAAGGGTATTTGCGTCATTAGTTTCTATTCAGGCACATTTGAAGGCATGTAAAGACCTTACTTGCTTATAGAGCAAATGTATAAAGTGTGTCTTAAACAGAAACTGACACGCGTCTCTGTCTCTCGTTATATGTTTAGTTGTGCGCTGTTACCCTAGCCTGCTGCATGATGGCTTGCATCTGGGCCTCCTGTGCTGAAACAGCTGGTCCCTTCTGGCCAGAGTCCCCTCCAGCGCTTAATCTGAACTGCGGAGAGAATGTTTTATACATATTTTACTGCAGGAAAAAACAAAACACAAACACAAAAGAAAGAACATACAACACTACACAAACATCAGGTCACAGCACAACAACCAGTTTCACTTGTTTGAGAAAAATCAATGTTCAACGCAGTGTTCTTCACATAAAAAAAACATTAACAGATGTTGAACAGAGCATTAATCTTAACCATTGCCATTGGTGGCCATGAAGGTTCAAATTCTACTGTCATCTGGTGGTCATAAGTCAGCATTACAACATGAGTGAATATGAAATATTGGGATGCAGCTCATGATTTTATTTTATTTCTTTTTCCTTTGGATCAGATATTTTGGATTGGATCACACACAGTTCCCAGGAGGTTGATTGTTGGCTTACAGATGAACAAAAACAAACAAAAGCAGTGAAATGCTGTTTCAAAATCACAGTAACCAGGAAGCAATAATACCAACAGTAGATTCAGAGCTACAGACTTGAGTAAAGTCTACTGCAGCTCAGCACAGAACAACACATCCGAGTAACTCCCCACGTTCTCCTTTAAGATAACTGTCAAATTTCCTGCCCTGCTGGTTGTATTGACGTCTTTCTTTATCCATCCCTCACCTTGGCAGCCTGTTTGATCTGATTTTCTCTTGGTTTGCTTGTTTGTAAGACTTCTTCAGTACTGATTTCTTTTTTGACACTCCCTGTTGACAAATGCAGAATATCAACAATTCTGCTCAATCCAACCACTGATCAACATGACCAAGAATCCAGCATGAAAAATCGATGCACGGTTAAAGATTACCGTTGTTAACCATTTTCCCTGATTTCAAAGAGTCAAATAAAGGAACCAAAAAGTAATCTCAGCTTGAAAGAATGGCAAAACAAAAATGCATGTTTCGCATTAGGCTCGAAGGATTGGATTTCAAGTCGCCGGCCTTTGCCGCTGGATACGCCAGAACTACTTGAGTCACTGTCCAGACTGAGTTTGCCACACGGCTCCGCCAAAAGAGATCAATGAATCAGCCGCAAAGCCGCAAAACTTCACATCTGTACAAGTAATCAGGCCAAAGAGCATCTTCCAGGTACAAGAAAGGAGAGGCTTGAAGGCAGACAACATAGGAGCTTTTTGGGGTGATTGTGTAACTCTTGCAGTTGGATCAACGGCTGCAAAAGCGCCAGTCAATGGTCTCACTTTGTATCTTGTCAAAAGCCATATGACTTCCTGGAAAGATGCCTAACAAAAAAGTTATGACTCAAAAATTCGGGGTGAACACATAGATTTGTGCTGTCGGGAGTCCAGAGAGGCCCTTTCACACAACACCACAAGGGGCTGCTAAAACCTCACATCCATATTAACATATTTGCAATTGGATTCATTGGAAATTCCCTTCCTCCAAGAACACAGTGTGTCAGAAACATGTGTTAGAGTTATTGGTTAAACTGCCTTAAACGTGACCAGGAAATAATGCAAAACCATAGTAAATGTTTCAGCCCTTAAAAGGAAAAAACACAACCACAGTTTACTTACAGGCAGCATCAGGACAGTTCCAGGGGGTCCTGGCAGACCATCAGCACCAGGTAGACCAGAGCGACCTGGAGGACCCTTAAGGAGAATTGCATGTAAAATGAGCTCACAAACCGGCTGAATTTATCCTATTCTTGAATATTTCTAGAGTAAATCTTTCTTACCCTCTCTCCAGGATCTCCGGGACTGCCCGGTGGGCCGGATGATCCTGGGGGTCCAGGGAGACCCTGTTTGAAACAGAAAAATTGTAATTGATTTCCATATGCATATTTTGCATCACAAAGTTTATGTCTTCATCGTAAAGTGGCCACACAGTGGATATGGGAGAGCTTTGTCTGGTCATCTGTATTTGTTTACACTAAAGCTCATCATGTGAAAGGCTGACTTTCATTTTCCTTCATCCTCGAATAAATGAGTGACATAAAACATTTGTAATGATATGGGCAGAAAAAGCAACTGTGGAAACAGAAAATCTGAGGAAGTAAAAAAGGCACAATTTGATAAAAACAACTGACTTACCGTTGGCCCCTCAGGCCCAGGCGGACCTTCCATTAGCATACCCTGAAACATACAAACACAGTTATCATTAGAAATTGCACATGCCAATACAACAATCTATCACCTCATGTATAACATATTTCTGTGCACAACAACGTCCCCCTGTGCAGTCACAAGCATACACTGCTTTTGTAGAAGCAGCTGAACATCAGTGGAAACATGCCCCAGGCACATCTACCTGTCAAGGTTTGTTCTTTGTGAATTCAGCAGTTCCTGTACATCCATCTGATGTGCTTCCAATTAATTAGATGGAAAGAAATGAGCGAATGAATTCTATCAAAAGCAAAGAAATCCAGGGGTTGACTATCAAGAAGAAGAAGTTAATTTGTTTCAACTAGAAAATGAGCACACATTGATGGGTCCATCGTGAAATCAGATGCTTGTGACTTAGATTGGAAACAAATGGAAAGGTATCATTGTCATTTGGAGTAATATTCCACCAGACGTTCTCACTGTAAACTAGTAATTTATTTTTCACAATATGAGTTGTGGGCCGATGAAGCTAGCATGATCCTGCAACAGGGATGAGGTTTCAACATCTTCATCATTCCTTACCTGTATAATTTGTCCCTATATACAAGTAACCACTTGTTTTTATTTTGGTCTGATAGGGGATCATAATGGCTGCTGGTCAATTAGACCTTTAGCCAATTAATACCTCCGCTTTGTACCTTCGGACTGCCATTTGATATTTTCCAACTTACATTTCGTACCAATATATTTCGATCATTGCGTATCAGTTTACCTCTATCTGTAGTTAAGTATTTTCTACTTATACTACTACCACTACCTTATTAATGACACACTTTAAAACAACCACAACTGCAACATAGTGCCTCACAGATAAATCAAATTAACATTTAAAACCTAAAACAAGTTAAAATAATCAAAATCAAAACAATAGAAACAGAATTAAAAGCAATAAAAACAAGAGGTGTCAGACTGTGCCCAAAGCCAGGGAATAAAATGCGTTCTCAGATGAGTTTTAAAAAGGGACAGAGAGGGAGTTTCATATATAACAAAGATACCGGGTGAGATACATTTGCAAGGCAGGTATAAATTGACTCCTGGTTGGTACGAAACCCTGCTCAATTTTGTACCTAAAAAGGTTGGGTACGAAACTACAAAGGTATAAAGAGGCGAAGGAGCCAAATGACCCGGACCAGCCACAATCTGTCATGTTTCACATCAGTGAATCAAACTAAGCAAGGATCACAACCCCAGTCAGTGGCAATAGGAAGCAATGCAACGTCTACAGAAATATCATAACGAAATGTTATTATATGAGACAAAAGATTTTTTTTCATAAGTCATCTCCACAATTCAGAAAAAATCCTCAACTACCACAAAATACAAAGAAATATATAACGCAATTTTCAACATGGGTACAAAATGTTTTCTTTTACTAGTAGGAAATGAAAGCAAGAAGGGACCAAATAGCAAAGTGGTTGTGAAATGAGCTTGCAATTCAGTGAAGGGCAGGCCTGACCTGGAGCCCGCAGCTACATCATCAGTCTCTACGTGCCAGTCAACATATTGACAGATTTGTGTTAAGAACCTCACCAGGGCATAACTAGTTCTTCCGGACAGCTTTTATTAAGTGTAAGTTCACTAAACATTGGATTCAGTTGTAATATATAGTTTTATATATATATATGGAGTGAGGAAGATTCTGTCGGACCAGACATCGAGGGCTTTGACTCTTTTGATGAAGACGATTTTGACAATAGAATAAAACCATTTGAAAGGTTAGTTAATTGTCCAGCGTGTGTGAATCTGATGGAATAGTCTTAAAGGCTGAATTCTGCTTCAATAAAAATTATTGCATAACCAACTTATCTGTCAGTAGTCATGGAGTTTGACAGAAATGCTCTACATAAAAGCTCTACATATTTTAAAAACAACTGATATCCTTTTATGAAACTGATTTATGGAAACATTATTTTTGGCTTAGAACTGCAAAAGCAAAAAAAAAAGAGAGAGCACGCTGGGTGGTGATGTGTTCCTATAGATGTTTGTACCATTTCCTCAAACAACACTTGAACCTTAAAAGAAAGTTAAAAGACTTAAAAGCAAAGCATTCTCAAAGCACCACGCTGCCATCACCGTGTTTTACTGTGGGGATGGGGTGTTCATGGGTGGTTTGTGTGTAGCACAATTATTTGCAAAAATCGTTGTAACCAGTGCTTCGTCTTCCAATCGTGCACTACATTGGTCCTGAAACAGTACTCAGTCGTCAAAAATGTGAGCTCACACACTCTTTTTGCTTCCACTTATGGACACAAGCGTTTGGAAATATGTATACTAAGTGTAGCTCTGTGGCATTTGTTTGAAGTGAAACAGATGTAGGTCCATTAGGCATATTAATTCTGTCTGTGTTTACATTTTCAAACTTGAGTCATTGTTACAGATACTTGTGTGTCATAGTCTATTTAGAGTCAGTGTGACCCCAAAGGATCACGTTTAGTCTTTCTTTCTTGTTCCTTTTCTCCATCCCTTCCCACCTCTTGATTTCCACGGCACTCAGGCCGTGTTTAGAGATTACTGAGACTCCCTGCATGGTCCTTCTCCTGATGTTTATACTGAGAACCCACGATTGCTACAAGGATTCCACACCTAAGGTTTAGTTGTTGATAATAAACAGGAGTGCCGTGAACATTTGCATTCCCAAGCGAGGAATGGATCATGTTTAGATGTGGATCACACATATGTCTTCAAACTGTGCACACATGCAGCTTACATCTGCTGCTCGAGTATGTTGTTAAAACAGAGATACTCACAGGCTCAATAACAGCAGGCTCTCCCTTCTGTCCTTTCTCACCACGAGCGCCGTCAACCTGCACATAGAACACACACACATATGTAAGTTTCAGCTTCTCTTCCCCATTTTTATCATGAAATCCTCCTCATCATTGCGATCATATCTGTGGCGTCACATCTTTGGAATAGGCTTTACCTGTCCATAATACTCGTCAGTCTCAGCAGGCAGCACTTTGTCAGGGTAATCTCCGTATGCATCATAGTTGTCTTCATAATCGGTGATGTCCTCCTCCTTGAACTTTTCATCTGTGTAGTCATCAACTCCATCAATGGTCAGTTCGGTTTCAGTGGCCCCGCCAGCGCCAGTGCCGGCAGAGGCCGAGCTCCCCCCGGAGGTGGAAGATCCTCCCACGGAGACAGAAGAACCGCTGACAGACACAGATCCTCCTCCAGTCGACCCACCGCTGATGGTGATGGTAGAGCTGCTACTGCTGCCTCCACCACCACCAACTACAACAGTACTGCTGCTGCCGCTGTCGCCACCTCCAACTAAAACTGTGCCACTGCTGCTGCTGCTTCCTCCTCCACCACCACCACCAACTACAACAGTACTGCTGCTGCTGCTTCCACCATCGCCAGTTGTGTAGTAGTTGTCAACTCCATAATCATAGCCATCGCCGTAGTCATTGTAGGATGCTCCAACCTGTTAAAGTACAGTTGTAATCGTTAGGATATTGTAAATGTATTTATATGGCTCTTAAACCTTTGCGCATTTTAATTTATGACAACCTTAGACGTCAATCTTTTTGACTGAGATTCTATCAGACACAAACTTGTTGAATCACATAAAAGTTTGATACATGGTTTCCAATAATTGTTTTAAAGAAACATCTTAAATGTGTGTTTTTTTGGGGGGTTTTGCAAGTCTGTAGAATGAACATGCCTTTATCTAAACCTTTGCAGCTCTGGCTGAATACATAGTGTTGTTGCCTGGTGGAAGGTAAAACTCTGCAGCAGTCCAAGTCCTCTTCTGGTTCTCTCCCAGGGGTACCTTATATTTCAATTCATCTTCCAATCATCTCTGACCAACTTCCATGTCCATGCTGAATAAATTGTCCACAGTATGATGCTGCCACTAGCATGTTACCAGAACCCCTTTCACATGTTTGCAGCTTCCCCCACACTGCTTGAGATAAACTGCAGAGAGAACTGTATTTCATGCATTCATTAATTAATGTATTTAGACACAGGTACACTCTATACACCAGTTAGGTTACTTTTAAGGTCAATTTGTTGCATTGGATTTTATTTTTGGGAATAAAAAAGTAGAATACAAATGCATGTCACCCTTTTCAGCTATTATTTAGGTAAATACTACAATCTGATGACCCAAGACAGCTCTCAGGTACTATTGCAAGTATGATCGTCAAATTACAGTATCAAAATTAAAACCCATTAGTAATACACTATTAATATGTTACAATTTAATCACTTCCAATTTAGCACTTTTTTGTGTTGCTCTATTACATAAAGTTCTAGCAAAATACATTGCAGTTACAAATGCTTTTCTAAATACATCCAGTTTAGTTTTGCTTGGCAGCCAACTTACTGATGTTGCGTTGTGGTTGATTGTTATTGTAGATCCTCCACCTCTGGTGATCACCTTCCTGTCCACTCCAGCCCCACCTTCCAGATCAATCCTTCCCACTGCTCCCAGATCCAGCTTGCCCCCGGTGCCAACGCTGGTGACGGTGATGCGGCTAGAGGTGTCGCTGTCGGGTGCAGCGGTAGTCTCACCGTAGTAGTAGTTGGTGTCCCCGTAACCGTCGTAATCGTAAGCGGTGTTCCCATCTCCGTAGGTGTCTTCCCCTCCGGTGCCGGTGGCTGAGCTGCTGGATGATGAGCTTGATGAAGCTGAGCTTGTAGAAACAGACGTGGAGCCAGCACCACCGCTGACAACTTCGTCCAATGTGGACACCACACTGCCTCCTTCAGTCGCCTGTAATTCAGTGTCGTTACACAATTGTTAAGGATTACTATTTTAAACATAAAGATTAGTTTCCAGTGTGATTTCCAAGTCATCTACCTTGACTTCTTTTATGGTGGTCTCTGTTTCAGAAGTTGATTCATAGGGCTTGCCTTCAAGGTCATCATAATAAGGATATTCATAGTAGTAGTTGTCCTCCTCCGCTACCTAAAGATATAATGCATTGCACTGGTGTTGAATGAAAGCGACTGGGAGAGAGAGGATAACAATCACTGACTAGCAAATTTTTTTTTTAAATATAATCAACTACTCTGTTACCTCTGGTTGGCTGGCCATCGATCAGAACCCAACAGAAATGCTTTCTACTCGCAGACACATCATGCTGCATCACTCTGTCAAAACTTGCAACTGCTCAGTAACTAATTACCTCTTCGGTTTTCAAACACGTCTGTCATTTATTTGCAGGGGGGGGGGGGATTACTTTTTGTACACCTTGAGGATATGTAACAGGTAAAGAACCAGCACTTCCAGTTCTTCTTTTGACTGCTGTGACTCCTTTATTTAGCATGCACACAGTGTAACGCCTTTTAGTATACAGTGCAAGAAAGCAAGCTAAGGCAGGCGCAACATCATTTCTGAACTTTATTGACTAACTGCACAGCCTGATAACCCTGTTCTTCTCACTCAGCATTTTCCTCTGGCGGACTGCAATTCTCTAACACGGGGCAAGGTGCTCCTCACAGCACAGGAACCAATCATGAATTGAACCGACTACTGGAGACAATTATAGCTTCAGGGAAATAAACGGAAGAAGAAGACCATTAACTGGTTGTCCAACACTATTTACAGTCAAATGTAAAAATCAATGAACTACCTCAAGTAAGTGTATGAGGCAGCCAGGAGTTCACAGAGCTACAATATGTAACATAGAATAATATAAAAAATCTGTTTCCAGTGGACTCTCTTACATACTTAACCTTTAACCAACAGGCATTGTAAGATCAACTGAATTTGACAATATTCTGCGATGATAATGATAAAATTTTACTGTATCTCATACAAACTGAATCTGTCCAAAAATTTTATTGATTTGAATATATATTACTAGATAACTGGAAATGAATTGGATCTGTTTTTCTTATAACGGGCTTTGTTGTGAACTGATGCTATACAAATAAACTGTATGAGGGCCAATTTTCTGCTGCTGTCTGTGCTCAGATTAAATTTTGTGCAGTTTTGAGGATCAGGACCCAAAGCCTCCAGTTCTTGTTGGAACATTTCTCTGACTATTCTGCAATTAGCATGCACACAGTGTAATACCATGCAGCCTACAGTTCAGAAAAGCAAGCAGCACATCATCATTTCTGAGCTTGATTGACCAAGTGCTTAGCCTGATAACTCTGTTTTTCTCACTCAGCATTTTCCTCTGGCAGCATTAAAGTTCTCCATCATGGGCCAAGGGGCTATTTTGCAAGACCCAATCATCATTTTAAACAGGGGATTAGAGACAATTATAGGTTTCGAAAAAAAAAAAAACAAGTAACACTGAATAGGTGAGGAGGGAGGCGGTGACTGAACTCACATCATCTTCTGTATTGGGGTCCTGGTTCTGCGGCCGGTCGGGCACTGGCACCTCACAATCGGGGCTGTAGTGCTCACAGTAGTCATAGGCAGCCCGGTGGTCTGCTACAATCATTAGCTGCTGGATGTCTCCCTGGAAAACACAAGACACAGAGAGTCAGAAGGTTCACTGGAAACACACGTGCTTTAATAAACACATGCGATACAGAGACATTAGTAACGGGCAATTTTTTTTTTCTTTTTTTAAGGAGAGGGGGTGGAATGAAAACATCTGTGCATATGAACATTTGATACAGCGATGCTCCAGAACAGGCAGAACCAAAACTGGGTCAAGCTGAGGGTGACTAAACGATGAGGAACGCCGTGCCGAGTCCAAGTTGTGCACCAGGTCGGGATAGGAAAAGCTTAAAACACGCAGTGGAGATTTACAAGAAAATATAGAGTGACAGATAACAGTAACACGGGGAGGACGTCTTTGCAGAGTTTAAGCAGACTCTGAGCCCTGCCCTGACCTGCGTGAGACGTGAGGGATTTTGCCTTCAAGCCTATCGTGGAGACAATTGGTTCAGCTTTGCATGTGCAAAACAGAACGCAGGAGGAAATCTGGAGACTCAAACAGCTGATCCGGGTAGCAGAAGACCGGGGAATTTAGAAAGAAAGACAGAAAAAGTCAGACAATGACAGAGCAGGCAAGATTGATAGAAAAAACAGAGCAAGGGAGAGGGAACAAGAGAGAAAAACAGGCTCAGAAGGATCCCCAGGCTACATGGGGATCTGGGTGTGTTAGCCACATGTTTCTCACAAGAATGAGCATGGCACTAAAACGCTGTTCTGCATCTATCCAAACATGTCCTGATCACACTTCCAAACCCAGTGATGTCATTCCACATCAATCAAATGTGGAGTCAACATGGCGGAAACAAGGACTCTTTTTTTACACGACAGAACAATCATGAACCAAAACAGATGATGAACATTTTTAATTAGGAAACAGTCAAGAGTTTAAACTCTCTCACCATGTCCTTGTACCTAAAAATTTACTGTGCAGAGATTTCTTCTCTGGCAAACACGCCTTGTATTTGTGGTGTAAGCAGTGACAATTCACTCGGGAGCACCCCTCCCAGTGTTTCGCTAAAACATGCTACACTTAAGAGCCTGTCCCAGATCGTTTAACAAAACCTCACAAAGCCCCCACAAGAAGCTGTCTCCTGCTCTCTCCTTGGTTTATGTGAACAGAGGAGTTCAGGCTGGATAGAAGCAGCCATAACATGATGTTCATACATAGGAGCAAATACAGTTCAGTTCAGACATTCACAAACAGGCGTTTTTGACGTATATGTGATTAACTTCTGGTTTTAATTCATTTGAGCTGCACTTTAAATAATTCTACAAAAAAGAATCAGCTACCACCTTCATTGCATTACGGAACCTGTTTTCGTAAAACAGAATGTATCAACGTTTACTAAAGATGTGTGATGGTCAGTTAGCACCTGAGCTATTTGAACATTGAGCTTTCTTGATTAACTGCGTAATTCTTCACCAACATAACTAAACATTACTGTAAACTGTTCCAACGGGGATGCCTGATGACGAAGAGATTTTGGATTTGTGTTTTTGGAATTCCAGGTTTATCTACATTTTTGTCTTCTGACATAAGGTGACGAATAGGCTGTGGTGATAGTGAGCTGCTGGATAATTCTGCAAAGTTGTCCTTTCTCAATGTGTGCTATATTGCTTTTAAAATTCTTTAACCCTACTCTATAAACAACACAGTTGCAGTTATGATAAAAACTGAAGTCAGCCTGTTTTAGAACCTGTGCCAAAGAGGTCGCATCATGATCTAAACTGAGCTGGATGTGCCTGTGTTCTTAAATCCACTGTCCAGCTGTAAGACATCACCCACACAACTGGACTCTCCCATCAGGCTAGGAACCAAAAGCTAGTTTGCACAGTTTCAAACTCGGCTTTGCATCAGTTTAGCAATCTGTCTCCATTATCCGACTAAAACTGTACACCACAGATGCACTGAAGAGGATAATGGGTGTTCACTGTTTGCGAAAAAACGAGGTCACACTTAATAATAAATAAGCTTCACTGTCTAATGTGTTGCTTCTCCCCTTAAATTCCATTCTTGTGGTTTCCTTCTTCTTTTTTCTTTGTTCTGCTTTCTTTTTTTTGCATCTCCCAGAGCTGCCAGAGGAATGTCAGGGTAAGGTTATCCCGAATGGTGGGAACCTAAATTTGGCGAGATGAGATGGTTCATCATATAGCAAAGATTCAATAAGCACACTCTGAAAGAATCAGGGGAGAGAGCGGCTAATGATGTGTGCTGTGTACACAGACACAGAGAGAGAGGAGTTTACAGTAGAAAGAGAAGTGCTGTTAAAGGAATATTACGAAGGTTTGGTTTCAGCATGGCTGTACTAACTTGTAACCAAGTGCGTATTAGTAAGGCTGTCTCTATTAACATATATGAGTATTGTGGCATGTATCAGTTGAGACATTTGGGCCTCAGCCTGACCAACCATGGGTTAACACAGAAACATAAAGTATGAACTATGAATATTTTAAATGTTTGCTTTGATACAATACTTGGCAAATTCTTACATTTCAAGAGCAATGTAGCCATGTTTTCGCATCTCAGTAATGCATTTGATCAGTCTGATTAACCTCTCTGCCCTTTATGCCTACACCTTTCACACTGCATCCTCAACATATGTTGTCATTCTTGGTAAAGTTTGGAGATCCACCAAGGAATTGGTTGGTGTCCAGAATCTGACAATTTTCAGCTTAACTAGCCTAGACCAGTGATTCGAAAAACAAAAATAAAATTACCTTTTTATGATCAGTGAACACACCATGCTTAGTGCTACAAGGTTGTACTGAAAACATCCCTCTTCAAAGTGGTAATTGTTGAAGGTGACTTAGCTATGCGCAGGAGGCTATTAAGGGGTCGTTTAAAAATGAAATCACAGGATACAAAAAATGTGTACGAAGCTAATTAAAAGGAAACTGTACTTTCTTTGATGTGCTGACACATGTCTGTGGATCCTCCAGGCTATGAGAGAGAGTAGATAACAGGAAGGCTAAATGTATTAAAGCAAGAGTGCTCTGTTTTATCCTTCTGAACAGTCAACGGGAATTTGGGCAACCTATTTTAGAGTGATGGCTTTTCTCTTAGTCCGCAGTGTGGTGTCATCTCTGCTCCATATATAAACAAATAATGAACTGATAGAAAGACTAGGAAAAAATACTTCCAGTGCTTTTGCTTTACGTTCTCATACTTTATACAAGTCTGAAGAAACAATTGTAGATCGGCAACAAACAACTGATTGGTGCATTGTGGTGCAGAAGTTTGGGTGGGCCCCTGGCAGACTCCCGTACATACATATGTTATTACTGCTCGATGCGGTTGTTTCCCAGCCCTGAGACCTTTCCTGTCTGATCAGTGTTGATAGAATGCCACCAGCACCAAAAAATCCTAAAAAAGAGACCTAGAAATAGCCTTAAAATAAATCCTCCTCTAAACTCAGTAAAATAAACTAAGACTGAACATTTTAGGAACATCAAAGCTTTAAACTGACTACATTTATTCAGTGAGAAATAAATACCAAAATAAGAAATAATTAGTTGTTTTTTGTTTTTGTTTTTAGAAAATCCTCAGTCCCCATTAGGCCTACTGGCACCCCTAACAATTATACAACTATAAAAAAAATACAATTAAAGTTTTTTTTTTTTTTCAATAACAGTGTTTACAAAGTTTTAATTCAAGAGTTGCATTATGTTTTGTTTCCCTGAATATAAATGTGGCATGACAAAGGGTCATAACACTCATCAAAATGGGAAAGACAAGAGAACATACCATTAGAATAGAGCAGATATGTGTTTAATTTTTTAAGTCCGGAAAAGGATACAAGAAAACAAAGACTTGGCTAGACTTTCGGAGTAATGATGAAAAAGTTTAAAACAACTGGAAGTTTGACAAACAACGCTGGATGAAGAGCCCAAGTTTATCTTGCCACCACACAGTGTGAGCAGGATGATAGGTGAGGTAATAAAAAAGTCTCAAGATGTAGCTGTTAAAACAACAGCAACAGTTTCCACAGCAACCATCTTAAACAGAAGCGGGATTAATTGTGGAGGGTGCTTTAGACAATTTCAAGATGTTAATTAACACACAATGTAATTTGAATGTTATGAAAAAAAAGAAAGAAATAGTGATAAAAATGTGGATTATTTGAAATTGAGCAGTATTTAGTTTCTAGAAAAAATTCCGTTTGCAGAATAGAGCTGTTTTTATTATAATGGAGATCTAAAACTCCATTGGTGTCATCATTATTAATGGCTTGGTTAAAAGCCTCAATAAAAGTTCTTTTTAACACAAGCTTTTCACACAATTTTATAAAATTCTCCATATGTATATGATTAATTTCACATTCATGCCTCTTTCTTTTTCAGTTTCTGATCATAGAATGGCACTTTGTCAAAACCACTAAATCTTTTGCATACAACTTGACAGTAAAACTATTGTTACAGTCTTGATCCGCCATGTCAACCGCAGAATTCCTGTCTTCCCATCAAAATTCCACCTTTTATCACACATCAGTCAAACAGTTCCGGAGCCAAACGTTATATAAGCTGCTGTTTTGCAGATGCAGGGTTAAGGTAGATATTCTCATACTCTACTCCAACTCAAAGCAAATAAAAAAATTTTCTATTTTGTACTATGCTGCTGATTAGTTCACCAAACTATTAAGAGTATAAGTTAAATTCCCTAAATGGGGCTTTAAAATGCTTGCTGCAACTTCTGTACATGCACAGTCAGGGAATTAAAACAAAAAATGCCTCAAAAGTCTTTTTAAAGAAAAACATAACTACTTATCATAAATAAGTTGATTAAATACCTAAAAAAGTGTGGGAACTACAAAGCAGTAGGGACCAGCATTCCAGTTTGAATAAAGAGAAGGATGTTTTTTACTCTGGAGCATCATGTGGCACATCAGAGTGATGCTTAAGAAAGAAGTTTTAGACAATAACAGGCCCTGAGCACCACTGAAATATGATTCTGCTTCTGCACATTGCTCTCCTATAGTTGGGATGTGGTGCAAAAATGATCGCCTCTGGTAAAAGATGACCTTACCTGACATACTTTGTGTTAAAAAACAAAAAAGAACACATAAAAAAGTGGAAAACCAATGCATTTTTGAGCAGAATAGCCTGCTCCATCTTACAGGAAGGTAACAGACATAAGCAAAGATGAATCTTATCATCCTTCTATGCTATTTCTCTTTAAATTGCGACAATCTCACATGTCAAGCTTTCATTTGAGCAATGGTCCGCCTTGCCAAAGCAATAGTTTCAGACACTAAGCACCCGCTCCATAAACTCTTTCAGCTCCCTCTGGACGCAGATGTTGGACACTTTAATATAGAAGGGCCCGTTTTAAAAGGAGTTTTGTTCTTTCAGTCATTGCTGTTCCAAACAAGCTGCCTCATTGATTTTTTGTTGTGTCCTGTGATTTTTAATTGTGTTGTTTACATGGATGGTGTGGACTTCCAACTTGACATGTCAGCCTGTGGAAACAAATTTAAATAAACAATAAAGATATCTATCTATCTATCTATCTATCTAGCTATCTAGCTATCTATCTGGCACTCCCACTCAAACTCCTGCTGGACTTTCAGGTTGTGTCCAGATGGGGGCAGGAGAGAACACAAAGCCAAATATGTGCTTTCATGTGAATCTGACCCACAATGTGCAGAGTGGACTGAGTTCATGGTGTTCCCAATTCTGAAAATGAATAATATGATGCATGCAGCAAGAGGAGTGTTAGTTTTTAAAGCATCATGATCAAATGAAGGAAGACGCTTAGATTAGAAATGAGCAACGTGCAAATGAATAATTTCTTCTATTTTCTTACTCTCCCTGAAAGGTGACTTGAAAAGTTTACTTTTATTTTAGGAAAGTCTGCTGACTTGACCTAAACCTTGAAAATATTTGCAGTTTCTTAAGCTTAGAGCAGCATATCTTAGTAAAAACAACACATATCAGTGCTCAATATTTCTCTATACTCCTCAAGTAGCTGATAATGCCTCAACACAAAACTGAAAAATATAGCTAAAAGTAGAAAACCACATATCTATTTTTCACTATTCTCTGCCTGTGTGTTCTCCAAGATGAATTGGTGAGTGGGAGCAGGATAAGAGTCTGGGCGGGGGAGAAGGGTCTGAACAGCATATTTCCACAGACACCTATCACGTTTGAGCCTGGAATCCAGCCCACCGCCAGCCCACCCCCGATGCAGTCCCTGCACCTGGACGTTCTCCAACCGCACCGGAGAAATAAAACAATCCAAACAATGGATATAGGTTGTTCACATTCCTGAATAGTCATACTCATCAACACACAAGCATGTGTTCAAAGAACTTCTAAATCACACAGATTAAAATCTTCACCAGACACACACTACATTTTCATTTCCCCCGTCCAGACTGTAGCAAAATGTCAGTGCTCAGAGACAGAGCCAAGAGCAACAGGGCTCTGCCTGCCACCCTACATGTCCACCACCCAGCTCCTTAACCCTTACCTCACCTCACCTCACTGCCACTGTCTTTCTATTCAGACTGACTCAGTCTGCGTCTGGAGTCCCAGTCCCATAAAAGTCTGTGCTGCGAAAGATTTTAATCCCACGTCTCTGAGGGCTGCGGGCAGCCATGCTCCAAATTTCCCGTACTTTTGGGGAAAAGTGGAAACCGGAGCAGTCTCGTTCGCCCATGAGACATGGATTCTAATTGTTTGGCTTGGACATTTGTAGAAATCTACATTAGAAGTGCTGAAGGAACATTTTAGCGTTTGCTGACACAGTTTAAAGAGGCAACCAAGAAGCTGAATAGGGGGGTGAAAAGACAAACATCTGACATGGGTTATGGAAATTCTCCTAATTATCCATGCTGGAAACTCCATCTTGTATTTTTTACTGAAGCACAATTGTATGGAAGTAGTGTGTTCTGTTAGCAAGGCATATCCAAACAAAGAACAGAGGTGTGATTTAAACGAAGTAAAAATATATTAAGAGAGAAAGAAAGCCTTCATTCTTCATTTACAGTGCCTTTGCAAATGTTTTCACATCTTTTGAACATTTTCGGGCATAAACCAACAAACTCAATGTATTTTATTGGGATTTTTTGTCAGAGCATAGTATGAAATAAAAATAAGAAAAAATTAGGCATACATTTGTGTTCAGTACTTTCTTCATCCATCTTTCCATGAAATCTGGCCAGCTAATGTGTCCCAGCTGAACAAAAGCATCCTGACAGCATCATGCCATCACCACCCTGTTTCTCTAAGGTGATGGTTTTTTCAGGGTGATGTGCAATGCTAGTTTTTAACAACACTTAGCATTTTGAATGTATGCCAAAATATTTAGTTTCCCGGTGTCTCCGTTGGACTTCAGGTTGTACTTTGTTCACTAATAGTGTTTAACGAACTGCTGCCTTCAGGCGACAGAGGTATTCCTAATGACATTAAATTACACATAGGTGTACGCTATTCAATAATAAAGTGATCTTTGTATTAGTATTTAATCAGAGAAAATGATGCAGGTATATTTATATTCGTAGACTGAATTAGACAATGGCTGACTATTGATTTAATGATTTGGTAACTTCTGATGCAATTGGTTGCACTAGATTTTAATTACAGGTATGAGCGTAAAGAGACCACACCTTTTAGATTTCTACTTGTAAAAAAAAAGAAAATCATGTATGCTTTTTCTTCCACTTTACATATATGCAGAACTTTGTGTTGACCTTTTACATCCAGTCCTAACAAAATACATTAATGTTTGTGGCTGTACTGTAACAAAATGTAAAATAAAAGGGTATGGAGATGTTTTGCAAGGCACTGTAGCTGCACAAGTGTTTTAGAGTATCATGCATAGTATATCATACAAGTGTATACAACTTGATTCTTTAATTTATTTTGTCATGAGCTATCATTAACCGGGGCTCTGTCTGTAAGCAGAAACAGTACTGTGAATTGGCATCCAGCTGGGAGAACTGCAGTTTTAACATGGAGGCAGACTGACTCTCTAATTTAGCCGCAATACATCATTACACCACTGACTCAACATCATCAATGAGAAAACTACACATTTAAAGCCTTTTATGGCTCTTAGAGGACTGATGCGTTATCGTTTTATCAATAGTATGTTAGAAAGTATTTGTTAAAAACTGTGCACTAAACAAATGGCATGACTGAAACCAAACCTTCAATCGGATCATCAATCAGAATCAAAACCAACAAAAGGTCCATGTGGGCAAGACCTTAGACTGCAAAAGAACAGCATTGATAGATAAGACAAGCTGACAATAGGCATGTGTTCTCATTTTGTTTCTATTTACATTACAGTACTGTGATTCACCACACATGTGCTGAGCAGATGTGCCTGAAGTGACATTTTGTTGTACCGTCTTTCACAAAATGAAGCCTACAGTAAACAAGTGTTCATTGTTTTTATTACTTTGTTTTTGTTTGGCAAACTTTCAACTGTAACCATTTTAAGCAATCAGCTGAAACATTGTGACCTAACACTCTAACTGCGCCTACAGCTCGAGTTGTGCTGGGGAACCCGGTATCCTGGCATTTACCTGAATGGCTCATCATGTTTCCAATAATAATAAAAAAAAACTGTAGCAACTTAGAGACGTCACATTTGCTGCAAAGATGGACCCCTGTTGCAAAGTTTTATGGAAGGGCTACTCACATTTCGCAGCAATGACCAGATACTAACGTCACTTAATCCCATGCCAGGCTAGGCAGACACCTTGTCTGCACTGATGAAGATGGACTTACCTAGGCATGCCGAAATACTTTAAGTAGCTGATCTGAGTTTCTATTTTCTGAATATTCATGCTAATATTTATTTGACTACTTGATGGCCTCAGAGACTGAGTATAGTGCATTAAAGATTGTCAGGCGATTACTAAGAAATAAAAAAAAAAAAACGAGAAGGTGACATCGTAGCAAAAATAATTTACTCTCTTTTGACATAGTGGCAAACTGTAAATTTGACACCCTACAAGCCAATACACTCGCACTATAAAAAACAGGGGTACATTATTAGTGACACATATGAGTTATATACATGATAGGATGTAATGTTTCACAAAATGCTTTTTCTTTATCTATATCTAAAACACATTTTTAGTTATGCCAACATGCGAAAAAACAAAAACCACAAAAGCTGCTTCAACTTTTTCATAGTCCGGTCATACCTCCAAATAGCAGCGATATTTCAGGACAACAGCAACCTAACCGTTGAGGATGCCAGCTTTGGGTGATACAAAAACTGCTTAGAAATAACTCTAAGCACACAACCAATAATCTAAGGTTTTCCCTAAGCCTTCAAACTGTTAAGATATCCATCTGATGAGATCTGAGAGGGAGGCAAGACAATTATTCAGCGCCTGGCAAAAAGAGCTGTCTTGGTGTTTACTTAACATCGCCCAGATGGTTATATAGTTATGCCTTCTCAAAGTAGATCTGCAGTACAGATAAATGGCCCTGTTTTTTTCCTTTTGATGAAAAACAGAATTCAAAGAACCCCCAAAATTGTGCACTAAACCTAGTAATAAACTTACAATCAAGGCTTGACATTTTCAAGTCTCTGCAAGGAGCTCCAGGAGAGAGACCATTATGCATGCAATACACAGTGAGCTAACTGTTACTGAAATGACCCCCAGCAGGCTCTGTAACGCATAAATCTTCAGCTTTACTTCGGAAAAAGTGAAGCTGAAAATTAAGCCAGAAGAACGTAATGAAACCAACCCTGCAAAAGTTAACACAAAGGAGGCTGGAAATATTCTGTAATCTTGGAAAGCCTGATGCAAAGATTTTAGTTAAATATGAATACCTGAAGCATATAAAGTGCAAAAAAGGTGGCTGAGTTATTAGCAGAAGAAAGTCCTGAGGTACAGATGAGGAAACAGGATGCGTAGCTCATCTGGCTAATGCGATATAAAAGATTATTACGAGCATCAAGCTCATGTGTTGCACGTTTTTACTACTTTTTCCTGGCTCTCACTATACTGTGGAACCCCACAAGTTGCCTCAACCCCAAACCTTCCCCACTGAACTGCTCCTGCAATATGGCATTATCTCACTCACACACAACATCTTTAACCTGTCATTATCCTATCCTCATTTTCTCACCCCAACACACTTTTTCAGCACGGTTCTCAACACATCACTTATAGATCAGGAAACAGCCAGTCAGAAGATACAAAGGAAGCCTTTGGATGATGTCATGTGGTACGTTTGCTGTTCCAGGACTGAAATCAGTGGGGAGAGACCTCCTCATTTTTTCCAGAGTATGACCCAAGGTTTTGGCTCCTCTAACTAAATCTACTTTTCCAGCTTTCCCTTTGCTTTCGTTCCTAAACACAGTATTTGGTTTTCCTGACATCAAAGCCTTCTTAAATTTTCTAAATAAATAAGTCCAAAGGTTATTTATTGCTAAAACGTAAATCTTATTGCCTAGTTTCATAAAGATCGAAGATGGAGGCCAGACAAGAACTGCTTTGTTTGCACAGCTCAACATTAGCTGGGTTCAATTGACCCAGCCGATTACCTCCAAGTGAGGTCAAGCAGTCCATGTGTCTCATTTGTGTTCCCCTCAGACCAACCACAGTATTTTCTCAGAATTCTACTGAGGACCCAATAATGGGCATTTTTATCCCAGGTTTTTCTTGGTGCACATGCTCAGAAACGAGTGAGAGACATTTTCTAAATGGACTCTGTCTAAAAGGCTTCACTTTCAAATAATAAAAACACACCTTAGGCCTCAATTTCAAGCCTGCAGCAACAAAATACTTCCAAATATTACAAGCTAAAGGCAAAAGTAGTTACTGACAGTTTTACATAGGCTAAATACTTAACTTGCAATGCCTTGCAACAGCGTTCGTATACCTTAATCCTTTTCACAGTCCGCCCCATTAAAACTAAAAACTAGAATTCATTTTATGATCTAATTTTAAGTGACAAGTAAATGATAATAACTACAGGTGTTCTGCGAAGGCCGCAGAGGTTTGTTAGAGAACATTAGTGAACAAACAGGATCATGAAGACCAAGGAACACAGCAGACAGGTCAGGGAGAAGTTTAAAGCAGGGTTATGACAGGGACATGGAGGCTGTGTAAAATGTGGTCTATATTTGTTTTCAGCCCCCTGTGTCAATACTTTGTAGCAGCTTTTTGTTGAGATTACAGCCTCAAAGTCTTTTGGGGTATGTCGCTACCAGCTTTGCACATCCATTCTAGCTATGACCATATGTTTAGGGTCATATTGCTGCTGGAAAGTCAACTTTTGCCCTACCTTCAAGTATTTGTACACTTCAAAAGGCTTTCCTCCAGGATTGAAGTGTTTAGCCTTATTCTTCAACTCTGACCATTGTCCCTACCCGTGCTGAAGAAAAGCATCCCCACGCCACAACGTTGTTAAAACTGTGTTACACTGTATGAATGGTGTGAGCAATATGATTCCCAATGCAAGTTTTCCACCACATATAGCATTTTTATTAAGGCCAAAATAATCAATATTGGTGGCAAGAGCAACGTCTTCCACCATTCCGCTGTGTCCATCCAGCATGGCTTGCAACAAACAGCAAATAGGACTTTCTTATGGATGTCTTTTGGCCACTTTTTTTGTATAAAGGTCAGATTTGTGTCGATAGATTTTCCCAACTAAGCTGAACAACTCTGCTGCTCCCCCAGAGCAACCATTATGTCGGTCTTTCACATAAAGTCCCAGCTAAATACATTAAAGTTCGTGGTTGTTGTGAAAAATAATAGCCTGCTCCTGTAAACATTTTAACACCAATTTAATCATCTTCCACTGGCACTATCACAAGCATAGCACTCTTATGTAAGCTGCAGCTGAAAAAGGAACATAGGGTACTTGCAGCAGATTGTCTTTCTGTTGCCACAATAACCTTGTTAGAGACCAAACCACAAACTACCTCAGTGTAAAAGTGCTACTTATCCCCTGACTGCTGTATATCAGAAAAAAGCACAGGCTGCAGTAAAAACCTTGACAGGCAGTTAAATCATCCCATTCACTGTTAGTCAGTGGTGTAACAGGGCAGATTACATCTCCTTTTCTTTTGCTGATTTTTTTCTTTGGAACAATATTTAAGGAAAGTAGGAAAATACAATTTTTTAAATTTTTTATCAAAAGACAAGACTAATGTTTAATTTCAATTCTGCAATAAACTCAAAACTATTTGTATCTTAGTGGTAACTGACTCTGGCTAAAGTCAACATGGTATCAGACTGAACTACAAATGGGGAATTGGAGTAATGGGAAAAAAGCAGAGCAGCCCAAAGGATAATTTGGAAACTATGTGGCATATTTTCCAGTTTCTGAATGCACTGGAGCCTGTCATGTCTCCCGACTGGCAGACGCACAGCAGGAGGCCTTTAAACATCTCTCCCAAACTATCTGTCGGCTCCCACAGTCGCTGCTGAGCTGTTACTGCAGTGCTGGCTGATGGCTGGCTGAGATTATGCTCTGTGCAACTTTGGTCTCAAGTCAAGGATGCTATCACTGGCAAAGAATAAAACAACAACAACAACCAGTATTTGAAAATGGAAAAAGTAAACTGCACACCTCCCAAGACATGGCTGTCTACCTAAAGCAAGGGTCTGCAATCATTAAAATCCAAGGAGCCATTTTTGCTCCCAGTCCACCTAAATAAAACATATTTAACGCCACAAATGTTACATGACTTTACAGTAACTGTTACATTAACTTCTACATTTTATTTACTATAGCAAATATGTTGTCATTTTAAAGAACCAGCATTTCATTTCCATTTTTAGATTTTAAAATAAAGAAAAACATAAAACTTTTGCAAATTAAGGATGACTACATGGTCTTCTTTGGGTGGCTTGTAATAATTTTTAACCAAAGTTAAAAGCCACTGTGAAAGGTGCAAACAGTCACTCTGGAGCCACAGGTTCCAGATCCCTGACCTCAACTGACAGACAGTAAAAGGTGAAAGTGAAAAGGCCCATGGTAACTCTGGAGGAACAACTACTAATTATGCACGCCAGTATCTTGGCCTGAGTGGAAGGGTGGCAACAACAAGCCATTGTTGAAAAACAGCCATAAGAAGCCCCAATTGCAGTGTCCCACCGAAGAAAAAACGTGTTCGGGTCACATGAGGCCAAAATGTAACTTTCTGACTGAAATGAAAAATGCTACATATGCACACCATCCCCACAGTGAAACATGGTGATGGCAGCATTATGCTGTGGGGATGCTTTTCTTCAGCAGGGACAGAAAAACTGGTCAGAGTTAATGGAAAGATAGATGGAGCTAAAAAAACACAGCCTTAGAAGAAAACCTGTTTGACCCACAACATACACCCAAAGTTTCAATGCTATGGTTTATGTCAAAGCATATTCGTGTGTTAGAGTGGTCTAGTCAAAGTCCAGGCCTAAATTCCTCAGACAAAACCTAAAAATTTATGTTCAAAGACACTTTCTATCCAATCTTACTAAACTTGAGTTATTTTGCAAAATGAGAATGGGCAAACATGGGACTCTAGATGTGTAAATGTGAAAGAGATGTAATCGAAAACATTTGCAGCTGACAATGAAGAAAAACTTATTGACTCAGTGGGGATGCTAACAAATGCACACCTCACTTGTTATTTGTAAAAACAATTGAAAACATGTCTTCCACTTCCTAGTTATGAACTAGTTTGAATTGGTGGACCAAATAAAATCTAAAAGAAGTACACTGAAGTTTGAGCTTGTAACAAAATGTGAAAAAGTTCAAAAAGTATGAGTGCTGTTGTAAGGCACTATTTTTTCCTTCAGCTGAAATTCCAAAGTAGTTATGAATGCTTGTTATAATGGAAAAGAAATGTTCACTTTGGTTTTACATTCCACTATATATTTGTGCCTCCTATCGACTGGCTGATGAACTCTAGGGACTGTAGAGGAAGATGATGCCATACTTCATCCTTTCTGTCTGCCTTTGCTGACCAGCAGTGAGGTTAAAGGTCAGCTGGCTTAGCATCAGTCACATCAGTCTATTTCTGTTACTAATTATTATTGAGGGCCCTCAACTTCATGGACCAATCCCCCTTTAAACAAGCACAACTCTGAAAGGACAAAGACATCACTTTTACTCGCTGTATTTTTTGTGCACGAGCATGTCCCGCACAGGGGTCACGGTTAAATACCCAACACAAAAGCTTGTTATAGAACATATCCGTACTATTTAAGCCATATCGTGCTACCTCAGTGTAATCTCCAAAAACTCTACCAGACAAAATAAATCTATCATATCCTGTTCAAAGGCTCTATTAGCACAAAAAAGCTTTAAAAAATCTTAGCGTGTATCTGCATGTTATAAAGCTCTGTTGACAAAAATGCTGCGGGCTGTCCGGTCGGGAGACCTCCACCAGATACCTAACGGCGTTGAGTGTGAGCAGCCGCAGGGAGATTGGAGCTTTGAGACATCCCAACAGCAAACATACACAGCACATATGGAAACTTAGCAGAATTACGAGAAACAGGGCTCACTTGTGGATATTGTGGAACATCAGGCAACCTAAAATTAAGTGTGATTTGTGAATTAGTGTGCATGAGTATGAGTGGGTGGCAGAGGTCGGTGGGGTTCTGTGAGCCAAATTTGCAAATCTTCAAAAGGATGTGGCCACTGCCACAATCCCTTATTTTATGCAGCATGTAAAGTGGGATGAGCACTGGGGTTGACCAATGCCCAGACCGCAGCCGCATATGTCAATATGGACAGTAAAATGGAGACTCTGTTTTGCTTTCATCTGATTTACTAAAAGATGTCAAATCAAAGTACAACTGAAGCTTTAATGAACTCTCTAAAGAACACCCCATTTAGAGACATGGTTCACCTAACAATACACCCATTTTAATCTCACATGCTTTTTTGGCACTAACAAATCTATAAATACATTAATCAATAACAGTTTGAATTGAGCAACAACATGATTTAAATTAATACAGAGTAGGTGAGACAGCATATGGCCTACCTCGAAGACTTCTTCATCAAGTATTCTAGTTCCAAACACTATAATTCCTTTGGTGTCAATGATGGGGTGGGGGCTTCGGAGCAGCTTCTGGGTGGTCTTCTTTTTACAGTCCAGAATAAGGGTGATGGTCTGCTTGTGCACACTGATGGCCACTCGATGCCACCTGCCAACAGGAGATGATGTTAATTCACACACTTCCAAGATTACATGCAACCCGATTACAAGGAACTAACAGGCCTTTCCTGCATTGAGATTCAAACGTATACTGCTATTTTGGCTCAGATGGTACAGGTACAAATCACCCAATAATTACAAAAAATCTAATATCAGAAATGCAAATAACATGACAACAGGTTGGAGAAGAAAAAGACACACCTGGGTAATATGAACTACAACAACATTTAAATGCCCTTTGGGAGTAAAAAAGTATTTCTGAATTGAATTGAATTGTTTAGGTGCTATTGATACCACTGCAATAAAAATAAACGGCTAGAATGTCTACAGATTACAGAACAAGATACATACACATAAAGCATGGAGATGGGATCCAACCCAACACTGGTATCAGATCTGATAATGGCGTCATTATTTTTATTTAGCTTTTCTGCACAACTTCTCAGAGCAGAAAGGCTTATGAAACTGCAGTTGCTGAGGCTAAATGTGCTAACAATGCAAACTTCTAACATAGCTCTTTGAAAATGGTTTAAAAAAATGTCTCCATTATTATTTTTTTTTAACAAATGCATGTAATTTCACCTTAGCTCATTAATAATTAATGTTCAAAGGGCTAAGTTATACAGTTACTAGGTCATTATGTCGATAAATATAGCAGTTTCTTGTGTCATTTTACCATCATATTACACTCCACAAAGCAATAAAATTCAATCCATTGTTCAGATTTAGCTGCTCAGCAGCACACAAAAATGTAAATACAGACAAAATTTTCTAATCCTTTTGGGTGTAATTGTCAATCTTGTGAACATGAATACAATCAGTTTAAGTAAAACCCCCAAAAATGAATCTCTAATAAAGAAAAGATATTTGTCTACAGTAAAACAGTGAGAGATTAATGCACCTACTTTCCGTCAGCCAGGTTGACTCCTCTGAAGAGCGGGTAGTCCTCTGGACTTGGTTTGCCTGTTTGGTCCTCGTAGAGGAAAACGGGGGATCGTCCCACTTCCAGTCCGAGCTGCTGGATGCCCTGTTCATTGTACACGGACAACAGGAAGGACTGGCTGCCCTTCTTGGGCTTTACTGTTGCCAGGATGGAGAAATCCTCTGGAAATGCATCACCTGACAGAACGGGTCGCGGGTTGGACACAAAGAAAGAATTTTTGGAGAGTTACGAGCAACATGGACGATTCATCATCATGACAGGAATGTAATACAGCTTCTGGCTTGAAAATTAATTTGTTGTATTGTCAGTAGACAGATTTAGTGTCATGAGGACGCATATTATTGTTATTGTTACTTAAACAGACAGAGATCGGTTGAAATTGAGAAGCTATTCAGATGGCCTTCGAGCAGCAAAAGGAAACAACAGCAATGTAAAGAGTGCCAAGAGTGAAACAGGATAGGATTAATCTGAGAGGGATGGCAGGCAGACCAAAGTCTGGTCAGAGGGAAAAAATGCAAGGTTAGAAAGAGAAATACAAAGTGAATCATTTCCAATACAGCACAGGATGAAGAGCATTAATGACAAAAACATCTGATCCTGGGAGACTTTGTGAAACCATCCTTCAAACTCCTCCTCACTTTTTCCTCCCGTCCCCAGGCTGATTCATTCAACATACATGGAGACTCCAAATTATTACAGGAGAGATTTTTAAAGACACATTTATTTGGAAATGGAAATACCAACAGCCTATTGGTATGTGATCACATGAAAGATATCAAAACGATCCGTTACCCTCCATCTGCATAGTTCCACTATGGAAACTCAACTATTTCCTCAATTGTGCCAAAGTATGGAGCCACATCTGCCAGACAAATTCTCTCCTAGTAGGGTGCACTTAAGACCTAATGAAAACTTTCCAACTTTCAGAGGAGAGAACTGCTTGCACTATTTGACTTCATACTTTAGCCAAGATTAATGATCTTTTAGCTTGAAAAAGATTAAAATCCCGTGTAGACATGGCCACTATCCAAATGCTGTCAGGATGTGACTTCATATGGTCAAATAAGCAAAAGCCTTAAGCTTTAGACCCTGCAGCACTTTGAGACCCTTATTTTGAAGTAAGAAAGGAAGTGCTTCCTCAATTGTGCGTTGACACAGTCAAAAGACTATTTGTAGGGGCCAACCAACAGCCTCAACACTTTTGATATGTTATCACATCATTTCGAGAACCTGGAACCTGGTTTGTATGCATCGGGAAATACCACAACTAGCTCACCAATAGTTGGCAGCTACAAAAAGTTAAAGGGCTATGTGACTGTTTATAAGAAGTCTGATCATCTGAGGTTCAAAAATACTGATTTGTCCTGAAATGATTCTTTAAAACACATCTTAAAGCTTACGGATTCTTTGTGTTTATTGAGAGTGAGAATTTTCAATGCTTGTTGGCATTAGAATCACCTTAGAATTAGTCAAGCATGAAAAACACCAGTGAAATGGACCAGTTAATCCGGGCCTAGAATATTTAACACTGTTAACGGATACTTTAAAACACAGTTTTTGATTTCTGAAATCTTTATTTGTAACAACAAAAAAATTTTCGCTATACTCTTATATCATGCTTTGGCTCATCTTGTGTGCCGAATGTATCACTACACCCCTACATCTTTCTGATGTTTATTCTGAAAAAATGATTAAAGTCAAGACTGTTACGAGGGAAGGAGTGTTGTGGATTATGTTTAACATAAACAAAGAGAGCACTCGGTCTCCATTAGCAATCCCTTGTGTGGTTTTCAGACACGCGGAGCAGAGAGGCAGAGTTTAGGGCTAAAACGTTGTGGAACCATCAAAGACTCCTATAATGCCATCATTTAGAAAATAACCGGGGGGAGAATGGAAAATGTTAAACTGTGGTCACTACTGATTGGTTACTCATACTTAATCATGTACAGTGGAGGAAAAGGTGCCTCAGGGAGAGTGGGTTCTGGAAACATCAGTTTAGGTTAGATTAGTAACTGTCACCCTTCTTCCTTTAGTTCTTCTTTTATATCATCACTCTCCCTCTTCTTGTCAGCAGCTGCATGTCTGTTTGCCTTCCTGCTTCTTTCTATCATCTCTACATTAATGCTCAGCATCAAACCGTATCATGCGGACAGCACATGCCTTGGCAGCGTCCTCACTCAGGAATTCTGCTTGGAATCATATGAGAAACGTTGCTTTAACTGAAAGATGTTGAACCGGGATAAGAAAGGATTTAGGCTTTAAAAGAGGAACACAAAGATGAGATAAAAATCTCAAATGGGGAAGAGATTCATGAAAGAACTAAGTGTTGCAAAAAGAAAAGCAGAAAGACATCAGGCATGTCTGTCACGCAGGTATTTAATGAAATGCAGGAGAGAGTGGTCAAGCTCTGTCTTGCTGTATGGAACCATATAGCAGTGCCCCTCCTCCACCTGTTGCTACACACTGTCGGTAGGCTGGCTTGAAGAAGTTTGAAGAAGACAGACCCCACAGTCCCGACACCGACCGCATGTGTATGTAGCGACAAACTCATTAAATTAACTTGGATAAACTTCAATTACTTGTTACCAACTGAAGCAATTCATTTAAGTTGGATCATCTCTTTTTAGAGTGATGAAGACAGTCAAGAAGCACAGAAAACTATGACTGTTAAATAAATGAACCACTGTCCTCATAAGAAACATTGTTGCCAAACACCGATGGGAAAAAATTTGTTTAAAAAATCAGTTTTTTTTTCTTTCTGGAAAGTGACAACTTAAAACTGCTTTTCTCATTTCATATGTGTGCTTTTTTTGTGTTTAATATATTCTGACATGCAAGTAGTCTCAAGAGTTTACAATGGCATCACCACCACCAGTTCTAGACCAAAAAAAAAATTGAATTGAAAAAAAAACAGGAAGAGAACCCCAGACATCAGAAGCGAGCACGTAGGCAAATAACAATATTACATTTCCTGCTATTACTAAGTACAGCATTTAAAACTTAGCTAGAATTTCTCCTGGTTTCTCTCTTCGGGTCATGAGTTCTACCATCAGTCCGTGTGTATAAAAGCAGGTAAATGAGGTAGAAAGTCTTGCTTCCTGTAACTTGATTATTTAGTTACCCCTGTGAACAAGTCTCTTTTTATGTATGAAACATCAGCTTTCCAGCAGTCCTTGATTTTGGAGCAGAGACCTCTAATTCTAAGTTGACACACTATTCATGCATATTGGCACTCCTTGTAAAGATGTTTAAAATGTTTAGGAAGTGTAAGTGAAACTTTTTTTTTTCACTTATACCTTGTTGATCAGAGTATCTAGGAACTTTAAAACCATGACTTCCTGTATCCCTAGGGAATAAATATTTCATTGCACAGAGGTCCGTTTCCCTTAGCTAATCATCAAAATGGGAATTACAATAGAAAATGCTATTCAAAACTACGGCATTTGTGTGCTGATCTTCAATTCGCAAAATTGCTGCAAGAAAATATCTACTACTAAATTTTTCCAAATCTACAGTGGGAGTAATGATTTAAATGTTTAAAGCAACCGGAACCCAAGTTTATCTTGCTAGCATGCATAGTGAGGAGAATGGTGAGGAAGACAGACAGATCACAGGGCACACTGTGAGTGTGCCTCGAGATCGGAACTGCACAGAATTACAAGAACATGTGCGATACTGTTGATGAATGTTGCAGTGGCGATATGGCTTCAGTAATCAGTGTTTATCTTTGCCTTCCTACTTTGGGTTCATTGCAAACATACAGTAGACCCAAGATAGTGAACAGTTTACCCAGCTGGACAAAAAAGCTATTATTTTCAACTCAATAAAAGTTTTATTGAAAATGCTGCATCTAGCTACATTTGCTGTTTTGGCAATGAAATAACTTAGTTTTATTTTCCTAATGACTAGCAGAACATCTTAATGCCATCCTAAGAAGTTCTGCTGCATTAAACAAAAAACATAATCAAATATAAGACCTCCATTTAGAGCCTAACTGGTAACTGTTTAATTTGCTAACATTTAGTGCAGTCCCAGCAAATCTTTGCATAATTGGTAATGCAGCAGGTGATACTATGATAGCATTAAATGTACTGATAAGAAAATTTGGACCGATATCGTTATCCGATGTTAATATTGCTGTTATTGCAGATGACTGATATTTACCAATATTAAATATACACCGTGCTTCAGTTAAACACCCCACAGTCCTGCGATGCATCACAATCACTGTCACATGCCTAAACAAATACCACATGGTCAACCCTCCTACCCTCCCCTTCCCAAAACATATACACAAACGGCAACAAGATGGAAATAAACAACGTTGTTAATATCGACTTAGTTTCATCACTGGGGCTGACACCCATTTGTTAAAAAAATGTTTATGCAGATATATCATGTATCCCTAATAAATCTGCTCCATACTTGAGATATAAACAATAAGTAATCTGATTTGAGTTTAGCTTTATCTAAATAATTATCACTAAATATCAGCGTAATGGATATCAGCAAGACCATGTAATGATCCCTATCAATTCAATGACTCAATTCTGCCTTTATTGGTCCTAAATTGAAATTATCAGAACCATCTTTCTACAACAGTTCAGACCAAATCTGAACATGCTAAATAACCACTAATTTAAATCTAAGTAAAGGCAAGCGCAGCTGTTAGTTGGCTATAATTTATTCTCTCCAGGCGCTTCCTTTTTTGCAACTTATGATTGAAGTAATAAAGGTAAGAAAGGTCTCCAGTGTTTTAAGAACCTCAGTGGTTTTAGATGATTCATCTCTTCCACATGTTTGCCTAATGATTGCATGTCTGCACTTGCTCTTTTCCAGCACATCATCACAGACTATCTGTGGTTACTGGGTCACGGGCCGGTGTGTTCCCAATCAGAGCTGCTGTGGTTTTTATTTTATAGTCTGAACAAAACGAGTATATTTGCATGTCTTCATTCTTTTACTATTACTGTCTGTGACTTTATGTCTGACCTTTTAGAGTTAGAGGATACTGTGCCGATTATTAAAGCAAACAGTTCTTTGAGCCAAAGTAATAAGTAGCAAAGGGGGGGGGAGTTGATGGATAAAATGATGTCAGAGTTTTAGCTGGAACATTCTCGTTAGAGAAAAGCGAGACAGGGGCCACATCACAAAAGCAGGGACCGGATTTTAAATCTTTCAAGCCCCAGACAGCTAGTTAGTCTGTTTGCACCTAAAGACCATGAGGTGCCTGGTATAAACCCCACCAGTTGGTTTGTTTTATATAGACTGTTATTTCAGATCCTCCAAAGCAGCACATGTGTAATTATAGCAATGTGTGTCTAAACAAAGATCCATAACCAGCTGCGCTGTCATAGAGCATCAAAATGAAAAGGCATTTGCTCATTTGTTTGATTGGAGAGCATGTAATGGCATGCAAGCCACAGAAGCCTCATGGCTCAACTTTAAGCACATAAAAAGAGTAGGTCAGGAATCAAACGACTAGCTTCTGACAGAACCGTGTCTGGGGATGTCATCCAGTTTGAGTTTTATCAAAGCTAGGGTCTATCTCGCCGCAGTGGCTTCTCAGCAAGTCTCACTAGACGGACGTTGGATAAAAACAGAAATAAACAAAAGACTGCGCTGTAGCGGGAGTCCTGGCGAAATGATAGGGAGGAGAAATTATAATGCTTGAGGGGGTAAAAGGCAAGGGAAAGGGAGGAGAGAAAGGAAAGTAAGTTCGCAAGCGCACCAGAGCAGCAGCATGAAGCCACGTCAGCACAGAAACAACAAGGCAAAAGTGGAACCCCCCTCCTCTCCCACCCCTGCTTTCACTTCTTTCCCACTGTCCAGCCTTCTCCTATGACAGAGAATATTAAAGGGCTGGATCCGATACATATGCTGTGGGATCTTTTGGAAAAAAAAATCATTAACTTCCAATGAAAAAGCTACAAATGCATCGTGTAGTACTGGATCCCTGACTTGCTTCCTTATAAATGGTACACTGTAAGATTCAGGTTAATTGTACAAATTTAACTATAGGCAGAACACATTATCATAAAGGAAATTGTTGCGTCTTGATATTTTCATTAGCTCTCAGTTAATTTACTGTTAATTGACTGAATCAGTGCTTTGACTGAGGCACTCACCTGGGTAAAGCTGTTTGGTGGGTGCACTGAGCTGGGCATCTTTGGATACTCTGTACGCCACATCGGGTCCTTGTGTCGACCTCCTATGTGAGCAGAAACCCGTTGTTTTTGTAACACCCTCAGGTAAATTGTGAAAATCTAAAATCTTCAAGAGGTCTGCTGGTTCCGCTGCAAAGAAGAAAACAAGACAGATGTCAGGGTTCAGTTTACAGTCTTTATTATATTGTTTACACAGTGCAAATATAGATGGAGCCTGAAAAGCTTTACTGGGCCTTAAATAGAATTGGCGCACACTAATCTTGTATTGTATTAAAATCATAATTTTAACCTAACTTTAAACGTTCCTTAAATCTCACTTATAATCTTGCGTATCTTGAGTATTTGTAAATTTTGCTTCTGTGATAATTCTAGTGCTGTTCAGGGCCCCCTGCTGGTGAAAGGAAACTATGCAGCTGCTCAGTTTGCTTATACTTTGAGCCGACACTTGGATCACTGTGTAAACAGCTCCAAAATACTTGCCCCTATATATACTTAATTATAGCTATTTCTTTCACCATTCTCTCTATTTTCTGTCTCTTGCTGACTGAGATGGAGTTGGTTACTCAGCAGAACAATTCACATTTGGGGTTCACAGAAAATTTATGTTTTCCCATTTAGGAGCTAAACAGAGATGTGCCCATTTATAGATTCCCATGATCATGGGTTGAAAAACCCACGCTTTGCTTGCAAAGTCCACCGCTTGCCTCTCTTCGACCACAACCGTGCAATTAGCACACTCTCAAGCCGGTCATCTTGGCTGTGACCGGGCCACCACAGGAGTACGTTGGGTCAGAACAATGTGACATGGAGATTGACCCTGCACCACAACCGTCACGCGCCAAAACCGCCCAGAACAAACAGCTGTTCGTGCAGCCAGAAGCAACACGATGACATACACCAGTAGCAAGACAAAGCAAAGATCTATGCAAGAAGGGGCCACAAGGTCATCATGAGGAATTTGGAGAAACACCAAGGTTTGGAAACATATAAAAAAGAAGACAATTAGAGATTTATTCTATAATGGCTCAGACAGAAAACAAAAAAGAAAGAATATAGGACCTACAGAGGCTTTTATACAGTATACACACCCCTGGATGGAGATCCGAGTTTTTAACCATGATGCAACCTTTCCCACCTTTAATGTGACATCTATTCTACACAATTCAAATGAAAATATTGCTAAAACACCATTTCAGCATGTCCATCAGCATCTCACATCTTGATAGCATTTGCCACCTCTAAGCTGCAAAAAGTTCTCCAAACCTATCAGATTAAGTCATCTCTGGTTTTCTGGCCGATTTAGCTGCGGACTCCAGCTCAACTATTCCAAAAGTTGACAAACACCCCAGTTACATCTGAAGAAAAGCAACCCCTCAGCATGATGCTGCCACTACCATGTTTCACAGTGGGCATGGTGTTCTACTGGGTGTTTTACTCCGAAGAAACGTTTTCTGTCTTCTCACTCAAGGTAGAAGGCAGCAGATTGACAAGAACACAAACAGGACTTGTTGGAAATTGCTGCTGCTCCTTCAGTGTTACTGTCAGCCTCTTAAAAAGCTCTTTTATTTTGTATATTTCATTTTTTTATATACACATCAAGTTTAAAATGCATCATCTTAACCAACCATAACTATAACATGAATCTACAAAGAGCACAAACTGTTCAAAAAGTCAACCTATAACAGAAACAACCACTTAAAATTAAATACGCCACTAAAGATGTCAAATGATGAACGAGAACATTTCAGCTGAGCTTCAAAGCCACCAGCGGAGACCTGTAACAACCACCAGCTGTATGTGGTTATGAGTGACTAACGTGCAGCAGAAATCAATTAAAAAAACATCCTTAAACAGAGGTTTTCCATTGAAAAACACTTCAGCTGCACGTTTTCCAACAGCTGTGCAATGTTGTATAAAACAACTTCTTTACCCATCTCCTGAAGCCTTTTCTGCATTTCAAAAGAAAGGCTCAATAAAGAGCTTTAATCACATTTAGAAAAGAAGAGCAAAACTAAAAATGAAGGTAGTTGTTATGATGGGAGGAAAAGCACACCCAAAACTGTGTTACAAAAAAGTTTGATCTGAACCTAATAAGTATTTTCTAAATCAGATCCCAGCATTGCTGTGGGGGTAATGACAGGTAGAAGAACAGGCATTTGTGATGGCAACTCACCTTATCAAATGAAGTACCCCACCCTTCAATTTAAAAGCTCACCTAATTCAGCCTTTATGCTGCACAAGGTACCTATAATCACACTCCTGTCAGGGAATCCTACAAGATGACACAGCTTTTGAGTAGAAGAAGGGACTAAAGAAAAGAACAATTTATCTGTCATCAGCTCCCAATGAAGGTAGACAGAAAGAAAACCACCCACCCAGCCCAATATCTCCATCAGCTACCATGAAAGGGGTGTTTGATTGAATGAAACTAACTTTAAGAGCTCCATAGCGCAGAAATAAAGGTGTACGTTACACTATTGTCTGATGGGAAATGTTCCCTCATTCATCCATCAATTTTCAGTTTGTCTACAACTGTACTCTTTCTGATCAGAGCCGCATCATGTTTCTGTTGTATTACCGTAAAGTCCTGGGACAGGGGCTGCAAGAATGGGCACAGCACCTTTTTTCATCAAGGAGAAATATTGTAACAGACAACCTTTTATGTGAAAACTGTATATCTGGTTAATATGGACAGAATAAGATCTCCTGCCACAAAATCCTGCGGTACTAAAGTGCTATATTTTTCATCAAAGTGAAGCCTGCCTAGCAAAGCACTAACCAGGTGACTTTGTCTGGTTAGGTAAGCATAAGCTAAGGTATATTCAGTTTTAACCCTCTTTGTTTGAGACCCTTATTTGTGAAGTAAGAAAGGAAGTTGTTCTGGAGTTGCCCTGTTGTGTTGGAGTCAACAAAAAAAGACATCTAGTAAACTGACAACACTCGTTTACATAAGCACTGAAGAAGCCCCCACCACTTTGATCTTGTATGTGTGGTAGTATTTGGGGAAAAAAGAAACAGTAAAAGAGAAACACATCTGATATAAAACAACCTGTAAACACTGTGAGAATAAAGTGACTGGCTAAATGTCCTCCACTAATGACGCTAAAGTCAGCGCCTGTCTCATAGCTTCCAGTGGATGCCACGTTGAATTGCCTTTTCAGTTTTTTAATGATTCTTTACTGTTTGACAATTTCTAGTTCAAAATCTAAAATACCTAGGCTGATCAAACCTGAACTGGATAATTCTACATTGAACAGAGATTATTTAAAAAACAGGCTGCATTTATGAAACATTTACTCCACTTGTGAAACATAAACAGAGCATATTTAAAGCTTTCTTGGCATTAGGACCACCTTAGAATTAGACAAGCATAAAAAATGTGTGAAAAACAATAAATGGGGTTTGTTTGCCAGAAAAGATGTCTAAAGTCTCAGCTCCCTCTCGGGAACCCAATTTTGTAGGGCATAACAATATTAATTGAACATGAGAATATGATATTGTTGAATGTTGCAAGGGGGATATTGCCTGTGAATAATCCAGATTTATGTTATTGTCCCGTCATTTTGACAACGCTAGAACTTTCCTTAAGCTTCACTATCTAAGACCCTTAAGAGCTATATCAAGAGTGGGTTCAGACAGAGTGAAAGTCAACACTGAACTGTGGATTGAACAGTTTTTATAATCTCAGCTCATTATTAGCTTTATGAAGCTTGTATTAACTGAATGCCTCCAGTTTAAATGTAGGAGCAAAATCCTACAAAACAAATACAGGAAGCATGTAAAACTTGTAATAAGATACAGCGTCTTCCTAGAAAACTTAAAGTGATTTCCAAAAAACCCACAACACTCTGCTTTGACCCAACAGTATCTCTCTGTAACCTGCCAACATCCAAGAGCATCTTATCCCTTTGAAAACAGATCAATCAATGACTTGGAGCTGTTCAGAGGCAGCCCGTACAAGGCATGGAAAGAGCTGTCTCACACTTAACACAGTCACCACGGTCT
Organism: Crenichthys baileyi; assembly: GCA_036173005.1. Taxonomy (NCBI): domain Eukaryota; kingdom Metazoa; phylum Chordata; class Actinopteri; order Cyprinodontiformes; family Goodeidae; genus Crenichthys; species Crenichthys baileyi. The sequence continues at coordinate 379,498 of JAHHUM010001186.1, read as the reverse complement.
AAACAATGGAGCTAAAGTGTGGTCAGATTAAAGTCAAAATAAAAGAAATCCAAGTCTGATAGTAATGTCTGTGTTAAGCAAAGGCTCCAAGGCTATATCGACATGTCATCTCTATTACCAGCAGTGTTCTTATGTCCTTATTTGGATGCAGACTTACATTTAGCTGCTTTTTCAGACTCTTAAAAGGTTGAAAGCACCCTATTCATCTCTCATTTACAAGTGTTTCATTACCTGCTATGCAAATACACTCCACTATCATGTAATCATTCCATTCCATTCCATTTCATTTGTAAAATGCCATTAAAATGTTACTACAGTTGTTTTTTGCGTTTAAACAAAACCATTCAAACAAAAACCAGCAGTAGCCAAAACCCTCCATGCCCAATTTTATTTGTTTATAGGTTCCAACAGCACACTAATATTGATAACTCAATTGATAATTCAATAATGTTTCTCAGGAATACACTCACACTTCAACCCAACAGTATGTCTTTTCAAGTAGCAAAAACGGAAGTATTATAACAAGAGATACACAGCAAAATTAGCTGTTGATGGAAATCAGCTGATTTTCTGCTGGATTAGACCTGACTGGTAACCGGTCGTTTGAAAACCCAAAAATCCAATGTTTTTCCAGTCAGTGAATGCTCCATACATAAGCACTACCAGATGGTGTGTGTGTGTGTGTGTGTGTTACCAAGTGAAGAAGACTTAAACTTTGAAGTGAATTGTTTAAAAATACAATCACCACCTATGCTCTAAAGAGTTATTACTGAAATGCCTTCCCAACCTGTTCCTGCTCACTGCAGGTAAGACTGCTTCTATACTTTTCTCTTTCTTTCAAGAAAAACCAATTTGGGTGTGTGAAAATATTTCTGCTTGAGAAAAACCTATACCTCTATAGCATTGAAACTAAAAAAGCACCACCCTTCACTTTTGCCAATGTAATGATGTTTCAAAACTACAGTTGGCAAGCTAAGGGAGCCTTGTATGTTAAGCAGCGAGCAGCAGGGTGGCAACTTGAGTGAATAGCCATCAGTACTCCCACAAACGAAATCCAGTGTCAACGTTTCCTCTGCTCTCACAAAATCTCAGAAAAGATCTGAACATGAAAATATCGGAAGGTAACGAATGAGAAAATTACTACTCAGGAGTCAACCACCAATTTTTCAGTTAGTCAAAATTATCTAATTTTGGCTTGTACTAGTGATTGGCAGGTCAGTGGATGTTTTCTTTAATGGTTAATAATTGTGAAATTTAATAGTTGAATAAAACAGAGTTTATGATTGTATACGCTATCGTCCTCGGAATCAACAGGTGAGACTTCAAAGAAATTAGCAAAGCAGTGTTGGGCAGTAAAAGCCTGATTTGCGCAACTCTAGTTAGTCTACAATAAAATGCTAAAGAAAGATGGCATACGCTATGTTTTGTCCTCACGCCAAATGCAAAATAAAATTACTCCCAAAACTGCTCAGAGAGACAGAAGATGTTGTTTTTTTTCCCACGAAGAAATGGTTCAAAGAGAAAAAATAAAATCTAAAACCCAGCCTGGTACTTCAGAAATGTGCAAAAGCAAATATTATCACTTCCACTCCTTTCCCTCATTTCAACTTTCTCAGAGTCTCCTTCATTCAGAGATTTCTGTCACCGGCGGTTGACCCGACAGGGGAATCTCTCCAGACCACATCCAAAGATGCAGGTTTGGGGCTTAATCGCACCTTGTTAAACTAAGTTGTTTACCAACTTAATGAGCCAGATCCCTTGAGCAACGAACACCTCTGGAAGTGGATGCTAAAATAATTTTCACCTTGACCACAGCCCCTCGTATCCAAAAGGCAGGTTCACCTCAACACACAAACTGTTTATACGTGTGTACATTCACTCTTGGCAAGTCTGCCATACATTTAACACTATTTTCACACAAAAATAAAACTAAATGCAAAAAGAACTGTTAACAGTGTATCAAAATTTGCCAATTTATCTTTGATTGGCTCTTATCAGTTTGTAGCAGGTCAAATACTGAAAAATCTGTGGGTGTGGAAGAGGATATTTGTGTTCATTAAATGCACTAAAGCTAACCATCCCACCAGTTTAAGTATGTAATTGCATCAACCAACAAAATGCATGTTGAAGCAATTTTTGTGGGTTCAATAAAAAACAAGTAAAATAAGACCTACAGCACATCTTTGTCTATTCTGCACTGTTTTAGTTCCCAGAATAAAAAAATCAGAATTTGTTAAAATCAGAATGGGCAGATCAGACCTAGAGGACAACCAGAAATCAGCATTATGCTAGGAAAAGCCTGATCACTGTGGTAGTTAATAGTTTAACTTTTTTTTTTTCGTCCTTTGCTTCGTATGCTGACAATACTTGGCTTTTATCAACAGACTGGAGCCATGGTTCAGAAGGCTGTAATGCTTCATTAAGCTCTAGGATCTTTGCAAAACAGAAAATGCCTTTACACAGCAGTTTCAAGATAATAAGGCCACTGAAATCCAATGTCAAATTATTTCATGGATTGTAAAATTGATCACAAAATAAGAGGACGAATTCAGGATTTCTCCTTTCTTATGTGATAAAAGGCACAAACTCAACTATATGAGTTTTCTCTTGCAAGAAAACTTTAAAACTTAGTTTGTGCTGCAGTATTTACACAAAAGCTAGTAATGTGACATGAAAACTTTGCATATAATACCTTGAAATTTGCCACCAAGTATTTTTTGAATTTATATTTTTTTTACACTGTTATTGGATTTTTGTCAGACACTGGTTGAAAAAAGGTTTTAGCACAAGAAAACAGTCAGGTCATAATATTACAAACATTACCTTAAAACCACCTGCTGACAAAAGTATACTTTATTTTTTGGGATTATAAATATCTTCCTTTCCCAATCTGACTTTATTGTAACTCTTTTATCCAGTCTGTAAGTGAACAGGAGCTTGAGTGCCAGCTTCCTAATCCCATTTACGGCTCAGTGCCAAGACTGTTGTGGATCCGTTCTTCTAAGTATTCCTCAACCCTCACTTTTTACAAACGCACACACACACACGTACATACACCACCCCACCCATTGACCCCACCCCCCACAAACAATGTCGCAGTGACTCCAGACAGCACCATTTTATTTGACAGCAGGAGGGGTGCAGAACCAGTGCATGATGACCTTTTTAATGGGGGTGGGATGGGGGGGATTAACATTCTTCAATTTCAGACTGCCCTCTTTTCTCCTCCTTCATCAGCACTTCCCGAGGTGAGGGCTGATTCTCAGGCACATGCTTGACCTAGGGCTGAGGACATGGAGTAATTAGTAGCCATAAAGAGGACCCTGCCTCTCTTGGAAACCAGCACAGCCGAAAGCAAGAACGCCAAGATGAGAGACTTCCCCCTCCTAGAGTGCATCACAGACACGGAGGGAGAAGGAGCTGTTTTTTTTCAGTATTTCACCTAATTTTGTTATAAAACCTTAAGCCAGCTGTTGTAATGTTGGAGCCCTGCTGTGCGTGTGACAGGTTACAATTAGGGCCCTTACTTAAATTGTTTACAGCAGGGCTCTGTGACCTCAAAAAGAGGAAGCAACATTTTTTTGTTTTTTTGTTTTGTTTTACAAATTAAAGCAGATTTCACAATAAAAAAGTGCAAAATTCTAAAGCCTCGAGTTGCTGGATCAATAATATGAAAACAAAAACCTTGAAATCAGACACACCTACGACCGTTTAGTTCCTGCTGGGTTTCATGTGACCAGACAGGGGAGTTACACTGCACGAGTTGTGAATATGCTAGATTGAGCACATTAGTAAATTAACACATGAGTAAATACAATCCAGTACAGAACCCTAAACAAGTAAAAATGAAGCTATTGCTATGCAATTACCTAAACTTAACATCAAAAAACCTAAATTGCATTCAGAACATTTTAGAATATGATCATTTAACATGATCACATCTATAAGGAAGTGCTAATGTGTAATCCTCATTAAAGTATATGTATTTTCCTTTTCCACATTTGAGTGAGCTTTAATAATCTCAAAAGGCCAACTAATTTCATAAACTGGCAATTTAATTAAAAAATGAAATTGTAATTATCTTTATACAACAGAACTGAGCAGAACAATCAAACTCAACTTTCTTTATGAAGCTTGGAGCGGCCTCTTTCAACTGGTTGACACACTAAAAGAAATGTAATCCTAACCTGTCTTGTCTTGTATAACAATTATTTTTCAAGCCACTCATTATCTAATATAACATGGTAAAAACAAAACGTCATATGTTTACGCTCCTTAACACTAGATTAACAATGTTAAAAAACAGCCTTAACATGCATTGTCTTTGCATGGATTTTGGGACATCCACTGAGCGCCCATTATGTGTGATAGCTTGATAGATTGTCTGTACACAGTTTGATTCGTTTTACATTATAACTGAGTACCATCTCAATATGTCCAAAATCGTCAATGGCAAGGCAGCTCCGCAGTCTGAAAAAGTAACATGATGTGATTTATAAATGACGCAAACACAACAACAGCCTTGACTGCTGCTCAGTCTTACAACAGGTAAGACTCAGAGTGAAATAAGAGTGCCAGAGGAGTAGAAGAGTATCAAACTGAAGTGGGTATAAGCTGGAGGACGTGTGAGGGTCAGCAAGCTACCTAATGCTAGCTTGCTATAGTAGTCCTTTACACAATGAGCCCAGCGTACAACAATTTAACGGTTGAAGATATTAGTTATTAACAAACCACTCTCTCCGTGCCAAAAACATCATATCAAACACAGGACCCCTGCACATAATAATCTTTACGCATTGCTTTCACCAATAGAATGGGTTCCCATTTGTTGGAGAGGCCCTTACACCTCCGAGGCCAGGGCTTGGCATTGTGTGCTAGTAGGAGTTTACAGTTTAAATAGAAAAAATATCCAGCTATCAGGCTGACTAAGAAAAACCCTGGTAAAATTAACAGTGGTGAGAACGAGAAGAAGAACAAACATAAACCATGGCTTTAAACCACAATTTGAATAACAGAACAATCAGAACATGACATATTAAACTAAACGTAAGGCCTTAAAACCTTGGCATGACTGGCTCACAAATATCTGCAAAAAATACACAGATATGTGTGCATGATTCCTTCTGACTGCAGTTGCTGAAATATGCAAACAGAGGTCTGCACTGGAAAACAGTTACTGTTAGGATGAAACTCTCAGCGGCCACATACTCAGTAAACAGATCGTGTGTCTCCTCTCATGCTGCTGATATGTTGTGTAACATGATACCTGATGATAACATGACAGGATACCTGTAGCAGTACAGCTATGGTAGAATAGGATGGGGAAGAAAAGCTGAAAAATACATTTGGTTAATACTTAAGAAACTAGCAGATACAATTGTTTCAGTTTACAAATCTGTCATATTTAACAGACTTTGAACATTCAAACTCTCATGGAGAACACAGAGCTATCATATTCCATTGTGAAGGAGATCTTATCAAAACCCTGTTTTTGTTAATAAGTCTGAAATTACTATAAACATATAATTTTATTTTTTATTGAAATACAGTCCAAGGTTTCTGAGGATAAAGTCTTTATTAGATAAATGCAAATAAATCCTGCTGCACAGCTAAATGCAACAGGATTCTGGTTTTATAATAAGTTTATTTTAGCTAATAGGTTAATATAAACCTGCAAACATTAATAAACATCACTTAGAGTAATTTAGCCCAATTGAACAACTATCGTCTAAGGATCTGCAACAGCAATCATGGAACAAAAATGCAGTATGACGCAAAATAGAAGGTGTTTAATGCATTAACAAAAAAAGTCTGTAGTTAACTTGACACATCACCAGTCTAGTCTTGATTTATCTGCCTTTCTTGAAGCTTCAGAACACTGGGTAGGTGACCTCAACCCAGAGCTTGACACTGAAAAAAACACCAGGTTCCAAGAGACAGGGTAGGTATTCAGTCATGTGAGATCTGTCTGCATGTGTACCAAAAACTCACAAAACACAAAGAAAAGAGCAAACAAACAGTCCTGCACAAATCATTTGAGCTTACACCCAAAGACAATTGAATTACATGCACACACACCTGAAAAGGTTTTTCTGACCAGAGCTTCTCTGGTGTATTCTGAGACTCAGTGCATTTAGCGGCCTCTTATGGCTTTAACAGTGGGAATACCAGATGGTTTACTTCACTGTCTTTATGCTGCAGCACACAACAGTGCAGATAAATCACTGCCTGCCTCCCTCTACAGACTGAGATGGAAAAACTGATTCCACGGTTCACCTCAGAACGCTCATTTCACTGCAAAAAAAAGTACAGGCATAGTAATTTTGAGGCACATATGTGATTACTGTTATCTCTGCCTCAGTATCTGTGTTTCTCCCATCCTATTTCCGCCTTTTCTTTTCCCAATTTCATTAACTTCTGTTTTTTAATAACCACCCTCAAATGTATTTTTTGCTTCCTGTTTTATCTGTATCTTCCAAAGCTTTCAGTCTCCAACTGCATATATGGCTTTAATGGCTGACACTTTAAGAAATTATGACAAAAGGGAGCCTGCAGCACTAAATTATTAGTCCATGGGAAATGCGCTGAAAAGAAACAATAAAAAGAAATCTACATAGAAGATTTCCTGCACACTAATACGATGTTTCTATTTTGTGAATCTATCTAACACTGGCACTAGTAAAGCCAATGATTTCCTTTTCCCTGCACTGTATAAGATGATAAATGTACACTGTACTTAACAAATAAGCACACAACTGCAGAAAATAAAACTTTCTTAGTGGCTGCCTTTGACCTAGTCCACTGTAAACTAGGGTTTACAGTGAATTACCAGTAGCTGTTATTGCCTGAAATTCATTGTAAAAAAAAAACACAATGACATGAAGATATTATTCTATGTGTAGTGTATATGTAAACATTTTTAAATTTCGAAGTTAGTAAGAAAAAGATCATTAATTAGATTTTAGACTACAACAAAAACAACAACAAAATGCAATCAATTGAATTCCATTTTAACATTAACATGTAAGATAAATCTTAAACTGATTTAAAAGCCAGAAATATTCCTGTCACTGGAATTTCAGAAACATTCTTAAATGTTTATGACAATAGTGTGGTAAAGTCAAAAGACTTACATTGGCTCAGTTAAAAAAAATGTTTAGCTCATACTAATGAGAGAAAGGAGTGATCAAATCAGATACAAAGCCAGTGTTTATCGTAGGTTTTACTGTTCTATTTTACAAACGTAATTGTTCAGTATAGGAGTAGTTGATACTTTCCTAAATTTATATTATGGTGAAATATTTGTGGTTCCACACTGAAAAGTAAAATATATAAAGTAGCAAAATCTGTAGTTTTAACAGGTACAGTAATAACTGAATGGTAATTATTACCATGTGGTATAAGGGATTTGTCCAGTTTCTTTAACATGATTGTTTCATTCTTATTGCAAACATATGTCTTTCAACTAGTAATGACTGTAGAAACTGAAGTGATATACATATAATGAGTATATAATTGTTTTTTATGTAACCTTTCCAAAATATATTTTACAGGGTAATATTTAATTTAGAAGACACATATGATTGCTGACTACATGCTTCAGAGAGGAAGTCAAAGTCATTTGTGGAATAATTTCAAGATTAAAAGGTAACCTTGTCAATCATTTCTGAAATAAAGGAATTAATAAGAGGGAGAAAGAAAGCAAAAAACGGAATATTTGCTGTCTATTATCAGTTGTTCTCTACACACTTATATTCAAAATTGAACAAAATAACTTGGGATGTCATTAGGTGCCAAATAACACGGCATAGTTGAAGCCAAGTCAAGCATAAATTTATCTGCTCCTGACACTTTAACTGGTGTTTCACATGAGCAACATCAACCCTGTGGGAGAACAGAAGTTAATGTGCAAATAAGATCCTGCTACTATGCCTGAATCATACAATAAATCAACCAAACCAGCTACACAGTGACTGTTCCAAGATCAATTAAATACCTTCAGTGAAAATCCACAAACAATAAAAAGTGGAAGTCAGTCAATCAAACACTACTTTCAAATTCAAAGTACTTATTAAAAACAAACAAAAATAATCTCAAATGTCGTGTTTTCATTAGCTGTAAGCAGGAAATCATCATAATTAACTTAAATAAAGGCTTGATTCAAGATTTAAGATGGGATGGGAGAAATTCTTTCTGGACAAGGGGAAGTTTCTAATCAAAGCAAACAGCCTACAAAACAAAACTTTAAAATGTCCAATAAATAGCACAATTAGCATAGACAAAAATATACATCAGTCTGTGTGTAATTCATCTATATAATGTGTTTCACCTAGTGAATTAACTTATTGACTATTCCTCTACAGTAGTAAGCGCCAGGTAACTTCTTCCCCCATTTTCACTGTGTAACGACGGGAAGGACCAGCTGGTGGCAGTAGTGCGCAGCTTCAGGTTAGCCTAACCCAAGAAGAAGAAAATTCACATAAAGAAGATGAAAGCTGCGAGGAGAAGATGCAGAGGATCACATCGTAGAGGAACACTGTACAACCTGTTTGACTCCAAGATAAAATACCAGATAAACAACATCAAAGTACGTTTAACGGTGGTTTCCTGTCGAGGCAATGTTTAAAATAACTTCGGTGTTACGTAGGAGATCATTTTTGGTAGTTCAGCAACAACTACAAGTCGCAAGCATCAAACTAACGTTAGCCGGCGTCTACAGACAGCCGCTCCACATTTATGTCTTCATTTAATACGGGTTGTCGCACATAAATGTGCTTCTCTAATGATTTAAGAGCGATGAAACAAGCAGACTGCGGATTGTTGCTCTGGTGGTTAGGTGAAATGTAACGGGATGATGCTACCCTGTTAAAAAGCTGAAAAGTTTTGTTCAAAGGTTCAGAACTTTCTAGGTATTCCATGCAAATAAGCTTTACTTACTAACAGTTTGAGTACTCAATTTACAGCCACAATCTGTTTACCATGACTTTTTGAGGTAATGAGAGGGGAGTTGATAACATTGTGTAAGTAGTATTTGGAATGATGATTGAGAATAAAAAGGCAGGGAGACAAGATACACGACTTCTTTTTAAAAGGAAGCAAATTAGGCACAAATCAGATAGATTTCAGCTCTGGTATCAGCAGCCCTGATGGGTCCAATCCTGGGACCAGTTAGGAGAGGGAATGTTAGACAGCCAACCATCACCAGGTCAGAATATCTACAGAAACAGTCATTACCCAGTTCAGTAATTACCTTCAGATTTCCATTATTTTGAAATGTTTGCTGCTAATGTCTGTTGTTTATGATAAATTTGTGGTTGTCTTTTTATTTTGAAAATACTTTTGTTTTAATGTAGTTCTATCGAGGGAGGAATCTGGAGCTACAGAGGCCTCTGCCTCTGACCAGGATGATGGTGAGCCAGTCCCAGGAGATACTGACCTCTTCCCAGCTGTGTCCAGTGCTGCTTTTGCTCCTCTTAAAGGACCCAGTGGTAATTCTACTTAACTGAAACCTGCTAGTTTGCTGCCTTATCTATGTTTATATTTTTTTATTTATCATTTATTTATTTTTGAATAAATCCATCAATTTATGTTCTATGCCTGCTTCTTCTGTATAGGTCTCCTTTGAATACATAATATGCAGGTACAGAAAGTAAAAAAAAAGAACAGAAGGGGGGAAAAAGAATAATAATAAATAATAAAAAAAAAATGTTGACAAGTAGACAATTGTTGGTGTATGTAGGTGCAGAGGTGAGAAGGCAGAGGGTTAGGGAAGGTCCTACAGTTTTCACCGCTCTGTTGATCATGTTTAGTCTCTATACTTCACACTCACCACAGTATGTTCTCCATCACGCCTGCTATTGTAGACCGTCACTTTGATGTTGGATTATCATCTATTTGAAAGCTGTTTAATAAATGGGAGCACCCCAAGTTATTTCCCAGTCTGGACATTGTTTTGAAAGCAGGTATTAACCTGGATCCACCCAAACCCAGAAGCGACCAGAGATGGAACCTGATGGAAGCTACATAATATATATATTGATCTAATGCTGGTTATAATAGGATACTGTTACAACTTATATATTTTCTTTCAACATTATTTACATATTTAAAAATAATATATTATACATTCTATTTACATAGAAGCAACAATATTTCTACAAATTAAAGCCGGAACATTAACATTGATAACAATTACAGTAGTTTTAAGTGTGATATTCATTTCTAATCCTCTTTTAATACTTTTTAATGCTTGGACATTGCTTGAACTCCACATTTGGAATATTCCAAAGCTTCATCACAATGGTGTCCTTGTTCAAAAGCTGATGCCAAGTGTTTTACATTTTGTCTGTTTTTTGTGTTACATTGTTAATAAACTGCAAATTATGTACACAAATCTCATCTCCTGTGTACTTGGTATGTACTTAAATATAAATACAGTTAGAAACTGACTGTTAGAGAAACAAAGTCATTCTCATAGTTTGTGGACCCCCTGAGATAGCCTTGGCCCCCCTCTGGCCCCCCCAATAATAAAAGTCTGGCTCCGCCCCTGCCCCCACACATAGCCCATTCTAAAATAGCAAAACTCTAACACTCAGTAGTTTATTCTAACCTCCCCAACAACCCCACACTATTCCAAATCCTTTGTGAAGTGCCTTGAGACGACATAAGTTGTGAAATAGCGCTATATAAATAAAACTGAATTGAATTGAATTGATTCCCATCAAAGTCTCCTACTTTATGTCTAAAACGACATTTTAGGTTTAGAGACGAAAGAACAATCTGAAGGTAGTTAAAAATATTTATTTTTGCCTGGCATTTTAATATAAGAGTTCAACTCACTGACAAAGCCAAGTAATTGTGATTGTTTTCCTTTCGTTTTTCATGTTTTATTTCTTTGCTTATTGTTTTCTTGTGTTTCATCTTGTTTCTTGTACCTGTCTTGACAAGCTGTTACTTCACCTTCTGTTTTGTTCCATGTTAACTAAACAGTTGTCTGAGAACCCATGACGTTATAACAAGTTGCACAGATGTTTATGTAGTAATGATCAAAATGAGAAGATCTATATAACAGGGTACGGCACACTTTGTGAAGATCACTTCTCAGTGTGATACTTTTAAATCGGATTACTATCATTGACTAGATTACCACTGACAAGCAATTGCCAGAATTCAGCTGCCCCAACACATACTATTAACTTATTCTCCATTCAGGTATTTTATTTAATAATGTAGTCAATTACAGTGCCCTAATGCAACCTACATGTGGAGTCCAGCAGCAAACCCTCCTTACAGCAAACCTCTAGGACAGCCCTCTTGAATGGTAGTCATTAAGAGAATAACTACTTTGCAAGGGCTATAGCATAAGAGTCCACGCCATCAGAGAAGCCCCGGTCATCGGTTCAGAAGGTGAGTGTCCACCCACTGAAGACTTCCATCAACTGTAAACAAGGAATTTCCAACATCTGATGATGAGAACACAGGCAGCATAAGAGCCCACCCCAGCACAGAAACCACTGTCAAGAGGTATGAAAGGTGGGCAGCATGAGAACTGAAACTTCTCTTAACTGTAATGAAAACACCCCCAATGTTCTAGTACCCATCCTCCAGGCGCAGTCTGGCAACAAGCTCCCGCTGAGCCCCCAAGTAGAGATCCAGGACAGAGTGGTTGAAGACATGCCCAGATGTGTTCCACAAGACAAGAGGGATTTGCTATCTGTTGATAAAAGCCCAGACAGCATAAAGGCCCACCCTAGCGCAGAAGCCCCAGGTTAGAGGTACAAAAGGTAAGTGGGCAGCCGATAGCACTAAAGAGCTTCCTCAACAGTACTGGAAAGATCCACAGAATAAACAAGAGGTGGTAACCTAGCCACAGCTCCCAAGCCAGGCCAGACAAACAGTAGCTCAAACAGTCGAGGAATTTATTCCCCTTTCTCAAGTTCCCCAAACAACAGATTTCTAGAGGGTTCTTTCCTCTAAATAGTTTAGTCGTCTAGACATGGCTAGAAATCTAGCTTTGAAGAGGGCTTGTTTATGGAGCTTCCAGTCAATAGTAGCAAGAAGTGGAGTATATAAAGCACAAATCCTTTTGGTCAAAACAAGTTGATCATCCTTAAGGAAAACACTAAGCCGTTGTATCGTAGCGAAACTCCTTTGTGTTATTACCTTGGTTTACACATAACTGGGTATAGCAATGTTGTATATTCAATACATCAGTCTATATTCACATGAGAAGTAGTATGGAACTCCTGACATTGCGGAAAACCTTGTATGCTCCATGGTCTTATAATTTCTTTTTATGATCCTCACTGTTTCCTTTAAGTCTACCCATAATTGGTTTCCAGTTCGCATGTGTTTTATCCCTAGATTTCATGCCTTGACCACACTTTTGGGTTTTATCAATACAGTTATTCAACCTTCAGCACTTAGTCCCATCTTGTAGGACAATAGGTTGTAGGGAGTGCAAAAAGTGCAAAAGGTTTTTTGCATTCCCGACACAAGTCTGTCAATATTCAGTGGTTTGTTCTGCCAGAAACATCTCTTAAAGCCTGCTTAAACACATACTGGTGGTGCGGTAATACTCTAGTTCAGGCCCTTGTTGTAACAAAACCAAATAAATTAAGATTCCCGGAGAAAAACAAAATACTGCTGAATGGGCAAACCATGTCCTGCTTTATCTGTCATTTCATTACAACTTCAACTTATTTCATCACCTAATAAATTTAAAATAGAATACATATGACTTCAGTTAAGTTTCACGACTGACCAGAAACCATTGTTCCTTCTCACAGGGAAAAAAGTGCTTATACTACCAAAGTTGTGGCTATGCTCTGACTGGATAAGGGGGAATAGTGCTGGAAGGGATGAGTCATGCATTGCTTTCCATGCTCAATGATTATAATAACCATTACAGAGAAAAGTACTGTTTCACAGCTAAAGTGAGTGCACAGCTTGTAGGTCTGGACCAGATGTGGATCCTCACTCTGCCATGCACAACATTCAGCAACAGAGCATATTAATAAATTCCAAACACAAGTGCGTGAGGTTGCATCACGAAGTAGCAAAGCCAACCTTTACATCACGGATGTTTTCAAACCAGCACTGTCTCCAAATTTTTCCACTTGCTTGAAAACAAAAGTATAAAATATTCTTGAAATTTGCAGCTTGGACCAATCTTTCTGTGTTTTATGCAGACTCTTTGTTTGGAATTGTATATTGAGAAATTCTGCAAATCGCTGAAAACCAAACACTCTGCTCCATGAGAACTTTGAAATAACTAATTAACAATTAATTAGCCCCTCACATTAATGAGCAACAGGATATGGCAAATAATGCACTGATTGTGTCACAGAAAGGATCTCCTCAATTCCAACACTGGGTCAAAGACTTGCGCTGCATATTTTGTCTGACATGTCATTATCAGGCATTAATGCTGATTTGCAGGATCCCTTTTCCACAAAGCCTGCATTTATAGGCTTGAAGTGGCACTTGCAGGATCACTGCCTCCCCACGCAGCCCCAGATTCATTCCTCAGCACCAAGGCAATAGGCTCACACAAGAAGCCACTTTCTCTCATTGCCACTTATCTAATATAGTCGGGCATAACCTCAGGAGAGCTAATAGATGCTATGTAGGAACAAGCAGAGCTAAATCCCATTTTAAGAATCTGAGTTAGATGAGAAAAGATGGCTAAACATACTGAAAGATGACCCTCTAAACCTGGTCCCTCCTTCAACATTCAATACGTTGCACTTATTGGTGGAATGGGTTAATCTGATTTTAAATTTCTGCCCACTCCTTTGAGCATGTGAATATTGTATACTAGTAAATATTGCTGTTACTATCTGCTATTACATTCCATACAATTTCTGAATAAAACCAGAATTATTTACTTTCCACTGGATGATAAAAACTATATAAATGGATATTTACCCTTTTATCATTCTTATGAAGTGACAGACACTATTGAGCATCATTTTATAAATCATGATGAGCCTAGCTTGGCAGCATGCTCCAGGAACACCAACTGCTGGCATTGCACATAAAACACCAAGAAAACCATGAGCTCATTTTGTCCTGGATCATCTTCTCTGAACATTTTTGTTACTGGCTTCATGAAAAATCTGACGCCAAAGGGCAGAATTGACCAAACCATAAAATTTCCTTTTGAAGTAGAGCTGTCCAGATACAAAACAACTCTAGATGAAAACCAGCTGCAAACCAGCTGCAGCAGACCTTTAACCCTGCCATAAAGTTGACCCATATAAACAAAAAGAACCTTTTAATGACCCTGGTTGTATGTGTACAAAACTGGGTAAATAGAAGGCATATGCTGCTATTATACTCCTAAACCCCTCTACAAGTGTGTCAGTGTTATTTGATTGGAAATTTTCTCTAAAACCAACACATAATGGCATATTTTCTCTTGAAAGAAAATGCAACAGTGTTTTTTTTTTTTTTCATGGTTCCCCTGTTTAACCAAGAATGGGAGGAAAACATCTGGAAGACATTTCTTTGGCTTTTTGGAGGGGTTAGCAGACAGCGCAATGGAACTTATCGAATCCAGATGGGAAGGCGCTCAGAGAAACAGCAAGGTCTTCTGTTTATCCCTTTCAAACTTACAATAGGATTAAATACATTGGAGTTTATAGCATAACTCCTATTTCCTGAATTCTTTTTTTAATTTTCTCAAAGAAATTGCTCCTCAATGCTGCCATATAACACCTATGGGTATGGCTAAAATACAGTGTTGTCATTAGCACAAGGTATTCAAAGAATGTTATTTTAGTATTTCTGAAGACTGGGTTCTGGTCCAGTGTTCATTTCCTACTGTGTACAAATATCATTAAAAATACATTTGGTTAATCAATTAAGACCTATTTAGTAAAAATAAGTAGTTTTTCTTAAAATAAAACCTTTGATTGATGAAAGCAAATCAACTGAAATCCATAGGAAACATGTCTGCTTGCAGGAATTTAAAACAACATCTTGCCACAACCTGGAAAGACGATATCTAAGGCAAATTATAAGGATGAAAAAACGACTTCAAAGTTCCTCAATATACTACTGTGCAGCTCCTATTCATTAAATGCAAGCTCACTCTATATCTTAGTCTCACTTCCTGTAGTACAGTCATGGGAAATTTATTGAAACAAGAAAAAAATGGTACCTAGAGAAAGAATACCTTTTTTAATACCTTATCAAAATATGAATAAAAATAAAAAGCTAAAGATGACAGACAACATTGAAGGTCTAACTGTCACCTTTGAACTCTTACCTTTCCTCTCTTTCTTTACCTCAGTAACTTACAGGCCTGATGATATTTATACTTTTCACTTGGCCTTAATGTTTTCATGCTAATGGCAAAACAAAATGGCCTCTTTTAAATTAGCAGTGGACTTTTACTTGCATAGCCCGCATTTTGTTGCTATCAACAGATATGTGTAAAACTCGGCAAAAATTTTGTCAACAAACTATAGACACATTTTATATATACTTTTAATGTACATGTTGCAAGTTTCTTTTAGCTTGGTTAAAAACTAAGCTAAAAAACTTCTAAAGTCATTATTTTTCTTTTAAGCTCTCAAAGCTACCTTTAACTGCCTTAACATCTAAAAATCAGACCACGAGCAGAATAGCTAAACTAGAAGTTCTCCTTTAGCTAAATAAATGTATACCTAATGATAAAGACTTCTTTGTACCAGTTGGATCACCTGAATTACTCATTTCTTTTTACTTCATTGGCTACAAATATCTGTTTATGTGAAAGAAGCTCAAGTCTAAGTGCTAGTTGTTGAAAATCATTTCTTACAGGGAATAGTTAGCAGGTAGTAAGTTAGCACTGAGGGGTAATCCCAGAAGTATCTATTTCTCTTCCCCCAAGTAAAATTTTCTTAACATCTACACAACATGTAATTGTGGTTGAGCGTTAGAGGTGAAAAGAAATTAACATGAAGAAGTTTATTGATGTCTAAATGTGGTTGAAAAGCTGTTTAGGTTGTTGGGGTGGAATGTGGGCCACATCTAAAGGGCTAGCCAAGTTTGACTTTCAACATCTTTCTGTAGGCTAAATTTAGACATGCAATATCTATGCAAGTGAAATATTTCCTAAATGTTTGGAGGGTAAAAAAATCCTGAACTTTCATTATTAAAGACAGCAGACATTATGCTCCAAATGAATGACAGTTACTTTTTATCTGACAAAGATGAACAATCCAGATTTTGATTCAATAAGATGCTTCAAGTAATGGCAAATTACAACATACTTAGCTTTAAAAAAAGATTATTTAGTTTACTGGAGCATGTTAACTAAATAGTTAAATTGCAGTATATAAAATTCAATACTAAAAATTACCACACAATATGATAAGAAGGTAACAAAGTTATGTTATACAATGGTGTAAAATCAAGCCTATTATATAGTTGGCTGCACAATTTCTATTTTGAATTTAATTTTAAAAACAACATTGACAATCTGACACCAGTGCCCTATTTCCAATGTTTTTATGTTAAAAAAATACTCATCTTATTTAGTAAAATGATTTATTTTCCATGTCCTTTATTTTGTTCTAGGTCAAAGGAGACTGAAGCAAAATGTCACCAGTCCACCAAAGGTCCAACATTAAGGGACATACAACTAATCACAATGTCCTCATATGGTTATTCCTTCCATTCAGAATCCTAATTAACCTAACATGCATATTTGTTAGTGGCCATCAGAGAGCATAAACTGGAAGAGTATGCCAGCTCCCCACAGAAAGACCAGCACAGCCGTGAGTTGAACTAAAGATCTTCTTGCTGTGAAGCAACACTGTTAACCAACATGCATTGCCACTTTGACTCTTGTTTTTAATTAAAGTGCTGTGATAATGCAAATAACATCTTATTCAAGCACATAATTACGATCAACATGAAATGCATATCATAAAAACATGCCTTGTTTCACCATAATGTTTATGGTAAATGTCAACATTCTCAAGCAGTAGCATAGTAAGAATGTTGAGGTACTATGTCTCATATAATGCCTTTATTGTGTATCTGTGAAGGCATTTTGAAGGAAATTTACTGAAGCTTAGCCTTGGAGGCTAAGAGGCTGTTAATTAGGGGTGAAAAGAAGTCTACTATAGCTCAAAAATAGTTAAATGGCCCATATTTATACTTCATCTGTATTGAGAGTGAAAACAATACATATTTAAACAATAATGTTTGTTTTCTTCTGTTACAGTGTTACAATGTTTTAAGATTACCAACATTGTACTGTACAAAACCAAAGAGCAAAACAGCTGAATGACAGTGAAACCTTAAATAAAGGAGATAATTAGTTTACACAGGTTTTACATGTAGATGGTATGTTACTATCACTCAGTCATTAAGTATTTCTCATTTGTCATATGTCAGCTTCAAGTTTCAGGAAGCGTACCAGTACCCTGAGGACCCCTTACACAAGTCAGTTTTAACAGATGGTTTTTATCCAGCCTGCAGCATTAACATCCAGCTCCAACTCTTCTTTGGTCAAAGGAAAGTTACCCATATCCAAATAACATGATATGACCTACGTTAGATCCAAATATCATGATTGCACAATATTATCTCATTTGAAGAAACTGAACAGACAACAGTAAGTCCTTCACATTATTAATGAGCCAAAACACACAGACATCCTTCTTCTCTGCTGTGAACAGATCCTAAACCTATTTTGACTCTACGAATTCACAAACTCAGCACAATGTTGGACACTTTCTGTGTAAAACATTCAGAAGAAGCCACCTGTTCAGCTCAAAGGCTTGTGTCGGAACATTACAGCAGACCACCAGCAATGCCAGGCCATTTTAAGATGCTAATAATACATATAGGCCAGACCCAAGCTTGACTTCTTGACCTCTTATATCGCAGGACTGTTAAACATCAACTTTTCCATAATGGTGCAAGAATCTGAGCTTCAAGTCATTTCTAAATGAAATGTTATTTTTTTTACATAAATATAAGTGAACTCTGTCATATAACATCACTAGTAAAGAGGGGACCCCTGCACCTTAAAAACTGTGTCCTGGTGTTAGAGCCCTTCAAGCTGCTCCACCCTACCACTTCAGAGGAACTACAGCCCCTCCCTCTTATTAAAACTGTACCCATCCTTCCCATCTGTTCAGGGAGAAAAAAAATTTAAGCAGTAAATGCCTCCCTGAACTTTCTTGTAGTGCACCACTGAAATTACTCTTGCAAAACGTCTGCAAAAAAAAGCGAAAATATGGAGCATTTGAAAATTCCCTCATGAGAAATGATTAGAATCATGAATACATCGTTGAAGGTTGCCCTGTAATTATTCTGCACTTAACTGCAGACAATAGAGAGAATAAAAAGGGGGACCTGTAGAAAGTTCTGATGGTGGCAGTTGACAATGTTGGGATGGCACACAAAAACTAAAAGCCATAACTGAATGTCAGGAGTTTTACATGCTTTTGTTCCAGATAGAGGTGAAAAGTCAAAAGTGGCACTCTATAAAACGGAAAAGGTACATAAGTGTAAATGAATTAACAAACAATTAATAAACATGTTTTGCAAATAATTAAAGCCCCTTCTCCCTTGTCTTTGTAAATAAATTTGTATTTATAAAAATATCATTCATACAAGGGGGCAGTAAATATGCAGGGGTGGCCCATGCCCCGTTTCTTCCCCCCTCGAAGGCGCCACTGCAATAAGCAACAAAATCATCAGAAGCCTTCCTAAAAAGAAAAAGGCTTTCCAAACATCACAAAAGCAGGCATTTTACACTATGAAAAGTCGCATAGTTCCTGATCCTGCAAGCGGAATAAGTTTAGGTACTAATACAGGAGGAGGGGCACTCATCAGATACCCACTGAGGGGAAAAACTGTTTCCAGAGTGGATCCCCTGACATCCCACAGCCGCTGCATCTTACCTGAACTTGCATGCGACGTGACAAAAAGCAGAATCACCGCTAAGGTGATCTGGGCGTCCCTTATTCTCCGTTTATCTTTCCATCTTATATGGGTATCCATGACCGCCTGCGCCGTCCACAGCAAGTGGATTCACTTCAACTAGGAGCAACTTAATTAGACTTGCAACAACTTCTCGTCAGGACAAAAAAGTAGAAGCCCAAAGAAGTCCCAGAGAAAGAGAGAAAAAGGGGGAGGGGGGTGTATCGGTATGTCTTAAGCAGCCATAAGGGGGTTTGTAAGTGAGGGTTCCTCCAGCTGGTTGACGGGTGAGCTCCGTCTATCTCCCCGCACTACTCCTCTCCTCTCTGCTCTTCTGAACTGTCTCGCACCGCTGCGCCTGCGAGCTGAAGTGTGGCCCCCTTGTTTCAGTCGCGTCACGCAGAGTCCAGTCAAGTTAGAGGGGGCCAAACCCGGAGGGGGGGGTTCGTCTAACACCCCTCCGACCGAGCTGTCACTCACGTCCCGGACAGCAGACTCAGACAAATCAGAGGCGTCCGCTTATTAAAGCCGGCCCCTGTTATTGGCCGCCGGGAGGGAGGGAAAGTTGAGAGGAAACTTTCACGCCTCCAATTCTCACACACTGTGGATTCATTTTTTCTTCTTTTTCATTCTCTGAGAGGAGGATTAAAGCGGGAAATCCAAACTGCGTTGGAGACTATTTAAAGCCTATACAACTGGAGGGAATTTAATCTTCATTTTGCTGCAATTCTCAATGCTTGGTGTGAATCTCAGGGACTCAGTAGAGTTCTTTATTAGAAACAGGTGGGCATAGACGTGGCTCAGCCCCGGGCACCATTCTGTAAAGGGACGACAGGGGTACGTGGGGAAAACATATATTTGTCATCATTTTTTATTGCTAAACGTGATTTCCAGCCCATGAGGATTCAAATTGTTGGAATTGGGCTGTACAACTGGCTAATAACATTGACGTTTGTGTCTGATTTGAGAATCCTATTGAGTTCTAAACCAGAAGGCCATGTTGACCGTATTTGATCTCTAGTTCAAAATATAAAACACTACAAGTCTGAACTGGATTCTTCTACACTGAATGAGCATTCCTTAAAAGCCTGTTAAAGATTTGCAAAAACTTTAGAGCATTTGAGTGCATATTAATGATACTAGATTTCATTGTTGCTGTTTTAATGGTTATTTTAAGAATTTGCAATTTGTTTTTACTTCTGTTCTTAACTTATTGATATCTTATAGACCCTCTCCAATTCAGTTTAATTCAGTTAAGATTATTTATATAGCACCAACTCACAACAAATGTCATTTAAAGGCACTTTTCAAGACACATTAATAAACTATAGAAATATATAGTCTATTCAATCCAGTCACATAGATGGATTAAAATGCAATTACACACAATTCAATTCAATCCTCTACTGCTAATAAGTTAGGTTTATTATGGCAGTTTCTAAAAATGTTTTTTATTTAAGGACATTGTTAAATCGCCTCACATTTTAAAACTCAACAGTACGTCTTAAAAATATGTTTTTACAACTTTTTGAAGGTTTTACCCACTTAATTCTATCAATTAACTGTACTCAAATCAGTTTCCTTGCATTAACTCTATTGTTTTAAGCAAACTTTCTTTTTTGTAATTTAGATTTTGATAAATTTAAAAATATATATTATAAATGACTTGCTTGAGTTGACTATGATGCTATTAGAACTTTGGGGCCATATTTGTGTTTAGCTGTAGAAAGCAACTGGTTAAAATAAAACAATTATTCAAGTTAAGTTATCTTAGGCTCCTTTAAAAGTGCCCTAAGCAAATTTGAACATCTCAGAAAACAGTACATATGTCAATTATGAAACCCACACACATAATTTGATTTTTAATAAGTAAAAAATGTCATCCATAAGACTAGCACTATCTTCATTTCACTTGGATATTATGTTCATTATCTTCTTTATAGGTCTGTATGCTATGTTCTGTACTCTGGCCTCATAAAATATAACAAAAAACACATTTTAAGTAAGTCCCAGAATTGAACTAATCTACAACAAAAAGTTGTGTGCTAACAAAAACTGTAAAGTATAATAACCCCAAGATTTGTTTTGTTTTTACTGCCTAAACAGTTACTGGTTTTAAATTATTGTGAAAAATATAGTCATAGCAATGATACAAGTTTTAGATAAAATATAACGTTCCACTTGGGACAAATGATTGGAATTTCCTCCCAACATAAAATCCATCCATCGTCCTTACCCACTTCTCTTTGGAGGGCCTGGTGTGTATCTTCAGCAATCAATTGGTGAGAGGTGGGGTACACCCTGGACAGGTCTCCAGTTCATCCCAGGGTAGCACAGAGACACACAGGACAAACAACGACGCACACTCATCCCTTAGGGGAAAAATGAGAGAACAGTTAACCTAACAGTCATTTATTTGGACTGTGGGAGGAAGCCAGAGTACCCAGAGAGAACCCACATATGCATAGGCAGAACATGCAGAACCCAAGCCAGGATTAGAAATCAGCAAGGCAACAGTGCTAACAACTGTGTTTTTATTTTACCTGCAAGGGTCTAAAACTGGCAATGACTGCCAACTGTTTGAGATTGGAAATATTTATTGTGCACCTACACTGATTGACCAGTAGGTGGCACTGTATGGAAAACATCAAAGTTCACTGAAATAGCTTATTAAGGAGCATACCACCAACGCATATTCAAAGCAACAGCTTCTTTACAGCTGCTAACTGTAGGGGCGACTATGCGTGATAGAACCAGTAGTTGTATTTTCAGTGACTTTATAATGAAAGGAAATGCCATATAATTTAAGCTGTCTGGATGAACGGTAGTTGCAGGTTTTGACATAGTAACCTACTTAGGGGAACATCTAAATTTTATGTTGGCTTAAGTTAAAACTAAGATCATTTGAAAATAAGGAAACTGTAAAATGGCAGCATCTCAGTAGACAATTTATGTTAATGTCATCTATTGTTTTTACTCAGTTCAAAAGTTTATGTTTAGTTAAACAGTTTGAATTACTATTCTTAACTGACTCAAGGCAAAGAGTTTTCTCAAATGGTTTGAATTGAACTTGAGTTGAACCCATTTTAATAGTGCTGAAAGGTGTGTTTGAGGCATTACAGGGAACCAGGTTCATAGTTTTCTTAAACTGCTGATGAAAATGTGTGGGATCCAGATAAACATACCTTTATTGTCTGTATAAAGGCCACTTTTGGGCGGCTATTACATAGTTGCTGGAAGATTGATCTTGTGGGTCTTTTGTTCTGTGAACATAAAATGTGAAATATAAAGACAAGAAAATCATAATCATGCTGCAGGCCTAGCTCTTTATACATCTTTTTCCGTTGTCATGTCAAAAGTGCCACAGATTTGATCAAAATCTGTTAAGGAAAAAGTTATGGCTACGCTATCAAAATCTTACTTTCAACGGTTGAAATAACTCCAGTGAAAAGTCTTCTTGTAGCCATCTACCAGTCTCTCATATATGTCTGAGGAAAGTTTTCCCCACTCGTCACTTACAGCTGTGAAATATTAGAGGGGTTTCAAATCACCCCACAGTGTCTCAGTGACAACAAGATCTGGGCTTTGACTTAGCCAAAGGCATGATACATATGCCTTAATTTACAGTTGGTGAATTTCCTGTTGTGCTTTGGGCTTCACGTTCTGCTTTAGCTTTAATTTCTTTACAGATGTACTCACATTTTCACACATGGGGCCAGAACGGGCGACATCAAATCCTACCTGAAACTGCTGGCTAAGGATAAGCGTAAATACAGTAAGATTTTTGTTCACGCTGGCGGTAATGACACCCGATTACGCCAATCGGAGGTCACCAAAGTTAGCGTTGCTTCGGTGTTTAAGTTTGCCAAAACAATGTCAGACTCCATTATTTTCTGTGGTCCCCTCCCTGATCTGACCAGTGACGACATGTTTAGCCGCATGCTATCATTCAACCACTGGCTGTCTAGGTGGTGTCAAGAAAACATTTTGGGGAAAACCTGATCCGGAGAGACAGCATCCACCCCACTTTGAATGAAGCAGCTCTTCTTTCTAGGAATCTGGCCGAATTTATTAGTTCTCCAAACCTCTGACAACCCAGGGTTCAGACCAGGAAACAGGTTCGTAGTTTAACACTCCTTTCTGCAGCTTCTGTACTGCTACCCACCCATTACCCTATTAAGACAGTGTCTCACCCTTGACCAAAATTGAATAGATTTAAAAATAATCTAAAAGGAGGAAATCATGAAAATCTCATAAAAATAAACACAACTCAGACTGAAAGGTATAAATAAATATAACAATTAAACGTGGCTTACTGAACATAAGATCTCTCTTTTCAAAGACTTTGCCAGTTAATGACTTGATTTGTGACAGAAACCTGGCTGCAGCAAGAGGATTATGTTCCTATAAATGAGTCAACTCCTACTAATTATTACAATTTTCACATACCTCGAAATACTGGGCGAGGAGGAGGAGTAGCAACCATCTTTCAGTCTCATTTATTGATTAGTCCCAAACCAATTAATAGCTACAACTCTTTTGAATATTTAATCCTTAGTTCTCCTCATCCAAATAGCAAAACACGAAAACCACGTCTGTTTGTTGTTTTGTAACGTCCACCAGGACCATACTCTCAATTTTTAGATCAATTTTCAGACCTTTTATCTGATTTAGTTTAAAATACAGATAAAGATATTATAGTGGGGGATTTTAACATTCATGTTGACACTGAAAGTGATAGCTTAAATATAGCCTTTAATGGTATCTTAGACTCAATTGGCTTTACTCAAAACATTAACAAACCTACCCACGTTTGTCTTCATTCTCTGGACCTTGTGCTGACGTATGGCATTGAGTGTAAAGACATAACAATATTTTCTCACAACCCTGTGCTGTCTGACCATTTTTTAATAACCTTTGAGTTTAATTTCACAGAGTACTCCACACCTGAAAGAAAATTTCATTATAGTAGATCATTATCAGACAATGCTTTAACAACCTTTAAAGAATTTGTTCCACTTTTAATTTCCTCATTATCACAGAAAAATACAGTGGAGGGCAAAAATTGTGTTTCTGCCCCTTCACAAATTGATTATTTTGTTCATAGTGTTACTTCATCATTGCGTGGTGCATTAGACAATGCAGAAAAAGAAGGTAATTATTCATAGGAGGCTGGCTCCTTGGTTAAATTCAGAGCTGCGTACTTTAAAGCACAATGTTAGAAAATTGGATAGAAAATGGCACTCTACTATACTGTTGTATAAAAAGACCCTTCGCCAAGCCAGAACAGCTTATTTCTCATCATTAATAGAAGAGAACAAGAATAATCCTAGGTTTCTCTTTAGTACAGTTGCTAAACTTACACAGAGTCATAGCTATGTTGAACCATCCATTCTCTTAGCTCTCAGCAGTCATGACTTTATGGGATTCTTTTTAAATAAAATAGATTTTATTAAAAACAAAATCATTGGGATACTTTTGAAGATGATAAGTTCATCCTTAGCAAGCGAGACAACACTGGAAGTAACTGTAGAACCTGATAACTGGAGCTTCCTGAGTTATGAAAAATATTTGCTTAATCTAAACCTTCAACTTGTATGTTAGACCCAATCCAAACCAAATTATTTAAAGAAGTGTTCCCTCTGATTACCAGCCCCATTTTAGATCTATCCTTAGTAAATGGATATGTACCACAGGCTTTTAAGGTAGCTGTAATTAAACCTTTACTTATGAAACCATCTCTTTATCAAGATGATTTAATAAATTACAGACCTATATCCAATCATCTGTTCTTATCTAAAATTCTTGAGAAAATAGTTGCTAATCAAATGTGTGAGTATTTACACAGCCATGACCTGTTTAAAGAGTTTCACTCAGGTTTCAGAGCTCATCATAGTACTAAAACAGTTCTGTTGAAAGTCACTAATGAGATTCTCCTAGCCTCAGATAATGGACTTGTGTCTGTACTTGTCCTGGTAGATCTCAGTGCTGAATTTGTTACATTAATGACAATATGCTCTTACAAAAGGCTTGAACATGCTGTAGGGATTAGGGAAACAACACTAGGCTGGTTTAAATCTTATTTGTCTGACAGATTCCAGTTCGTTCATGTAAATGATAAATCATCTTTAAACTCCAGGGTTATTTGTGGAGTACCACAGGATTCAGTACTTGGGCCAATTCTCCTCAATATACATATGCTTCCAATATGTAAAATTATCAGGCAGCATGGGATAAATTTTCACCTTTACGCTGATGATACTCAGCTTTACTTATCCATAAATTCTGATGAGCCCAACCAGTTAGACAGACTACAAGCATGTCTTGAAGACATAAAAACTTGGATGACTTTAAATTTTCTGCTTCTAAATTCAGACAAGACAGAAGTTGCCGTCTTTGGACTGGAGTCTTTGAAAAAGAAACTGCTTAGTCAATCACTTAACCTAGATGGCATTAAATTGACCTCCGGTCATAAAGTAAAAAACCTTGGTGTTCTTTTTGACCAGGACATGTCATTTAAATTCCCAAATTAATATATCCTATCCAGGAGTTACGCTAAAAAACTAGTCATGCATTTGTTACTTCAAGGCTGGACTATTGTAATTCCTTACAATCAGGATGTCTACAAAATGCAGTTAAAAGCCTTCAGCTGATTCAGAATGCAGCAGCAAGAGTTCTGATGAAAATTAAAAAGAGAGATCATATTTCTCCTATTTTAGCTTCCCTTCATTGGCTCCCTGTTAAATCCAGAATAGAATTTAAAATTCTCCTCCTCACATATAAAGCCATTAATGATTTAGCTCCATCATACATCAGATATCTGATTGTTCCATATGTTCCTAACATGGCACTTCGTTCTCAGACTGCAGGTTTACTGGTGGTTCCTAGAGTCTCTAGAAGTAGAATGGGAGGCAGATCCTTTAGTTATCAGGCTCCTCTCCTGTGGAACCAGCTCCCGGTTTTGATCCGTGAGGCGGACACCCTGTCTACTTTTAAGGCTAGGCTTAAAACTTTCCTTTTTGATAAAGCTTATAATTAGAGTGGCTTAGTTTATCAAGGAGGGAGCCTTCCTCCCTCCCTGTTGGATGGAGTAAGGGGGAGTCAGGTTTAGCCTTAACCGGCTCAGTTGTGGTTGAGGTGCAGACACAACCTCCATTTCAGCTACCTGTATGACCACCTTTTCTTTTCCAATGGTTTTAATCAGTCTGACAGAGAGAGGTATCCCAATCCTTGTGGTTTTTAGTATAACAATGACCATCAGTGGAACCCTTTGTGGGGTGCCTTGAGACGACATTGTTGAAAATAAGCGCCGTTTAACTAAATAATCTGAACTGAAACTTTCTGTGTAGTTATGCTGCTATAGGCTTAGGCTGCTGGAGGACATAATGACCACTTTCACTCTCTTCGCTACATTCTCACACTACTCTCCAATTTTGCATTATTTGCTGTTATTTCAGCTTTTAACTTTGTTCTCTCTCTTTACTGTTCCGAGAAGCTACACCTGGCCTGATCTGTGTCTACCTGTGACACCTTTCTGGAGAGGGGCATCGTCCGAGCTTCTGCTGGCAACAACTTAATGTTAAGGTTTTTAGTATAACAATGGCCACCAGTGCGCTTTAGATGGACAAACTTTATCAGTTTATTATTTTACTTAGTACCCGTACACATAGCCCATTCTAAAATGGCCAAACTCTAACACTCAGTAGTTTATTCTAACCTCTAACTCCCAACAACCCCGCACCATTCCAAACCCTTTGTGAAGTGCCTTGAGATGACATGTGTTGTGAATTGGCGCTATATAAATAAAACTGAATTGAATTGAATTGAATTTCTTTACAGATGTACTCACATTTTCCTCAAGCACCCTCTGATAATCGGTAGCTTTTAGGGTGGATTCTATGATGGTGAACATGCCAGGTCCTGCTGCAGCAAAGCCTCCCAACACCACGACTTTTCTAGGTCTATGCTTTCATTGTTGGTTAATTTTCTGGAATGGTGTATTTGGCTCACACAACCATGACCTCTGTTCTGGCTTCTAAATACTTGCCACAGTTCTCTACGTTCTCTGTGGCAATCTTCAGTCTGGCCTTCATGTTCTCATTGTGAGCAAATGTTTCTCCTTTGAAAGTTAAACTTTTTTCTGCTGTATGTCCAGTGATGAAATTTTAGACAATGACCTACAACAGTTCGGAGCTCAGATATAAGGAGAAAGAAGAGATGGTGTCATTCTTTTTATCTATACAATTCATAAAAGTTCATAAAATAATATTTTGTAAACCATTGCCTTATGTTTGAATTTGCCTTTTAATCAAAAACATGTTCACTTGTCTGACACCGCAATAACGATGGGTGTGTTTCATGTCTTTTTGACTTTGATCTTTCATCAAAAGAACTCCTTGTGACAAAGAGAGGATCCAGTGTCTGAAACAGGAAGTTGTTGATCAATGATCTAGGTTTTGAAAGCCCAAATCTACAGTGATAAAGTGTCAGGACTGGGTTTAAAGGCATGAGAAGATCTAATACAGTACATAACCTTACTGTCACCCAAAATTAAAGCAACTCATTGTCATTCTCAGGATGTCAAATAAAATAGCTCTGAAGCCCTGAATCTTTGCCAGTAGCTCCTTAGATGTTTGTAATTAAAATGATAGCTGCCAAAAAAATATGAGCAAATTATATGAGCAAACAATGGAGCAACTGAATAAGAGTAAATGCACAAGATTTCCAAATAGTTTGGACATTTTAGGAAATAAAATTATACCACATTAAACCTTTTTACTGACTGATACTGAAATTGGCCAGAGTTTCCAAATTGTTGCAAGACATTGGTTGTAGCAGCAGTCACACTGAGCAATTTTCCCAGGTAATTTCTTAAACTGCTTGATATTCAGCATGGGTTGTCTTTGGTTGTGAGAGCACTGAATAGTGGTTGAGGGCATCTGTCACACTGAATTAACACAAACTCCCTACTTAAGATCATGATCACAGGTTTTCTTTTGTAAACCCCTGCTCTACAGGGTACTCGAGGGTTCATGGGAGTTTGCACAACCGGTACACATGTGTTTTGTGGACCTGGAGAAGGCATTAGACTGTGTCCCTCGTGGTGCCCTGTGGGGGGTGCTCCAGGAGTATGGAATCGGGGGCCCTTTATTAGGGGCCATCCGGTCTCTGTACAAGCGGAGCAGGGGTTTGGTCCGCATTGCCGGCACTAAGTCAGAAGTCAGACCTGTTCCCGGTGCATGTTGGACGTTGGCAGGGCTGCCCTTTGTCACCGATCCTGTTCATAACTTTTATGGACAGGATTTCTAGGCACAGCCAAGGGCCAGAGGGGGTCTGGTTTGGGGACCAGTGGATTTCGTCTCTTCTTTTTGCAAATGATGTGGTCCTGCTGGCCACCTCTAGCCAAGACCTACAGCATGCACTGGGGCGGTTCGCAGAAGTGTGAAGAGGCTGGGATGAAGACCAGTTCCTCGAAGTCCGAGGCCATGGTTCTCGACTGGAAAAAGGTGGCTTGTCCTCTTTAGTTTGGAGGGGAGTTGCTGCCTCAAGTGGAGGAGTTCAAGTATCTCGGGGTATTGTTCACGAGTGACGGAAGAATGGAGCGGGAGATCGATCCGTCTGTCGATCTCCTGCTCCGACAGACAGAAATTAACAACCTTTCTGGATAAATGAGTTCTCTCAACACAAAAAAACACCCGAACAAACATTATTTAGAATATTTCATTCTAAACTAATCTTCTCTGCACAAACACCAGCTTTCACGTGAACTGTGCTGAGAAAAAGGTTTTCAGGTGACAAGCTGAGGGAAGCGAAGCTGTCCGGTCATCCATGTGTGGACTGAACCGAACAACAAAGGCACGTTCGGCTCCTTCAGTGGCCGAGGTGTGGCGGGGTAGCTCTCGCTACCTGGACATGCAGGGATGAAGGCTTGCGATGCTGCGATCCCAATGACTTCCTCTTCAGGCCGTGT
Source organism: Crenichthys baileyi (assembly GCA_036173005.1). Classification (NCBI taxonomy): domain Eukaryota; kingdom Metazoa; phylum Chordata; class Actinopteri; order Cyprinodontiformes; family Goodeidae; genus Crenichthys; species Crenichthys baileyi. The sequence goes on along the minus strand of JAHHUM010001186.1, from coordinate 350,598 downwards.
TGGAAAATCCACTTTATTATGGCTGCTTCTGGAGGCCTCAGAAGAAAAGTCAAGCCACGCTTGTCTTATTACACCCTTTTTATGAATGAATGCCAGGTACTCGAACAGCAAATCATTACTTAACTTTGTTGCATCACTTTTGGATCCAAGTTGAAGAGTCATGTTTGCTTGCTTGACAGCAAGGAGACATTCGCACCTCATGCCTCTCTTGTCTGGTTCCCGTCTGAAACCTGGGGGAAAGAGGCTGCCATGTTGGAGCATGGCATTTTTGTTCAGCTCTGACTCCTCCTCTTCTTGGGCTGTAGTGGAAGTTAGTGTGACACTGAAATGTGTGGAAAAGTTCATGCCGTACAGTTCAGAGTCATCCATGGCTGGGGTCCCAACACTTTGGTAACACAGAAAACATTTAGAAGAAGGTTTTCTAGTTTAGATGATACTAAAAGTGAACTATTGTGGTCTACATGCAAACATGTTATGTTTGACAAAAAACTAACTCAGCACATTATCCTGAACACACCATCACCACCATGAAACATAGCTGGCAGCATCATTCTGTGGGGATGCTTACCTTTAGCAGGGACAGGAAAACAGGTCACAGTTGATTTGGAAGATAGGTGGAGCTAAATACACGCCAATCCTGGAAGAAAACCTGTAGAGGCTGCGAAAGCCTGACGAAAGACTGAGGTGAAGGTTTGCCTTCCAGTGACCCTAAAGATAAAGCCAAAACTACAATGGAGTGGTTCATACTGTAGTATGATCCCGTGTATTTAAAAAGCAGTTCACACATGGTGATAAAATTTTCTATGTCTGGTTATATAAAGTATTGACTGAAGGGGGCTGAGTAAAAATGCATGACACACTGTATGGATTTTCATTCCATGTGAACACAAACTTAACAGTGTCAAATATGGTTCCAGCTACAGGAAGTTGTGCGCAGAGTGACCCTGGTGTCCCAGTGCTCTGCAGGGAGCTTCCTGAAGAACAAAGGTGTTCAGCCTCTTTTAGATGCCATCACTACTTACCTGCCCGCTCAAAAACGTACTTTTATCCTTGCACTTTACAGCTATGCAATATTTTGTATCTGTTTATCACATAACATACCGATAAAAGACCACGAAGATTATTGATGTAATTTAACAAATGCGAAACAAATTCAAGGGATATAAACACGTTCAAGGCACTGTATGCATAATCTATAATTTTTCTGTACCACATTGCCAAATAAAGAAGAATTTCTCATTTTCTGATTATTCATTTTGTTCTCATTAAAGTTATATTTAAACATGGTGATTTTAATTTCATAGTAATTTTTAAAAATACAATCAGAATGCCTGAACAAGCAAGACAATTAACGAAGCTCACATCTGCAATCTTCTTTCTACAGCTGTAGATAAACCTGCTCATCCTTTGTTAAGAAACCTATAAAGTTTGTAGGAGCTCAATTACATAAATTCAAAGTTCCACTTCGGATGTTTTCATTCCTTTCAGTGCTAACCAGTATTCTTCACAGATCATACGTCAAAACATTGCTCCTGTGTGATGTGATGGAGACAAATTACAGAACAAAGTTAAAGCAGAAGGCTTCACTTTAAGCATAGTTTTTTTTTCTTTCAAGGTGCTATATGAGGGAATTTTCGAGTCAAGAAACCAAACAGACAGAAAAACTGAGAGTTGTCACTCTTAGCGAGGAAAAAAAAGAGCTCAATATTAAAAAAAAAGAACTCAGATATTAGGTTGGACTGATTGTGAAGGTCTAACTCCAGATGTTTCAGATTGCAGAGCTGTTTTATTTACAAGACTGTCACATTTTCACACCATATGTTGTTTGAAAGCATTTAATATTTTTCTATGTTTATTTGAAAGCAACTTGAGAATGTTTTTGAATGTTTTTTTTTTCTGTCCGTCATCTGCAGACTGTTGTTGTTATGCATTGTTAAAGCCTGTTTGGCATGACGCACTGTGGCAAGATTCGATATTTTCCATTCCACAATATGTGACTCCTTCTGCTGCCAGATTGTATCAAGGCAAATCTGACATAGTGGGGAAAACTCCTGCAAGTCAAAGCAAAAAAGAAGATCTTAAACACGTGTTTAGCCAAATAGATTTGACAAAAGATAACTTTCATCAAGGAGAGGGTGTTTAGTGAGTCACTCTCACCTATCTGCACATGCTTTCAGCTACTGCTCATCTCCTTAAACATGCTGCACTGGAAAAAATTGCAAGCACAGATTTCCTCTTGTAAAAGAGGCCAACAAAACCAGCTTGTTGCCAAGAATGAGCAAATCAGAGGGTATGAGCTAAATTAAACCCAAAAAGACGCTGATGCATGCATGTTTGGTCTTGCATGAGTTGGATACGCGTTCCAGTAAGTTGGAAAATGTAAGGCTTAGAGGAGAATGCCGGACTTTGGTTCTAATTCTTCAAACACAGCGAGACTTTGTTAGAGAACAGAAAGGGTAAAGTTAAACTGCAATGTGGTAGACTGTTGTGTTCTACATGATCATTAAGCTCAGCAGGGCTGCAGTCTTCCTGTCTTAACAATTGCGAGCTTGATCCAACTTGTGCTATTGCAGAAAAACAGAACATCGGATTACACACTTCACAAGTGTTATCCATTTAGTTGTCATAGTTTGTGTGGTGATTATTACATTTTAATCTTTATTTTAACCTGTAGATTAAATCAATCTCCCAACATTCTCCCCCATCTCTAATGCTATATATCTCCAACATCACACTACATCATTTGCCTCCGCTGAAAAGCTTCAGTGCTGTTTGAGACATGTCTTTAATATGAGATGTTATACCACATATGGTAAATATTTCTGCAGACCTTTACAACCACTTTATAAAATTCACACATATAGTTATGTGAAATCATGAGGGCAAGCTATTAAATGCTCAGTTCTTTATTAGTTAGGGCACTCTGCCACCTAATAGCTAGTGTTAGCCCTTCTCTTGAAATAAGTTCAGACATGCTTCTTGTAGCCATGTACCAGTCGCTGGCACTGATCTGAAGGAAGTTTGCCCCAATCCTCATGAGAGATGTTTGGGGGGTTACTTGCATGTACAGCCCATTTCAAGCCACCCCTCACCATGTCAGTGAGATCAGGATCTGGGCTCCTATGGTTTTGCCCAAGACAATCCATTTTATAATTCTCAGCCAGTGGTTGGGGGATAAACATTTTTTATAGATGGTCTCAAAGTTTCCTCTCATACCTGCATAGAATTGATGGTGGATTTTATGATGATGAGGTGGCCAGGTCCTGCTACAGCGAAGCATCCCCAAACCATGACAACTCCAGTTCTCCTACATCATACAAAGCATGGTCTGATCATGTGTACCTCATATGATACCAGTGTGTTTTTCTACATTTTTTTCCTGTGGTTTCCTCACTGTTTTGTCCTTAGACCATTGTTTAATTATTCAACTCTTCTTTTTTTTATTTGTGCTTCCAAATTCAGATAGATCTTCATTATCCAAACATATAGTTTATCTTCATAATATTAGTGATTTAATAACATAAACTAATACAAATTTGAATTTGTGATTAGAGTTTAAAAAAGAGCTTGCCTTTTAAATCCAGTTTTTGAGACTCTTGATGCCCCAGGTCACTTTTTAGTACGTAAAGTGCTTTTGTAGACACTTGACTGACACAGGACTAATTAAAACCACAAGACTTCAATGGGAAACCATTGAAAAGAAGTGATTCAGTTATCCTCCAGGCATCTTGTAGTATTGTGTGTGTGTGTGTGTGTGTGTGTGTGTGTGTGTGTGTGTTTGTCTGTGTGTGTGTGCGTGCGTGTGTGTGCCAGAAAGGCTTTGATTACACATAGACAGTAATAAAACACAATATGTAAGGAAATTAGGCTTCTTAATGATTTTGAAGACTGTTGTGTTTGTTTGTTGTTTACTGAGCAGCAAAAACGACATAAGATAAATTGCTTAAGCAACATGAAACCATTTGACCAAAAGGTCAACTGAAAATGTTTCCGTAAAACTTTTAAAGAGAAGATTTTAAAAAAGCAAGCCTTTACATGTTTGTACTGAAGAGAGTGAACACTTGAAAGAACTAGAGTAGAACTAGACTCTCTTGCTTTGATGTTGCTGTAAATTACTTGTAGCTGCCAAGCATCCTGTATTTACTGCTGGGATGTGTACTATTTCTTGCTTGACAAAATTCCCACTGTCGCAACAGTGCAAAAAGTCATCTCAGGTATAAAATGCAAAATTTACACCTTAACGTGTAAACATTAAATCATAATCTAAAGAAAAACTTTAGTAGCAAAACCTTTCTCTTTGTGTAAATTACTGTATGTCAGCATGGGCGCCCAGATTTGGATTTATAGTCTTGTGTAAAAAACCTCCCTGAAATAAAAACTTTCAGTTAAAGAGGCAAGGATATATAGTAGGTGCCAAAGCTGGTGTTTGTCATCTTAGATATTAACAAACCATGTCTCCTTCCCATGTAAGCCCAGCTCCACCCTGTCGGCTGTTTGTAGTGGCAGCTTTAATTAACGAAGGCACTTTGTACCCATGTGTTTTCACAAAAAGCCCTATAATAATGTCATATACTCCAAATGCTGAAGGTTGCTTACCATAAGAACACAGAAGAGGGAGGAGTGAAACACTCAAGGACAAGAACAGTTTGTACACTAATGTAGTAATTGTGATCCACTATGGGTGCTATAGATGACATGAAGCTACTGACCAGTTATGTAAATATCATAATAATTTTGTACATGTGTTTTAAATGGGACCTTTCAAAATTGCAACAACCATGCAACTTGTCCACGACCAATACATACTTTACTTCTCATGCTATAGTAATAGACACCCTTTCAAAGACTGCATCTCAACCATAGAGTTTCTGTAGCTATCTACAAGGCCCTGGTTGAATATCTAACCAGTGAAATACGGGTTACAATTAGGATCATTCCTGAAGCTTCATGTTTTAGTCGGCTTCATTTATCCCAGAAGCACTTTGGGTGTGTTTTGGGGCTTTCGTCTAGCTGGAACAACAAATTGTGCCCAAGTTTCAATCATCTGTTGATTTGAGATAAAGTTGAAGGATTTGGTGGTAGTCCTCTTTCTTCCCCATTGCATCTACTTTTTGCAATGCAACAGTACTGGCATTACTAGCAGTGGAACAGCCCCACAGCGCGAGTTTAACACCACACCCTTGACAGGTGACACAGTGTTTATGGTTGGAAATTTTTGTAAACTGAAGATAAACAGCTCGACCTATTAAACATTTTTTGATAAGGAAAGCTGCTTGAGAAACAGCTGGACATTTAGGTCAAGTTTGAAAGAGCTGATTTTGGACTAGGGGCTTCTTTTGTGGTCTTCACCATTTCCTACGAAACCTCATTGTAGACAGTGATACTGGTGTTCCAGCAGTTTCTAGTTCAGTATATCCTCAAGCCTTGTCTCCTGAACATCATATCAAAATTCCTTTCTTCTGAGGGTGACAATAGGCAGAACAGATTAACAACAAGCTTCTGGAATGGCTTTCCCAAAGATCTAGATCTAATTTTGTTGAGAATTTCTGGACCATGCACATAAGCCAGACCAGTAGAAGGAAACCAACCAATTTAAACAAATTCAATGAGACAAGTGCAGTGAATAAGTGAAGTGCAGGGAATAACCTTAAGCTTGTTGATAGGTACAATAGGAACAACTTATCAAAGGGTTTTTATCCAAATATCATTGGGTGTGTATGTATATGTATGAGCCAGTACTTGTAATTCTGACCCTGTTTAGATTAAAAAGAAATCACAATTAATTCAAATTTTGAAACGTTTTAAAACTGTTTGCTGTATAATCATTTCATTCTGGATAATGAATAGCTTTATGGATATTTTAAAGGCCCAAAATATAAAATGCTTATCCATGCCAAATGTTGTCAGTAGAACAATATGTGGAGAAAAAAAACAAGAGCTGAAAAGTTCAAGGTCTGTTCTCTTTTGAGGGTTGATGAGGGCTAGCAGACTCCAGTAGGTTACCAGGTTAAAAAATCTTAAGCATTTAGTTAGAAATTCAAAAGGCAGCTTTTACCACATTCACTTTCCCTCTATTTTCATATTTACAGAGAACAGCATCTGGTTCCTCCTCTAGCAGGGCAACTAGGATCCCCCTGAACTCATCAAAGCTACAAAAAACAAGAAATACCCAGATATCATCACAGAAGTATTTCCTGCAGATTTCAAATAACCCCTTCCTTCCCTCAATGCAATCACTGAACTTTCATTCAGACCCATATTAGGGGTGTGATTCTCTCATCTGTGGCGCACCCACCCATGCAGAAGCTGGCATATGCTCTGTCTCTTTGACTTTACTACTCACTCTGAGTCTGTGATTAGCATGTCCTGCTGGATCCTAATTATTACAACATGCATGCAATGTTTAATTTATGACATCAGCTCATCTAACAGTACAAAAAAAAAACAGAATGGGACTCATAAACAGCAGGACCAACGTGGGCCAAGATCAGGGGCTGCGTGCCACATGTGAGCGCAAAGTAGTGTATCAGAGTTTAATGTACAGTCAGCGCACGGACAAGAGGGATCCAAGGTGTTTCCCAGCTGCTGACAGAGTCAATGGGGTCAGTTACATGAAACAAAGGTGGCCTCAAAACACTACAAGAATTCGAAATATTAAAATCTTTTTAAAGACATGGAGTGTATTTCTTTTCTTTTAATTGCTATTAATGAGCATTGCATTTAAAATAAAGCTTTCTGTACCTTGTTTACCAAGGCTAAAGAAAAGCTTAAAATACGAGGGTGGCATTGCATCCATAAAACTTTAGAAAGTGAAGACTTTCAGAATCAAAAAAAGAATTAGAAATAAATTTTCTCTGCTATGTTTGTGTGCACAAACAATTTGATTTGACTATGGCTTCTTTTTTAAAGTGTCATTCACGCAGTGGCATTTTTATGTGAATTCATAAAATCTGAATTCAAGTTTTTTATTGCTTTGGCCTTGTGTTCAAACAGGAACTGTGTTTTTGGAGCCACAGAATTACATTTATTCATAAACAGATTATAGAGCGAAAAAATGTTGAAACTTCATTGTCGTGTTTTCACACACATGCTCCTTTGCTTTTTAATGCATTCCTGTGGAAACCACATACAGGCCTGGCATGGTAGCTTTTTGGATCATTGTCAGTGTTGTGTGAATAATGCATTTCTTGAAACACTGCTTTTCTAAAGCGCAAACACATTGCCAGTGTATGATGGGCATTAAAATACACAACTATTTTCTTCTTTTAAAACAACCACATCTGGTAGTCATAGATGCGAGTTTTAACGATGATCACAGTCATGGTAAAAAAAAAGTGCACCAGGTAGCAACTTTTGGCAGAGGAAGTGTGCCGTCATATTTTCTTACGGTTTTGATACTGTGCAAAACGTGGATTTTCTATTCCATGGGAATAGAAAATCTGTTTAGGGCACAACTTAAATTAGAAAAAAAACAATAGCCAAACACGTGCTACAGAGTGGCGCAGTTGTTAGTACTTAAATTGTTAAATTGTGAATTTTATTTAAGAGTGAAAAATATTAAGATAAGCCTCCTGGATGAACGCAGCCATGGTGTTTCTGGGAATCCTACAGGCAGTGCAAAAATTTCCACAGGGTTCACATCAGCGCTCAGCAGAGAGGTATTCCTCAGGCCATGGGATGCTGCCAGTTGGGGATTTGCACTCAACTGATAACTGGCAGCTTGTAAGTTCATGACAACATGTCAAGTGTGCATTTGTACGGGTGGCAGGCAGTATGTGCTTGTCTTTATGAAGACTGTGAGACAAAGCTTGCACACATATTCCATGGTTTCTTGGTCAAATGTCACGTACTGCTCACTTGTGGACCCATGTTGAATGCTTTTACATGTGCAAGGATCATTCCCTCATGGTGATATTTGTAAGAGCTCACTTCCAACTACATGCAATGGAAACTCCCTGAGAGTTGTACACTCGCATTATCATGGTTTAAATAAACTGTAAAATAAGGGGGTAAACTGGGAGTTTATTTTGTCTGCCCATGTGAAAGTCAAACATTACCTTCAAAAGTTTCTAGGGCAAAACCTTGGAAATAAACAGACTGAGGTTAATTGCTGCCTTAATACTTGCTGCTATCTTTATCATTTTGTTTAAAAAAATGATAAAAATCAATAAACAAACAAAAGGTTAGCTTATGTAACTATGTAGTACCAATTGAGAGGCTTTCAATTTACAGACAAACCTGTGACAAAGTGGTTCGATTTATTTGTTCACTGGCTTGGGCTAAATGTGGGTGTTTCTCTTAAGATAATCACAGACAACACATGTGAATGTAATGATACAAAAGAAGTTCAAGATGTGTGAAAGTCAGTAGGAAACCAGTTTAAAGAACTCTATTTTAGTTTTTTATGTGCTAAACTGAGACAGTTTCTTGATATTTTCGAGAGTTTGAAGAAAGACAATTCTAAATCTGTACTTAATGAGGGTCTCCCCTCAGAAGTAAAGCTTTATCAATGTATTTGTTGTTGAGTAGGATTCTGTCAAGAGATTATTGAGAATGTTTTTATCACTGTTTTTATCACTTTTACCACTTTCACCATGGGATTTAGAAAGGAGCAAAGATGAAAGTGGACCTCTGTGCTAAAACAACCCCAATCTCATATTAATCCCTGCAAACATTATTGTAACCTTTTTAAAACACGAACTGCAAACATGAACATGTGAAGCCAAATTGTCTGACTGTTAGAAAATTTCAACATGTCAAAAAAAATTAAAATTTTGAGAATTTGGTCCATATTGACTCAATATCCCCTCACAGTTGCTGCAGATACACACCCGTAATGTCTATAATGTCTATGTCTCATTTCACAAGAACTCCTTACGTTGTTCTATTGGACTGAGATGTGGTGACTAGGTGATTTAAGTACAGTGAAGTCACTGGTATATTTTTTAAGCCACTTTATGATGATTTGAGCATAAAAGGATGGACATGGTCAGCAACAGTACTCTAGTGGGCTGTGGCCTCAAATGATGCAGTCTACCCCACTGCCAACATATGTGGCAAAGGAAGAAACTGTGTGAACAGCTTAAAGTCTCAGAAAAAGGTTTCAAACAATTGTGGCAATAAACAATCATTGAAAATTTGTCCCACAGGGATTTCAGTAGCTTTAGAGTTAAATTAACCTCTTTTAGTGCCTTACTGGTTGATATTTATGGATTTATCAAGAAATATCCATCTGATTTGGTATAATACTCTGAACTTCTGGGCAAACTTCAAATATGCCTTGGTATAATTTAATAATGTTTTGCCAAAGTGATTTGTCGCACCCCTACTTAGTAGTATTTAATCAGCTGCTGTCCAGTAGAATGTCTTATTGAAGAATATAAAACTGAACTTTTAATATGATTTTTTGTTTTCTACTTTTTTATATCCTCTGACTTAGAAGTGCAACTTAATTTCCATATATTTTAACTTAGAAGAGATCATTAAAAATACTTTTAATTTAAAGAATTTAACTGTACAAAACTGTTGCACTTTTTGTGCTCAGAAAACTCTCAGGTTTTATTGTAATATGTTTTTGGCCTAACACAGAAAGGCACATTTTTGCTCCAATATATAAAAAATGTGCCACACTATTTCTTTATTTATTTGTTGTGTAAAGGAAGACATAGCCGATGAGGTGTGTCTTAGTGATCAATGGACCTTTGTTGTGACTTTGTCATGTGTTTAAATTTTACATTCACGCTACAACACAGCTGCTGAAAATCATGGTTTGTGTTACAGAAGGCAATATAATTTGCAGCATGTCAGACTAATGTGATAAATGGGAAGATAAAAATATGAAAATGATGCAGAAACAGAAGCAAGTCAGTGTCATATCTTTACTATTCCCCTAACCCCTTGCCTTGTGTGCCCACCTGTGTGTGTTTTCAAACCCTGAATGTTGTTAATCAAAGACACACATGGCAACTGCATAATACCTGCTGGTATTCCTATTAGCTGGTTTTTCTGTTTCGTGTAGCAGTAATTATTCAGTAAAAAATCATTACTAAATGTTTAAAAAGATCTCATTTAAGCCAGGAAGTGTCATCGGTTATAAGAATTTCCAGCCAACCACAGACAGATATCAGTGTTTCAGGAGGTTTGTTCCTGTTGAAATGTCAGCCCTCAGATTGCCAAAAATGTCCAGAGTCCTTGAAACGTTCTATGAGAAGAGTGCCGCTAAATGATCAGGAAATGCTGGAAACTATGAGATGATCTGAGTCAAGCAGACTGTGGTCAGGTTTTTCTTTCCTTTGACTGGTCATGATGCCCTTAACTCAGTTACCTCACTGACTAAGACATTACAACTGAAGGCTTGGACTGAAACTGATTCAAACTCTCCAATAAAAGAGAGACTTGGTGATAAAGTATTTAAACTTGTGAAATATATTAACTTGAAACTAACTTCAGAATTAATGACACACTTCCTGAGTTATAAGAGTGATACAGATTTAACGATCAAAAGTGCAGATAATTCATGGTGATTAAAGCATAAATCTTACCAAAGTGGACTGCCATATCTTAAGTAGCTTGATTAATCTATGTTAAAATATTTTAGTAAGATAGTAATCATTCTCATAATTCATTCAAATCAGTCTGAAGGAATAATTCTTTACTTTTCTCCATGGTGAACCTTTCCACAAATAAAAGAAGCTAGAACAAATTTATATTTCTCAGGAGTTTCAAAGTTTCTAAACCACCTGGACCTGTTAGCTTTCAGTACCAAAGCTGGCACTAAAGACAGAACTGAGTACCTTACTGTGGTCCAGAATCGGGTAGTTGTCTCACTCATGTAACTGACCAAGCTTCTGCTCATTTATCCCGAAGCCACTTCTCTGAGCTGGACTTAAATCTCTTGAATCTTTGCACAAACAGCTGTCGTTTTGACCAGATGGTCACTCAGACTGGCAGGCTATTGGATCTAGCTCAGATTATTTATTGGCTGAGTGGTTCCACACTTTCGATTCAGAACAGGTTTACTGAGACAGAAGGAGAGACTCTTTAAGGAAGTTACTAAGTAATGTGGAGCACACATTTCAGGTGTCTGGAGCAAAGATCTAGCAGCTTTACCTATTAACTGAGAAACATAGTGTACGATGCTGCAAAAACACAATAATCATAAAATCTGACAGGTTGATATTACGATTATGATTATATGATTATAGTATCATAGTATTATGATGGGTTGTAAGCTACATTTTTACTAGATCTGCCTGGACTCAGGTGTCATCTCGCAGCCTATATCCTAACCTAGAGCGATGCAGGTTTAGATGTGACCTAGATATCATGAATTTGATGAGAACATTTTTATTACAGTCCTTAGAGACTTGAGTATTGACTCTAAATTGGGGGAAAAGACTTGAGGCTTAATTTTAACTTGAAAAAAGGTCAAAAGTATAAAAATTTAGCTACAAAGTAAAATCTTATAAAAAGTTATTTTGTCATTTTTTTTTTTTTTTATCAGTTCAACAACAAACTAAACAATTTTTAAATCAAACAAATAAATTAGTCCGATTTTTTTGTAGGAAAGGAATGTGGAAATCATTGAAGAACTCAAACTTTAATTATTTTGGTCTCAATGGGGAGATTTCACTGACGTCACTGAAGCCGCAGCCTCACTTCCAGTCTGCCATCTTGGGTGTCTCCATATAGCTTCAGGCTTTTCACAACATTACAACACTGAATACTTTTTTGACCATGGATAAGTATCTAGAGTCGTTACAGCCTCCTGATAAGGCCATGTACCTCAAGAAAATTGCGGTCATCAACAAGGTGGATCCATATGTTGATTTGTTTAGCGCAAATCCGGACGATTGGACGCACATAATTTTTAGACAAGTATGCAACTATTTTTTCATAGCCACAACAAGGACACAAGGCAAAAATTCATGGTAAGTTCAATATTGCCTTTTATAGAATAATTACATAATAGTTATATTACTTGATAATACATTTACAGTATAACAGTAAAGGTAAATTGCAGCCTACATCTAGCTGGTCAAGGCATGAGAGCGCAGCTTACTGAAGTAGGTCACAGCGCTGAGGGCTGCCACCAGAATCAACTGATCAGCTCACTGTCTTGGCAGACTACAGAATATTATTACAATACATGTAGACGAACATTATTTATTTACCCATCACAAACTGTGTACTGCACACTCGGGCGTGAGTGAGGTTCAAGCCGTCCAAATCCGCCCTGGATATCCGATTCAGGCACAGTAGTCTACGGTGTGTACTCAGTGTTTTTGTTTTTTTACACTGATTTTCTATCACGCCTGGTGGACGATAGAATGAACGTCTTGACCACCACGCACAGCACAACCCACAATTAAGTTTTCCCAAAAGTTAAACTGAATGGCCCGGAGGTTTGCTTCACTGTTCACGCTAAAACAAAGAAAACAGACTGCGGCTGCCACCCAAGATGGCGATCGCGTAGTGCCGTCACGTGACCACGACGTCATGTGAAAACTCCCCATTAATAAAAATAGAAAAAAGTCTATTCTCAGCAATAAGAACAGGATTAATTTAACTCAATTTGGGTTATCCAAAGTCAGCTTTTAGGTAAAATTCACTGGATAGATGTGGTCTTATTTACTAGGAAATTAGAGAATTTAAAAAGCATGGTTATTAAAGGACAAGTACTTTATCTTGTACATTTTGTTTTTCATTGTAAGAATATTTGAATTTTTCATAGATAATTTTGCCCTAATAAAAATAAAAAGTGTCCATCAGCTACCTGTGCAGGCATGCAGGCCAAAACTTGTATCATTCTTGAACTGCAGTAAGGAGGCATGCAAAATCAGTCCAGGGCCCGCAAATGGCCCCCGGACCTCACTTTGCAGACCCGTGCACTACAGATTATCTTACCTGTGAGATATACTGTAGCTGCCATATATGTATGTTTTAAGTGTTTCTGAATTCCAAAGTTATTCCATCACAGACATCCAAACTATTCATCTGTAGTGTTTAGGCCTGAGCCAGTAATCCTACTCACCTTAGTCCTCCTTCCTGCTACATAAGAGAATCTCACACTGATAGTATGCATGAACAGGCACATTAAAAAGAAGCAAGAGCAGCCAGGTGGAGGCCAGAACTCCATGTACACTTGACCTAAACCAAATAGTCCTGGTGTCCTCTGGTTCTTCAAGCTTCCAGAAAAAGTAAAGAGATTTCTTGGGAAAATCCTTGTTTATTCCAGGCATCCTCACTCAAACACACAACCACGCACTCACCCACATGCATAAACATATACAAGGATAACATGTTAAATCTTTTTAATGGCCTCCTTGGACAGTCCTGTTTGATACAATTTCCATGTGACACAATCATTAAAAACATCTCAGTATGATTAGGGTGCGCTCATATGGAAAATCCTAACTCTGAGAGCCATGCCAAAGTGCATGTTGGTTTTGATAAACACAATGTCTGGAAATGAGAATCACAGCACACTGATGACTCCTTATTTTTACATTATATTTAAACATCCATCTTTTTGAATGTAGTAAAAGCTTCCATGAAAGATACACAACTGGCTCATTCATGATGTGTCTGTACTACTAAGGCAACACTTTGGATGTCTATGATTTTATGGCTGTTACTTACCACTTCTCTTGCTAAGCCCATAAAAGCTGGAGCTGTTACCATGTAATGGTCTACAGTTGAAATCCAGATGTCTAATGGTGACTTGGAAAAATAACAAGAAGGGGGTCCCATTCAGTGGAAAGAAGAGGGAGGGGATAAAGAACAGAGGTAAGAGGATGTCAGGGGATCTAAGTTTAGGGGGTGTCTTTCTCTGTAAAACCCAGATGAGCAGAAACAAGCGTGTAAATATGCAGACAGCAGCAGGTCATGATGATCTGAGTGGTACAGCAGGGCTTTGTGTGTGAAATCCCTGTTTTCTCATGTGGCATATGACGCACTCCCCTCGACTACGCCACAAAAGGCAGTGTTAAGAAAAAGAGTCTATAAGATTTTCCCCTATTACCATTCCAGACTTAAACAGACTGGCTCAGAAGTAACTTACTCCATAAACAAGACATAAAGTCTAGATGTAATTTCTAATGGGAACAGTCCTGGGACAAATTTGTGTTTGTGGTTTTCAGTGGAAGATTCTGCTACTGTCTGCTTGGTGTCTATCAATTGAGTTCAGATCTGCTCTGTTGACTCGGAAAAACGTAATATATGTTAATTTCCATTTTCCATCCAACATAAACCATTTCCTTCCATTCCGCCATGGCTTGTTCAACTTATTTATGCCTGTTCAATTCATATTATCTCAATTAATTCACTGAGCTCCATTGCTTTAGAGAAAAAAATGGAACATACTCAATGGTCCTGCACGCCTCTAGATTGACTTGACTGATCCTTAACTAGTTTTGTGGCTTTAGGGAAGAAGCATATAGAGATTTCAATTTCTTTAAATTATTAGTTTAAATTACATCAAAACTTCTCTCTTTTTCAAGGTAATGGAGGCGTACAATGTCTTTTTCAATGTCCAAATCATTGCACAATAACGAGGATCACTCTCGACACTAAACCAGTATAGCTAAAATCCACATGAGGTGATCAAAGAAAGTTCTCATAGAAGAGCACTTTTTTGATATCTTTAGTCTAAATACAGAAATCAGATGTTTTAGCTTAAGTGTTTGTCTCTGATTGCTTCTAAAGTTCTACTGTACATTTCTAAAAGCCCCATGTCTTACAAATTCAACATAAAAACAAGCCTTTTTTGAAGTAGGAGGTTGTGACTTGTTAACTGTTTTATAGCTGTTGTTTTAGTAAAAAATGTTTAATGGGGAAAATGCTTTATGGAAAGTAGGATTTCACTTGGCCACTATAACAAACCAGTGTTTACTAGTAGGAAAAATCCAGGGCTAATAACTGTAAATTTTATATAAAATATATCCATAGCATTGTGTTATATCAGCTAAGATATGAAGAGTTTCATCTTCAATTTTATGGATGACACTTGTTGATGGATACTTACTCATGATTACTTACTTACTCACATATTGCTTCAAGTTTGAGAATGTCTAAGGGCGCTTTTGCTCCAGCTAAAATTATTTTATTTTGGTCTCCGTGCACTCCAATGCAGGGAATATGTTTTTTTTAGTTTTGGAGGAAAGATAATTCTCAGTGTAACGTACATACCAGATGGCTTTATATTGAAGTGGAGCTGCATGACCAAGTGTTGAGGAGGCAGCCATCGGACATCGCTGACCACATTCCAAAGATGCACGTAGTGCGGTGTCCTTGGAGATGAAGGCTGGGCAACAAAACCAGAGGGAACTCCTACTGCTACGTCGGTGTCAAGAGATGAGAGATGTTTTGCTCCCTTCCCAGGCGCCATTTGATCACAAAGATCTGAAGGGCATGCAACACTCCATCAAACCTAAACAAAATATGTTTTATTGCATATTTTATTATGTAACTGAAATGGCAAATACTTGCTTTCTGTAATTTGCTAAGTATTTACTTTGTCCAAGTGGATATAAACACCTGAATAAAGCCCTTAAACTTAAGGCCAAAGCAGGCAAGCTTCTTTCCTCACAAGATAACAAAATTATTCAGTTAAATAGTCACATGTGTGCATTGGTGTGTTTGCAAACTAAATAGCATGAGTTGACTTGTAGAGGCCATACAGATGGTTAAGAATGGTTATTGCTGCCAAAGACAATGATGCAGTCCAAAGTAGACAAAGAGACAAAACTGATGGATAAAGATAAACTTAAAAGAATTGAAGAGTGGCCAGGATGAACTCAAGGACTGGATTTTGTGATGGGAAGAGCATGTCTAGACTGTTCCTGGCCTGCCTGAGCTCTGCCCTTTGAAGTTTGCTTCAGCGATTCGTGCTACACTCGCAGGGCATGTGTGCAGCGTTTCGACGAGGCTTACTCCAGATCTAATATTTTTAGACCATCATCTCCGGGATTCTATTCTCCATTCCCGTCACACAGCGCTCCCGCTTATTTTCCTCTTTCCATTCATATTCCTTCTCCCAACACTGCAACACCCCCCGCCCCCACCCACTCACCCACACACCCCTTCCTTCTCTCTGCGCTTGCTCACACTATTTTCCGTCCTCGTTGCAGGATTGGAACTCATCACATTCCAAGCAGATGTTAGATGTGTGCATGTGCATTCTGTAGTGTGTGTGTGTGTGTGTGCTTGAGACCTGAAGTCCATAGCAGAATTTTCGACTGTCTTCCCCTGAGGCTTTAAGTCTGAAAACAGCCAATTCCACTTAAAATTAAACAAGTAAAATGAACATACAATGAGGATTGAATAAACTGAACCCCCCCCCCCGAAGCAAACACACACACAAACCCTTGCAAACACAAAAGTGTGCACATTTTCAACATTTGCTGCCAGTACTCCAGTTTAACAAATGAAAAACTGGAAACATTTCAACTGTTTCAGGGGGATTTATAGAAAGAGTGACGTAGCGCTTTCCACAATCTCGAGAAAATTACCAGAATGGTGGGAGGCCAGAGGGAAGGAGAGGGGCAGGAAGCTTGGAGGTTGTCTTCTCAAAAATTAGCTGCTGGCAGTTATTAGGCTACACAGCCCACTGAGAAGATTCATACCCAGAAACTAGTTAAAGCCTACAGTGGCAAGCTGTGTGAGAATTTCAGAAAAAGAGGGGTAGAAAAATAACCTAAGTCAATAAAAAACAGCTGACTAGTCTGTGGACAGTCTTGTAGTAGTTTGACACATGGCTGAAGGGATTTAATATGATGGGAGACTGAAAAGATGGAGTTTTCAAAAAGAATCTATTCATCGTACCAAATCGAATTGGAAAGTAAATTAATGCAGAAAGAACAGCAGGCGCTTAGACACTGAAAATCAAAAAGAATGTAGCTGAGTCATTTATTCTCATGCCGGGGAAGCCATCTTGATATTTGCTTAGGCCCCCTTCACAGCTTTAGACTGGTAAAGCTGCACTGCAACATTAAAAAATCAGCCAGAATTAGATGGTTTCTCCAAGGTCTTGACGGGGACCATCAAGAATGCAACGTACATCTGATTATGTGTGAGAGATGATAAAGCTGATAAGGCATTTAGGTTTTCTGTTTGAAGCATGCATAACATTTTCTACATGACATTTTGTTGTTGTTGTTTATCCTGTGTCTCCAGCCCCCTCTCGAATAAGCAGGTGTTCAGGATGGATGGATGGAAGGATGGACGGTGTTGATTCTTTAGGTATGTGGGTCCTGGGAGGCTAGTGGCAGCACTGTGAAAGAAAAACTCTGCATCATATTAAGCAATGAAGAAACAGGAGGACAAAGAACAGCAGGAGAAGAAGAAAGTGATAGCACAAGCATTGTCACTCAATACATGCAGCAGGACATGAAACGAGAAACATCAGGCTTCAGAGCTTGAGGATGCTTTGCCCATGATTCCTTCTTACTCTACCAGCCGAATTCTGATAGCACTACACCAAAGTCAGCAAGGCTGAAACTAATAGTAAAGGTGCCCATATGTATCTTGTATATGTATCTTGAGAAAATGCAGAAACAACTGAGAATTTGGCTGGAGAAGAGAACACTAGAGTCTTGATTGCATTCACATCGAACTTGCATTCACATCGAATTCACCGCCATCCAGCAGTGTTGGAACAGTCCACGGAAACCTTAGGGCAGTCTTAATCTGATGTTGGGCTGGGATTAGGCTTTGAAGGTGCATGGATACTTAATTAAATCCATTGCCTCTACATGTTAAAATGTTTCTTCAGCTACTAACTCCAACCCAAGCCCAGAACCTGATGAAAGTACTACTTGCTCAAGGGTTTAAGAGGGGTGGTAGTTGTGGCTCTGAACACACTTTTACTCAGTAAGGCCCAGAAATGAGCTTTTAATAGCAAAACTGAACTTTTAAAGAGGTTTAGAAGCAAGTGGTTGGTAAGTGTTGATACTGTAATTTGTGGAGAGGATGACTGGAAAAATTTCGTCAAATTTGTTGGTGCATAAAATCGTGAGGTACAAATTTCTTTGGATCAATTGTTTTATATAAATCTCATTCACGAGCCGTAGATCCAATAAGCTAATAATTTTTCTCTAAGTGGTGTTTCTGCCTTATTTTTACAACTAAACTAAGCCCAAATGTTAGGCTCCTGCTTCAAAGTTAGAAAAAAAGGTCCTGAACTGTATGCCTGGTAAAGGTAAGCACACATTCTGTAACTTTTAACAGCAATAGCATGAGGCCCTGACTTGTGAGCGCCGTTATAAATAGAAGATTATGCTTTGTGCCAGCAACACTTGGCACAGCTCAGTTGAATCAGCCTGGAACCTGATGATCTTCATTACACTGACAGGCCTGGAAGAAAGGACGAGGTCACCGAGTCTATGGTGGCACATAGTTCTGTTGAATTCCTTTTTTCTGCCATTACCTCCAGGAGTCCCAGGCTAAACCCAGCTGAGGAATCTTCCTGTCCAACATTTCAACAGCATGTCAAACCTCAGATTAGTGAGACATGAAAACTTGGCGACGAGGTACTGGGTGTTAAATAACACTGGCAGATTTAAAACAAAAAAAGCAGATCTGTCTTTTAATTTTGATTTTGACTTTTGATTTGATATGTTTGCTTTTAAGTTATTTAGTTACCTTGAAGTACAAGTTTACTTCAGGTTAGTTTGTTAAACATAGTTATTTGGAAAACATAAATTAAACAAATCTCCAATTTCATCTTTAAAAATAAAGATTTTTTTTGTTTCCATATAAATGCCATAAAAAAGCAACATAAACAAAATATAATCATAACCCCCAAATAAAAAAAACAAAGTGACAAACAAAACTTTGTTCGAAAAAATTAACGGGATACAGATAGCTCAAATGAACTGTTTGTTTTACACAAGGCTGGATTTTGTGGTCAGGATTGGTTGGAAACCTCATATTTCTGATCTCCAGGCATCTTTCTTATAACTCTCCCAACTTCAAACTTAAATATTTTAACTGCTGAGTAAAACTCAAAACCCATCTTTCAACCAATCCAGGAGTGCCAATGGATGTTTTTGCTTATTTGTTTTCATAACACAACAAAGTGGAGTCCAAGTTCTGTTGTGACACTGTTTTTAAAAAGTTAGGATGGTTATATGTAGAACATTTTTACGTGTTAAAAAGTTTGAGAACTACTTCTACACATCCTCCGAATCTGTGATTTTCACAAAATGGAAGCAAACTTTGTTGAGTAAACAGTTAATGAGGAGTAGAAGATGTTTCTGTGAAGCCATTACTAACACAAAGATGCCAAAATTTGATTTGGTAAGACTATGATGTTGGTTTTAAGAATAAAAGCGTAGTATTGTTTGCAAATCTTTGAGCTCTAGTATGGCCTGGTAGTATATGTTTTAGTCTAGATTTGATCTGGTTTCATGGTCATATATTGTTTTTGTCTCTTAGCGTACATAGGCTGTAGTTTTGTTCTGCCTTTGTTTTTATGCAGTTTCCTGCAACAGAGTTTAGATTAATAATAGATTTTTCATGTCAGTGAAATAGATTGCCTGAAAACATGTACAAATCCTACATTAACAAGATGAAGGCAAGTGTTGAGGGGCTCAACACTCCTGTCTTTGTACAATGAATATTACTTATTATTAGCCTCAAACCATTATTGCCTAAGTTATATGGCTTAAGCAATTATACTGTGAAAGTATATGAAAGTCTTTTTCTCATACTTAACGTTCAACCTAAGTAAACTTGTTATTCAAAAACCTATAGTGTAGTTTGGTGGTTACTGTTCTTTTTCATTAGAAATTAACATCCATTTCATAAATACAGTCTGTTTCGTAAAACATGCATAAAGAAATCAAGGTAAAGGGTTCTGGTTTAAAAAATGAGTAGATTTAGCAACTAATAATATTGAACGTAAAGCTCTAGTCCTAAACCCAGCACTTACAATTTTATCCTGAACCCATACTCCTGGAAAAAAAAACTTTGCAGATTATGCGACCATCCATCATTTAGCACATTAACTGCAACACTGTCCAGTTTATGTTTTTCTTTCTCCAAGCTTAATTACAACAGTCTGCCTCTCTCCTTTTCTCTGTGCTCAAACATGTTATGTTATTGAGTCATCTCAAATAAAACTGCTCTCAATAACATACTTCATACCTTATATTTATAATTAATTTAAAACTGTTACTGTAAATTGATTTAATATCACCTTTAAAGCATTACAAAGTTAATCTTCTGCTTTAATAAAACAGCAATGTTATTTAAACACAGCACCCACTGACACAAACCTCCACTCACATAACCAAAATATTTCTCAGTGCATTGTCATAGCTATTGATATGGCTTATACGAAAATGTAGACCGTTAGAAACATCATAAATCTTTAAAATATTCTCTTAATTTCTGCTTTTTAATATTTCAAGATCTACAAGCCAAGATCCGGACTTTAGTCTTTGGCTGCAGTACTCTCCAATCAAAGCCACATTATGTTGTGCACTACATGCAGGATGTGCGAGCATACCCCAACATAACTTGTACTTTCCATAGTTAAGGCATAGTTAAGGCAACTAAAGTTTAATGAGAGGAACAAAAAGTAATACATGTCATGACTGTGCCCTCACAGAGAAATAAAATACCTACACAGGTATATGTGTACTAAAGCTTGTCATGATCCTTTTGTCATGAGCGCCATTTCATGTCTCTGTTTCTTTATTTTCTTGTAGTTTATATTCTTCAACTGTTGCCATTTTGTATTTATTCCTTTGTTTACTTAGTTCCTACATCTTGCTTGATACTATAGATTTCTCTGTTTGATTCTTTCCAGTGTTTCTGTTCAGCTCCTGTGTCCATTCTCCCTCCTCCCTCAGCTTTCTTCTCCTTCATTGGTCTCAGCTGCTACTCATTCCCTCCTGATTACTCTCACCTGCTTGTCATGCCTTCTTCTCATTCACTCCCAGTGTTTAAACTGTTGGTTGTCATTGCTCTTTGCTGGAATCTCCCATTACTGTGCTCCATGCCACATGCTCCCTGCCAGTTCCATGTTCTGTTCCTCCAAGTGTTTTCTTTGTAAGTTTTTGATTTCTTTATTAAATCTTTATACTGGTCATGCAGCTCCCGAGTTCCTGTTTGCGTTTTGGTCCAGCTCCCACCTCTTCATTTATGACAAAGCTTGACTTCACCACACACACAGCACACAACCGCGTTCTTCCTTTGAAGTAATGTTTTCCATCTGTTTTGCTCCATGAAGTAATTGATGTATGTTCTTAAACCCTATTAAGTTAATAAAAGTTGGTCACTCCAGAATAATTTGTAAACTGAACTGGGCTCAGTTCAATGTTTTTGTTAAAAATCAGCCTTGTAAAGTTTTAAAAATAAGGAAAGTATTAGGAGTGGAGTGAAACTGCCTTGGAAAGTTTCATTACTCTCCTTTTCATGAAAAAAGAGAAGAAAGACTATTTCAATAGACCTGACACTTTTAGTATTTTTACAGCTCTGACAGCTGACCTAAACTTCCATAGAAAGAAACCCTGTGAGATGGACTTTCCCATTATTATCACCTTGTAAATGAGGTAACCTTAGGCAGACATTTTACCTCTGCCAGATCACCTGTCCCAGTCTGCCCCTAAGTGAACTGACATTACACAGTCCTAAAAATGATCCCAAAAATTAAAATTTGTCCCTCTGACATAGAGCATGTGATGAGTGGGTGTAGTTGCAACAGAGCATCTGTGACAGTCACCGTCTCTGCTGGATTTATGAGAGCTTCAGTGCGCCAATAATGTGCCATATAATCAAGAATACTCTAAATGTGGCTTAATATACATTAATTGTGAATTAATATACATATGAAATATCAAAATAAAGCAAAACGCCATGGGGTCGGGGTCGGAATCCTTAGGGGGTGTTGGGCTATTTCATTCTGTGGCAGTTCTGGTTGGCAGGCTAGTTTGGACCATGTAGACCCCTCTTTTGTACATGGTCCCCTCTCTGGATGAGGATGGAGGTTGTTGGGGACTGGGATCGGGGCGGGGGATTGGGGTCCGGGCCGTGGTTGCTCAGGCTAGCCTGGACTAGGTTCAGGTGCTGGGGCGGTCTGCCTGTCTCCGCCCCCGGAGGGAAGGGGACCACCTCCTGGGTCTGGGGGCTGGTTGTCCCTATGGGGTATCGGCACCTGGACGTGAGTGTGTAGAGTATGTATAAGGAGTGTGAGTGAATGTACGTTGTTTGTCTTTGCGTTGGGTGCGTGGGTGTAAGTGTTTTTATGTGTACGTATGAGGGAATCTGTGATTGTGATTGTGTGTGCCTGTTTTTTGTGTCAGGTTGGGTCTTGGGCTGCTCCCTCTCCTGGATCAGTTTAGGCCCTCTATCAGATGTGGGGCCTATTTCCTCCCCGCCACACTACCTGCGGGTGGTTGGTGTCTCGGCCCGCCGGTGTCCTTGTTGTTCTCGATGTCCGGGGCTGGGTGCTTTGGTGTGTGCTGGCTCACACCCGGTGGCTGCTTGCTGGGGCCTGGACCCCTGGGCTCTGTTGGGGCTCTGCTTGGGGAGTGATATGTCCCGGAGTCTTGGGTCTCTTGGTCCGTGGCTGGATCTGCTCGGGCATGAATGGCTGCCGGTGGGGCCTGTGGGCTCGTCGCTGCAGCTCCCTGGGACTTCTACACTGTGGTTGCTGGGTGATTCCCCTGGGACTCTCCCCTGCTCTTCTCTGGGGGGGTTGCGGTAGTCCCAGCGGTGGTTCTCCTGGGGTTCCTGTGCTCTGGGGGGCCTTTGCAAAATCAAAAATCAAAGTCCTAAAGATCACAACAGCTGGAAGATAAACCTCTGCCCCAATCTCAATTAATTTGCTCCTTTTCACTGGTTTTCTTTCTGCATTGTTGTGTTTTTCGCTTCATCCATTCTCCCATCAACCATGGCCAGGTTTCCTCTCCTCGCTTAAGAAAGGCACACCACGATGCTGCCTCCACCATGGTTTTAACTGTGGGGGTGGTATGTCCAGGATGATGTTCAGTTTTCATTTGGATTTATGCTAAAATTAAACGTGGACTCAGATTATTGGGTAAGCTAGGCAGGTGAATGTAGAAGGCAACTGGATGCAATGGATTTTATTTATGGGTATCAGAGTTGAGGGGGCAGAGCAATGACAAATTTCAGATTTTTCTTTGTAAAACCAGTTACCAAGAAATTTGCAATTTTCCTCCCACTTATGATTATGTGCCACTTCACTAGCAAGGACCACGCCACAAAGATATGAGATTGTTTGTTCAAGGAAGTGGTCGAGGGGATGGATAAACTGGGAGTGTGGATCAGGTCATTTGGGAAGACTCAGCGTGGAGGTGCAGTCTTCAGAAAATTTTTTTTTCCCAAGCCCACGTAGGACCTCCCAGATGGAACCTGCCATGAATAGAAGATGATAAATAATGAGGAGGTAGGGATGTGGGTGATGGGATGAAGGGGAAGAAGAGAGATGAGGGTGATGGGATGAAGGTGAGGAAGATGGATGAGGTGAGTGTGGGTTGAGGGTATGGGAGGTTGGGGTTGAAAGAATGTGACAGACTGTGAAGTATGGGTGATCTGAGTATAAGTAGACTACAGGATAATAGGAAGTGTGGTTCGGGCTTGGCCCCACTCCCAAACCTAAGTTTAACATATTAACTTCATATTATGTTGGTCTATCACATAAAACCCCAGTCAAATACACTGAAGATTGTGGGTGTAGCCAGGCAATATGTAAAAAGGCTCAAAGGGTATCAATAGTCAGACATCAGACATAAAAACACAGTGAACATCTGTTGAACCAAGCATCATTGCACTACTCTAAAAATCACATATGAGGCAATGCCTGTGAACTCTCAGCTGAAAATAAAAGTGCTCCCTTTGCAAGCTGGCCTCAATCCCTATCTCAAATAAGAGCAAGGTCACATAGATTATTTAAAAAAGATGGGCCTCTCCACTTGCCAATTATAGACCTATCACAACTGGGATGACTGCAACCAGGACTGTCATGTCAAAACCACAACTGACCAATTTAAAGATGAGCTGAGTGGATATTTTCATCCAGTTTTTGAAGCACTGCTTCTTGGCATTTAATCTGATTCTGTTACAATTTGGTGGTGTAGGGGTTTATGGCGCGACCACATATAGAGGCTATAGTCCTCGAAGCGGCGGTCCCGGGTTCGAGTCCCGGACCCGGCTACCTTTGCCGAATGTCTCCCCTCTCTTTGCCCCTCCTTCCTGTCTGCCTACTATCAAAAATAAAGGCCTCTAGTGCTGAAAAAAATCTTAAAAAAATAATAATTTCTATTAATGCCAAACAGCTGTTGGTGGGGGCTTTGTGATGATGTGCTGTGAAATCTCCTTTACTGGGAAAACAAGGCTCATCATAACTGGAGACAAAATCAATGTTGCAATATCAAGATCAGATTCTGCAGCCAGAGACAATCCCACCTCTCCACTCCTAGGCACCAAACTCTGTCTTCCCATAAGTCAATGCTCACTGAAAGAGTGAGAGACAACCTGTTGAATGGAAAGGCCCAACTGCAGTTCTGACTTGAAACCCACTGAATACTTTTTGGATCAGTTTGGGCTTTCTGTTCATGCTAGAGAGACCGACACAACCACATTTGCTGACTTTTAACAAATGCTGGCTGAGGAATGGGATGCATCCCTTAGCAGTCCCATGACCAACCCTATGACCAACCTGGTGAGCACCATGGGGAAAAGGAGCCAGGCTGCTGTGTTTGTATACGGTTCTCCTACGCACTGCTGAGTCATGTGTTGGTTAAATACATAAATTGGTAAATTGCCAATATGTCTTGTTTGTTCAAACTTTAAACATTCAATCCATTAAAGACCCAAAGCAAGAGTCAAGAGCAGAATAAGCTGTTTGGCATCTTTAGTAAGTTTTTTTGTGGGTGCAACCCATATACTCAACTCTGCTGCTCACCCAGCAATGCATTTTCTTTAAAGAAATGGCACCATTTGAAGGGAAATAACTGTATAAGATGTATTGCCTAAAAGCATTGTTACAACAAACAAATACCTGACAAATTTCCTTACTTTTTGTGAAAAGTACATTTCTAAAACCCAAAACTCTATAACCATGGGTAAAATATTAAATTCCAGTTCTATGTAAATTTCCAAATAATTAATAACAGTAAGGATTTTCCATTACCCTCTCTCTAGCTTTATATTTCTACATTTCTCATACATACATTCAGTCCCACAAAGAGTTTTCTTGACAGGTCTTTTAGCAGATGTAATAACATAGTTCCCTCTTCCATGCCTCAGAGGCGCTGAAGCATTAAAGCATGTTAAGATGTAGCTAGGGAGCAATCAGCATTTCAAAATCAGCTGCTGCTAATGATTTTGCCCTCAGAAACTATGAAGGCTGAATGGCTGACAATGTGAAGGTATTTTTTTATAGTTAGAGAGAGAATCCCAAAAAGTAATTTATCATGACTTCCTGACGCTTGACTCGATCAGTTAGCACCTAAAAAATCTGTTTCATCCCAAAAACGTTTCTGGAGACAAAATAGAATAAGAGCCATAGTATAGTAGCAAAGATGAGTGCAAGTTAATTTTAATTAAATTCAAGGTTTAAAGTATAACTACAGTTGAGCTGTGCTTGGGTGACTAAACATGTCAAAGCATTCAGAATTCCTTGGGTCTGGTTTTCATTCAGCACAAAGTACAAACCTAGCATACTTTTAAATTGAGGCAATGTTTATTTAAAATGAAAGAAATTATTTTGAGTTTTTTCACCTGGACACAATGTTGTTTTAATTTTTTTTTTTATTATTTTAAGACTAGAATCTTCCTGTTTGTTGTTCCATAACATTCTCTTATGTTGTCTTGTGACAAAGCTGAATGTGGTGAAATATTAAATGAGGATTATTTAAGGCAAGTCTTTGCTTGAATTACAAAACCATGTTCAAGCTAGGTCATCAGTTACACATGAAATAAAAAGTTTAGGACTTTGACTCCTCGGGAAACTTAAAGTAGAGCCACCTCTCCTGCATCGACAAAGGAGTCAGTTGTATATATTTAGGCAGCGGGCATTTTTGATCACTGTTGTCCCTTTCTACATGGAAATTGCATGTTTCCCCGTGCAGGAGTGGGTTTTCCCTGGGAACTACAACTTCCTTCTACTGTCTAACACATACGTGTTGGATTAATCAACAACTCTAAACCCCCCTTAGGTGGGACTTTGTGTGTACCCAGTTGTTTGTTTCTGCAGTGCACTGTAATGTACTGGTGACCTAAGCAGGCTCTACCTCACTTCTCACCTGGATGGATGGATGGATGGACACGCCTCTTCAAAACATGGAGACATGCTGGAGTAGGGGCACAAGCCCTTGACAACTTAAATTGGACACCACTGTTATATCACTTTGGCCAGGAGCATCTTGTGTTTCCCCATAAGCAGCTGGAGAGCGTCGCCGAGCAGAGGGATTTTGGGATTTCCCTTCTGAAACTGTTAACTCCACAGCCCAATATGGGATATCTGGATATTGTCTCTTATAGTAATGAGTTACCACAACGCTTCAGTATAGTAGTATTTTTAGGTAAATAGTTTTTTTAGCTAAAGAGCAAGACATGGTTCTCTAAGTGTCCAAGCCAAGTTAGCTCAAAGCATGGTAGGAACTTACGGCATTGAAGATTAAAAAGTAGAAAGATGTAAGCATGATTTGAACAGGCATTTGGGAAAAATGGTGCAAGAAAGCTGCTATAATCTCAAACATTAAAAGAGGATAATGCTGTGGATTGATTTGGCTCAATCTGAGGTCTTGTCATTACTTTAGGCAAGAACAGGTGATATAAAGAGAAAAGGTAGTTTAAGGCGAGGTCCTGAGCTACAACTGGAGATCTTCATGCAAAGGAAGGGTTGGAGCTGATTGTTGGAAAGGCAGCTTTGCTGATATTACTCCTCCTCTTTTTCCCTCTGCCCCCTCCCAATGCACACACAGATACGGTTTTCCTATATTTCCCCACAGCCTATCATGTAATAGTAGAAACATATGTGCTCTGGTGCACTGACATGTGCGTAGGCTGTGGGTCCGCAGGGAGGGTGAGGGATACATGGTGCACTGAGAAAAACTATTAATTCTTCCTGTTTTTCTGTTGTTTCTCCTGTTGATCTTTTCACTCTTGACTAAGCGCTAAAATCTCCCCACAATCCCCCACCCCCTCATCTCTAGTTTGTTCCATATGTGACCAAAATGATGTTCCCTTTTCTTCTCTGCATCTTATTTCCCGTTGGTCTTACAGTCCTCTTTAAGCATTCTAAAATAATCTTTTCATTTCTGATTTACATTTACAGCTATTTGCTTGTGTATTGAAACAAGCTGCCCAGAGAAGGAAATATGCTTTTAAAGAGAACAAAAGTCCTTGACAGCTGCACATTTGCCTTGGCTTCTATTGAGCAAATTCCATCCCACCCTTTTGCATCACTCTCTGCTCCGCCTTCTCAGGTTCTCACAGCTCCCACATATTAACTTTTTCTCCTTTTTCTTTCCTCCATTTCCTCACTCCCTCATCTCTCCTGCTCCACTTTCCTTCTTTTTATTAACCCCACTCTTATCCAGATTCCGCTTCCGCCTTTCTCTCACCTCTCTTTTGTTATATCTCTGCTCCTGCTTTCTCTCCCCTTGCATTAATCTGCAGCCCATCCTGAAGGACGGCTTTGCCTCTATTCCTGTCTTGGATGACAGAATTGTCATTTTTGTAGAAGGTATAAATATAAAAAGGTTGATATCTTCAATCAAACCTGTCACGGCTATTTCTGATCAAGCCTGACCGAGGTTTGAGGTCTGTCTCCTAAGTATATATAGGGGTTGGACAATGAAACTAAAACACCTGTCATTTTAGTGTGGGAGCTTTCATGGCTAAATTGGACCAGCCTGGTAGCCAGTCTTCATTGATTGCACATTGCACCAGTAAGAGCAGAGTGTGAAGGTTCAATTAGCAGGGTAAGAGCACAGTTTTGCTCAAAATATTGAAATGCACACAACATTATGGGTGACATAACAGAGTTCAAAAGAGGACAAATTGTTGGTGCACGTCTTGCTGGTGCATCTGTGACCAAGACAGCAAGTCTTTGTGATGTATCAAGAGCCACGGTATCCAGGGTAATGTCAGCATACCACCAAGAAGGACCAACCACATCCAACAGGATTAACTGTGGACGCAAGAGGAAGCTGTCTGAAAGGGATGTTCGGGTGCTAACCCGGATTGTATCCAAAAAACATAAAACCACGGCTGCCCAAATCACGGCAGAATTAAATGTGCACCTCAACTCTCCTGTTTCCACCAGAACTGTCCGTCGGGAGCTCCACAGGGTCAATATACACGACCAGGCTGCTATAGCCAAACCTTTGGTCACTCATGCCAATGCCAAACGTCGATTTTCAATGGTGCAAGGAGCGCAAATCTTGGGCTGTGGACAATGTGAAACATGTATTGTTCTCTGATGAGTCCACCTTTACTGTTTTCCCCACATCCGGGAGAGTTACGGTGTGGAGAAGCCCCAAAGAAGCGTACCAACCAGAATGTTGCATGCCCAGAGTGAAGCATGGGGGTGGATCAATAATGGTTTGGGCTGCCATATCATGGCATTCCCTTGGCCCAATACTTGTGCTAGATGGGCGCGTCACTGCCAAGGACTACCGAACCATTCTTGAGGACCATGTGCATCCAATGGTTCAAACATTGTATCCTGAAGGCGGTGCCGTGTATCAGGATGACAATGCACCAATACACACAGCAAGACTGGTGAAAGATTGGTTTGATTAACATGAAAGTGAAGTTGAACATCTCCCATGGCCTGCACAGTCACCAGATCTAAATATTATTGAGCCACTTTAGGGTGTTTTGGAGGAGCGAGTCAGGAAACATTTTCCTCCACCAGTATCATGTAGTGACCTGGCCACTATCCTGCAAGAAGAATGGCTTAAAATCCCTCTGACCACTGTGCAGGACTTGTATATGTCATTCCCAAGACGAATTGATGCTGTATTGGCCGCAAAAGGAGGCCCTACACCATACTAATAAATTATTGTGGTCTAAAACCAGGTGTTTCAGTTTCATTGTCCAACCCCTGTATTTTGACTGGGTGGGTGTTTAACAAAAAGGGAGGATGACTCTCGTCTCTAACTCGTCTCGTCTCTAGGATGGAGAAGAGACTCATCCTCCAGTCGTTCCTGGGAAAAATGTAAACAGCTGTATTTTACAGAGTTTGTCATTATTTTCTCAAGACTTCCTCCCGTTAAACTCAAAGTACTGATAATAATAGAAATTCCCACATTTAATGACAGACAAAGATCTGGACGTCATGGATAAGGGGAAGCTCTGAGCATCTTTTGAAACATCAGAAATACAGAAAAAATCTGAATCCTCTTGTCTCAGTGTCCACCAAGCGTCCCAGTTTTTTTGAAAGCTACATAGTTGGAATAGAGTGGACACTTGATGTTCACATGTGCAGGGTAAAATAAGTGCATGCATATTAAAAGGGCATAAGATACATAGAATACAAAATTATAGATGCCCTTTAAACATCTTCACATTTTTTCATGTTGAATCCATAGGCTTTAATTGGATTCTATCTGATGGATCAACACAAAGTAGTGCAGATTTTTGAGGTGGAAGAATATA
Organism: Crenichthys baileyi; assembly: GCA_036173005.1. NCBI lineage: Eukaryota > Metazoa > Chordata > Actinopteri > Cyprinodontiformes > Goodeidae > Crenichthys > Crenichthys baileyi. The sequence continues at coordinate 320,958 of JAHHUM010001186.1, read as the reverse complement.
TTACAAAAAATGTCTTAAAGTGTCCAACACATATGTATTAGGCCTAACTTTAATCTGATGCCCCTAAATGAAGTCCACTAGTCACATTATTAGTGAATTCAGTCAATTTTTTTTGTATTTAATGTAATCTCAGTATGTTGTTCTGTGATGGCATGAGAGGCTTTTTAGAGAACATTAGTGACACATAGTCACACATAGCACTAGTCAATCTATCATCCAAAAATGTAAAGACTATGGCACAACTTTAAACACAGCAGGGCATGGCTGTCCACCTAAAAGTAACAGCAAATGTGTCCTTAAACACAATATCAACACAAGGAAACATGTTGGTGGTGGCATCATGCTGTTGGGGGATGTGTTTGTTCGGCAGAGACAAGGAAGGAAGATCAAGGGAGTTAAAAACAGAGCAACTGAGGAAGAAAATCTGTTTGAAGACTAAAACAAAGTCAGAATGTGGTGTATGCCCTCCTTCCATCGGGACAACAACCCTACAAATACAGGTTTGTCCTGTAACCGGTGGGTTGCCGGTTCAAACCCCCGCTCTGTCTGTCTTAGTCGTTGTGTCTGGCAAACATTCTAGTCACTAGATGTGCAAAGCTGGTAGAGACATACTGCAGGAGACCACTGGGGGGCTTGAATACAAATGCAGGTTGCTCTTTGCAGATTTTCGTTTGTAAGAAATCTTGAAGAACATGCATAATTTTCCCTCTACTTCACAATTACGCTCTATTTTGCCAGGCCCTCTCTGTGACTCTGTTAAGTATTCATTGTGAACTGAACTCTGCTTTGAGATTTTACAGAGGACTGGGAACAACTGTTATTGTGTGAGTTTAAGGTCTCCTGGCTGAACTACTTTTAGCACCTAGAATCAAGTAAGACTTTCAATCATGCTCTGGCGTTTGCTCGGCTTTAACACCATCCTAAAGATGTGGTCACACAGAGTGAATGTGGCCAGGATGCTGCCTGTTTTGTTTGGAGCTGCATCTTGTGATGGCTCACGCTCAATTTAGGTGTCAGGTGATATCAAATTAAACTTGATTTATGGATACCCAGGGCATGCAAGGAAACTTTTCTCTTAAGGTGGGTCCAACCAAGCTTTGAGAAAATGATGTGAACGGCTCTTCACACTTGCTATTAAAAGATGTCTTGGAATGAATGTAATTTTAATGTGGCAGAGCTGATGTGGATGTTTGGATGGAATCCTGAGGTCCTTTCTGCTCCATGTCTTGTAAAGTTGGCAAAATCGGAAATTCCCTTTAGTTCTAATTTACCCATCTTACATTTTCTGTCGTGTATTATGTGGTTGCATAGTTGTGTAATGTGGGTTGTTGCCAGCATGTTGCGCCCTCACCCTTAAGCTTTCCCAGTTCCAGGATATGATCTTCAGCTCTGGTTAATACGCTCCTACTTCTTTTGCCTTTCGAGAGCAAAGAGTAAAGCTACACTTGAAAGATTTGCATGTCATCAGATTTTGAAATGTCTATTTCAGAACTGTGTCAGTTTTACAGTGGCCCAGTAGGAAGAGTATTTGTTTTGCCATCAGAAAACTGTTGGTTTGATTCCTGCCTCCTACTGTCACATGTTGATCCTGGGCAAGGCACAAGTTGCTGTATCAGTGTGTGAATCAGTGCGACTGGGTAAATGTGGCTCTAGTGTAAAGGACTTTGAGTGGCCCATATTACCAGTAACAAACTGTATAAATCTGGTCCATTTACCATATATCAGGTATATAAATATACACATTGTATCATATAAAAATATTGTAGTTGGGATAAAATATGTTAAACCTGAATATATTGATATGGCTTTGTATAAAAAGAGGAAAAGGAAGAGGGACTAAGCTTTATTCTCAAACACTGCTTAAAAGCTACTCAGAAATAGAGAACAATGATTTTTCAATCATTTAATCCAGAAAAATAAGGCCCACCTACATTTATAGACCAGCCATCCTATCACTTCTGTGAATTCTACTTCTGTAACAAATATAGCCATGATTTCCCAAACCTCTGTTCTGTTCAAAGCTGCAGTGGGTTACTTCCACTTTACAGTTATGAGCTACTTGGACTATCACATAAAATCCCAATCAAACATACTGAAGTTTGTAGATCTAACACAACTAAATGTGGAAAAATTCCCAGGTTATAAATAATTTTGTTAGGCCCCGTATGGGTCTATGGTGGATGCCTCAGATACAGCACTGAACATTGTTGGACAGTTGAAATTAAATGAAAGCAGAGCCAGCACGTAAAATTATATTTCATGTTGTAGTTAAACGTTTGGACAGCTGTATAGCGGCCCAAACAGAAGCATATCTGTTCCATCAGACCAGTGCAAGATAGACCTTTTAAATGTTGGTTAATACTCTATTTTTAAAGACACATTAAGGCAGAGTAAATTTATATCTGCTTTATCCACCCATACACAAGGGCAGGAACTGATCTGATGAAATGTTATTACATCAAAATTCCACTGATGCTCAATTCGGGCTAAAAAAGCCTCAGCAGTGGCCAATCCAAGTGAATAAAGCCAATTCCCAGTAGATTATTTTAGAACATAAATGTTCCTTTTCAGCTTTCCCCCTCACATCTATCACTGTGATTAAGAAAATAACCTTTGTTGTAAAAGGGTGTAAAAATATTTCTATGTCTATGTCTGTCTATTTAAAATTTTAAAGTCATACAAATCTTGAGCTACATTTCCTGGATCATATTTCCTCTCTATACTGAAGCAACCAATCATGATGAGAAGCCACTTACCTATTTTTAAGATTTTGATTGTTCATTTATGTCAGTGATTCATCCTCAGCCCTGGATTAGCACACAAAATGAAATTATTGCAATTAATGGCAAATTTGAAGGGAAATCACCTTAGGCAATAATTTTTCTATAATATGACAACCACTGTAACAGGAGGAACAATGGATTTCCAATGGTGCATCTGAGCCAGTATTGATCTCAGTATTTAGTCTTGATCTTGGACTCTAGCAAGATACATTTTAGCTCTTCTTAGAATGTAATATTCCACTGAGCACTTGTCATACATTAACTGAGTGTGCAAAAAGCCTCTGTTAAAAGCTACCATGAGAAATAAGCTGCACACATTTGAGACCACACTTCATGTTGAAATAATATTGAAAGGGAGGACAGCTAACTACCTCAAGACAAAATGGAAAGCAAGCCAATGTCAGTTTTTCTTGTGCTGCACTAGAGATATGGAAATGGAAAACAGAGGGCTGGTTGTATGAGTCAAATAAGAAGATATGCTGCATTCTGCCACAGAAAATGAAAATAAACTTGGATTTTAGAATAGGGTTTTGATGTGGTAGGATTTCAGACAAAATTAGGTCAAAGTATCCAAACAAACACCAAATCTTTTCTTTTAAAGCATTGTACTTTTTTGATGTGCCAACATACATTGGAACCCCTTGGGTCAATACTTTGTAGAAGAACTTTTTGCTGTAGTTACATCTGGAAGTCTTTTGGTGCATATCTGTACCAGTCATCCAGAGATTGAAATCTTTGCCCAAACTTATTTGCAAAAGAACTAAACTTCAGTCGGGACAAGATTGAGAATGTCTGAGAACATCAACTGCAAGTCTTTCAGATCACAGATTCTCAATTAGATTTCTATCTGAACTTTGACAGGGCCGTTGCAACTCTAGCTTTATTTTTACTGTTGCCATCTAGCTGGAAGTTGAACATCAGCCCCAGTGTCAAGAGTTTTACTGCCATTAAAAGCATTTTGTCCAGGATTGCCCTATCCCTGCCCAAGAAAAGTGTCCACCTCCATGCAGTGCACCACTGCAGGAATGATGTGTTCAGCCTGATGTGCAGTATTATTGTCCCACCTATTAAGAGTACATATAGTTTACAATTCATCTCACTTTTACTGTGTATTTTACTTGGCTTGTGATAAACTGCATTTGGAGTAGATTCTCCCAGCTGAGCAGTTGATCCCTGCAGTTCCGCCAGTGTTCATGGACATCTTTGCATCTTTTGTGATTAATGTTCTTATTACCTTCCGTCTATCTTTAGGTGGACAGCCAAATCTTGGTAGTTTCACAACTATGCCATACTTTCCATTGTTGGAGGACGGACTTAACAGAGATGCATGAGGTGTTCAGAGCTGGGGTTTTGTTGTCTAACCTGATCCTGTTGTTCACAAAGCTTTTCTAAAAAAAAACGTTTGAGGCCTTCACAGGAAGCAGCTGTATCTATATGAATATTACACACAAGCGGAGTCTAACTAGATTAACTAGATTTTATTTAGAGATATTAGCTTAAAGGAGGGAATACTGATGCTCAAAACTGTTTTATTTGTCTGTTTAATTTTTTTTTTAAGAACTGTAAACTTTTTTTCTTTCGGTTACAATTTTTGCAACAATTTGAGTTTGTCTATAACATTAAATCTCAATAAAACAACATTAAGGGTTTGCGGTTGTAATGAGGCAAAGCGTGAAAGAGTTCAATGGGTACGAGTGGTGTTGCAAGGCACTGTGTGTTATTTGTACAAAGTAGAAATTAACGTGGCAGCTCTGGGAAGTCTTGAAGTTCAGATTTTCCACCAGAAGAATGGAAAAGAGGAAAAAGATGGGTTATAATGAGGAGGTGCAACGGTTATGATGGGATTTACTGAGGAGGATGGGAAGCTGTGTGATGTGGGTTGCTGGGCTCAGCAGCTCAGAGGGCTGAAAGGCTCTGTTTACAGAATCCACAATGTGCTAAAGACATTACAGCACTCTCCCCTCTGCTATCAACACTTCCAAGAACATTAACACACAATCACTGCCATGCCAGCTCTCAAGTTAATACTCTCCCACACTGGCAGAAAAAAATCAGCTTTAAGTTCATTGGTTCATGGGGTCCACAAACATGAAGGCTTATAGAAAAACTGATAAGAGCAAATGTGTTGTGAATCAATGAATTCAGTCTAAACTTTAAATACCCAAAAGGCTCCAAGGGAGAGCACTGACAAGGATGTTTTCCTTAAGAAGAGATACTTTGGAGTTGAGTCATTCCAGGCAAAAGGAGCCATACTCAGGGCGGGCTGGACCCATATGGCCCCTCCCTGGTGCCTCCCTGGGCTTGCTCCCTTCTGCCTCTGTTGAACGCGATGTTTCCAAAGGCTCCAGTTGAAACTCAAGAGGATTTCATTGTGAAAGATTGAAGCTAAGTATTGGAAAAGCCCAGAACCAGGAGGCAGGCAAACAGGTGGGGGTCTGTTCCATATAAACTGCTTCCAACAGGGCCACAAACCAATCCCCAGAGGAGAATTGACACCTATGCACGTGTGTGTGTGTGTGTGTGTGTGTGAGAGAGAGAGAGAGAGAGAGAGTGAGTGTGTGTGTGTCTGTAGGCACACACAAGATAAACAAAGACCTCTGAAAGCTGGTTGGGTGGGCCTACCATTTGCTAAAACAACAGGAAACATTATCACCATTTTGGAAATCTGATTTGTTCAAACAAATGTAATGGGAGCATTCACTCATCATTAGATAAACAGTCAGAATTCTAACTCACGGAAAGTTTTATGCTTTTAAAATTCCTACTTTAATCCTTATTATGGAGTTTGAAAATTTGGAATGTTTTTCATCCGTGATTCATCAGTGATTTCAACCAACCAATCATCAAACTGACCCAACGCACAACCAACAACCCAACTGTCTAAACAACCAACCAAACAAAACTTCTGTCTGTCCAAGCAATATACAGAAACCTGTTTCCCATCTCTATGGCGCCCCTGAAGTCATTTTCATTTTCATGTTATTATCAATATGACTCACTCTCAAGTTTAACAATGAAAAAATTTTCTGCCTGTCTCTGCTGGGGGGGTGATGTGCCCTGGGGTCTCAGGTCCAAAAGTCCATGGTTGTATCTGCTCCGGTGTAGACATTCAGACAACAAATCTGAGTGCTACTCTGCCAGACAGAACACATTAAAACAACAACAACAACAAAAAAACAATGAAAAAATGTTATTCCTGCGCTGTGCAAAAGCTGTAATTTGAATGCCAGAGCTTCATCACAACTTACTGTTTTCGCAGATACATTATTAGTGATACTTGTTTGATTAAAAGCCAGGTTTGAAGGACTCAGACGGAAGAAAAATGTTAAATGAGACTATATTTTTGTGGGCCTAAGAGAAACACTGTGTTTCAGGGTTTCAGGTGCTATAAATCCTTTGCCTGAGTTTTGTGGTGACTGTGGCTCAGTGAGTAGAGTAGTTGTCTTGAAATCAGAAGGTTGTGGGTTAGATTCCAGCTTTCCCCTCTCACATGTCAATGTTCCTCTGGTCAAGGCAACTCTAAGTTTCTTACCGATCTGCATATCAGTGTTTGAATGTGTGCATGTTAGTAAATGCGATTGGGTGAATGTGGCTATAGTTTAAAGCGCTTGGAGCGGTTTGCATGACTGAAAAAGTGCTGTATAAATTCAGTCCATTTGGAAACCCAAAGATCCATCAAGGACAAGGATACAAATAAATTGAGGTCAACCTTTAAGTAAACACAAACTACTGGAGATTTCAGAAGAAACCTCCAACAATAATGTGACTGATATGTCAAGAGGATAATGAGTTGAGAGAAGTATATATATTCATATTCTTAATCTATAAGATACCATTCTTTGATGGACCCACCGTCGCTAACAATAGCGATTTCCTGTAAACGTCTTCCACAAGGTTTAGAGGTGTGTTCATAGTTAGATGAGAAAACAGAATGGCAGCCTCTGCTCCAATTTATCCCAAGGGTGTTCAAGAAGATTGAGGTCAGGTGCTCGACTGGACTTAGCCTGAAGAAGCTACAGGAAGAATCCTCCACATGGGCTAAACACCTGCGGGGAGGAAAGTCCGAATCGGGTGCAATGTAAACCAGGTGGCAGGTGAGGCTTTTGTATGCTAATTGTGCATAATCTGGCTCTGGAGACATGGAACCAGAGAGTGATAAAAAGGTAAAGTACTGGAGTCACTCAACTTAGGACTCATCCTTTATTTTGTAAGTTGACTGACAGGAAATGTGGTGGAGAGAGAGAAGGGAAGACATGCAGCCAAGGTCAACAGGCTGGGAGTCGAAAATCTGAGAAAGAGCTATCTTCTAACGTTTGTTTATTTTTGATTACAAATATGAATAAATGTCTTTTCAAAGTTGTAGGACTGTTCTTTTAAATTGTTACACAACTCCTTGAGTTCTGGCAAAGAGCTGAAACCAGCAAGTCTGCTGTGCACATACCTGGCTGCAGGTCAGGTAATGTTTGCCCACTATTGTTTTTCATCTGTCTATTCAGTTTAAATTGCATCCTCAAGCTGTTTTCTCTCTTTATATGGTTGACCATGACCATCTTCTATTAAGTATTGTGTGGCTTTTCTATTTCTCTGCAGTCTGCATTTTCTCTAGCCCTCCTTCCATCCTTATTTTCTCCTCCTCCTCCTCCTCCTCCTCCTCCTCCCTCCCTTCCCTCCATCTCTCCATGTATATACTGTGGGTGAGGGGGTCTGGGATGGTGGGAAAGCTGCTTGTAGGATGTTTTTCCTCTCTTCGAGTTAACGTGTTCACCGGCTGGACAGCACATTCTTTCCACCTCTGTCGGCCTCATGGGTCAAGCAAAACCATACCTCCTCTTTGGTACCCCCCACCCCCACCCCCTTTCCCCTGCTTATTACACTGATCTGACTCCGGTAAGCTCTTTGAGTGGGAGCTACAGAGGTGCATTGGGAGGAGAGGGAGTTGACCATTTTCAGTTGAATCACACTTTCCAACTTTTGGGTTTTTTTAGTTTATATCGCTTTAAAAAAAAAAAAAAAGGTCACCAAAAGACACAAAAAATTAGGAAAGGGCTTAAAAAAACACATGTGGCACTCTGGTAACGTGAGCATTTTCATCCCAGACTCTTGATTTATGTCTGCCATCTAAAACACGTGACACAGGATAAAGGGATGAATGTGTTCAGACTGAAAAGGACGAGGAGAAGATGGGGGGGGGGGGTTCTTGTTAAATGCAGGCTTTTCTGAAACATCTTGTTCTGCCACTGAAGAACAAACACATGCTTACAATTCTTCTCACAGCTGAGCAATTGCCAAGACAAGATCTGGACACTGTCTCTGTTGTCATTGTCTTTAAAAATCTGTAAAGTCTGTGCAGCCAGCTTGTTTGTTTTACCAGAGGTAGGACATCTTTGTGCCTCCACACATGATTGGAGATTCTACAGAGCCATCGTGAGACAGGCAGGGAACAGAGACACACTGTATGACAAGACTGAAGTCAATTCCTACAGGAGTGAGTCATAAAGTGCTTACAGAGTAATTTCCCTCATTGTGGGTTTTAACAGTCTACCACCCCCCAGTAATCAGCAAGCACAGACACTGAGTAATCCTGACTTAACCCCTACACACCAAACCTTACACTTGACACAATGCGTACAGGCGAGTGCTGCTGTACTGTACCTTCCAAACCCAGAATGGTCAGTCGGATTGCCTAACAGAGAGACATGATCCTTCACTTCAGAGAACACGTCTCCACTGCTCTAGAGTCTATTGGCTGCATACTTTGCACCACTGGATCCCATGCTTTGTATGGCACTTGGTAAAGTAAGATTTGGATGATTCCCAGGAGCTCTCTACATACTGCTCTTGAGCTAAACTGAGGGGCACATGAAGTTTGAAGGTCTGTAAAGTCTGTAAAGTCCCTTTACTAACACACACACACACACACACACACAGACAGACAGACAGACAAACTCAACTGAAAACATAACCTTTCAGAGGTAATAAGAAAAGTGTACAAAAACTACAAAAAAGACACAACACCGAAAGAACAAAGCTCAAAACAAATAAGAATTGTTTTTGTTTTCTTTTTTGTCTTCTAATGTAACTTTTTCTAACCTCACCAGTTTTTAATGGTCAGTGTTTCTAAAATGTAGCTTTTAACTGTTTTGTTGATGTGTTTTTTAGAAGTTTGGTCTGTTCTTCTTAACCTTAATTTGACCAGAGAATAAACCTTTCTATTTTCAGCATCCCAGGCCAGACAGACAGTAACAAAGAGGGTGTTGGCCCTTTGGCCCCATTGCCGTTTGGTTGTTCCGTACCCAACATTTTCAAATAAAACAGGGAGCCATAGCCCCTGAATGTTTTGTTTAAGCAGTGTGTCAATTTGCTTTGACAGCTGATGGTTTAGAGCAGTCTGTAAGGCTGCTGCCAAAGGCTACTGTAAGGATAGAGATTATGTAACTCCATCAAATATAATGTTTCAGCAGGAGGTTGATCAGAGTTATTTTGGTTTAGTCAGGCATCCTGTTCTATCGTAGTTCATTAAAGACTGGTCTAATTGGGCGATCAGAACCATAAACAATAGAAATACTGCAGTGTGTTGTATAAAATTCTATACAAACAAACATATGAAATTTGAGCATTCATTCATCTTCTATACCACTTCTTCCATAGTGGGTCACAAGGGAGCTGGTGCCTATCTCCAGCAGTCTACAGGGGAGAGGCAGTGTACACCCTGGACAGATCGCCAATCCATCACAGGGCAACACAGAGACACCTAAGGGCAATTTAGAGAGACCAGTTAATCCAGACATACACGGGAGAACATGCAAACTCCAAGCAGAAAGACCCCTGACCGGGAGTCGAACCCAGGACCTTCTTGCTGCAAGGCAACAGTGCTACCAACTGCACTACAACACCATCGTGTAGCCACGAAATTTGAGCATCTTTCTGATAATTGATCTTCATAAATACATTACAAATACTGCAAAGAGAATCCAACTTGCATGTAATGGTTATGAATACTGGTATGAAATGGAAACATACAGCAAAAGCTAACAGCAGTCACAGGAGAATAAATCAACACATTAATATAGGTCTAAGAATTGGGTTTCTCAAAGCTTGAGAACCAGAGAAGAACATCTGTTGGTGATCACATTCCAAAGGTGGATGGAGTTAGTGTGTTTTTTAAGGAGTCAGAGATTAGAGGTTTAGTACTGTATAGATTGATATCTGAAGTAGTGTAAGCTCTCTCGTATGTATGGCCTAAACCTAAGAACACCAAGGAACAGGAGAGAGTGTGAGCTCATTTGTTTTTACTTAAGGTCCCGGACAGTGATGGGTCATGGGGTCTGTGCTGTCAAGCAAAAAGGGGATTGCTGAGAGGAAGGTAGTTGTTGTGGTTGTGGGGGTATGAGGGATGACAGGCATTTACCCAAATCAGCAGATAATGAGACAGTGCTGCGTTCCTATCTCTGCCTTTTGTCTCGTTCACAGGAAGGCCAACGAGGTTTTGCATCTTTATAAACTACGCTCAGACATAAATCCAGTCAAGAAAACATGTACTTCATCATTCACTGTAACAACACATACATAGAGAACGAAATGCATCTCACGGCTGACCATAATTGTTTAAAGTAACATGAGTAAGCTGTGATTGTCGAACTGTTAAAAGACCTAAAATGCTAGTTTTCCTTTAAGAGTAGCTATATTGTACATTTGTTTATTTTCAAAAAGAAATCAAATCCAGCCGCTACAAAAGTGCCGCTCAAAGGGCCCAAAAACAGCAGGTCAGATGTCTCCGATCTGAGAGGTCCCATGGATCTGCGGGGGAGCTGGTATAGTAAAGAAAAACAAAGTCCCTGAAACAGGAGAGAAGGGTGATTTTCTAAAACTTGGCTGCCTATGGATTCTGTTCTCTTTAAATGTGTGTTGATTGAAAATGACTGCCATCTGATTTTCTGTGCCAAGTAGAAGTGGTTAAGAAAGGTTATTGGCTTGCACGGCTAGAATATTCAAACTATAATATAACATCTGTTCCACTGAACTTTCTACCTTTCTATGAGCAGAACCATAATATCAGAAACAAAGCAAACAAAGTTGAAACTGTTATTTTTTAAAGATCTTCAATTTCTATAAAGTGGGCCCAGCAGGAGTGGCTTTTTCCAGTAGCAAATAAAAACCAACATAAAGTCAGGTCCCTAGCTGGCTTAATGAACATGTCATCAACTTCAGCATGAGCTGCATCCAAGAATATGTTCATTTCTTCCTTTTTCAAGGATATGGAGTAGAATCAGAGGAGGCTTTATTGCACAACAGCTTTTTAAACCACAGTAAAAATGTAAAAATTCTGTATTTTGTATCTGCTGTGACAAACCTGTTGAAAACCATAGACTTAAACATAGTTTTCCAACTTGTCTAAGATATTTGACATACTGCTGCTATTCTTGAAAAAAGAAATTAAAAAGAAAACTTTTAATCAAAATGTATAAATGCATTTTATTTCATAATTTTATCAAAAAGCCAAGTCAGTGCCTGGCCATCAGTGCCATCGTCATCCCTCTTGATACCAGCAAGGTAAAGACAACCATTAATGTATTAAACAATAATTATGTTCTTAACGATTGTAATTTAAACATAAAACATAGTAGTACTTAAGTAAGATGGCTGTGATATGTAATATTAATGATAGTAGTACTAATAGTAGTGGTAGTAATTATAGCAATCACAGAATTAAAGTAAATATGATTTGGTGCGATATGGTATAGCTAGACAATATACAGAAATACACTATAGACAGAGGACAAAAAAACATGCGGAGTTATGTGCAATGTGTAGATCTAGTGTAAGGGTGTGCCATAACTGTTAGAAACGCCCTGGTCCAACACACCTGAATCAAATGGCTGAGTTGTCTCCTCAAAATGCAGAAAGGTTCTACAGAGTCCTGCTAGTTACCTAATGATGTGACTCACGTCTGTTGAAGTAGAGACACATCTAAAAGTTGCGGGACATCAGACCTCAAGGACTGGACTTTGACAGCCCTGGTCTAGTGCTGTGGAAAGAAGGGCGTTGTTGTGGGAGGAGACAGAATAGAGAACAGATCAGTGTTCTCCAAAGGTGTTTTACAATCTGATGGCGGTGAAAACAAAGGAAGGTCTGAAGAGTGCACAGCTGTTTACACCTTGGCTTTCCAATAATACCACTGCACACTGGCTATTAAACTTTGTATTTGTAAATTCACACCTTTGTGTTATATTTGCTCAACAATGGTTTTGGCCTTGGAGTTCTCCCATGGATGCCATCTTTCTTATTGCTGAATCATGAACACTGACCTTAACTACAGCAAGTGATGCCTGCATTGCTGCCAGCCGCCAGGATGAGTCATTGGTGCGCTTTTTGCAGTAATTCTGATAGGCTGGCAACTCCTGGGAAGGTTTACAAGTATAGGCGGTTTCTGATATAGGCAATGAGGATAGTTACCCAGGGTGCCGTTAGAAGAGGGGCGTATGAGCCACAAAATACGCCAAAACCAAAGAGTGCCTCCTTTATCCCAGTTGTAACCCGAATGAGTTCGTACAGCATGCGCTACCAATGTGAAGTTGGCACCCCACGTGTTGAATAGGTTGTGCAACCAAGTCACACAATTTGGCTGCCCAACATTTCTGTGGGGATTTCCTGGACATTGATTAGTTTTCAGGAGGTGTGGATGTGTTACCAATCAAACTGAACCCACTTGGGGTAGATGTCATTTCTGCCTTTAGCTAGAAAACCTCAGTGCTATGTCAAGCAAGGCACAACCGGAACATGTTGAACAAATTACACCTTTGCAAACTGGAAACGTTTATGTGGTTCTGTGTATCATGGAAGCAGCCACATAGAGGAGAAAACATTAGAACAGCACTTACTGGGTACAGATTAGCTCAGGCCGAACAGACCGGTTGCCAGTTGTGAGCTGCTAGTTTAGAGCAGCTTTGGGCACAGCAGGAAGGAGTTCTGTATCAGAAAAGACTTATGAGGGCGGCTACAAACTCACCCAAGACGTAAAACAATTATTCAAGATAAGATCATGATTTGAACTCTGCTTTAGGTATTTACTTAGGTTATCTTTGATATTAAAATGTATTTTAAGTGTGACAAAAAATACAACAAATTCTTAATAGGGAAAATACATTTTCACAGCATTGTAACAAGATGTTCTTCAGACTGATTTTTAATAACACACAGTGCATTTTAATGTGTTTTTCCTCAATTTGATCAGTCAAAAGTAAAACTTTAGGGTGTTCAGGCCTAAGTAAACTTCATAATAGGCTTAAATTTGAAAGCATATGTGTTGTTTTAAATATATGTAAACAATCAAGATATAATATACTGTATCACCTGCTGCCTGTCTTTCAAGTTGTTAAACTAGTTTCTGTTGTGCCTCATTTGATTAGAACGATGAAGTTTCTGCATTTTGTGACTGACTGCAGACAATAAGGCCCACATTTTCTATCAACTTGATGCTTTTGGTAGCAGTTAAATTATCTGCACTTCGTTTGTACCGGCTTACAGTTCCATCTCAGCACCTGATTCATAAAGGAAATAGCAGAAATGATACACTAGCGCTTTAAATATGATTTCCTGTTTTACTTGGTTATAAATATGTTGTGTTTAACGTGAGGCAGGGATGACAACTGCGGAGGTGTACAGATGGACAACGAATGAGCAACGACTTATAACTTTCCACAGTACTTATTTATTTGAGTATACATAAAGTGTCAGCTTTACCACACGTTACTGGGGAGCACACCTGCCCACGTACACATGGAGGAATCCAGCTCAGAGAGAGAGAGCACATGAAGAAGAATAAAATGGTGACCTTCTGATCATAATAGGCAAGTGGTGCCGTCATATGGTGACACACTGCATTACAATAGCAGTAACTGTTTCATGTGTTAAAGAGGGTATTTTTAAGCCATTGTATGATAAATTGTACATATATTGCCACCACATACAGTAAAAGAGGTAGAAAAAATTTCTGAACATCCAGCTTGAATCAGACGACCAAGGGATCAGAAGTACTGACCTGAGCTCTGTGTCGGTTCTTATGAAGTGCATCCAAATCCAAGAAAGGTTGTTTTACACAGTCCTCAATGTGTTATCTGTATTAAATCATTGTTCTCAATGTTTGTACAAGGCTGGGTGAGCATTGAACAGTGATTCGATGTTTCTGCTCTGTTTTTGGACTGTGCTGATGCTGTCTTTGCCTTGTAAAATATCTACATCACACTCATTCTGTTATCCCATCTCACTGTAAGAGTCATTAGAGGTCTGTGACAACTTCAGAGTAATCTTGATAGATGATCTTTAACCCTTAATTTCATGTCAGGACCTTTCAGCAGACTGTAAGGCATGAAGACAACTTGAACATCTAAGAGGGAGGATCTGAAAGGAAACAGGTTTTAGCTTTTCAGCAGCAAACACTCTATGGGGGTCTGGTACGAAACAGAGGGTTAATTTGTGAAAAAGTACTTTACTCTCACATTTAAATATGGTGGGGATCTGTTATACTGTGGGTCTGTTTATCTTCCAAATGCCATGGGGAGCCTTATTAGAGTGCATGGTATGATGGACTATTTAAAAAAAATGGAACATTTTAAATAAAATCCTGTTGGCCTCTGCCAGAAACCTGAAAATGGGTCATCGTTGTTTTTTCTGTTATGATTTGGGTTTGTTTGGTTTTTTGGTTTTGGGTTTTTTCTTTATGTTTTTCACAGTTAAGGTTTTGAATCGTTTTTCTGTTTAATATTATTATTATTATTATTATTATTATTATTCTTGTTAGATTTTTGAATCATGTTTCTGTTTGTTTTTCTGGTCATGCTTTAGTTTTGTCGTCTTGTTCATGTTTTGTCAAGTTTGGTTTTCGGATCTGGTTATGCTTTTGTTTCATGCTTTTCTAGTTTCTGTTAGTTTGTGTTCAAGAGTCTCTGTTTTGCTCCAGCCACGTTTTGTTCTTCTGTCAATTAAGTTTATTCGGATCACCTGCACCTATTAATCTGTCTTCATGTTTCACCTGGTCACGCTCCATAAATACACACCTGTTCAGTTATTCATCGTGGAATCATTTTCATATCATGCTCATGTCTTGTTTGGATCATGCCATGCCTGTCTTGCCTGCTTGTTTGTTGTTTTGTTCCTGCCTCATCTGTGAGTGATTTTTTGTTTTTTATTAAATCGTTTTTCACCTACCATCATGCTGCCTGCTAGTCTGCATTCTGGGTTCGTCAGTTGTTCAAGTCCTGACATTTTCAACAAGAAAATAATTCCCAACATATGGCCAAACCAACACGGAAACTGTTTATCAGACACAAAAATCTACATTCTTCCATGTCCATCACAGTCCACAGATCTACATCGGAAAAAAAAACGTGTGATGCGAGCCAAAAAATGCATAAGAGGGGAACCAGAACTCTGGAAGATCCAAAGAGTAGGGGTCACAGATCATTCTTTCATTATGCCACAACCTTGAGAAATGTTCAGAAGAAGAGTAAGTGATATCTTATTGGGATTATTTAACTTTTCTTAAATCCATCTTTAACATAAACCACATTTTGTTTTCAGGTTTTTATGAACCAGGACAACTGCATGTCTAATTATTTAATATTCAGGAAATCCTCCTCTGTGGTTTATGGCTGCCTTTTTGCCAGACCTGATTGCATAACAAGTGTTAGGAGACCACTCTGTCTTTTTCAGCTCTTGGCATTTATCAACTATAACTTTACAAAGGCTCTGGGTATTTTTTCCCAGCCTAAGAAAGACAGTTTTTACAGCTTGCATTCCCTCTATCTGAATGAGAGATAAAAAAAAAACAGCAGGAGATGATAGAAAGGCAAAGGCAAGGTACAGACTGTTGTTTGATTAAAAGCAGCTTGCTGGTCCTTAGTACCATGACGTTTCAAGGATAGATGAAGGCAAGTCTGACTCAAGACCGCAGCTGGGAATTATTTTGTTTCTCTGTCTTTTCCGATATTCAGAGTTGATTTATAAACTCACAGCTGCTTATAAACAGCGTCTTCAACTCGCTCATTGTTGGATGTGTTTTCTATATGATGAAATTCATTTTGTCATCTTGAAAAAATTACTCTTTCTCTAAGGGACTTTAAAAAAAAGCACAAAAAGTATCTTATTTGCTTTACATGAGTGATTCAACGTGTCACTATCAGTGCCATTCAATGAATGTTCAAGCCAAGAAACATAAAATAGCTCAGCATGACCCATCTGTGTAAAGCCTCTGCAGGAGCCAGGCACAACATGAAATGTTTTAAAGCCTGCTGCACAGACTCAGTAATAATACATCAGGTGTAAAATTTTGGAAAATAACAGCATACAAATCTCCAACAGAATATTCAGAAGAAAACTATTAAAGGAGTGTTCTTCACCTTGGAGCACAGAAAAAAATGTGGTATCTTAAAATATTCAGATATTCCTAGAGCCTATTTATTTGGCAGCTTGCACAATCTCATAGCAGTAATGGTTTCCTTGGGGAATCCTTCAACATTGCAAAGGAATTTATCACCCAGTGAGTCAGATCATTTTCCACTTTTCCAGACTGAAAAAAAGCATAAGCCCATGGAGATGGACGCCTACTTCTGACAGATTCAGGGGTCGGCTGGTTTTACCATAATACCACCACAAGCATCCACCACAGCAGCTTCTTTTCCCCAGGAGAGCATGGTGACCATGTGGGGTGGATGATGGTCAGGGGAAAAGAATGAGAGTATCAAAGGATAAAATGTCTCTATTGTTGTTATAGGTCCTGGCTGTGATCTGCTGCCGTGATACATCCCCCACCCCCCACCCCCACCCTTCAAAAAAAAAAGAGCAGGACAAGGAGGAGGGGACATGAAAAGAAGAAGAGGAGGAGGGATCTGGAGGGGTGACAGACAGACTTGAGGAATCAGCGGCTGTGGCTTTGGTGGTAATGTATCCTAACGCACCAGAGGTTAGGATCAGAGTTCTGGAAAGCATTGCTTTACTGCGGTCCGCTGTGCTCTGCAGGCCCTGCTGGAGAACACAGCATTGCTGTGGCTGGAAGAGTGGGCCATGCCACTGTCAGGTTAAAAAAAGTTAATCTCCACATAAATCCATCTATTAAACTGCAGACAGCATGGTCAGTCATGAAACTGGCTCATAACGGCAGATGAAAACAGATTTTTTTTTAAATGAATGGTGTTTCAACTCAGTCTGTATAATTTTCATCAACTAAACCTGGAAGTGGTTCATGAAATTCTAAACAAAAGCTTAGGCTCAGATTTTGGTTTGCAAGAAGCATGTTGGAACAAACATCTTTACTCTGACCAACATCCTTGTTTCTCTTTTTATTTGCACCTACTTTTGTTTTTTCACTTTTTAAATCCAAATGAATGCAAATTAAATCTCACTCCACATGCAACAGATCATTCTTTATTTAATCTATGAATTATACATTAAACATATCATGACAACATGATCATGTAGAGACTCTGATTAGTTTTTATTCCCATTTAGTTGTATTAAAACAACAATTAGCAGCCTCTGGTTATGTGATCTGTTAAGCTGTCACTCATACAATATCAAATGGCTAGAAACAGACAAGGGGAACTGTTTCCCTCTAGTGGTGAGAACGAGAAACAACCTTTTCACTTTAATTTTCTCATGTTTTCAAACATTTTATTTTAAAGAGAAAATCATGAACTTCTCAAATCATAAAAATATGTACCTGACAATTATACTGAACTGCTAGCATCCATGATTAAATCCCCAAAGTATTTTTGTATTATTTTATTATTAACAACAGGCTTTATGTTTATGTACACAGGTAATATTTGCTCTTAAAAAATGCCCTGGCTCTAATACTACTTAGTTTCATATCTCATGGTGATCTGTGTTTATAATATATTTTAGTTGCCTTTATTTTCTCATACTCTCCTCTTCTCTATGTTGCTGATGTCACAAGCCCCCCTCTTTGCCTGCAGTTCCCTCTCTCTCTTTCACACACACACACACACACACACACATACAAATACACACACACTCACTAACACTTTGGCTCCAGCGTTTCCAGATGTGTGCTAGGATGACGCAATGCCAGACCGGAGGCACTGGGGTTTTTATCGCTCTGTTCCTCTCCAGAAAATATTCGGCTCAGATGAGGGGCGGAAGAGCAGACCGTTGATACATTTCCAGACAACAGGGTGGATGAACAATGCTTGAATCAAGACAGTTTTCCCTCTGATTAGTGGAGTGGGTTTTTTTTATCATAGCCGGCTTGTCATAAAGTCCAAACAGGGTTATCACCTAAAAGAACTTACAGCGTCTGGAAAAAGTGTCTAAATGGTAATTCTTCTACATTGTTACACAATATACACCTGAACTACCAGTGGTACCTGAGCATCCTGAGCATCAAACCAATAAGACTGAATGGAGAGCACCTTGAACATTAATTATGAAGTAATACAACATATTCTTAATAGGATTTTGGTCTATTTGACTGAGCCATTCTAGCCTCTATAAGGTTTTCTTCTAGGAATACCCTGTACTTTGCTCCATCCTTCTGAATGTTGAATCCCCACAGTATTATGGTGGAGCCAACATGTTTCGCTGTGGGATGGTGTGTTCAAGTTGATTTGCATTGTTCATTTTAATACGTTGTTTTGCATGTAGGCCAAAATGTTCTGTTTCATTCTTGTCTTATTGAGACAAATGTGTTCCTCCACTTTCTTTGATTTCTTTGATTTGTGGCATTCTTCTTTGCACTCTTCCATAAAGGACATATTTATAGAGAACACATCTAATATTTGTCATGTCAAAACTATCTCTCACCTGTGCTGTGGATTTCTACAGCACAGGTGCTCTCTTTGCTGCTTCTGTAATTGATCCTCTCCTTGCCGGGACTGTCAGTTTTGGAGGTCAGGCACGTCTTGGTAGGTTTGCAATTTTGCCAAAGTCTTTTCATTTTAGGATGATGGGTCAAACAATGTTCTGTGAGGTGCTCAAAGCATTAGATGTTTGTTTTATAAACCTAGTCCTGCTTTGAAACTTTTAAATCTCCCTGACTTGTCTGCTGTGCTCCTTGGTCATCATGATGCTGTTTGTTTACTAATGTTCTCTAACAAACCTGTGAGGCCTTCAAAGAACACCTAGATTGCACACAGGTGGGCTGTAGTTGATAAAAAATGGCCTTCTGAAGCCAATTGCTTGCACTGGATTTTATTTAGGGGAATCAGAGTGAAAGGGGCTGAATACAATTGAAAGCTGTAACACTTTCCTTCCATTTCACAAATATATACTTGTTTGGGTTGGTCTAGGTTTGTGTTTGTAACATGGCAAGATGCAAAAATGTTCAAGGGTATAAATACTTTTGCAAGTCATTGTATTTTCAGCAGCTGTGACTTGGCTCAGAAGGGGTTTAACCACCACAAACATGGCGAGGGAATTGGGGGGGACAGGAGGAAAAGTTAAGAGTGTTGTTTCTGTTGCTAGACAACTGCAGAGTAAATAAACTGCAAGCGGAAAAAGGGTCATGTAAACTCATGGCTGACAGCATGAGGCCTGCCTGGGAGCTCATGGGTTGGTCCAATACTTGTTGCAAAGCCACAGCTGGACACAGCCTCAGACACCATCTGTAAGCAGAAAACTCCTCTATCATCTTAAAGAAAAGGACTTTAATATTCTAAAATATGCACCATCAAGTTTAAAACTATAAAATGGACCTTCTGTGTCGGAAATATTTAATGTGGCTGAGAGCAAGACAGTGTAAGTTTAAATTGCAGATATTTTAGGTTCCAAATCACCAGTAATCAAAATCAAGAATGATTTATTCTAAAAACCTGGAAGTTAGTTTATTTCAGCATATTGTTTTGGATCTATAGTGAGCGTAGTCATACCTGTTAAACCCTTTCCCTCTGTGTCACATTATAACCACAACCCGTGATACATTTTATTGGGAGTATTAATGGAAATCTTGATTTTCAAAGTTTTTTCAAACAAAAATCAGAAATTCCCCTTTATTAGTAAACCTCTAAAAAAATGCTTGTACAACCACTTTTCTTCAGAGAACATCTAATTAGTTAATGGAGTGTAAACAGAGTGTAATTTAATGTGATTATAAATACACTATTCCTTAAAATCCTCAGATTTCTTAGAGAAAATTGCCATGGCAGCATCATGCTGTGAGGATGCTATTCTTCAGCGGAAATGGGGAAGCTGCTGAGAGTTGATACGAAAACAGATGGAGAGGAAAACGAGGCTGGTTTTTATCCAGGATGTCTCTGCACTTCCTGCATTTACCTTTCCCTCTATCGTGACTAGTCTGCTAGTTCCTGCTACTGAAAAACATCCCACAGCATGATGCTGCCACCACCATGCTTCACTGTAGGGATGGTGTTGGTCTTGGTGATAAGAGGTGCCTGGTTTCCTTCAAACATGATGCCTGGCATTCACACCAAAGAGCTCAATCTCAGTTTTGACGGCGGGCCAGCTCTAGGAAGACTCCTGGTGGTTCCAATTGTCTTCCAGTTATGAGTGATTGAGGTCACTGGGACTTTCAAAGCAGCAGAAATTGTTCTGTATCTATCAGATTTGTGCCTCAAGACAACCCTATCTTTGAGGTCTACAGAGTAGTCCATTTGACATGCTTGGTGTGCTCTGACCTGCACTGTCAACTGTAGGACCTTATATAGACAGGTGTGTCCTTTCCTGATCATATCCAATCAACTGAATATACCACAAGTGGACTCCATTTAAGCTGTAGAAACATTTCAAGGATGTTCAGTGGAAACAGAATGCACCTCAGCTCAATTCTGAGCTCCATGGCAAAAGCTGTGAATACTTGTGTAAATGTGCTTTCTTAGTTTCTATTTTTAATAAATTTGCAACAATCTCAAAAAACTATTTTCGTATTGTCATGAGGGGGTGTGTGTAGAATTTGGAGGAATATGACGGTAACATAACTAAATATGGAAATAAATTGCAGAGCTGTGAATACTTTCCTTAGCACTGTATCAGCTACATGCCATAATACTGATCATCCGAAAAGAAAGAGTTGCAAACCAGGTAAGAGTTTAGCAGATCTTTCCCTCACTTTCTTACACCAGCAGGCCTGGATCTGTTTTTGAAGCACATGGTGTTCAACAGGTTCACCTCATTAGATGATGTCAGTGTTGTGTGAGGAACATGTTTCCACTGCACATTAGATAAAAAAAATAATAAAAAGTTTTACATTTTAAGTGTGTGACCTACATAATGCAGAAATGAAACCAGAGAGCTCCTCACAGCTGAAAAACAAGGGAAACAAAGCTTGAGTGGGAAAAAACATTCAGATCTCTCTGTGGGAATTTAATTTGTGATGTTTCGCTGAAGCTGAACTTGCAAATGTCAGAGCAAAATCTTTTCTCATTTAACAGAACTGGGGCACAGAGAGAAACATTTTGCATTGTAGACAGTTAATACCAAGTGATGTAACTAATAATGTTAGGAACGGCTCTAGTACATTCAGGTGTTCTAGTTCGTGTATGTAGTTTTCAAAGTGGCTGACATTTATAATGTTGAAGATTGAACATTATTGCTATTGCTCCACGTATCAAACACTGGAAGAGAATGCATCTTTAAATTTCTCAAGAATTTTTCCTACTTCTCAGACTTACCAACAAAACATGAGATTAGCACATGGGTCAAAGTAGATCAGTTTAACAATTCCTTGTTGGTTCTAAATAGATCACTTCACTTTAACCATTAAGCTAAAACCCAACCCACCCGAATATCACAAATTACCTATGCCCCTTTTTTATTAGTACCTATCATCTCGGGTCAGATCTACTATACACGTTTGGTTCGTTTTCCATTAGAATGGAGTACCATCTCAATGTGGGCGGGATTGTCAAGAGCAAGGCAGTCCCAAAACCTGGAAAAATAACGTGATGTGATTTGTATGTGACACACACAGAACAAGAATGGAGGACCTGCTGCTCAGTCTATAGCTTTTGTCAGGATCAGTAAAAGAAGAGCCAGAAAAGGCTCTTTTTTTACTAAAAAAAGAAGAACCAGAGAATGTGGAGCCCTCTCTGGCTCCATGATACTGGATAAACACAGAAGAGAGAGGAAAGCCATGAAGCGGTACAAGCTAGAGAACGTGTGAAGGTAAGCTACCTAATGCTAGCTTGCTATAGTGGCCATATACACAATAAACCCAACACACAATGGTTTAATGCTTAAAGATATTAGTTATTAAAACATGCTGTGACCCCAACCAGCCTAATCAGTGATCGACAGCCTTCTGATGTTGCGTTTTCAGCACGATTTGGCACGGTTGGAACTGCAACCAAGAAGGTACAAAAATTGTAACGGCTCCACATAAATGTTACTAATGGAAAAGCCTAAAAAGCAAGAAGAGCTGTGCCAAACTGCGCTGAGTAGGTACTAGTGGAAAAGGGGCATTTGTGTCTGAAACTGTCCTCATCTCATCCTATAAAATGATTTTTTGAGGATATTAAACTCAACATAACATTGGTAGAGTGCTGCAGAGATGGTTGTCCTACGGGAAGGTTTTCCTCTCTCCACAGAGGATTGCTGGAGCATCCTATCCAATTGATTTTAAAATTCTACTCTTGGCTTTTAAATGTCTAAATGGCCATGCTCATCCATACCTCTCTGATTTGCTTCAGCCTTATGTTTCACCAAGGGCTCTTAGATCATCTGAACAGCTTCTATTGACTGTACCAAAAACTAGGCAGAAACTCAGAGGAGATCGGGCCTTTATAGTTGTGGCACCAAAATTATGGAACAAGTTGCCATTAAATATCAGACCGCCCTCTTCTCTTACTGTTTTTAAGTCTCTTAAAAACACATCTATTTTCAGTGGCTTTTGACACAGTGTGAGTTGGTTTGTGGTTCTTCTTTTATTGCTTCAGTTTGTACAGCACTTTGGTTTAAACTATTTGTTTTTAAAAGTCCTTTACAATAAAACGGATTGGATTGGTTTGGATCAGACTGTTGTACAACAGAGTGTCTTCAGTCAGAGGCTTCTCCACATCTGCAGTTAGACAGACCGCTACAGGAGATCTTTCCTGCCTACAATCATTAGCTTCTACAACGGCTCTTTTAAGAAACCTGCATAATATGAGCTACAACAACATTTAATTTCCCTTTGGGATTAATAAAGTATTTTTGAATTTGAATAAATACCTCAAATGGAAGAAAAGGCATTATTTGATTGTCTGCTTAAGAAAATGAGCAAATCTTGACTTTCTTTCTAATTGATGGTTGTACTACTAATGCAGTGAAATCAAATCATCCAGCTAAAGCCACTAACATGGAGCTTCATCATTCCCCCTTACAAGTAATAAACTGTTAAACTAACATTTCTAAATCTGATGCAAGAAAATGCTGAGAATGTCACACATGGCTTTAGTTTTCTAAAAAAGTGGAACATGAGTTTCAGTGGTTCCCAACATCTGACTTTGAACTTCAAAGCAGGTAGAGTTAAGCCGGGAGAAAGCCCTTCTACACTGCCTGTTGCGTCACCTATGCGCTGGTGTGGCTCATTTGCCAAGCCTCCTTTCATCAGCAGCATCATAAAATATATCTTAAAAGGTTTTTAATCTCAAATTACCAAATATTCCTCATCTTTCTGTATTTCAGAGCAGAAAATAATTTATTTACTCATATCAGAAAGACGATAAGTCTGAATTACAGTCACTCTACATTATACAGTACATTTAGTATAACAATTAAAATCTTTAGATTTATCAAAGTATTAGATGAAATCATATTGGGTTTGGACCCCAACGATATTTGCATTCCGCACAGACCTTTCAGGATATCAAAATCTGTCTTTACAGTTGTGCTTCTTTTCTTGGAGAAAATGGCAAAAACAACAGCAGCCCTCGTTATCCAGATGTTTTTACTCAAAGTTTGTAAGATACAGGCAAACACACAATCTAAATGCCTGACAGCCATACAAATCCGAGTTCCTATTTAGTCAGTGAGGCGTAATTTAATAAGGTCTATCACGTAATTAGAAAACCACCTTGAGATGTCCGTTTTGTACAGCAAAATGGCTCTGGCACATGTAGGCACCCAGCCTGCTGAGGCAGGGCATGCTGACAAAAAATAAATAAATAAAATCCAACTGATCCACATTAACATAGGCTCTAGACATATTATATTATATAGAGTACTACATGGCTTTGATATGATTGTAGCTAAAAGTAATACATTTCTACTTAAAATTGTAAGCTGGTTCTCCTAGATAAAAGACTGAAAGTTTAAGTAACCAAAATTGACAATAGGTTACTGATCAAAACTAACAAGTACCTCAGCTTCTTCTGGCAATAACTTGTGTTACGTCCATCTGACAAGTGTGTATGGGTAAATAAGGTGATAGATCCAATGAAGGGTTCACTTTGTAGAAATAGAGAAATCAGGATGCCTTTCAACTTCTAACGAGTGATAGCAACAGCTAATGTGTATTTCTGAGAATTATGTCAGTGTTTAAGCACTATATTTGCCTGAAGCATTATGCTATTTAAACTCATGGAATAATTTGAAATAAGTGTTGTTAACCAAAATGACCTTTTTACCATACATGTTCAAATAATTTGCAAATATACAAAGTGTTCCACTAACTTAGCCCATAAAAATCTCTAAATATTTCTTCAGTTTCCAAATGTTTGCCTGAACATGCTCATGTATATTTGCCCATGTCTCAGCAGCTGAAACAGCACTACATGATGGCCCAGCAAAGATAGCTTACAGCCAGACGAAGGAATACTGCTGGCTGGTGAGGTGGAGAAAAGTTTTGTTTTTTTTTCTAATCTAGTGATGAAACACGTCTTCGGTCCTTCAGTGGAAAATCTGTTCCAATGTTTCCTGCTCTAGTATTGTAGCAAGGCAAGTAAATCTTGATGTTTCTTACACAGAAAAGGGCTCAGCCAGACACCAAGATTATCCTGGTGGAAACAAAAAGATGAATGGGGTTTTTCTGTGTGAGTAAAGGAGAGAAAATCCTCGAGATGCTTCTCTGGAAACACTTTATGCTGCTGGATGCTTTATGTTGCTAGTATACCGCCTTTAATTGCACTGTGAAATTGAGTATCATCTGTTAAGCTGTTAAAGAGAAAGGATTTAGCTGAGTACCTGTGGGGAACAGACAAATTACTTAAAGATCAATGTTTTGCAAAAACGGGTTTTCTTTCGTTTGTGAGAACAATTCTTCTGCCCGTGCCTGCACACAGTTACTGATTATCAAACATATGGGATTTTCTAACATAACGTATCAGAGCCTGACAAGTAGCAGATAACAAATGTAGTAATCGACTGGTGAAAAGAACATAAAACAAATCCCTTTTAAATTAAAGTTTTTAAAGTTATACATTTCTCCAGCAAGGTGTATTGAAAGATCGGATCTCCTTAGATGTTAATACAATCTACAATCTGTGTGAAGTTTCTAAGTTTGATTCCTATATTTGGGGGTGGGAGTATTTTGCTTATGTAGTATAAAATTAAAGGTCTCAGATTTTGATTAAATTCTGATTTACAAGTTTATCTGTTGTGGCTTAACATGATTTCACATGTTCTGTGTATTGTTTGGTGGAAATGTAAAGTTCGGAGCCCTTTAAATTACTCAAAAATTAAATAGTCCATCAATCAAATTTCCGTATAAACCTGGAATTACCACAATACTCTAGATGTAAACATGGAAATCATGAAGGGAAAAAAACAGACAGAAAAAACAACCAATAGAATAGTCACTATACTAGGCACGTAACAGATGGCATTTAGCTGACATCCAGAAAAAACAGGTGACTTCCTTTACTTCATCTAAATTCATTACAAACAAAAATCAGTGAATGATTTTAAATAAAATGCCTTGATTCAAAAAAAAGTTATTTCTAACAGTGGGATTTGCTTTGCAGTCATATTAAAAATCCAGCTTGTAATACTATATTGTGAAACTCAGCTGATCATTCAATGCCAGTTGGGAAGTTATCTTTCTACAGAAGCTCAACCGATTACATTTCAGTCAGCTTTGCAACAGTCCCTCATCCTGAGCAGGAGTAGGAAATAAATACTTAAAAAGAAAAACATCTACAAAGCACAGAAATACAGAAATACAAGGTGGTTCCTGGCGGTAGTAGCTTTGTCTCTTTCCTATCCAGGAAAAGAAACACAGATAAACACAGAAGCCCAGAGCCAGGAGCACTATCAATGGAAAGAAATAAAGACGGAGTTCACAAATTTAAAGGCAACAATAGCCTCTCAGTGTCTTGGTCCTGGAAAGAAACAAGGCTAAACAAGGAGCACTGAACTGTGAGTTCGTTCTAAGGATGACACCTACTTCTTGCCAATCCAGGAAAAGAAATTAAAGTACTTTTTTGGGGTTAAAAAAAGACTGCAAAATCTATAAATCCATTCAGATCTGGCACAACTATTGTCACGTTCTAAGGTAGAGTGGTGGTTAGTTTTGTTACAATACTTATTTAACATTATGTCTTTTAACTGATATATCACAAAAAACATGGAAAACTAGATTCATGGAAATGTTCCTTAAAGAACCCAAGATACTTTTTTCTGTGACTGGTAATCAGTTCAGAGGCAAAACATGCTGCCCCAAGAGCTATTTAAGAAACTAACTAAAGAAACTAAATCTGCCATCCTGCTGGTAGCTGGAGATTTCTCTGGCAACAAAGCCTTTGTTGGGTGATTCAAGTTTTGGGCATTCACTCAGCTATGGATGGAAGTCTCCTAAGAAGCAGGAACTGTATCCAGGTTTAGTGCATGTATTATTCATTAGCTCTACTCATCCTCAAAAGCAACTTATAAGTCAGCCTTTTTTCTCTTTTCATGTTCAGTGAATTTTTCCTATAAATGTTTCCCCGTTGGGATTATTATAAAGAATACGTTTCAACCCCTGAGTCAGAGTTGGTGTGGAGGTTTGTAACAGCTGTAGCCATAGTGAGTGAGAAAAGGACCTAATGCAAGATTACAAAGAGCAGCTGGAGCAACAGATGTTCCTTTGTGCCTTGGTGGAGGCACTCGTGTGCCGTGGTGTTCCCTGTGAGTACTCACCGTTTCTTTTCAAATGTTATTTTCTGCAGCGGTTAATCTGTGTGTACGTGTGATTTATCATGGGATCGAAGACGGGGTGATGGTGCTGAACAAGCCCCCAGGTAAAAAAATGTCACTCTGCAATTTAACTGTGTGGCGTGGCCCAGAGCCACTGTTGAAACCAAATTACAACTCAGGGTGGCGAGGTCAGCGAAGGAATGTCATTGTTAGGGTTTTCCTTTGCATACGGGAAGACTTTCTCATCAGATCTCTGTCCCACAACCACACAAGATTACAGCAACAATTTGGAAATAAATAGAGGTATAAATAGAAATCTTTGTATGTCATCTATTGTCTCGGGAGCCTTTGTTTTCCTTCAGTGATATGATGCTTCTAAAGATTGATCATGATCAGAATTTTTTTAGATAAAATTCATGTGAGCACAAATGCAACTGGGGCTGAACTTGCCACCCCCTTTTTGCTTTGAGAGCTTTTCTTCGCTCAACTTTTCCCCCACTCAGTGCCAGCACATTTTCCACTTCTACGCTAAAGAATAAACGGGATCCATCAGAATTCTGCTGATTCCTGGGGAGGGAAAAAATGAAAGAGAGAAAGGGAAAAGGAAAGGAAATGAAAAAGGGAGAGTGCATAAAAAGCATAAGAGAGAAATTCCCCCAGACTGAAGGGTGTTTTATGTTCTTTGACCTACGGTTGCACGTCTTTCTCTCTAACTAGCAGCAGGTACTTAGCAGTTTGAGAGTGGAGCGGCAGCCAGGGCTTGCAGGCGCAGAAAGTGAAACGCATCTGCCGACACACCCGCAAGCCTTAAGTAAACATATAGGATAGATCAATGACCTGCCAACTGACCTGACCCATGAAGTTCTGTGAGGACAGATTGTTCTGGATCTGTTAGAGATCACATTTGAAGCTTTAGTCTAAATGATTTTTGCCTGCACAGTGTCTTGCAAAAGTATTATCACTTAAATCTTTTCACACCCTGCCCAGTTACCACCACAATTTAAAGGCCTAATTAAGGTCTGTGGATTATTACAAATTTCTTCTGAGTAAAAGCTAGTATAAATCTTGGTTTAGATTTTAACCACTATGAAATTGTCATAAGTTATAACTTTACATGTAATCCCGACGGGAGCCCAGCTTTTTCCTTCCCCACTCAGCAGTTGGGACAGGTGGAGTTGATTTTAAAATCCAAAACTCTACATTTCCACACTGTTTGGAGTGTTACCCCGTGGGTTTTAAACCTTTTGGAGATTGTTTTACCACTGTTTTGGGCTGATTTCTCTGGTTTTTACTGCATTCTGGACTCAGTCGTTGCATGGGTGGAGATCTATGTCCTGATATCACAGGAACACTTCTCCAAGAGGAGGATCCGCTCAGCATCAAATCACACTTGTACAACTTTATCGCCACCTGCTGTAAGGAATGTGGATAGACAAAAAAATTAATTTTTTTCCTTGGCATTTTGTGTCCAGGCAAAGGCCCCTCGACCTGCTATAAACAGCTCCACAACCCTCTTTTGGGTCCGGACCCACCAGTTGAGAATGATCAAAGGACATTAACCCATTAAAATGGCACAGTCAAAGTTCAGACCTACATCCAATTGATGATTTGTGGTGAGACTTTAAAACTGATTTTTAAACTCTATCCAATCGGACTCAGCTTGAGCAAAGAAGCTAGTAGAGATGAGCCCCAAAAGTCTTGCAGCTACAACTACAAGGTGGTTCTACAAAGTAAAAACTGTTTAAAAATTTTAATAGTACAAACATTTGATTTGTAAAAAAGGAATCATTTAATCCTACTCGCAATCACGTGCTGCTTTGTTTTTTCAACACAAAGCAGCCCAGAAAACCTGAGCAAAACGAATCCATCTGTGGTTGTTGACAGAAATGTGAAAAAGTTCATGTAGCATGAATAATTCTGCAATGCATACTATTTCTTGCAAAGGATAGGGATGCATAACCATCAGGATAATACACAGAGCTGATTTAATACTCATGAGTCAAATCCTAGAGCATCAAAATCTGAATTCTAACAATTTGCTCTGCTGAGAACATCACATTTCCAGATTGAGCAACGAGTGATTTTTCTCTATTGACCAAAATTTCTTGTTTCTTTGGTGCTATAAAAAATCTTTTTTACATTGGATAAATATCTGTGTCTAAATGAATAACAGTGGTCTGAATGTGAAGACTGTGCTGTATAATATTTGTCTCACATGGCTGTTGATTGCTTTCACATTAATCTGTCTTAAGGTCATTCCTTAAAGATCAGGGTTGTCTAGTTAGGGAGAAAGAGTGGAGTAAACGGTGCTTTTCAGAGAGAATTACAAGGACAGGTCTTCTTTTTCGAAGAAGAAAAAGCCAAAGCAGTATTAGTCTTCCTCAGGGCCATCTGACAGATTAAATCAGGAGGACTCATTTCTAGATCACTGATATACTTCTCAGGAAATAAAAAAGTGGGGGGTTTTTTCTTAAAAAATTTTGTGCATACTAGCATAAAACATAAAATAAAAACACAAGTCTCTATGATTCAAACACCTGACGGGCATGAAGTGAGGAGCTTGATGCGTTTTGCAGACCACAGCCGGGAAGCCAGCCTCAACCGAACACCAATGTCTACTTAGACTGGACTGCATCTGCAGAGGTGTGCTTTCCTCATCAGGCAGTCAGTTCCTCTCACTCTGGGCCAGACAGGAGCTCAGCAGTCATGGAGCAGACTGAAAGCCGCAGGTAAGATCACAGTCGGGTAATCAGACAAAAGTCTACAGCAGACTGTAGACTTTTGAGTTGATCACTGACGGTGCTGTTCAGGGATTAATAAGGGCTGAGGTAATATTTCAAGTAAATACTGCTCACAACCATAACATTTAGTTATCGTACCAAGAAAGATAGGCCCACCAACCAGACGGGTTCATCTGGGTCATTTAGAGGGAGGTTCTTTGAAGTTGTTTCCAGTATTAGTTCCCTTACCTGTTGTAGACAGATATATTGCTTTGAGTTTGTAGAAAAGTAGATAAAACCTCAGGACGGAGTAAGGCTAACAGCAAGTCAGACCAATTTAAAACAACTCCATGAAGACGCAACCTCGGGTTTGGGTTTGTCTTCTGCTGTGCAGTACTCATTATGAGACATTTTTTTTTATTTCACTGTTACGTCACAATGGATCTCAGTTTACTGATTTTTAAGATGTTTTTTTTTTTTTTTTTTTTTTTACTGAATCTCGGTTCTCATTTTGTATTTCCTCATTTTACTCATTTTTCTGTTTTTTAGATCTTAGCATTTCTTTGATTGACTTTTTGTCTCATTAATGTCATAATGCTTCTGATTTTACTCTTGTGGATATTTTCTTCCCAATTTGTATCTCTCCATTGTAAATGATTTATATTTTGATCTTTTATAGTTTTCTTTTGTTTTTTTTAATCTTGCTTTCCTGTAATGAATAACTGGCTCTGTTGCTTTACATTTTTCATGTTGCAGCTATGTTTCTGTGGTCATTTGACGTATTTTTGTTTCTGTGACATATCATGTATCATATTGCATCTCTTGGACATACACCTTTTCATTTACATTCCCTCTGCCTCTCATTTGATTTATGTTTCCTTTCTTTTTCTGCACATTGGCCTTACTGCTTCCTACAGGGCATGTTTTTTTGCAGACCTCCTTTGCTAATCTGATCATCCCGTCAAATGTGTTCATAATGATAATGTAGGCTGGCTGAATTGTGGTAGGTGTAGTAAGTCAGTCTTTTTCAACACATTTTCAACCCTGACACAAAGAAATACAACCACAACTGAAGCCTGATGAATAAATACAATTGTAACAGTTCTTCCTGAATTATTTTTATGACAAAGTTGTGATTTTACTTGATGCTTAAAAAGCCAAAAATGAAATCACCTTAAACTGAAAAATCTAGAAAACATCCAACCTTTAATTTGGGTAATTTTTTTTCAGTGAGAAAACACCCCCCTTTTATTGAATAATTGTTTTTTCTACAAAAAGCCAGTCTTGTGTATTGGTGCCCCAATTCCCACAAAATAAATGACAAACCATGTTTTTGTAATTTATGCTAAGCTGATCAGTGCCTAGGAACTTTAATTTTTGTGTAATTTTTTCCTATGGCATACATATGATACATAGGCCCAGTTCTCTGTGTCATTCCATAAAATTGTCAAGGCATGAGAACATGTCATTTAAGTAAAGCTGGTCTGTGTTGATGTGCATCAGGAAACAGCTACAAGATCATAGCTACTTGCAATAATTATACAATTTAAAACAACTGGAACTGTGACAAACTAGGCTGGATGAGACCCTGAATTTATTCTGCTACAGTGCACAGGGAGCAAGATGGTGGGAGAGCTAAAGAAATGTATCCAAAGCTCACTGATAAAGCGCTGCAGCAACAGCCAATTATTTCATTGTTCTTTTTACAAGTCTTTATCAGTAATGGCATGTCATTGAGAAAACAACAGATCACCGATCTTACCATTAAGTCATCCTTGTTCAGAAGATGTATTTTAATTAAAACGTTAAAGCGCAGCAAGAAAATATACATCATCTAACCTGCTGCCCTTGTGGTGATTTTGACTCTTGTAGCACACGCCATGTGTGTTGCGTCCAGTTCCTGACATGCTGCGCTCCTGAACTATGAGTGGAAATTGATGTGTTGTCTCAGATGGAGCTCCTTCCTCTCACTGCAGGCAGGCGAGACTCCACAGACCTCTTTAACCCGAGTGCTCACATTACCAGGGGCCTTCAGCTGTATTCTGTGCTGCCTGCTCAGACAAAACTGAGAGGTGACTGTGAGGTCAAGCTCTCTTGCTGATCAGTTTTTCCACATTTCATAGCAAACACTACATTGGGCAGCCATAAAAAAAAATCATGCAAAAGAAACAATGGAAACCCACAAGATGGATCCTGTCTAAACAGCACAGATCTGCCCCTTTAGTGATGTATTGTGAAACTATCCCTCTGTTAATGTCTTTATCTAATTTGGTTTTCTTTCAGAACTTTTCAACATAAAGCGCAGCTCTAACAAAAATTATCTCACAATGTTTCAAGCTGTATTGATAAAATTTAGACAGGGTCTTTGAATCAAGCTGGCCCGAGGAGCGTTGATGAAAAGCTATTCTAAGCCAACGCCTGCAAATAATGTAAATTGATGAGCAGGCTGTCCCTGCCAAATACGCCAATTAGGAGTGCAGACTGGAAGTAGCTCTGAATCATGTTGGAGAGAGAAGCTCAGTTTGCCTCAGAGGACACATGAAGCATTTTTTTGTTTTCCAACCATTCTGATCCACTTGTGTCGAGTTCCAGGCTGCAATGAGGTCATTCGAGTATTGTAGAGGGGGCTTTGGTTGTACAAAATATGTCCTCTTTGTGTGCAGAAGTTTAATAAACCAAAACATAATTGGTGTGTTTATAAAATCATTTTTAACATTGAATAGTGAGCGATGCAGTTCAGAACTATTTCAATCCCTAATATATTACGTAGCCTATTTTTTTCTATACAAAGCAGCCAAATTACAAATGGTCATATCAACTGGTCACATCAGATTCTAACGCTTTTTATTTTAGATCCAGAAGTTTTATTTAGGTCTTTCCAAAGATATAACTTCATTTTTTCAAACGCAGTTTGGAGGAACATCGTGTACTTTTTCATACCTTCTTCCCAAGTTGTTAAACTTTGGAGTTTTAGATGGAACATGTCTACCCCCTGCTGGTCACCTCGTGATTTGCAGCCAAGGTTTATTATCCTAGGTAAGGTTCCTTACAAACTTTTCAAGCAAAGTTTCTCAAACTGATAATAATTTATAATACTTTATTTCAAGTTTTATTTCAATGACATGAGAACTTTTTGTATACGTTACAGCAAAGCACTCCATTGTCTGCAGTAAACCCAGTTTATATAATTT
The DNA here is from genome assembly GCA_036173005.1 of Crenichthys baileyi. Taxonomy (NCBI): domain Eukaryota; kingdom Metazoa; phylum Chordata; class Actinopteri; order Cyprinodontiformes; family Goodeidae; genus Crenichthys; species Crenichthys baileyi. The sequence goes on along the minus strand of JAHHUM010001186.1, from coordinate 288,207 downwards.
CTACAACTATGTAGTATGGATATACATATTTGATAGTAATTAAACTAAATAAAATAAAAAAATAGAATTTTATGTACGACAGCCACTAGTAAATATTATCAGTGAAAATATGTACCCATGTCTTGACTAGCTAATTAATTAAATTACTTTTTCTACACTAACTTGCCTTCATTTTGTCAGTGCACTTTATTGATATAAGGACTATTTGCTGTTTTTCTGTTCTTTGTTTCATCTTAAACATATTATGGAGATATCAGTCAATAAATGAACTAGAAAAAAGGAGTTGGCTCTCTAGTTTAATCTTCATTTGGTTACATCACAAAGCCGAATAATCACACTCTTATCTGCGTATAAACAGCTACAGTGTGTTCACATAACCACATCATTGTAAATGCACATTAGCGCAGTAATAACTCGGGATTGTGTTTGACTTGCCAAGAGAAAGAAAAGCAAGCACATCGTTTTCGTTTTCAGGCATATTTAATTGGCACATGAAATTAAACACAATACAAAGTATTCAGTGCTCCAAAACAACAAGCATGGGGCCACCAAATGGAACACAAATGAAAAAGTGCAAAAACACACCATTTGGTAAAAGGAAAAGAAGTCTTACTAGTCAAAGCAAATAAATCCGTGGTAAGACTCTCCACAGTTGAAATAGATGTTTTCCTTTTAAAACATTTTTTTTCAATAAAGTCATATATACTCTCTCTAATTCCATCATGTCACATCCTCTGTACAGGCAGGCGATTCTGAGGGCTAAAAGATTTGTGATGAGGCGGATCGCTGCCTCTCATTTATCACAAAAAAACGAACCCCACAACATCTTGACATGTGATAAGATGGGAGGAAAAAAGCCTGTTTATACCTCTTCTTAACTTGTAAGTTCATCAATCCTTCCTTGAAAAGTGATCTTCGCACTCACCACTCCTCCACATGGGAAGTGTTTATGAAAATCTGCATCAGATGGATGCTGAACCCAAAAACAGTGGTATTGTTTATGTTTGTGGTTAGAGGAGTCCCGTTTAGGTGGGATGAGTAGCAACAGAATATTCCAACGAAAAGAAATTTGTGGAAAAAAAGAAGAGCATAATTTTTTTTTTTTTTAAGTTAAAATCTTGTACACTATGTGCCACTGAATGTGGAGAAAGAGTTGTAGTCTTCCAGTCTGAGTTAGGCATGGGCCGGTATGAGTTTCTTACGGTATGGTAACCATGAGTTAAAACACTACAAGGTATTAGCACAAAGAATTATAACGAAAATCCACCACGTGATCTAACTGCTTTTTATTAAAACAGTCTTGTGCTCCTATATATTCCCAGTCACAGTGTTGGGCATCTGGCTTTCCTTGGAGTAGGAAGATACAATGCTGTAGGAAAATGACAATCTGGCATCACCGAACCAAAAACTCTGCCACTTGTCTGTCTGCCACAACTCTTGCGTCTTATGTATACCTCAAGTGTGTCGCTGCTAAAGAATTGACACTACCGCAGCTCAAAAACACAACAACAACCCAAGAATAACATTAATCAATCTCATGCCATGCTCTGCTGTCTGCACTAATGAAGATTCGCTCACCTCGCCATGCTGGATGCTAAAAATTCAAAGTGAAATTAATGTTCTGGTTGAATTGTTGATTATTTCAGCATTTAATTATATGACCACTTGGATAGACTCTTGAGGAATTTATATGTCAGCATGCATGGTGAGATAGCAAACAGTGTGACAATATGTGTTTACATTCCACACATTTACTGCACCTGCTGTTTGTGAGCGCAAACACTCAAACTGATCTTTTCTCAGTGGGGGGAAAATCGCAGTAGCATTCTTTCAATCAGCTGATTCACAGTGTGCAGCAAAAGGGAGGGGGGCAGTGTTTCTGTATGCTCATTATACCTAGGGTAGAACTCAAGTCACTTTAAACTATCGAAATAATATGTTGGAAAATTGTTGCAGTTTAGAAAACCAAGCCTCTACTTGATACCAGTGATCCAGCCCATGCCTACAGACAGTTTCATCATGATATTAAAAAAATCGGACCACATCTTTTTTGTCCCGCCCGGATAAGGCTCAAATCAGGCGATGATCTGCATGTTGTCACACTTCAGAAAATGTTCATCACAGTACATTTTCATATACAGTAGAAATAGGGGTTGTGGTTTTTTTGGAGTTGCCTAAACGAAGCAGAGACATTTCTCACAGGGTATGTAAACTAGCCACAAGTCGCTTTAAGCTTTACAAACAAATAGTAAAAGAAATGCACAAGACGTCTGTAAGATTGATCAGAAAACAACATTATGGCTCCGTAACTTCCTTCTCTGGGATTACACTTTGGAGCGCTGGGAGAAGAAGGAGGAAAAGATCACATATTTGCGGTTAAAAACAAGGAAACATGCTTTTCTGAATGAACAGAAAAGAAATTGACATAAATATAAAAAAAATAAAAATAAAAACAGGCACTGAAACCCAAACAGTGGCATTCAGGTTAATTTGAACAGTGTGACCAGGCAATGAGGGTTAACTGAACAGAAGGGCTCTAGGCAGCAGCAGAAGGACGGAGAGCGTGAGCCGCCTCTGTGAGCCACCAGCAGAGGACACGGGGAGGAAGACAGGGCAAGCATGCACCACACCACGCACCCCGAGCCATTGCAAATTGAAAACAAAACAAAAAAACAAGAGAGCGGGGCCTCGAAACAGCTATAAGGCACGTGGCCTTAGCTGCCTGAGGGGGCGGGAGGGAGAGTGGGGAAAGGGTGTGGTCAGAGAGAGGAGCAGACACCAGTGACAAGACAAGTATTTATTGTGGATGAGAGAGACGGCAGGAAATGGATCTGTGACCTCCGGCCGATCCTGGATATCTGAGAATGATGGAGAGTGGTAGAAAACCTGAGCATTGTCTGACACAAACAAACAAACAAAGCAGAAACACAAAAAACAAAGATGCTTCCTCCCGTTTCAGCATGGATGAAACCTGCAAATGATTGGCTGTTTTTTTATTTTATATTATTTAGAGTGAAAGGTGCAGGTGATGTTCTCACAGATGAGACTTGGATGATTGTTCTTCTGAACCGATGGGTGACACACAGCTGCATTTAACTACGTTCCCGTCTGCTCCTGCTGCTGTTCCGTCCTGTTTCTGACCACACGCTTTCCCATCCTTCAAAAGGATCAGGGGTAAGAAAAAAACAGAGCCAGATAAGGGGCAGCGAGGGGCAGCGAGGGGCATTAGGAGCGAAGATGCCAAAAAGCCTCTTCATGGCTGCAAGCAGAGTTAGTGACATTAAGAAGCAAAGCTCTGCTGTAAAACAAGGAGCAAATTGTGTACTGTCATCTGAGTGGGGAGTTAAAATGGAGAATGTTATGAGAGGTAAAACTGATCTTTTGGTTGAGCGGAGAAAGCTCGACGCTGCTGATAATTTCTTGTTTTGTCAAAATGTTTATAAATTTCAGTTGCATTGTTATCATCCACCGCTCTCTCTCTCTTTCTTAGATTTTTTTTAAGATTCAGCCCATCTTTCACTTTTTCACACGGTGGTTTTCTCCGAGGCTGCTTGCCCTGCCATTCCTCATCCAGCCAGCCTCCTTTAGGAATCTGCAATTTGAAAGGAGAATACACACAAACGAACAAAGAAACAAAAAAGAAAAAAAGAGAAAAAAGGAAAACGTTAGTCTTAAAGAAAACTCAAGATAAACCCAAATATTTAAATATGGACAGAGGGTTTGTGGTATATGTGAAACTGCTTAAAGTAACAAAATTGTGGTGAGTGCCTGGAGGCAATCTGCACTTAATGTACAGTGCCCTGCAAAATTATTCATACCCCTTCAGCTTTTCCACATTTTGTCTTCAAACACAGACAATAAAGTATTTTGTTTGGGTTTCAATGCGCGATCACCTATATACTTTGTGTTTAAAGTTTGTGGTCGTAATGTGATAAAATATGAAAGAAGCTTAGGGGGTATGACTGATTAATCAAGGCACTGCATGTTTGTAGATCAACCAAAGCTATATTCATAAAGCTACAATCCTCTCAGCCTAATTATCTGACACAAATTCACGTTAGAAAGCAGCCACCGCACTTTGTCACAACATGCTAAATCCAAGTCATGACAAAACAGATGCTGCAGCATGCAACACTTCAAATACTCTCTGGTAAAAAGTACTGTGTATTTAAAGTATTCATGTAAAGTGACATCCCATGCTCTGCCTGGAGCAAACTGAAGACTTTTTACTAATCTGAGAAGTAGTGGGTCTGTCTTGTAGGGCTACGTATTTCGTGGCAGTGAAGTGGAATGACAGAGGGTGTTGCTAGAAGACCCATGCAAGACACAATCTCAGCTCCACATCTCAGCCCCGTCTCACCATAGAGCTCAGAGCAGCTTATTTCTTTTTCCTTTATTCCTTTACCACTGGCCTGGAAAAAAGATCCAGAGCAGGCCAACAATATCATTATCAGAAAGTGAATCGAAAAAGGGGAAAAAGAGCAATTTAAAAGAAGAAAAAGGCTGTAAATTTGATTAATATTCTTATAAAATTGGTTTCACAATCTCACTAATATTAAAAGCATGCAACATTTTAGAGCTGGGGTCGCGGATTTGATTTCCTTTCTAGTTATGGTCAGCCTACAAAAGTAACTGAAGACATAACATTAATACAGCAGATCTAAACAGCATTTCGTATGATTGCACATTGAGCATGTTTGTCTATTAGGTGCAAAAAGTTACAAAAATATGGTTTCACTTTTCGAGGTTGTGGATTAGACCCTTGATCAACATTAAGTAGTTCAAGTCCATCTCCATTATCTGACATTTAACATTCTAATTAAAGTGTAATCAAGAGGTTGTGTTTGAAATGTATCAGTGAACATTGTCAGCAGCTAAATTGTCAGAAGCTTTGATCGAAGGTGTCACGTCACGACTCACGTTGTATAACCACTAGGTGGCACTGCAGTGGAAAGCCTGTCCTCAGAGTCTTAACACGCTTCCAATCTGCTGGTGTTGCATTTCAGAAACATACACTAAGTGCTTTGCTCACACTCAAACTCTCTGCAACACCTGTCATGAGGCACAGCGGACTAATCTGATCCCTCCCTCTACAGAGACAGGAAGTGCATCTTTCCAAGCGACTAATAACAATTTGTGACCCCCGTCATTTAGCACGTGAATGGAAACGTACTGATTAAAGTAACAAAAAACCAGTCGTAGGGTGAACTTGCTGAGTTAAATGTACGTCATAGCACCTTTGGCATTTGGTTCCAAATTAACTTCAATGTAGGATGTTGGGACATATCCCTCTTCCTCTTCGTTCCTCCGAACCCGTGTCCAGCCATCCCCTTTGTCTTCTTCTATGACATACAGAAGCTCACCCTCTGCCACGGCAATGGTGCCCTCGTTATGACCTGCACAAGGTGGAAAACAAACCAGAAGTCAGGGAAATGTAGTTTCTTTAAGTTAGTGGACTTTGAGGAATTAGTCTCTGCTAACTTCAAACAGATTCAGAATATTTTCTCTACAACAGCAAACGATGTTTAGTTAAAAAGGCAGCCATAAACAAACATTGATAAACCTAAATCTACACAAAATGGCTTCCACTGTGCATGAGATAAGAGCAAAACATTCCTGGCAGCAGCTTGCAATAAAACAGCATAACATCCACCTGCTCAGTCATGCAAGGTGAAGCTTGTCAGAGCCGATTTATCTGACATCATCACCACATTCCTAAAGACTGAGGAAAACTAACGTTTAGGAGCCACGTTCAGTCGGGGCTGATTACTTAATATCAAACTCTGTTTTTTCCCAGTTTTGTCACGTTTCAACCACACTCCGTGATGTTATATATCGGCATTTTATGTGACAGACCAACATACGTTAGTGCATTGTTATGGACAGGAAGTGAAGGGATACCTTGTTCTCATTTTTATTTTACAAATAGGAATCTGAAAGCTGTAGGCATCCCCTTAAGTAAATACAGTGGAAAGTCTTTGTGGAGTGACTTTGCAGAGTTAGAGATGGATTCATTCTTCTTCATCTTGCCACTGGTTCTAAATATAATTTAGGTCTGGACTTTGACTGGGCCATTTTGACACACAATATGCTTTACTCCAAACCACTCCATTGTAGGTCTATGTGTAAATTCTGGGTGGTTGTTTTGTTGAAAGGTAAACCTTCAACCCCTCTTCAAACTATCTGGAGCATTTAACAGGTTTTCTTACAGAACTGCCCTGGATTTAACTCTATCCATCTTCCCACCAGCTTTTCTGTCGATGCTGAGGAAAGCATCCCCACAGCATGATGCTGCCAGCACCAGTGGGAATAGTAATTACCAAGGTCCTCTTGGCTGCTTCTCTAATGAATAATTTCCTTGCTCAGCCTTCCAGTTTGGCTGGATGCCCATGTTTTTGGTAGGTCTGCAGGGGTGCCATTCTCACCCTGTTTTATATATCTTTAAAACTTTATCCCTAACCTGTCTGGTCTTCATGATCCTGATTGTTCACTAATGTTCTCAAACAACCCTCTGAGGCCTTCACAGAACAGGATATTGCTGAGGTTAAATGTAAATTCAGGCGAACTGTATTTTCTAATAAGGTGATTAATAAAGGAAATGTTGCACTTGGTTTTATTTAGGGATATCAGAATATCAGGGGGCAGAAAACACATGAAAACCAGAGTTTTTAAGATTTATTTGTAAAACACTTTAAAAACCATGTCTAATTTTTCAAGCACTTTACATGTATGCACTACTTTGTGGTGGTCTATCACTTAAAAACCAATCAGAACTACCTTTTAAGGAACTAAAGGACAGAGAATGTTAAAAAATAACATTTTTGGTTGAGAAATCTGAACTTCGATTAGTTTATGGTTTGCCTTTAAATGCCGTCAAGCTTCGATTTGCTGTTCAAAAGCTTTGACCTCAGTATGAGAGCGCAATCAGACTTTGCATCGAGGTATGAAAGGTTAGAGATGGTTGGAAAGCAGAACAAATGAAACCAAAGTATGCTGCACTTGTGTTGTCAACCTGAAAGCACAACATATGAATTTAAAAAAATGTTCCTTTTCCTAATTAGGAAGAGCTATGTCATATCCGGTCCAACTACAAGTAGCAGCATAGTTTTTTCTCTAGCAGATGACTAAAGCTTCTATTTTGCTTTTCTGATGAATTTAACACCTCTCTTGTAAGGAGGCCAACTGAGTGTGATTTTTGAACGAAACAGCTCTGGACAGCGCTAGAAAATTGGCTACAAAAAAGAGGAAGAGAGAAAAGTCAATGTTTTCTCCTCCATGCATTTTCACGGAAACATCACACCCCTACGCTTGTCTACATCCTCCAGAACAAATGACAGGCCTATAACAGCAGCTCACCAATAATGGTTATCTGTTTTTGCCCAAACTACATCACAAACTTGCACGGCGGCTAGTTACCTTCGAAGGGGTACAAAGCTTTGCAGGTGCCGATAGTGGGCAGGGTGTCGTCGTCGTCGAAATCCTCATCAAAGTCCGGCGCGGTGGTGGGGATGGTGGTGGGGTTGATGTTGGCTTTGACCTGAGTTTCTGAATTCTGCTCCTCTGTGTAGCTGCCATCCGGGCTGCTCAGGGGCCAACACACACATTAAACATACAGTGAAAACATATGCAGTTTCCCTCCAAAATAATGAGAGAAATAACAGCTGATTCTTCAGCTGAGTTTTCCTAGGACTGATGTTTGCCTGAGTATACCATACCTCTCTCTGTCCTGCGCACAGTTGTTGGTAACGGCTGTTGTACTCTGGGCTTCGTAAAGACCGCTCCTACGGTGTGTGTCGGTCTTAGAAGGCATCCTCTCCTCTACTTCTGCTAACCAGCCCTGAAACACATGTTTCTTACCACTCAGTGTTCTGCCAACTTACAGTGTTTCATTTGCCAGAATGAAAAGTAGAACATAACTGTGAAGTGGAAGGAAAATGATACATGGTTTGTTTTTTTTTCTTTACAAATACCAATCTGAAAAGTGTGGCATGCATTTGTAAGTAGCCCCCCTTACTCTGTAATGCCTTTAAATAAAATCCAGTGTAGCCAATTGCCTTCAGAAGGTGTCATTACAGTGCAGCTCTTTTTAATTAAAATCTAACTCTGTGTAATACTTTGGCCCCATGGCTAAGGGGACTCTACTGCAGGAACCGGGAAGCAGGTAAAATGATGGGGCGAGGGAGTAATGACATATGGTTAGTACGACCAGTGAAAATGAGGACTTACAAGAGTAAACAAGAACCAGAAATTCCTACGAGAAGAGTAACAAGGTGAGATCTACTGTATCTATCTGTTAAAACTGAAGCGTTTGCTTGCCGAACAACAGGATTGCTACGCCCAGTTAGTCTGCCTCTATTGTTTTGAAAAGAACAACATGGGGAGACTTGAGATACAGATTTTCTGCATTGTTTTGACTCCGATGCCGGACAACACCTGCTGTCAACCATCACGGCTAGCTTGTTTTCTGAAAGCTTAAAGCCCTGAAATTGCCGACTTCACTTGATTTGTAAGAGACCAGAAGGAGCTCAGATTTATCACTCAAATGTTCAGTAAAATTGGCTTGTGGCAAGGCTTGAAGTTTTATGGTCTATATGTGGATTCTCTCTGTTCTTGAATTATTTTGCAAAAACTTGCAAATTTCGGTCTCTTGATGTGCAAAAGCTGGTGGAACTATACCTCAAAAGACATGCCGCTGTATTGACTCAGGGGTGCTAAATAAAAACTGTGTGCCACACTTTTCAGACATTTTATTCGTAAAAGATCTGGAAAGCATTGTATTCATTTTCTCTGCTTCACAATTATGCACTGCTTTGTGTTGGTCTATCACACCTCCCATCTCAATTGCACACTTACAAAGACAGGCCCGTTCAAAACATACAAAAGTTTCTGTTTGACAAAGGCTGAGACATTTAAGTGGTATGAATACTCTTGGGAGGCATGGTATTTGTGCACTCCAGAGTATGACAACCTAAAATTTATAAACAACCCCCCTACAAATAAAGCAGGGACGTGTTGCCAACCACTCCATCTGCATCAGCATCTTGTCCTAATATGGACAGGCAGCGAGCATCTTTGGACCTAAACCAGCTTTATGTGCACTTTTGAGCGCCTCATTATTTACTGCTGTGAATTTACAAACATCCGCGCCCTGCCAACATTAAGAGGTGCATCTGGCTGGGAACTAACCTCAAACTTCTGCACTTCAGCCTGGAGCTTGTCGATGTTTTGGGCTATTTCCGATAAGCGGGGGTCCACACTGGCTGGATCTCCCATCTGGGGATTCTTCACGTACACATCTTTCATCTTGGTTAGTGCATCCCTGGGAAGACGAGAGCGAATTACAGTCATTGTTGTTGGGGTAAAAGAGGTAAAAACCAAGCATGCTTTCAATCTTTAGGTAGGAAAAAACACCTCTGGTCCATCTCTTTGTGAATATCTTTATTGAGGTCATCAATCTTGCCCTGCAGCTTCTTCCTCCTCTGCTCTGGTGGCAGATGACTGAAGTCCTCTGGTCCAGATCCCTAAGAGGGACGAAGACACATAAAAAAGGAGACAAAAAGAAAAAGGGATAGATCAAATCTGTAAGAAATGGGCAACATTGACAGTATAACATTTCTCAGCTGCTATTTTCAGAGTAATCTTGTCTAGTTAGAAGCAGCATCTCCATTTACCAAACACCAAACAAGACAGCAGCTCTAATAAACAAAGCTTTTACAAAGCTCAGTAAAAGGAGATACAGCAGTCCCTCTTTGACACACTGAAAATTAAAGATGAGATGTTTGTCTGTGTAAAAGCATGAGGCCTTTCACCTGTTCAGTCGCCACATCTAATCTAGCACTCTGCCAACATGCCGGACATGTAATAAAACTATTCTCACTTCCTATATAGCTAGCATACTGTGTTAGCATGAGATGGCGAATGGGGTTGAAGCTGTGTGATTACTCTCTGACAGGACTGAATGTTCCTGATGTGGAGGACAAGGAGTGTTTGATTGTTTTCGGTCTGAACATTCTGTCAAACTCTCTTGAATGGCTCAGATTTCTGGGGTTGGTTTCACAATCTATATTAACCTGGAAAAAACATGCAAAGTAAAAAAAAAAACTATTTTATTTGTTAGGAAACTTTGTTCAATTACATTTATTCTGCTTTAGATCACTGTCTGCCTAAGATTTCTGTTTGAAATATTCTTTTTATTGATCTTATGTCATATTTTAATTTTCTGAGACACTGAATTTTGGGTTTTCATTATCTGTAAACTATAATCATCAAAATGAAATAAAGGCTTGAAATATTTCTCTCTATGTATCCAATTAATATGAGTTTCATTTTATGAAATGAGTGACATTTTTTAAATATTTTTCATGACACACTAAATTTTTAAGATGTACCTGTAAGAGAAAATGCAATTCAAGTAAGGAGGGTGTGTGTTGGTCTATGTGAGTCAGGCAATGGCCACTAGCTACAAGACTGGATGAGGAGCCATGCATATTTTACCGCCACGCATAGCTGGAAGATGGTTAACAGGGTAACAAATCTCCAAAGCTCCCTGACTGGCACATTGACCTTAACTGGAATCATGTGTATTGCTGAGATCAGACTAAGACCCAGCTTTTCAGTAACAAACAGTCAGGTGTGGGTCAGGCATAAAAAAGGATGAATATGTAGAAAAACACCTGATGCCCCCTGTTAAGTACATTATGAGGGAGGATGTGTGATCTTGATGAACTGGTTGTCTTCTAAAGGCTCTAAGGACCTTGTCATAGTGCCTTGAATAGGCATTATAAACCCCAGAAGATTCTGGTGAACATCTGGGGAACTCTACTAGGAAATTGAAAATGGGTCATCTTTGGTCTTTAGCATTAGCATCTTAGCCCTGCAGACCTAAATCCTGTTGAAAATCAGTGAGGTGAGCAGAAGAGAGCATAAAGGAGGATCTAGATATAATGATCTCGATCAATCTAGAGGAATTGTCAAAGATCACTTTCTTACTGTGCTCCAACATTTTAAAATGTAAAATAAGACTCACAGTTTATCCATAAGCAAAAGTGGGTGCCTTTAATTGTGAAACTGTTGATTTTGTGAAAACTAAAAATACTTCCTAAAGTTTTTGTGTTTTTTTATTCACTGAATAAATGTAATCAAAATAAATTTCACATTTTTCTAAATCTTTTAGTATGATATCGTTACCAATATTTGTGATAGTGCTAATAATTCTGGAGGGTGCTGCAGTTGATAAAAGGTAATCTCCATTATTACAAAACGTCGTAAAAAGCCTAATTTCCTTGTGAATTACATTGATTTATTATACTTTTTTGCAATGTTTGTTTCACAATGTTGCCATTCATTATTTCACAATATTTCACAAAGTTTTCATTAAACATCCGGTACCTCCAAAGAATTTCCCAATCAGATCATTTATTTCTATATATTTTGCTCTGGTGCTTTAGTCCTCTGACTTCAGTAACGCGGCTGCCTATGTGGACTGAAGAGGTGAAGGCCTGTGCTAGATCTCTCTGAGACAGCTGGAGCTACACACTCGAGGGCAATTATAGCAGCTAGGTTAACATGGGAACCTTACCCTTTGTCCCCGCATCACCATGCAACTCTCAACCCGACATGCCACATTACAAACTTCTGTCAGTCATCATGCAGGGATACCATGCGTCTACATCACAAATCTTAAGGATGTGCAACACATGAAAATTCTATTGTCTAAAAAAATAGTTGAACTATGTTATAATTCTATAGATCGAAATTTCGCTAAAATTGTTCTTGTTTGGACTGAATGATTGATTTGGACTGAACATGTTGGACAGATTCCTCTTCATGAAATCAAACAACTCAAAAGTAAGTTTTTTGGGAAACACCTTTTTTTTCCCCGTTCTTGTCGAACAAAACATTCTCAACTTCCACCACGCCTCCTTGGTGTCACATTTTAACATACAGGGACCTCATTTTCTTCATATGTTGATGCCGACGGCACAGAAACTGACAACAAAGCTACCTCAATATGGGAGTTTAGTTTCCTGAGTTTGAATGTGAATCCATTAGCTGATTTAAAGACTTGTCCCATTGGTATGAAACGGGAAGTCATTTAAAGGATAGTTGTGACCTCTAATGTGTCTTTTCCAATGCCCAGGGGTGTACAGAGCAGTGCAAAAAAGTTTTCATAACCCTTAAACTTTTTCAATCGTCCTCATGTTGCAACTATAAACTTTTAACTATAACATGCAACTATAAACTTTTATGTGAGAGACCAACATGAAGTATGAAGTCATTATTAAGAAGTGCAATGAAAAGGAATTATGATGTCAAACATTTTCACAGATAACAATCTGAGAAGTGTGGTGTGCATGTGTGTCCTGCCCACCTGAGTCAATGCCTTGTGGAAGCACCCTTTGGCTTTGCTAGTTTGATCTTTTCCTGGGTAGTATATCTGGATCAGCTTGGTCCATCTAGACATTAGTAGATTTTTGTATATTTTCTCTGCAAAACAGCTATAGCTCAGTAAGGGTGGATGTATAGCATCTGTGCAAAGCAGTTTTAGCATCTTGTCACAGATTCTCAATCCGATTAAAGTCTTGCCTTTTGACTGGGTCTATGGTTTGATATAAAGCATGCTATTGTAGCAGGTCGTTGCAGCCTCGAACAGGTTTTCTTCCAGGTTTGCCCTGTATTTTGTATTGTATTTTCCTTCCATCAACTCCAACTAGCTTCCCTGTATCTGGTAAAAAAAGACGATCCTATATAACCAGACCGCTTTCTTCTAAATGTTTACCGTTTCCCCTACATAGCTCGTGCAATCTCTGCAGCTCCTCCAGAGATGCAGCTCCATGGGCTGCTTAGATTAATGCTCTCCTTGACTGGCCTGCCAGTTTAGGTGAAGTGGCTTGTCTTTGTAAGTGTGCCATCGTGCCATGTTCTTCCCATTTTCAGATGATGGATTGAAGAGCCCTTCATGAGATGCAAAAGGTCAGAGATATTGTTCTACAAAAATAAAAGTGCTTTAGACTTCTCTACAACTTGGTCTACACAATAAGGCTTGTTCACTAACGTTCTCTAGCAGCCTTCACAAAACAACTGGATTTATACTGAGATTAAATTGCACACTTTGAATTCTGAAGGCAGTTTCTTACACTGGTTTGTATTTAGGGGAATTTGATCACATCGTTTCACTTCAAAGCTATGCAATACCTTGTGTTGCTCTATCACATAATAGTAATAGTGGTGTGACTCACATGATTGCTAACTGTGCTGAAGGCACTAAAATGTGACACAAAGGCCAACTGACAAAGCGTCATGGTTAGGGCATGGTGGGAATGAGAATATAACGACAAAAGACTGGAGTACACACTAAATATACAAAAAGAACCAAGTTCTGCAGAAACACAAAAAATAAAGAAAAAGTTATTTCCCAAAACTGTTTTGTACAATCAGAAAATAATGGCTCATTCACAGAAGTATTAAAAACAAGTTGATTTTCTTCGTAAGCATCCCCACCAGACAGGTTTCTTGGGTTAGCGTCACGAAATGGCATGCAGTGTGAGAACATAAGACGACACCTTCTACTTTCAGTCAGATTAGTATTTGTTATGAATATATGCAATTAACTTGAGACAGTGAGGATTACAGGAGGTACTAACGGGCAGAAACATAGAGTAGATCTGATCACCTCAATGAGACTCCGGACGTGGGAATTGAGTGTGATCTGCACACATGTTCGGGAGAGACAGGACGAGAACACACCAACATATAAACAAAAAAACAAACAAAATAGCACACAGATGACATATACTGGTGTGTCACAGCAAATTAATTACACAATTAACTCATATTCAAAGCAAAAAAAAAGGGGGGGGGGGCACAACAAAACATAACAGCAAACAAAACATTATTAACGACTTGTTACTGGGTGGAGGAGGTGACATGCGTGCTTCGGTCATGCCTCTACGGGGGACGTGCAGTTATACGGTCATGCTTACCAGCTTGAGAGAAAGCTTCATGGGAAGGGACAGTAGAGAAAAATGGCGCGGAGCAGGAAGGGAGAAAGAGACAACAGATAACCGTCAGCACCAAGTGAAATATTACAGCCATTTCTTCTCCGAAAAAAAAACCAAAAACAAACAAACCTTCATTTCATAATAATGGTTTATTGTGCCAGACTTCACTACATGAGGGAAGGAGAGTAAAGCACGTACAGGCTGCAGGATTTAGATTTACTGAAAACACTGTTGTGCCACAAATAAGCTCTTTCAGAAAATATTTCGGTTATGACGCCCCTCCTCTCTTTTCCAAAGTGGTGAAGTTCAACATTCGTGGCATGATGGATGAATGAAACATGAGAGGTACACCTCAACAAACAAAAGAAGCCCACCTACAGCATGAAGCATGAAGAGTGAGATCAATTTAAAGTGATGACAGACCAATGCAAACATAGAGAGGAGAAGTAAACAGGGGTGAAGGGATTTTATTTTTTTACTGCTCTGTCACGATCTACTGTTGATATTGTGACACAAAAGGGGCAGCAGAGGGCGCCAAAAGTCAGTGCTCACATTAGCAGGTTTATGTATTGACATGGAGGCAGAAACTAAACACAGACAGGCTGAAGAGATGTGTTCAGACTCAGAGTTATGAAAAAAAGCCCCCAACTTACACATGAGAAAAATTATGAGCCTAAAATAACGAGTGAGAACAAAAAAGGAAAGGTTTGCCAAAGAGGCTCAAAAACCTTGTTTTTTTTACATGATTGGCTGAGAGATTATTTAAAGCAGGAATTGTTGGGTTCTGAACACCAAAGACAGAGCTGAGATCTAATTAACAACCATTGGCTGGTAGAGCTGGAGCAGATGACTTGTAATCCTGTTACAGGCTCACACACTGACGAGCTCCACTCTCATTAGTGCACTAATCAAGTCATCCACCTGGAAGGGCTTGTTGTGGTCCTCACTACAAGGCCCTGGGAGCTTCACCTCAACCTCACGCGCATAAATTACTCTCACATACTCCTAGAAGTTTCTGGATATCGCTAATGTACGCTGTGCATGTGATTACCAAGGTTTGCAAACACCCACGGTGTCGGGGAGATGTTTCAGTTTGGTCATCATGGGTAAAAATATATTATTTTAAGTTATTTAAAGATGCATTTGAATTGTTCTTTTTTTCAAGGTGGAAAGATTCTGCAACTAAAACTACGTTTAAAACAAAAATTGCATGCTCAAGTTCAAATTTGTTGGGGATTTCCTGTAACCGAGTTATACGTGAAAACTCCAATTTATACATACAACCCCAGAAATATTGAGGTCTCACAGAAAATTTAAAAGAGAAGTTTCTGACAGGAATTAACGGCCTTATTTCTTACAAATCTACAATAAACGGGACGGTTTATAGGTTGCATGGATTTGCAGTATATGGACAAAACGGTGTGGATTTTAGCTTTCAGAGTGCATCAGCTTGAAATCTAATGAATCCTGAATCTTTCATGTGACTAATCACAATGAATGTGCAACCTGAATTAGCATGTAGTGCAGGTTTAATTTAAACTCCAGACAGACACAAATATACAAGTATAACATGGTTTTTACAGACACATAGCATCGCTGAAGTATGGGACGCCGGCACACAGAAAGCCCTGGAGGGGTGAATTCTTGGCACTGCTGGCTGAACCCAGATCCAAAGTGTGACTAACACCTTATCCAAGCATGCATCTCCACAGGACGTCCATTTGGTACACAGCGCTGATTCCTGAGCAGGCTGGCGGTAGCTACACATCCTCACATCCGCAATCTCCCACATCCTCAGGTGCTTGCGACACTTTGTGAATTGACCCCTTTTGCAAATGCAGAGCGGGGATGCCCTGAGATGGCTGCAGGACACTGCAAAACCTCAAGCTGATAACATGTGATGAGGAATGAGATCACAATCTTCTCTGATCATTCGTCTCGATCCTAACACGTCACACAGCCATGTGATGAACACGGAGCCAGACACAGACACTAGCCTCCTTTGTGAGGTTGTTTTGACCCATTAATCAGGACCAACAGTATCCTCACATCACAAATAAAGAGACTACTGCCTGCATTTTATGTGGCCTTACTAATCACAAACACACTCACATTCAATACTCATTCGCTCTTTGCTGCAAGCACATATAAACGTGGTGTGATACTCACTGTCTCCTAACACAAACGCACACACACACTTACAACATATTGCCTTGCTTCGAAAGCATATGTGGGTTGACCCAGAGTCCTCTTCATGAGCTCTTTGTGATAAATGAGCGAGCGCGGGGACTGCTGCTGTGGTGGCAGTCAGAGAGAGTGAAGCTTAAAGTCAGGTAAACAAGATCTTATACTGACTGCTGCCTTATAAGATGGCTCCTAAAACACGGAACCCTGCTTTTCCTACTCCCATAACAACACACATGCAGTGACAACGGATGGATTAGCTAGCTAAATGTGCAGCAAGCAGCGGCTCTCCTGCAGGGGGGGTGCTCATCTTTCCGCTGTGCTATCCACCTCCACAGGCACTTTAACCTCCAGTGTAATACTGTGTTCTCCTTGCAGGAAGCAGGCAGAGAAATATAATAGTTCTTATTGACTTTCATATAGGCTAAAACATGGAATAATACTGGAAGTAGGTTGCAAAACTAAATCTGTCTTTGTTAAATCTCTCTATAAAGGTTTCTTCAAGGTAAATGTTTTTAATTACATTTTACTAACCAAAAGGCATCAAATATAAAAGAAATGGACTTATTTGATAGAAGCATTTCAATAAATGGGACATGTACAAGGTAGCAGCCCACAAAAGTGATGAATGGATTGACAGATGATAACTGACATCAATGTTTAAGTAAGCTTTTGCATGGATCTACACCCTCCCATGTTTTTCTTAAATAAAATGATGAAATAAGACTTGCTGAGCTACCCTTCTAACAAGAAACATTCAGAGGAACATTAAGTGCCTTGCAAAAGTATTTATACCCCTTTAACTCTTCCCCATTGTGTCACCTTAGAGCCACATTCCTGGTTGTGTTTTATATTTGGTTTCATGAGACAGAGCCACACAAAGTATTTGATTTGGTAGAAAAAGAATGATTCTCAAAACCTTTAGCAAAAAAAAACATGCATTTGTATTCGGCCCCTCTTAGCTTAGCGTATTGCTAAGCTCAGTAGTATTATCTCATGAGCAGAGCTGGAAATTGTTATTCATGCGTTTCTTTCTTTAAGATTCGATCACTGTAACTCATTGTTCACCTGCCTAAACAAAGCACACTGGACCATCTGCTGGTTGTACAGAACGGTGCTGTCGGACTAATCACACCGCTGCTACTCAGCCAGCTCCATAGGCTCCCCAACCACTTCAGAGCACACTTCAAGGTCCTAAACTTTTACATCTGCGTGTCCCTCGCAGGTCCCTAAGATCTTGTGAACAGGGCCTGCTGGTTGTGCCACGTGCGAGGCCGAAAAGCTAAAGGTGACATGGCCTTCTCAGCTTTAGCCCCAGGACTCTGGAACTCTCGCCCCTTTAGTTTCGGGTCTGTGGACTCTGTTAAGCTTTTTAAGAAGCAGCAAAAAACGAATTTTTTTTAACAGTTGCTTTTTAATTAACGAAGTTATGTTTAATGTTTAAAGTTTTCTTCAGTACAGCACTGTGTGATCTATGTCTTGAAAGTAGCTACATAAATGAGGTTTTACTTATTCCTTCCATCTAAGTAGTAAGTAGAATCCACCTGTGTGTTCAATGGTTTTAGTATAAATACTGTGGTTCTGTGGAAACATACTGGTGGCAGCATCGTGCTTTTTTTTCTCTGTAGCTAAAATTCAGATTTTTTTCCAGCTAAGAAAACCCATTAAAGGATGGACGATTTGAAATTGGGACAGAGGTTCACCTTTCAGCAGAACAACAATAGGGTTGCAATATGTTCAATATGACAATCACAAAGGACTACTTGGATAATAACTGATAAGCTGTTATATTTCTGTTGTTATGCATTCAACTTCTGTTTAACAGCAAATATTTGGCCAGTTGGATGGACTTTTACCATGTTTGATTCAAAAACCTGTCCTAGATGTTGGTGGCTAGGGTGCCAAAGTTCAAGGAGAATGCTGGGGACATCATGATGATGGAAAAGAAAGAAAAAAGTGAGAACAATGTGGGTCAGAACTGGTATTGCAATGTTTAACAATAATATTGCAATTTTGTGCTTTTCTGATATCCAGTAACCACTACTAAATATACAGCCTAGCTGTAATGGAATGGTTTTGATCAAAACATAATCATGTTAGAATGGCCCAGTCAAAGTCCAGACCTTAATTCATTTGACAATCTATGGAAAAACCTGAAAAACTGATGACCGTGGATGTTCTTCATTCTGTCTGACTAATCTACTTTTTGGCAAACTCGGCAAAACCTTGACTCTTTATGTGTGAAAAGCTGGTAGACACACACAGCTGTAAATTCAGCAAAGGTCAGTTCTACAAAATATGACTCAGGGTGGCTGAACACAAAAGCATTCACCATTTATTTAGTTTTTTTAGTGAAGGAAAATTACGTTGATGTATCTTAATAAAATACACTGTTGATTTTGGTGGTAAGGTGAGAACAATTGAAAAGGTTGGAGTGAGAATACTTTTGCAAGACATTGTAGCTGATTCTGAGTTGAACCTTGCTTATGACAGCAAACAGGAAGTGCACTCACACCGGTAGCTGCTCAGAAATGTTAGCACAGCCACTAAAGTCTGTAAAGTTGCTGGTGTCCTCCAAGGGTTTGTTTATAGTTAATATTTTTTATATTTTCTTTGCAGCTGATTTTTTTTCCCAAACAGCAGATCTTTGAACAGTGAAAATGTTGTCTAAATTCAGCATGAAACTACATACTGAAAAAAACCAGATGCAACTAAACAAGCAAGTTTGAACAACTTCTTTCCTTTAACACAACCTCTAGCCTCCCCAGAATCCTTCGTCCTGCTATGAAATATAAAGGCGAGGTTAAACTTCGATCTCTTTAAAGTCTGTAACAGTTGAAAACAATGCCTCCGATTTATCTTTAAACCTTTTTTATATCTCTGTTCTTGAGAGCTGTTGCAGCACTTCCGCTTTCAGAAAACGTGCCTTCCTGATGTGTCCAGAGGCAGAAAAACTTCACACTTCCGCCTTCTCTGCACTCTCCACCATCATTTCCTCCTCGATATCACCCACATGTTAGCCTGCCGCACCATGTTTGCTCTTTTTCAGGCGCCATGTTTGCACCGAGTCGTGCTTACAGTATGTTTTTACAGTGGGTACATGGCAGCCTTTTAAATCATGAACACAAGCCACAAAAACATGACAAATGTTTGCCCGGAAGGAACACTGCAAGTGACCGCCTGTTCCTGAGGTCAGGGAGAACTTGATATGGGAGGGGGTGGTCGCCTGACAGGAAAGTTTGCGATGACCTTCCCAGAGATTGTCACCCAGTATCTCCATTACAACTCATGCTGAGACTCTAGAACAGGAACTGGTGATGGCATAAACCAGGACACTGGGCTGGTGCTGATAAAACCACCCACCTAACAGCCTTTTTGAAACCCCACTTTCCTGTTCTTTTCCCATCACTTGACTCTTATCATGAGCTCATAATCCCTTTGTTTCATATCACAGCATCAAAAACAAAACTAAAACAATCTGTCTCCAGCATAGAGTGCAGAGAGAGGAGCATACGAGGGGAACTACTGCAGGCTCCATGCTGCTGCCAGGAACTGCTCAGGCGTTTTGCATATTTCTGCCAGGGTGGGGAGGGTGGGGGTAGGTGAGAGGGTCTGTCCTTGGGGGGAACATTAGATATGAAATGTGAATGGGGACAAGATGAAGAGACTGCTGGTGAGTCAGATGAGTAACATGGGAGTCGTAAATATGCACCACAGAAGCACGGAAGTGAAGCAGAGAATCTGAGCACTGCATGAGAGAAGCTGAGAGGCCTGTTGGGTTAATTATACCATGTAAGCTCTTTTAACAGAATTTATTTTTCAATAAAATGACAATAGAACAGAATGACAGAGATTTTAGGCTGCATTGTTTTCTGAGTGGTGTAGAAAGGCTGCAGTGCTTTGCAAACATATTCAAACTCCTTGAACGTTTTCACACTACACACGACACAGCCCTAAACCTCAACACACGGTGTTTTACAGGGATTTTATACCATAGACCAACACAAGGTAGTGCATGACTGTAAAATAGAGGATAAAGGATACATCTACATTCATGTTCTCATCAGCTCTGGGCAGCTTGATGACCAGCATGATGGGGTGCCCAATAGCATGGTGCTGCGGCCATCATCAAGATGCTGTGCTATGGATGATGTGCTGTGTGAAGTATTTCGCCTCACATGGCGCTCGGCACGTAGGTCAGAAGGTTCCTATGCTGTCTCATCTGGTCAGATCATCAGGCTTGTAGCAAACTTTAAATGGGACTTCGTGTGGCATTCTTTCAACACTCCTGTCAGGTGGAGGAATCTATCTCTTACAACTTTCTCCCTGATCTGTTTGCAGTGTCGCTTTATCTTCATCACGCTGTTTCTTCACTAATGTGCTTGGTTGCACTGAATGTTATTTAAGGTGCATTAGAGTGTTTTAGATTTTCATTTGTGACAGCTTTGGAATAACAGCGTTATTTCACTGCAGAATTATCCACAACTCTTTCTTGGTCTATTACAAAAAAAAATACATTGAGTTGTGTGATTGTAGTACCACAAAATGAGTGGGGGGTTCAAGGGGTTTGAATATTTTGCAACTGCTAATGATGATCGCTTTTAGGCATCATGCCTTTTAAAAAAGACAAAGATTTCAGCCTTTGCATTGCTTCGCCCATACAGCGCTGCAGGTGAAGAGCTCAGGTACAGGTGCAGACATACACTCATAAACACTTGCACAAAGCTTGCTGAACACACACTTACCCCTCGCCTCAGGCTCCGGAGGCAGTGCATTTTGGGTTTGGAGGCCATGAAGTCGTTGAGGCGGTGGGAGAGGGGCTCCTTGTGCTGCTTGGGAGACTGGGGGTCGTTGGGAACAGCAGAGGGTGAGGGCAGGGATGAGGCTGGGGGGGCAGGTGGGGGCTGATGGGGGGATGTTAACAAGGACATAAGCTACCAGTGTGAGAGGGAGGCGTTTCGGAAAGGAGAAGGAAGAAAAACATGGAAGAAGAACAAAAAAAGACAAAGGAGAAAAAGGAGGAGGGAACACAAAACGAAATAAATAAGCCTCCTACAAATATTAAAAAATAAACACACAACGAAAAGCCAAACAGAACCTAAAGGACAACCAAAGGAATGCCAACCCTAGTGTATGAGTGCTTATGTTGTGGGAACAAAATTACAGTTAAACATATAAAAGAAAATAAACAGAACAAAACAACCAGCGTGAGTTTAGTGTGCAAAATGTGTTAAAGCAAGCAGCTGCAACAAAGCAAACAGCAAAGAGTTGGATTCAGAGCGCATGCTGGATTCTATTTTAGAGATCCTTTTCCACTTTTTTGTTCAATCAAGAGGTTTAATTCACCACATCCCAGAGGAAATCCATCACTGGATTTCAGGCCATCAGCAGACCGGGCTAATTAACTGTTTCTATCCTAAAACCTCCGAACTCATCAACTGGTTCAGATGTGAGACAATGAAGCAGTGACAAGGTTCCAGACAATAAAATGAACATGCAAAGACAGGTTACTTAGACAGACTCCTTTTATAATTTAAATAAAAGAAACTACAGTTCTGCTTGTGTCTGTTATGCCTGCATGCAGATGTGCTTGTAGTATTTAAATTAGACATGCACAGAAAAATCGTCCGGTGATCAGAAAAGGCTGATTTCTAGCTTGAACGGACCTGACCGAAGACTGGCCAGTCTGAAACTCTTTCACCTAACGGGCTAAAAAACTAGCCCCTTAGGTGCTGAAGATGTTACGGAGTGAAGAAGACTCAAGGGATTTAGAGTATCACTGAGATGATTAAATGAAGTCAGCGGGAGAACAGAATGTGTAAACTGAATTGAATTGAATTGTAACAAGCTGCTTAATTGAAAACTGTATTTTCAATTGGAGGCATGTTGGCCTTTCATTCAAGCTGCTACTTAAAGAGAGCAAGACTATGAGCAGATAACAGGAAGACTGAGTATATTACAGAAAAGCTGCTGTCTTTTTTCCTTTTGAGCTTTTAATCTATTTTGCAGTAGCAAGTAGATACTGGAATTAAGCTAACAATTTACATCCTCTGTGGAATAGACGAGGTTTACAGTAATTGATGCTAACCACAATTGCCAGTATAAGATGTTGAAGACAATTTCGTAATTGTCTCTTTCTTTTCGAATATTGGTAAAACCCTAATTTCCATTGACTGCTCACACATGCACATGGTGTGAAAACGCCACTGCTTTTAATTTAAATAATTAATGGCTGCGAACAGCTTTAAGGCTAGAAAAAAAAAATTGAACGCTTAAAATCATGTCTCCTAAAGACAAATCAAAATCACCTAAAATCAGTATTAGCGGGTCAGAACTGGTGCATCTCTATTTAAAAAAAAAACCTTCTTTATGCCTAAAGTATATATCATATATTAGCACCGCTCTTGTGCCCTGTGCACTCTTTTGCGCCACACACTCACACACACAATGACTCACTTGCTGTCTTTGCTAATTTAATATTAACGGTGCTACCAGCCCATAAGACACCCAAAGCTCAGTTTTAGAGTTCCTAAGCCAGAACCTGAGGAAAGCTATATGAAACTGGTGACCAATCAGTGGAAACAAAAAGGGTAAAAGGAGAGTGTTACTTCGGATCGGACAGCGGGTTATCATCTGCCGGTTGAGTCCGCCCATTCAGCAAAGGTAGAAATCCATTAGTGTTTGTTATAAAAAGGGAGGCCCCAACATCAGTGAGGGTGACTGTGTGGGAGGAGGAAACGGGTGGCAAATAATAACAACCAAAATGGCAACAGTAACAAAGAACTAGAAAAAAAATAACCAGCCTAAAATAGTGAAAAAAGATCAGAAGCTCTACAGAAAAAAAGTAAATGATACACTGCAATCAATGTAGAAAAACAGTTACACTACAATGATTTCTCTTCAGATAATGATAAAAATCTATGAGATCACTCCAGTCCTCTATCCCACAAAATGCTCCCAAAAGAGCAGGTTGACCTCCATTCGAATACAATGAGTGAACTTAGCTCATATTAGGTATTCATACCTTGTTCTTGTTCTTAATGAAAGGCCACAGTTTGGTCTTGCTCTTGCCAGCAGGCTTCTCTTTGCTGTCTTTGGAGTTAGACAGGCTGTTCTCAGACACCGTCCTCTTCATGGCCTGACCGTAGTCCTCGAACTCCACATCGCCTGGGGGCTCAAAGCCAGACTTGTACGCCTCCACCACCTGCTTGGAGTCCTGGTGGGAGAAATCGGCCATACGGGTACATAAACAAGAATGTCCGAATGTCAAGATTTTACGTGATTATATTCATCACCACGGTAACTACATCCTAAACCAAGTATTAACATACTCCGTATGAAAAAAACACGTATACCCTTCTTTCTCACTTTCTGGGGTTACATGGGACTAAACTTTAAATAGAGCCTATTTCAGATATTTGTCTTACATTCCTGGAATTAAGAGGTTTACATACATTTCATGACTATTTGGGAGAAGGTTTTGGGTAAACTTCTTTGTGTGAACTTTGGCCCATTCCTCCTGACGTTTTGTAGGCAGACATTTTCAGTAAAACCCTAATATTCTATAGGATTAAGATCAAGGCTTGTTTGATGGTCCCTCCAAAACATTTACTTTGTTCTCTTTAGGCCACTTCATAACTAATTTGGCACTATTTTTAGGATTGTCCATTTAGAAGACTTGTATGTGTTTCAACTTCCTGGCTGATGTCTGCAGATGTTGCTTCAATATGTCCATAGAATGTTCTTTCCTCATGAAGCCATCTATCTGCGAAGTGTTCCAGTCACTCCTGCAGCAAATCACCCCAGCAACATGACGCTATCACCCCCATACTTTATAGCTAGGATGGCGTTCTCAGGCTTGCAAACTTCCCCCTCCTTCAAAGATAAAAAGATTCTCACTTCAGTTTTAGTTTGATTAGACCACAGAACAGGTCTCCAAAAATGAAAGTCATTGTCCCATAGAAATTTGGCTTTTCATGTTGCTTTTGGGTAATGGCTTCTTCTCTGCTGAGTGTCTTTTCGGCCCATGTAAGTACAAGACTTATTTCTCAGTGTATAATGTCAGGCCCTTACCAGTATTGGTGAGCATGTTCACAGTTTTTCCAAAACCTGCTTATTTCTGGGACAGAACAGATTACGATCTGGAAATTATACCAATCAATGAACCAGACTTGTGGAGAACCACAGTTGTCTTGTTGGGTTTCTTTTTCCCATTGTGTCAATTAAGACAGCAGTATGTTTAAAGTGTTGGCTTAAAGTACATCTACAGGTGTGCTTCCATTAAACTAAAATGTTGTGATTTAACCTGTCAAAAGCTTGCAAGCCATGACATCACCATCTTGGCTTTCCCAAAATGTTTAAATGCATAGTAACCATGGGAAATTAAAACATCTGAATTTCTAGAAAGGAAAAACAAGATCTTAAACATTTGTTCTCTCATTATTTTGGTACTAAGCAAATAAAAGGAATTTACGTAATACTAACTGACATTAAAAAGAAAGAGCGTAGTCAGGTTTAATGTCAGAAAGTGAGAAAAACCCTGTAGATAAATATCTGGTTTAAACTGTATTTTTTTATTGTCTAAATAAAACAGACGAAAATTTAGTTTGTGGATGAAAAAAAGAAGACAAATGCCCCCAAATCCCCATCATTGCGACCGCAAACACAGGAAGAAGCTCATGAATCATTTGCAGTGTACAATGAACTATCTGAACTGATCAGACAGTCTGCCTGGAGTTCAACAGGATCAGGGTTTAAAAATCTACTATCTCCATATACAGTATGACAGAAGAAATGATAGCAGAGTGGAGGAGAGACAGACAGAGGAAGAAGCGTGTGATATGTCGTCCCCGGCCGTTGTTTATTTCAGCAGAACAGTTCCAGGCTGGAGTCAGCTCCCTGGAGCTGGGCCACGCACGCCGCTCGCCCCACACACACACACACACACACACACACACACACACATGATGGGATCTCTGGGGACTGCCCTTTTTTTGTCATCATACACCAGGCAACTAGCATATGACTTCTTAATTTATCACACGGTTCTGTTTCCATCTCTGCATCCAAGTTAAAACGAATAATAAGCAGTGACAGAACTTCAGCCAACAACTGTGCATGAGCTTCAAAGAGTTTTAAGAGATGTAGAGTTGAGACACTTTCCAACAAGATGTGGTCACCAGATAACGACGGTGGGCCTTGACTCTCAGACTTTTTCCTAATGGAATACAGAGGAACAGGAGGAAGAAGTTCTTTAGTTGTCCTGTTGTATCGCCAGGGTTAACACAACCCATCAGGTCAGAGATTGGCATTGAAATAGCCCCCACTGCTTTTAAATATTGTTTTTGTGTGGCAGCATTTTGTGTATTTAGTATGAAATAGATATAGCAGCAGGTGAGATACAAATGAATTGTAAGAGCTAACTCAGCTAACTCAGTTACCATCTCCTCCACAGCTTCTTATGGTGGCTAAACTGAAGGGCTGTCTTCTAGGTTATTATGAGACTGAACTGCATCTGATCATCTGTGATCAAAATCCCAAACACTTAAACTGGTCAAACCTGAACAGGATAATTTTACGCTGAACAGAGATGATTTAAATCACAATTTGAGAGTATTGAACACTTAGTGTATTTTAAAATCCCATAAAAAGTGAATTTTTAGAGCATTTTGGCATTAAGATGATCTTAGATTGAGATCCGGTTGAAAAGTCGGACGAGAAGTAATAACAGACTCATAGTAAAAGCTTTTCTTTATAAGAGAAAGCAAAAATAATTTCCCTAAGATATTGCAAAAATCTCATCTGGTTCACGGGAAATTAACATTGTGTATAAGTTTTTTATTTATGTGTGGTAGGTATAGGAAAATAACATCTTGCATCAGAATAACTTTTATTTTTCCCACCCCTCAGAAGATCTTCTAACTTTTTTCAAGCTTACCGTAATATGACATCTATATACTACAGATACTGTTACTAAGCTCGCAAATCTTACTATAAAAAAATGTAAACTATCCCTTTAAAAACGCTATCTACTGCAGGTAAGACACTGACTACAGGTAACCCTGTTCACAGAACCCAACTTCAAAAAACTCTAAAAAGGGAGACTGAAATTATAAAACTACAGTATGAGCACATCCATTTTAATTTTCTTTAAAATCATTTATATTTAAATACTTGGCCTACAACACTGACCCCCACATCGGTGGGTGATTTGGCTTCAAAAATGATCTACAAATTTGGAGTAGATCTGTGCCATAAATTAGGAATATTTTAAAAGCCGATTCATAAGAACTCAAGCCCTCCTCCACAGAAGTGACGTGCTTTGTTAAAAATGTCAAGTCTCAAAGCCAAAACCGAGACAATCCTTTTGACGGCACAAAGTACTTTTTCAGTTCCTGGAAGGCTTCCCCTAAAAGCATAGATAATGGTTCCCACGAATCTGGTATGTCTGTGGATATCTCTTAATAACAAGTTCAGTGATCTCTGCGTGTAGAATCTGAAGTGACCCTTTGGCTGAGACCACTGAATTAAAATTGTTTGTTTCCTTACTATGAATACAAAATCATCAATACCATCATCACACAGAAACAGCTTCCTTCTTGAAGCTGTTAGACTGCTGAACTCGAGCCACACTCTGTAGACCCTCTCACTACACACCGACCAGCGCTGAACACTTCACCCATCAAAGGTGCAATATTTCACTCACTTATAGGTGCAGTATTATGGACTACCTCATGCTTTACATGTGTATTTAGTACTTTGTAAAGTTCATTTCAGCATCACTATTTAATTGTGAATATCTGTCTTTTCGTTCCTCTTCACTGCATATAATTTTACTGATTTCTATTTATTGTTAGATTTAGCTCTCTAAATTAAATTTAGTTTTCTTTTTAATTAAGTATTAGACTTCTTAACCGGGACCTGAGTCTGAATTTCGTACCTTAACATGTAAATGTGAGCTGGAATGATAATACAAATCCTTGAATCCTTGAATAAATAAAAAAGAGACCAGCACACAAACTGAATATGGGTTTGTGTTCTCTAAACAACAATAAGTCCGAAAGCACAGGTGAATCTTTTATTTTACTTAAAGAACGCCCCCCAGAGCCCCATTCCACTTGCACACTTTTGGTTTGGCGATGCCCTAATAGACAGTGTTTGGGTTGTAACTGACAGCCTGGTCGAGTGAGTAATATGTCCCACATGGTTGTGTTTGTTTGCACCGACAGATAACACTGTATACTCACAGTCTTGGGCTCGATCGACTCAGCAGCTGTAGTCATGCCATCTAAACACTTCCCCACTATAGGTAGCACTTGGCGGTCCACCTCTGCAAACGTCTTCATGCACACTCCTATTCTCTCGATCCTTTTCTCTTCCATGTCTTGAAGTTTCTGCATCACAACGCAGATGTAATCATACATAAATGCATATCTAGGCATCACTTGATGCTAAAAATATGGTGCGGGGGTCAGTCTAGAGAAGTGGGGTTTAGGTTATGACAATCATGTATCGGTTTGATTTTACTTTAAAAGTGGCTCATGCAACCTGGTGATAAAAGAACGATGCATGTGGTTCTAGTAGCTAAGCTTGAAATGACTGGGGGCCAGCAGCTTTGAACATGAATGCAGCCCTCTTGTCGTATTTACCTGAAAAATGTTGGGAATAATTGTGTAGTAATGGTCGTTCTGCTCCTGGTTGAACTTCTGCAGGTAGGAGGAGTACTCGCTCTTACTATCAGAAGCCATCTGGTGCCTCATCTGAGCTTGCTGTCGTGCCTGAAGGTAGAAAACGTTACACAGAGACATGAACATCACGGGCACGTCTCTTCACTAAACCTCAGTGCCCCCTGATTGACATGGACATATGGGTTAAACACAGACAGATTAAAATAAAACATTCCTATTCATAAGCCTGGGCACTGACAAACACATAAACAAGAAGCTCATGGACGCACAGAGGCATGTGCAAATCCATGTCAGGAAGCAGCTACGGCCTTGATCATATGTAGGCCAGAATAAATACATAAATAAAAACATAGGTGGCACCGTGGGCAGAATAGGAGGATTTGGATTTGTCTGCCTGCCCTATCTGGCCATGTCCACTGTCAGTAATGTTGATTATTTTAGGCTAGTTTAGAGTAAGAGAAGTAGGCACATAGTCAGAAACTCAGCAGGAGCAGGCTATTACTGACCAACAGCAAGCAGATGGAGATGAGATAATCTCAGCTAGACCACGTGTGTGTATGTGTGTGTGTGTGCGTACATGCTGCTAAGTACTCATATCTGTTTCCTCTTTCCATCAGCTCTGCAGCCCATGCACACATAAATAGTAACTGGTAGTCAATGGGTTGTCCACAGGAAGAGTCACCTTGATGAGCCTGTGTTTGTGACCAGGATATATGAATATGTATATAAAAAAGAAAGAAACAAAAGGCAAGCAAATAATCAATATCTGTAAGGCAGCTGAGGAAAGGCAGCCATGGCGTGTTTCGCCTACATACAAATATAAGAGAAAAGTCTTTTCCAGTTATTTATGGGAAAAATAGACAGGAGGGTCGGCTAATTGTGGCACATTGGTAACAAGGGTCATTTTTCGGTACGTGTGACAGTCAGCAGGAGGTTAAAGTAACAGCAGGTTTAGTTGGTTCGGTCCAATTTCTTGGCGTACCCTACTACCAAGTTGGATTGTAGTGCATGTTTAAATTGTGTGTGTGTGCCTGTTAGGAGAAAATAAAAGTTTAAAAAAAGGAAGGGATCATACAACACTTGGGGGTAAAACTATAATCGTAGTTAAGTAAAATCAACAGAGTAGTGTTGCTTGCAGTATATGCATGTGTGCCATGCTGGTGTAGGTGCATGCAAACTGTGCAGATTGTCCTTAGCAACGTGGGCCCATGTTATAATCATTGTAGCAACGCAGGCAGCATAACTCTGAAACTGGCTGCTGTGCTGCAGCCACATCACATCCTGTTGTCATGTTCCACAAATGACTAGCTTTGCTTTCGTTTGCCTGTGTGCAAGACATGGTTGAAGAGTCCATCCATCCGTCCGTCCGTCCGTCCGTCCGTCCGTCCGTCCGTCCGTCCGTCCGTCCATCCATCCATCCATCCATCCGTCCGTCCATCCATCCATCCATCCATCCAAAAAAGTACCACCTTACACTACATACTGATTTGCCATGACTTTATTGTTCATTACTTGATTGTTCTGCACATATAAAATGTTTGCACGGATCACAGTGAGACAGGACAGGACAGACCTGGTTTAGGCTGTGAAGGCCACAATTTGAGACAGTGTGTGCCCCCCACAAACAAAGGTTCTCTGCACACTTGACCTACCTTGTTGAAGCCTCGCTTCAAGGCGTGGCATAGAATAAATACACAAACACAAACAGAAGGGTTGTTAGCTGTTTCCAGCTAAACAAGATGTTGCCATAGAAGCACTTCCTGAACCACAAAGTGTCCCTTCACTTTAAATGGGGTGTTTGCACACAGTCATAGACACCACCTACATGAAATACAGGCTTTGTGAACCACAGATTTGGGCTTTTAGTGTTTCTTACTCATCAGAAGTAATAAGGAGTCTAATATGCTTATTTTGTATTGTAAGATTTGGGGTATTAGGACAGTGTGTGTGTGTGTGTGAGGGCCAGGGGTTTCTAACAGACCTGCAACAGCCTTTCAAACTGTCTGGGCTGCAAAACCAAACCTCAAATTGTGACATTGCTTCTCAGATGTTGAAAGAAAGATGCAAGAGGTTATTTCTCCAACTCTAAACAAAAATTCAAAATCCTCAACTCAGCAAACAAAAGCTATTTTGCCCTTAAAGGAACACAAAACATTTTAGAAAAAAAACAACTACTGGAACCTCAAACCCTCCATCCGTTTCCTAACACTACTACAACCTGTCAATTGCCACGGGAGCTATACATTTGTTTAAAATGCTAGCAACATGTTTATTTCTACTAACAAAAGATTTTCTAGGAAAGCTTATGATTTCCATAATAGTTTTAAAATGTATTTGCAGTGCCTCACAAAAATATTCATGCCCCTTGAAACTTTTCACATTGTATCATCTTGCAAACACAAACTTCAGTGTATTTTGATTAGATATGTGTTAGGTCATCACAAAGTAGCAAACAATCACAAAGTGGAGTGAAACGGACACATGGTTTACAATCTAATTTTTCACAAAGGCGTCGTGCATTTGTATTCAGCCCCACTAGGTCAATACTTTGTAGAACCACCTTGTCCTGCTACTGAAGCTGTACGTTTTTTGAGTTGTGTTCCTCTTTAACAAACAGCTCAAGCGCAGGTTGGTTCGGGAACATCTGTGAACATCAATTTCAAAGTGTTGCCACTGATTCTAGTTTGGATTTAGGTCTGCACTTAAACTAGGCCATTCTAACACATGCATATGCTTTGATCTAAACCCTCTACTATAGCGCTGACTGTAAGTTATCATCCACTGCTGCCCTATTTTTAACCCAACACATGGGCTCTGGCCAGCTTCCTGTCCCTGCAGTCGCAGAGCAAGAAAATGCCAACACCATGTTTCACCATGCGCATGGTGCGTTCAGGTCGATGTACCTCATTAGTTTTCTATCAAAAACAAGTGTTTTGCATGTGGGCCAGTAAATTCAATTCTGGTCTCATCTGGTCAGGGTACTTTGTAACTGGACTGATTATGCGGTCTTTAAAAGGACACCTGTACTCTTCTTGGCACTCTTCCATCAACTCTGATTTGGTTTTAGTTTGACTAACAGTTGTGCTATTCACAGACATTCCCACTTGAGCTGCAGATCTCTGCAGCCCCTCCAGAGTTACCCTGGGCCTCTTGGCTGCTTCCTTCATTAATGCTCTCCTTACCCAGCCTGTCATCTTAAAATGATTGCCATGTCTTGGTAGCTTTACAGTTGCTCCATACTCTTTCCATTTTCAGATGATGGATTGAAAAGTGCTCTGCCAGATGTTTAAACCATGAAATATGGTTTTATAACCAAACCCATTTTAAACTTCTGCACATCGCTGACCTGTCAGCTGTGTTCATTGGTCTTCATTAAGCTGTTTGTTTTCTAATGTTCTCTAACAAACCTCAGAGGCCGTCACAGAACAGCTGCATGTATATTGAGAATAAGCCACCCACCATTTGATGCTATGTACCTAGTAGGTGCCTCCTGAGGGCAATTGGATGCACTGGATTTTATTTAGTGGTAAAGAGATTGAAAACGAATGCAGGTTACAATTTATAATTTTGTATTCAGAGACAAAATTGAAAATGATTCATTAACTCTTTCCAGGTTCACAATTATGTGCTGCTTTTGTCGGTCAATAACATCAGATCTTAATAAAATACATTAAAGGTTGGGGACATAACGTGACAAAATGTGGAAATAGTTCAAGAGTTACAAATATTTTTGCAAAATTTTGCAAAAGCTGCAATTTTTGCATGTTTAGCTGGATAATAATGTTTCTCGTGTTGTTTTCCCACAAAAAATACACAGTCTGTTCTTTCAGCCACAGGTTTTACTCAAACACAAACTTGTGGCTAAAGTCCAAACCCAAACTAGTCACACATTTATTCCTTTCAATGGCAAAATATCTTCTTCCAAAGACAACAACACACAGATACTGTGCACAAGATCTGTCCATAATAAATGTTAATAACTCAGTTGAAACTGATCTCCTAAACATCTTGGCCAGAGAGAATCACAATGTGCAGTTTATAGCATTGACATTTATTTATTTATTATTTGCATGAACGTAAAACTAATTTAAGATTTAATTCAGGTTGGGCTGAACAACATTGAAATATGTAGTTAATAATAGAGGTAATAAGATGGTACATCGTAATGAATAAATTAAACCATGTTACAATCTTTCGTTTGTTTTAACTGCATTCTTTTTATATAATAATATATAATATCATTATTGTTTCAGTTAAACTGATCCAAAGCTGTCA
The DNA here is from genome assembly GCA_036173005.1 of Crenichthys baileyi. Classification (NCBI taxonomy): domain Eukaryota; kingdom Metazoa; phylum Chordata; class Actinopteri; order Cyprinodontiformes; family Goodeidae; genus Crenichthys; species Crenichthys baileyi. Next base: position 256,061 of record JAHHUM010001186.1, on the reverse strand, counting down.
GGGACAGTGCAGCTTTTCTTTTAAGACTAGCTTCTTGATCCGTCGTGCTGCATCTCTCCAGAGGAGTTCAGAGTTCCCCTAAATCTGTTGGTAGATGTTTGGCAGTATGTCCAGAGTGCAGAAAGCCTCTTTCTTCCAGACTAAATTTGCATAATAATCACGTCTGAACCGTGTCAACTCGGAGCCTGAGCTCTGCCTCAGCAGCTGATGAAAGCAACAGGAGCACGCGCTGCTGACCCATGATGCCTTGCGGGCGTGGGAGCTGAGTGGGTTATGGGCAGAGATTCTTTAGGGCTCTTTTAATTGGTCATGACAACAGGAAATGACATCAGCTACAAGCCCAAGGGGGCTGAGGGGAGGACGGTCTGTGAGAACTGAATAATCGCTGGATGGTGTTTCATAAAATGTCTGAAACATCAAGCTGCACCTTGATTCTTTGCAATGAAAAAGCAACTAAACCACCTTGAATAATCAACAATTTACCTCACCACACACAAGCCCGGCATTAACACAGTTCTTTTTGTGACTAAGGCTCATACAGCTCTGCAGAATGTTTGGCGGCTTCTCTGCAATGATAATGAGCACCAAGTTGTGCAAATCTCTGTGCTGCTAAGACAATGCCAGCTTTGACACAGCATCCCTGGCATCAGACACGCAGTCACTCAATTTTTTTCAGGCTCAGTGGAGATGACAAATTAGGGCTGGAGGTTATAATTGGACAAAAAAGGGGGTCAAAGAAAGAAATAAGTGGAAAGTGGGAAGAAGGGAGGAGCCAGCGTGACACATACCTTTTCCACGTCAGCCTTAGTCACGTTAATGTCAGCGTCCATCCTCTCGAAGTATTGCTGTGCTCTGTCTGCCTCTTTGCAGTCCCTCTCAAACCTTCTTTTACTCTGAAATTAGAAGAAACGCAGTAGAATCCCAGTTACCAGAAACACTAGATACAAGATGACCTTTAAATGGGCATAAAACGGACATCATGGCTTTTATGTGCACGTCATGTGTGTGTTATGTACAGCATTGTGTGCCGCAAAACCATAACGTCTGCAGACCGCAGAATAAACTAATATTCATGCAGGTCATTTGTGGAGAGAAAAAACAAGCATTCATCCAACCCTCTGACCGAACAGTCACTGTTTGTAGGGCCAGTGTGCACTCTGAACTATGCCTCTCCGCCTTGCACACAATGGTATCATTGAGTGCAGAGAGAAGTTTGAGGAGGGCAAGGCAGTTATGCATTTCTCTCACTGCTCCGCTCCCTCGTCAAAGGGGCCAGGCACAGATAAGGAGTGGTGTTCTGGGATTTTTCTCCTGTAACTCCTTAACTTAGACTAAAACAAATAAAACAACCCTGGTCTCTCTCTTATTGTTTCTTTTAGCATTTATACAAATTAATGTGATATAGAGAACTTCTAATCTGGCAAAGGAGAATCCTACATAGACAATTGGCTGGTACAATGTGGACTGCCACTATAATATGGGGAGTTGTCCTTTTGTTACCTCATATATTGCATTTCATTTGCTTGGTAAATAGGTCATCTCGGTTTTCACAAAATAAATAGCACAAAAATTAGTTTTTTAAGTAAAATTGGAACAAGAGTTCACTGTAAACTCTGTTTGTTGAACCGATACAGTACCGATAACTAGGATTCGGTATCGGTACTCAACGGTACCCGTTTTCAGTACTTTTGTGTGTGTTTGTGTAGTAATAAATGTTAATTCCTTTAATAACAAAATCTAAAAACATTTTCAATTTAACATATTTATTTCTCAATATATAAACTTATAATATAGAATATATTAAAACAACATCCAGCTGTTGGTATTGTAACATCGCAGTTGTTTCAAACATTTCTTCTTCCATGTTGCTGGCTGTAAACAACGAGTCGCTAACGGATGCAGTCATGCTAACGGAGCCGAATGCAGGAGTTGTAGCCGTATATCTGAGGCTGAGGAAAATTCAGCCTTCAGAAAAATCTTGTGCTTAATCAGGTGCTTCCTCAGATTAGAAGTATTCCCACCACTGGCCTTGCACTCCACGTCACAAATATTACAGCGAACATAAAAATGCGATTTATGTACCGAAACATTTTACCGTTTAATTTTACATTAATAGGTACTCGGTAGTACCGACTGAATTCGGTTGGTACCTACAAAAGTATCGAAGTTGGTACCCATCCCTACTCCCTATAACATCTTGTTGGTGTTCTGTCTGTGACTTTATATCAGCTGCACCCCTAACAGGCCATCTGGCTGATACAGTGCATAGATTTTGTCTTTTTTCACCTTTCTAACGATGCTTACAATGAAAGAGAGACTGTATTCCCTGGTGCAGCTCCCTGTGTCATGTGCTTTGTGCTCAATATCACCTGTTGTCCATGGAGAGCTGCCACTAAAGCGCTAATCAACAAATTGTCTGAGATATCAAAACAAAAAGTAAACATGCTAACTTTAGTCTAGCACTTCAGGATATGGCTCCGTATGAAAACATTGTCAACAGAAGAAAAGACATTCGTGATGGAACAAAATATCTTTTACTGTGAAGAAAAACAGATGGTGGAGCATCAGGAACCTCTGGAAAATCTTTCATTAGGTGGAAAGCAATAACAATATTAGACCAGGCAACATCGATAAACTCTTGTCTGATACTTTAATGCTTTGTAAAGTTGATTTTTTTTTAGACTTATACTGGGTATAGGTTTTATTAGACGTTGTCTAGGGGTTAGAGCAGTGGGATTGCGTTCTGAGAAGTACTCGGTTGAAATCCCACTGTTGGTCCCTGAGCAAGATCCTTAGCCCCAAAATGTTTATTTTACTTGGCCCTGCCAAGCTGCCCACTGCTCCCTATTGGATGCGAGTAGATGTTGCATCACATTAAGCGATATCTGGTTTGATGGGAGATAGCACCATTTTACCCACTGCGGGGCTATTGAAAATAGATAAATGAAATTATCTGCCTTGACCTTGAAATGGGAGCTCTAAATCAAGATATCAAGAGATATATCTTGAAGATTTAAAGTGGGTTACATGAACCAGCTGTTTTGAAGAGGGCTTTACATTTCTGACTGAGAATTTAGATTTTGTTTCTCTATTCATTTTGTCAAAGATATTTCATTAAAACCCCTGAAATGTATGTTAACCCGTAAAAAGGAGCCTCTTACCGATTCCAGCTGCTTCCACGAGCTTTCAATGTACTGCTGTGCTTTGCGTCCATCATGGAAATGCTGTGGGAGGAACCAAGGAAATGATTAATGTCATCAAACTAATCAGGTACTCAATGGATTTAAACGCAGGTGAGCCTGACCTTGACATACTAAAGATTACAAATGGGAAGCTGTAAAAGGGCTTTTTTTCAACAATACTGCTAACTGCTGTGAATATTATTCCTGGTAAATTCAACATTCCTCCACAGAATCGGTACAACACTTTTAGGTCATACTGAACCATACTGAAGCACTTGTAGATAAAATCAATTATTGTTCTTCTAAACAAGAGGACTTAAACATTTAGGAGCTGAAATAACAATGACAGCAGGGGAGCAAGGAGAACAGAAACTGGTGTTATCATGAAGCTTCAACATCGTATGTTTGTGCAAAAGCCTGAAGCAAGGCTGTTTGCAGTGTTTTCAGCTGCATATAGACTGAACAACTGTTGGGAGGCCATGTATACTTCAAATTCACAATGATTATTACAAACTCAGTGAAGGCATAAACACACATTTCTTTTCTTTTCTTTGTATGATCTAAAAACAAATAATATATTAAGATTAACATTAGGAATTTTTTTACACATCATTTCTCCACTAATTCAACTTGATGAAGTCTAAAGATCCCCCCAGTTTGTTTTATCTTGTTTCTTTAGATCACAGTGAGGTTGACCTTTGTGGTTTAGAAAGAAGACATTTCTAGAGCAAAAATGTCAAACATCGGAAGAGAAACCAGCAACAGAAATTGAGGTTTGCCCATCTGAATTTATTTTAATGATCCTGGTAATTCCCCAGAATTCAGGTGGAAGTTTATCACAGTGTGACGAAATTCAAGCAGAAACAGAGACTGTTTTACCCTTAAAAATCCCCTGTCTGAGTGAAGGCTGGCATGAAATTATTATTTAAATCAGAATTAGAATCAGACATTTATATACAGTATTTCTTTTTTTTCTTTTTCCTGTGAGCGAGATTACTAACAAACTTTGAGTTACATGCCCGATAACAATGAAGTTGGGACATTGTGTTGAACGTAAATTAAAACAGAATACAATGATTCGCAAATCCTGTTCAACCTATACGCAATTGAATACACTACAAAGACAAGATATTTAATCTTCAAACATATACATTTTAATGTTTTCTTGCTAATATTCACTCATTTTGAATTTGATGCCTGCAACAGGTTCATGTTTACCACTGTGTTACATCCCGTTTCCTTTTAACAACACTCGATAAGCGTTTGGGAACCGAGGCACTAATTGTTGAAGCTTTGAGGAATTATTTCCCATTCTTTTTTTGTACAGTTTTGGCTTAATTATTGCTCTTAGTTGGTTGTTTTAGTCTTTATTCTCCAGTTAATGATTATTCAATTACTAAATTAGTTGACGATTATTTCAATAATCGATAAATCACGATTAAGCCGATTAATTATTTCAGCCCTACGACAAACTGTGTTAACTAACAATGGTTTTCTGAAGGGTGTCTGAGCCAATGTGGTAATATCCATTATGGAATGATGTTGGTTATTAATGCAGTTCCTTCTGAGGGATCGAAGGTTACGGGCATTCAGATGTGATGAAGACAACTTGCTGGAGTTCAAAGTGGACTTAAAAATGGTGAAGAAGGGGGATTTAAGCAATTTTAAACATGGGATGGTTGTTGGTACCAGACATGCTGTAAACATCATAAAAGCATGAATCTTTTGATGGCTACATCTACCATGTGACAAAGCTCAAATAATTTCAAACTGGTTGCTTGAACATGGCAACGAGTTCACTGTATTATCAGTCATTAATCCAATCTAGCTCCTTTGGGATATGGTGGAGACTCACATCAGGGGTAGTCAGTCTAAGATGGTCCTAGTGCCAAATGAGCATTGAAAACAAACATTCTTATTTAAGAGTTTTTACAAACAGAATAACGGTTGAATAAATCTCAAATTGTGTTTTATATCATCTGTAATCAATGCATTCAGTTAGGATCAGACCAACTGGAGTATTTAGGATTTTGACATAGAGCTCATCAAATGCATTATGTTCTTCTTAAAAAAAGTAAAAACAGAAACAGCCCTTTAATTTAGTGTTGAATCATACCAGACACCAACTTCAGGGTCATCAGGGGAAGCAAATGAAAGGAACAGTTTAAGAAAAATGCCTATTTGAGACATCAGAAGGTTGTCATAAACAAAAAATAAAGGAAATCAATATTGAAGAAACCAGGTATAGTAATAGTTTTGGATTCATCTTGGATCTTGGCAATGCCAAGTGTGGCCTCTTGTACAAAGCCAAACGGTGCCAGCTGCTGGCCTTAACTCCCACATAACATATGCTGTGTGTTTCGTTACAAAGCCTTGCTTGGCTTTTCTCATCCCTCTTGTCCCAAAGGCAAACTACAACTATCTACAGCAGAAAAAAAGTATAAACATAGACAACCAGAAAAAAAAAAAACTTAAGCCTAAGCTTCTTGTTTTAAGTATTAAAGGCCTACACAGGATTTGGCTGTCAATGGTGGGTCCCTTGGTTACACATGTTGCGGTTGCTATGCTCAGTAGCTGAGCTGAATATCGATGCCATTATAAACACACTCTGGGCTCGTGGTTGGGCTTCAGAAGGAAGTCATTGCTGTGTTCTGTCTGTGCACCGACAGATACACGTAAGAGACATGAAAGTAACAGTGAGGTGGAGGGACCTGAAGGGTTGTCTCACCTGATAAACACTGGACATGAGGGAAGCTTGTGAGAAATGGTTTACCTCTAACACTCGTACTTCTCATTTCCCAAAAATTTTAGGGAAGCTGAATGAAAATGGGAAGTGCTCCCGAGTTTCAGAGGAAGTATTTAAGGTCTACAAGAAACGAGACTTTTAGGCATTATTTAAGTCCTGATAATCCAGCGTAGAATCCAGCATTTCGTTTTCTGCACCTGCTGACCCTCACCTTCAGCAACCTGTTTGATAAGGGAGGTCCTCCCAGTGCTGTGAATTTATGTCTTATGAAGTGATGATTACATAACGAGAAGAACCAAAGATGTCTGTGTTAATGTAGAGTGTCCTTTCATTTAGATTTCTGTCTCCATAATAACTTTTATCCATAGTGTTCCACCATCACATTTTGTCTGAACAAAAAATCCATGCATAAACTATGAAGACAAAAGTGCAGCATCTGATTCAAACGTGTTCACCACATGATGAACAGACCAAACCATACATGATCAAGCCTACTTTCAAACCAATAAAATAGGCCATCAACCATCTGGGCTGCAGGTGTTTTGGTGAATGAAACACTCACTTATCATCCAGATGTTCTGGGATGTTGGCTCACTACATTCATAGACTCCAGAGATAAATTTGTCCTATGTGGTACATCCAGCTCTCGTGGTGCCTTCCACTCATCATGGTCTGAAACAGCACATGGCTGTTGTCAGGAATACCAGACGGGGATCACTAACCCGCCCCATCCGCTCTCAGTTACCCAGAGAGTCATATTCTACTTTTCTGTCAAACACTTTTAACAGAAAGATTTAATTCATGCCCCACCTCTGAATAACATTGTCCATTTAAGTTTCTTATGAAATAACCATGTTGTGGAATAAAATCACATGAATCTAATCAGGTGCTTTTTTCTGATGTGGGTGATTTGGCTCACCACCCAGGGAAGCCAAACCTGGGGGGAGCCACGAGTGCACACAAAAACGTTGGTTGTCAGTTGCAAGTTTTGATTTTGGTGTTTTTTATAGAGTCTGGATTGCATTTGATCATCTATAGTTCAAAATCTTAAATACTTAGACCATGAAACCTTTTTATTTTGTTTGTTCAAACACAGGGCATTTTCAGTGCATTTTTTGGCATTAGAGAAGTTATATTCTTTATATATACTGGTCAAATTAGACAGAATAATTTCAAGATAATTTTTTGTTGTTTTTGTTTTCTATGATAAGTAACATACAAAACCTTTTATCTTTTTATTTTTTATAAATAAAAAGATAAAGTAAGGAGTTAGCTCACCTTACTATTTGCGAATAACCACTTCTGGATCTATTAGTGAGTGAGATTTCTTTTTACTGATTTTTTTCCTGTTCCACACTTTAGAGATCCACAAGCTGTGCGACAAACTTTCATCAAAATAAAAACAAATGAGTCAACTGGCATTTTTGCAATCTGATCAATCTAAAGGGAAGGAATGCCTTGCTGTAATACAACATTTGCCTATTGGGTTCACTTCTGTCAAGAGGTGAACATGTCATTCATTAACCAAACTTGGTTAATAAGAATTTCCACCTCCAGTCAAGAACATCGAGCAGCCTCCATTAATGTGCCTGTTGAAACAGAAAAATGCTGTCTGTACCAAACTCAGTCTAAATTAACATGTGAAAGCAGTCTCTATGTTAAGATTTACATTTCTTTTTTTGGCCTCAGCTTTCTCTTTGCCTGCCTGTAAGACCTGTCCAGGCTCACAAAAGTAGACTTATACATTGTTTGTGTGGAGCTGTATTTCTTTCACCTGCCTCCAAAAGAAGATTTAGGCACATATCCTCTTCAGAATTCAGCTACATGTTTTCTTTTATTATTATTTTTCAATATGGGGTCCTGCTAAACTCTCGCTAAATGCACCAGTCCCACTTACTGGATCTAAGTCTCAATCAAGGGATTTTTTTAAATGCTCATTATCGAAGTCGATGGCTAAATCCAACTCCCAGATGATACCTGTTGTTGCTGTGCTCTCTGTTATGCTATGTCAGGAGCACTTAAAGTGTTAGCGAGTGAGCCATGATAACTTGGCCTTTTTTTTAAAAATTGCAGTCTATTTTATTGTTCATAGTGTGAAAACCTATATAGTCAGCCACACACATTTTGTTTGTATAACTATAATCTGGTTGTTTAAAGAGTCTGTTGCCTTATGACGTCCACAAGGAAACAGAGACTGCACTGGCTGCTGCAGCATCATGCCTGTCTGTGTAAGGAAGCCCTCCTTAGCTCTCTAACTGACATACAGTGAAAGGTTTATGACATAGGAAAATAAACTGCTGTAACATTGTTCCACAGGTGATTGATTGGAACTATATTTAAACACGTTAACAGCATTTATCAACACACACACACCAACAAAACAGAGAGACTGAGGTCGGTATCTGGGGGCAAAATATCTTGATTGGGACATCGTGAAATGTCAGCACCAATTACAAGTGTTGGACTGGGAGGTCGTGCAAACTGTTCAAGGGTCTTTATCTGTCCGTATTAGAAAAGGCAACTAAGCCCCGGTCAGGACAGGACAGCAGCATGCTGACCCAACACCTCATTATGGTTCCTCAGCACAACACAGTCCAGTGGGACTTATGCTCTTCATCCCATATTAACCTCACCACCCCATGTAATAGTATTTATTAAGCTATTAACCAACACATTGCAAAGGCATACTGTCATTATAGTTTAAAGATCTCCTCCAACACTAAATCTAAAATAGTTTTAGCTATGAAGTTTCCTTTCATGAAAATGTTTCTATATCTCACCTCCCCTTGAGCTTAGCAAGAGGTTAACTTTAGGGAATAAAGAAGAGGTGGGAACAGTTACACAACAACCCTGAATGGGAAATTAATTAGGCTTTTTTTCTCCTTGTATGCTTGTGGTGTAGATTTCAGTTGGCCAATAAGAAGCCTGTAAAACCAGGAGTGGGTGGGCCTTTGGCCCACTAATCCTACTGTCTGGATCTGGATGCACAGCTGTGTCTGACATGCACACAGATGAAAATACCAGTAGGGCTCCATCACACTTGAATATCAGTGAGGGGAGAAAAAAGGAAACCAGTTAAATGAAAGAAGCTGGGAACACAAAGCATGACTGTTTTATAATCACAATTCAGGGTATCATTACCACTTTCTCATTAACATTAACATGAATGCACCTACTGTAAAATCCAGTGTTTTCATTATGACTCTTAATCAAGCAAGGCTTTTACGAATAATAGGGACTTCCTTTTCACAATAGCCTTTTCAACATGGCACCATTCATTGGTTGCCTACATGTGTTAAAAATGCCTGGGCCTACGTTTTCCCTGTAAGGACACTCTTCTGAGTGTGACAGAGAAATGATTTGCTTAATGTCTGCAGACAGTACAACTCTCTATTCATGGAAACCCCCAACACTGGCTAACTGAATCGATACAGCCGAGACAAGACACATGACGCACTACCAACAATATCTGCAAGAAAAAAACATGGAGGGTTCAGATTTCAGTTGGGAGCAGGAATGGGCTGGTTAACAGTACGGTTTAAAAAGGTTACTGTTCCAAAGCCATCGTACCATTCCACTGGTTTAAGTCCTTTCAATGAGATTCCAGAGAATGTGTTGTTCCTGCACACTGCCAGTCAGCTGCTCATAAAAACAGACAACAAAGAAATTTCAGGAGCAAAACACACAACCGATTATGATGTAGAAACTAAAGGAGTGCCACCCACCACTTTTATTTTGGTAAAGGTGTTCTGTGCTTTGTATACTAAGCAACCAACTGCAGGTTAGCTAGTTATAGCTCGTTATAGCTTGTAGTCATAACGAGTTAATGTTAGCTTGTTGCTACCAAAGAGCAGAAGGTCAAAAGGGTAAATTATTCTGTGCAATAAGCACTTGGAAACTACTAAGTTTGCCAAGTGTTTATTTTATATTTTATATTTTGCTAAAGCTACATCTCTGAGCTGACAGCTAAATCACTACCTGAGCAAACAGCCGACATAACCACAAACTAGTTAGCTAATATCAGCTTATTACATTTGCAGTGGCATGAGTATACACAGCCAAACTGCAATAATCTGAAGGTCTGGGCAATAGGAGCTTAAAACTACTCAGTATAGCTGGTGTTTATCCTGAATTTTTTCTCAGGTCAACATATCAATGCCAAAACAATAAAAAGTATTGGGAATAATATTCAACCTGTTTAACTACTTTAGCAGCGGTAGGAACACGTGTTGCCCTTTTATTTAAATAAAAGCAATTAGTTCATGTTATACTGTCCTGTTTCTATGTGATACCCTGAAGATTAGTAGGAAGATGGATAAGAAAGTGTAATCCCGTAGCGTGAGACCATCGAAGCTCTATCAAAGGATTCTCTGTGACACGATACAACTGTGAACACAGTATCAGATCATAACTATGTCACGCTAATCTAAGCCAGGAGGATTCCCCCTCAGAGGGGCCGGAAATCCCCCTTTCGCTTTTGAACCAGCTGCGTCTAAAATTAATCTAAAAAAAAAGGGGTCTTCGTAGTTTCTTATATCAAGACTGCATCAGCCTTGATCCAAATGCAAATGAGTGTAGCCTATACTAAAAGAACATTCACGTCAACATGCCTTTGAGGAACACTCGAAGGTTTCCACTCTAACTTCCTGTATTTTTCTTCTAAGATAAAAAGCTCACAACAGATTTTTTAGAACTGGATTTTTCCAGATGGGTTCCTCTCTCTCTCACGGCTGTTTTATTAACTCTGCTGTTTTTAACGGCCGCCATAGTGTAATCTACTCATCACGCTAGTCCACCAGTTGTTCAAACCATTTTATACAGTATATAAGAAGAGACACATTGGTACAAAGTTGGTTCAATACATGGAAATGTGGCTATATTGTTGGATTATGACTGTGTTTCATCCCGTCCCACACTTCTGGTAAGCCTTTGGGTGCATCTATATTTACACAGCAATGTCCTCTATTCACAGAGAAGAAAGCATGGAGGGGGAGGGGGCTGCTTAATTCTCAACCATGTCCGATTGAAATCACTAACATGTCCAACTTCACATTAAGAGAAACCAACTCTGCAAATGTTCCTCACCGATTTTCTCTCAGTCTTGAGCTCCTGCAGGTAGCGCATTAGCTCGGTGATGATTTGGGATGTCAAGTTCTCCGCTATGACCTCGTGCTGACCCGCGTAGTCATTCAGTTCATTAAGGGTCGTGAAGAAGGCTCGACAGAAGGTGTACCTGGTGAGAAAGGGAAAGGAAGTCAGAGCCAACATGGCGGTCAAACACATCAAAATGGAATAGGAGTTACATTTCATCAGGAGGAGATTTCTGCTTTGAAAAAGGGAACATCTTAAAGGAACAGTTGGATTTTAAAGGAAATGGGTTTAACTTTCCAAATGAGAGCTCTACAGTTCAGTGAAAACAAGACAGCAATAGTTTTCATGTGACCTTTCCACCTTGACTGTTGTCCACATAGTTTAGGACACAGATACAATGTTATTCTTAACGTGTCTCTTCTTTTTACTAAACAGTGTTGATCAGCTGAGTGTTTGAGCTGATGTGTTAATTTACAGTGCCTTGCAAAAGTATTCAACTCTTGTAATACTACAGTTAAATGTATTTTTTTTTTATGTATTTTATTTATTTTTGTAAGAGACCAAGACAAAGTAAAACATACGTTTGTATGATTTTGTTATACATGATTTTCAGGATGTTCAAATAGTAAAAAGCTGAAAAGTGTGGCATACATTTGTATTCATCCCCCCTAAGTCCATACTTTGTAAAATCACCCTTAGCTGAAAGTCTTTTGAGTCTCTATCATCTTTGCACATCTGGATACTGATAATTTGCCCATTCTTCTTTGCAAAGTGGCTCAAGCTGAGTTAGACCACAGATTTAGGTTTAGATTTTGACTTGGCCTTGATCTAAACCCTTCAGTTTATTCCATAGCATCTAAAAAGCTTTCTTCTGGGTTGTCGCTTACCGCTATCTGTCTTATATACCCACAGCATGATGCTGCCACCACAATGTCGGGGCGATGGTGGCGACATTGGTAGTGGTTCGTCCTGTAGCCGGTGGGTTGCCGGTTTGAACCCCCACTCAATCTGTCTCTGTCGTTGTGTCCTTGGGCAAGACACCTCACCTGCCTTGCCTGCTGATGGTGGTCAGAGGGCTCTGTGGCGCTGATTGTATGGCAGCCTCACTCCTGTCAGCCTGCCCCAGGCCAGCTGTGGCTACAATGTCGTCTACCACTGTCAGCGTGTGAATGTGTGGATGAATGATTGTAGTCTAAAGTTCTTTGGGGTCCTCGAACTTGATAAAGCACTATACAAGGGCAGGCCATTTACCATGTTTCACAGTGGGGACATTGTGTTTAGGTTTATAACAAGTGATATTTTTCCGCCAAACACATCAATTCACATCCATACATCCATACATCGTCTTCCGGTTATCTGAGATCACGGGAGCAACAGGTCCAGGATGGAAGCCCAGACATCCCTCTCGCCAACATCATCCTCCAGCTCCCTCTGGGGGTTCCCAAGGCGTCCCCAGGTCATATATAGTCCCTCCAGCAAGTTCTGGGTCTTCTCTGGGGTTTCTTTCCAGTGGGAGCTGCTCAGAAACCCTCTGAAGGGACACGCCCAGAGAGCATCCTGATCAGATGCCAGATGCCAGAGCCTCTTGACTCATGGTAACTCTGGTATCAGACCACAAGGGGCTGAATATAAATGCATGTTTTCTCATTCTTTGTTAGTAAAAATTGAGAAAGAATGTACAGTTTTCCCTCCCCTGCAGTTACATAATATTATTTATTACATAAAATCTCAATAAAATACACAGACGTTTTGGGTTGTGATGTCACAAAATGTGAAAAATATATACTTTTGCAAGGCCCTATACAATAAGCTACACAGTTCTTTAACTTACTTGCTCTCTTCCTCTTCCCGTGAATTCTTCTTGGGTTGGTATTTCTTTGAAAGATTCCTGTAAAGACAAAACGATCAGCCTTCTCAGATGTTTCTCACTGTATCTTTATAAATAACACAGTGTGCAGACACCATTCCCACCATGTTTCCCTGATGCCACCCTTATGGACCCGCCAGAGGACCCAGTGGTTCACCATTCAGTCCTGCAGAGCACATTTCGTTTTCTCCCTTCATGTCATAAATCCTTGGCCCCCAGAAAGTCGGACAGAGAGCAAGTCGCCAGAAAACTAGCATGTTTCTCTTAAGCAGCCACTGCCCCTGTTCTGACTGTGGCTGTATATTTGTGAAATAAGATGGGAGTGAGGAAGACACACAAATGAAATGTAGAGCAAGCCAGCTTGTGCACGGATCAAAGAAATATGCCATGGTGCCATCTGTGGTGAATTAAAGCTACCTGGATTAGGCAGCCATCACAGTGGTGTCTCTCAATGTCCTTTTTTTAACGTCCCCACCATGTTGAACTGTAAGCTACATTAAATTATGTGACAAATTCTTTCATTTAGACATAGTAACACAAACATCACCCACCTGATCTATCAGCAAAGTGTAATATTGTATACCGTGCTTTGATGGATGATGGTGTAAATTGTGTGTTTATACCTGCTTTCAAATAAAGAATGGATAGCCAACACAAAACCATGGAGTACCTTCCACATTTATTGGCACTTATAAGATAAACGTGTCTGTTGTTGCAGTAGCAGCACAATAGCACATAAAAAATAGAACAACATTCATACATTGAAGAAAAACACCCATTCATCATTTTCCTACACCATCTAATTTTGACTGTGGCATTAGGGTAGGCAGAGTACAGTTTTGGGTCACTTCCCTGCTAAAAGACCCAATGGCAACCCATTTTCAACGTTTTCGTTCTTCAGTTTCACGTAATATCAAATAGAAATCTGGTGTTTGGAGGAGAAGCAGGCCCACAGCATCACAGTTCCTCCACCATGCATGGATGCAAAGTGCATTTCCAAACATTTATCTGTTCTTTCATGCCAACCCCACCTAGAGTCTTGTGAAAGAAACCCAGTCTTAGGGTGCATTTGCACGAGCCCTGTTGAACTGAACTCTGCCTCATTTGTTCAAAAGATTATTTTGGGGAGGTGTGTGACTGCACGGTCACAGCTTCAAGTGAACAAACAGCAGGAAGCGAACTACAACACAGAGCATTGTGGGTAAACACAACTAAACAAATGTGTTTGTAGCAAGACAGATGGGAGAAATGGCTCACGGTAAGATAAGTGGAGTGAGGACGAGGATAAAGTTCGATAGAAATACGGTCAGATGAAAGGATCACAGCTGCTGGTAAGAACTCACATGAATAATCCATTTTTTTACGTAACTCACTAAAAAATGGAGTCTGTGGTATCCGCCCATGCAGCATAGAAGAGAAAAGGACGTTTTCCTTGAATTAAAAATTAGATGCCATTCTTGGCATTTTCAGTGCCAACGCGGGCGAGGAGGGGAACACGACATTCACAACGTCTGGTTTGTTTGAAAAGTTTACAGGACTATTAGGTGTAAAACCTTAGTCTCATCTCACCACAGTTTTAATTTAAACCCTTAAGTGTTTTGCAAACCCCACACGTATTTGTGATACTGGTCAAGGCCTTGTTTTGGCATGCCTCCCAAACAACTGACCCAGATTGCAATCGTCGCCACGGTGACGCCATATATGCCACTTTTTGCTTTCTTTGTCTCGCTCTGACCTTTGGAGAATATCCTTTACCCCTCCTACTACCTTTCTAACTATCCACGGCGGCCAGATGAATCTGGGTCCATCTCAGCATTGTTCTGACAGCAGATGTGGGCAGGCTTAGTTCAGTATCTGTTTTCTTGCAGCCTTTAACCTGACTTGTGTGGATCAAAACACATCTTCCTTACTTAAATGGTATGTTCTCTTGTCTTTCCAAGGGACAGGTATCTTTTTATCATAGTAGAGTATCATCCCAGGGAAACAGGGAGTCATAGATTAATAATCAAAGCATCGACAGTCCACTGAAAAAGTAAAGTACAGCTTACAAAAATAGAAACTTTATAGAAACTATAAAGTGTGCCATTAATTGTGTCACTGGCAATTTAGTAAAAAGAAACATTTATATCTTAGTTTGGGATCCCCCTTCCCCCCCTATAAAAGGAAGTATTTTGGGGTTTTTACACATCTTTACCAGGGCTGCCATAAAATCTATATATTTATTAACTGACTGCATCAAATCAAAGCCTTAAATGCAAAATCTGTGTCCACGGCATGCAAAAAGCTGATTACATTCACTGTTATCTTGGTATAGTGAGGATGTTGCACATTAATCAATAATGGAGTATAAACACTTCTTCTTTGGTGTTCTCAAGAAGAACTCATAATTCCTGCTTTAATAAATGATGCATCTATCTCCCTCTGCCAGCACCCCCCCCCCCACGCCTTGACTCCCCTGTGGTGTCTGTTGCTAGGCAGATCTATCTATGTGTCTTGCGCTCTGTCCTTCTCACCTCCCATATCTAATTATAGCAGCAGTTCCTACACAACTGTGGGTCAAACCATTTTCTCTCCTCTAAAATTTATTAAACATTAAAACTGCTGTTCCTGTTTTCAATGTGTTATTTTTTCAAGCATGCCACAGTATTACTTCATATCTATACACTGTATAAATAAATGCTGACTTTTTGTTTGACAGCATAATCAGTCTATAAATCACACTTGCACCCTAGTTCTCTTGTTGGTGGGACCATATTCCTGCTTTATTATGGATTACGCCAGACTACAATTTAGGCGAGGAGGAGGCATTAATGCAGCGGGGTGCACAGACAAGACTGAAGCATTGCGCCCATTAGCACCAATGCAACAGAGGAGGATTAATCACGGATTAGAGGAGTATGTAGTTGTTATGGTAATAGCAAGGAGAGTGCAGAATACAGTTAAAGCCTTGAAAACGTTTCATTGATGGGATTTTTCAACGTCTCACAAAACATCTATTTTCAAACTACAGGCCTCACTTATAGAACTGCTGATCGATATTCAGTCCATCATAACTGACACAGTTCTGCTGGCCTTTTGCATTATTGATCAGTCAAATGTTTCCTCAACCATTTTGTCTACAGTACAGTGTATTATTTGTTCTAAAATTATTGGGTTTTTTTTCAATGTTTTTTTCAAAACAAACCCCACTGATTATTCCATTTCTAGATATATGGTCGATTTAGAGAATTAAAGCAGTGAGCTAGGAACTAGAACTTGGCACAAGTATATCTAAAAATAATATGAATATTATCTTGCTTAAACTTAAAATTCTTAAAATGACAGCTGTGGAAGAAAAGTTCACCTGAGAGTCAAGGAAATCTGCCCAACAACACAGCCCAGAGACAGAGGATTAATATCAAAGGCCCAGCACCATTAGTTTATTAGATCTAAGAGCTCTGTGTTTCTCTTGGTATGAGTGTGGCCAATAGATTAAACCGGATCTCATGAGCTAAGTTGATTACAAAGGATAATTAGTTCTTAGGTATGGTTAAGTGGCGCCAGAAGACAGAGACGATGTGTTGAATGCACCTGGAAACTCTGACTCAAGCGATCCTCTGTCTCCGTCCAAAATATTTCACGTTTTAGCCTCTTCTGACGAGCGCGCCAATAAGCACAAACGCCTGTTTATGCGATCATGTACTTAATAACAGACAGTTCGACAGCAGGCCCCTCTGTATAAGCATAAAGGAGTGAAAGCATCCGCTCCATCTGTGGAGCAAGTTTAGTAAACCTACAATGGTGAGATGAGCTCAACACACTGCAGGCGCATGCTGTGACTGATTAAATGTCCTTTATATGTGAGCTCAAACAAGCAGCTACAGTCAGAGCTGCAAATATTGTTGCTTTTGTTCTGTTTAGCCCTTTAATTATTTTTTACTTTTTCCACATACAGCCACCAATTCTTCTTATTATTAGGAATGTATGTGATAGACCAACACAAACTAGTACATAATAGTGTAAGGACAATTATGTTTTCTGTTGACAAATAAAACTCTTACATGGGTGATATAGGTTTTTTTTTTTTGATTCACCTTTACTGTGATACCCCTAAATAAAATCCAGCGCAACACAGAACCTTTAGCCATTACCTAAGTAATACACCTTGGTGTAATTTATAAATCCAGCTGTTTCCATAAGGGCCTCACAGCATCATGAAGACCAAGGAACTCAGCAAACAGGCCTGGTTTTTAACATCTCACGGAGAAATCCATAGTTTGAAAGAGCAAACAATGTAGGGGGCAAAGCGAACATATGGAAGGGGTCATATGAGGTCAGATGAGTCAAAGTTTGAACTGTTTACCCACAAGTAAAATGATGAGTGGTGGTCACCATCCTGAAGATGCCATCCCCACTGCAAAACATGGAGGTGGAAACATTATGCTGCCGGGTGCTTTTCTTAAGCACAGATAGGGAGGCTTGCCAGAGATGATGGGAAGATGGAGGCAGCTAAATTCATTGCAATCCTGGTAGAAAACCTGTTAGAAGCTGCTAAAGATTAGACACTGGAGTAGAGGTTCCCATCCTGAATGAAGAGAAGCAGCCAGAGCTACAAGGAAATAGTTTAGATCCAAGCATATTAAGGAAAGGCACATGACCCCCCAAACATACAAGGAGATGTAATTATAGGAGAAACATCATGGAAAAAAGCTTTTTATTTTTCATCTACCATTATCAGATTTTAAAGTTTGCTCCTTAAAATGTGACAGTTTTAACAGATATAATAAAGGAGAGAGCGAATCAAGACAATCAAATACCAAAATTCAATATAAATAAAAAGAATCCAATTAATGTGCATCTAAGCAGAACGTCAAAGAGGAATATGTGCTTAAAGAATGTATTTAGTTTATTTACCTAAAGCAGACCCTCCAAAAACGAAGAGAGGCAATGTCTGCACCGCATCTATGAATCCTGTCCTGGTATTAGCTGTTCAGTCTGAAATAGGCGGGTTAAAGTCAATGCTTAGGGCATTAGCCATATTGACTATCCTCTTTGGGGATGAAGATGCGGATTTGGGGGAGTATCTCCCTCTGTATCTGGCTGAGCCGCAGGAGGCCTGAGGAGATGGATCCTCTCAGAGCAGCACTGCTCATGCTCCAAAAACTGCCTTTGAAAATCAGCGACTGTACCACAACCCAGTGTGTGTGGAGGGGAACAGAGGAGGAGGAGCCGACACATGTGGTTGGTGGAATAACACAAAAAAAATCTGGGTCAGACCTGGGGTTGATAATGCTGATGCTTTGTCATCACTATGGAAACAAAGGCCCCGCCCCCATCCCCCTACAACCTGACTTCTTTTTTGGCTCAAGCGCAAGCAAGTGATGACGACACACAGCTTCACATGCAGAGGGAGCAGGAGACAGACAGACAGAGTTACAGCGAGACTAAAAAAGGATGGAAAGAGGAGTCGGGCAGACATCCTCATTGACCTATTTCATTGGCTCTGCCCAGACGTTGGGGTTGTGTGCATTCTAAAATATAAAGTGAGAAACTTGCAGATACATAGTGAAATTCAAGCATTTCTTAGGGTGCTGGAACACTTTGAGTCTGGGTATACTTTCCTATCTAGGAAGAGATATCTGAGGGTGCTGCACACAAATTATGCCACATGATGTCCAGATAGCTAGCGATGCTTAAAGGCATTAAATGCTGTAAAGAGTAGGTGGGAGAAAAATGGAAATCGACTTCACTGCCACATTGTGTGGACATATTGTACATTGCATCCATACAAAGTTATCCACAGGGGGCTTTAGCTTACCTAGTTGCATAGTGTGTGTTTTTATAAGATTTAGTAACTCATCAGATCATTGAGTATTTTATCTCCCAAACAAAACAGCCACCAAAATATCCAGCAACTTTGTTTTAACTAAAAAAAAACTTTCTGTGACCCTCACATTGCCTCTCTAATCAAACCTGGCTGTAGGTTAACATCAATGGGCCTTACATCCAGAGGCGTCTAATTAGACCTAATTCAGGGGTCAACATAACAAGGTCTGTTTACAAAGTTTTACGTGAATATGAAAGAAAGGAAATCCTGCTGCTGCCTCTCATTTAATCTCATGTAATGTGAAAGATGTCATCAGCACAAGCTACAAACGCAACCTCATGTAACCTTTAGGATTTCTAACAATAATAGACATTGTTAAAGTGGTTAGGAACTGTCTATTCAAAATATTTGGGTTTGTGATATTCAAATGTAACAAAATAATCAGAACCAAAAGAAATGTGTGAGCATATCTCTGAGTTGTGATGTTCCCTTAGAAGATTTCTTTCATTTCCTCATTTCAAGGACACTTGAGTGAGTCAAGTCCTGCAGCAATCCTTCTGAGGGAAAGAAATTAGCCCACTTGTTTTTCAGATTGCAACATTGAACAGGGGTCAAAAGTCAGCTAAAGCACCCACCTAATTTGTTTTGCATAGCTGACTTCAATCTCTGATCGCTCCTTCACAAATTTGGTGTACTTCTCCACAAACTCGATCCCCCACTGTGTATGCTTCTCCAAGTTATCAAACTGATCCTGCAGAGAATAAGAGGACAAAATGATAGCATTAGATCAGAGAAGTCTAGCATGACTGTACGTCTAATACATTTAAAGGTGAAACCACACAGTTTACATACTTTAAAGCCACATAGTACCGTGTTTTTTTCAGTTAAGCTGCAGTCAAATGAGACATCTGACTAGCGAGACTAGACATTACACCGGAGCAGGTTTCACAGAAGACAAGATTTTTGATTTAATTGTTAAAACTAATAACGATTTTATAAATCTCAATCTATGTTTTGAAGAATCTGTAGAACAGAGATGCAATGTGAAAACCAGTGCTCCATTTACAGCCGGATCGGCCTTGACTAATATTTAAAGGCCGTGAAAACTGATACTAAGCAAAAAATGAATCAAACAGCTATTTTCAAGATCAGTAGGGTGCTTAGAATGAAGTCAGAGGAAGTACACAGATGTATGGTGTGTTTTTTTTAAAAGACAACTTTATTTTCTGCAACGCAATGAGACTTGTCTGCGGTTTATTCAGGCTGTGAGAGAGCGAGACTTTCAGCAGATAACAGGAAGGCTGTGAAGCCAGGTTGCTCTGTCATTTGCCTTTGAGCTTTTCAGCCTATCTGTCATCAAATGTGCTGGATTTCGAACGTTTGACAACCCTGTGTAAACGTTTGAGTTAGGATGGATCTACTTTCTCAAGGGAAGGCACACGAAGACTGCTATTAGTAATGCTAACAGTCAATATAAGATAATAGACTTTCCAATATGAGCACTGTAATCATTTTGCCTTTGTTTTAAAATTAGCAAAACCCTCTTTTACAGCGAGTGCTCTCTCTCAGACAGCCACACACGATGTGACGTCACCTCTGCCCTTAAAATAAACGATTACTGACCACAGAAAAGAGCTAAAAAAATGAATGCTGATAATAATAGAAATTGCAATCAGCTAAAACTAACCTTCAGTCTCAACTCATCTCACTTCATATAGTAACACAGGCATTGTTTGGCTGAGAAAAGATAAACAAAATTACATAAAGGTATCTGATAATCTGTTACACTTTTACCACTCTGAGGATGTATTTCCTTTTACAAAATACTCACTGCCACCCCCATCTGTCTACTACAGGTCAGCAAGCTATTACTTCACTATAATAAATCCAAACTGTATATCTGTAGTCTCTGCAAACTCACACTACTTTTTGATGTCATTGAGCTAAAACACTATATGCATGGGGTAGCCTGTTTCATCACATCTGCGCAATGCATTCGCCAATGGAAGGCTATGTATCCGCTCACTAGAGACGTGACACCTGTCTCTCAGTAAGCAGGAAGTCAGAGCTACCAGTTTCACCAGCGAATTCTTCTTTAGATCCAAATATGATTTTAAAAGTGTGGGATTTTCCAGGGGCTTATAGTAAAACCAGACCCCAGCAGTCTACAGCGCTGATAACCAAAAGCAGCTGTTCAGACTCAAGTCGTTATTTAAGATCTGCTCGTGACTTGTGGGGGAAAGTATGAGCCTTGACTTGGCTAAGGTCACGTCGGGAAAGTCATCAGTTCAGTAAAGAGAGCAAACAATTTCTCTGGCAAATCAACACACACACACACACACTCCATGTCTAAAACCAGACAGTATCATCGGTCCGAGCGTTGTCCTAATCTAACCATAAAGGAGAATTAAAAGCAACCTTGGTGTGGCTCCAACAGTCCCCCATCCTCTCCTCCACCATCTCTTTAGCCTTCGTTGAGTCCAACTAATAGGACAAGTAGGAGGACAATCTCAGAGAGTGTCAGCACCAAAACAGAATCCTAGATGATTTTCGAAGCAGACCATGCAGAATGATGGAGGAGTGCATTAAGCATCCGGCACTGAAAGCACTTCTGATATAAAAAACACAGGAAGCGGTTGTGGTGATGAGAAAGATGAAGAGGTGTACTTCAGTCTGCAGCACTTTGAAGCAATGTCAGGTAGCTATAGAGAATCAAACGGCTTTTTAAGAACACCAACATTTGTGCTGAATGGTAAAGTTTCAGAGCTTTACTGTTCTTAAATTGTGTCACGTGAGGAGTGATAAAATCACTCCAACACCCCTGAATGAAGCCCTCTGGAACTGAACGACTCTCAATTGAAGCACTCAAAGAAAACAATAGAATGAGGGGGACTTTCCAGTCTGCATTGTTAGCCGGTTTCAATGAGAAATCACTCATCAATCGACAACTAGTCAGAAAAATCACTCGATAAAACTGAACAATAAGACTTTCTCTGCTTTGGGAGTAGCAACTACCTTTGAAATTTATGTTTGTACTCCTTTAAAAGAGCCCTGCTCTTGTTTAATCAATCTAGAACTTCATTTACTTTATCACAACCACAAAGCATCTATTTAGAACAAAATAAAAAACAACGGACAGCTCACATTACTGCTGCTAAATCATGCACAATAAAAACCTCCTCTCCTCCTCCACACACATTTGTCGAATTACCCTTTTCTGCAGGGGCACCATCTTATCCAGTGGCTCTCAGCGTGGAAACATCCAAACTCTGCAAAACGCCCATTCAATCCACCACCCTCCGAGTGAACCCGGTGAAAAGCTAACGCTGGTTCTGGTAGGTCATCCACGAGACCTTTGTCTGGGTATCCAAAGTGGGAGCAAGTGCAAATCGGTAGAAGCGTGCTGAGGTTGGGAGCAAAGTCTCCTGACACTCCCCCCCCCCACTTCCACACACAAAAAAGGAGCTATCCAACTGGTTTAGGTAATTCCCGATTTTCTGGAAGGAGCAAAAAAAATCAGAGTGCAGGGAAAGATCCAAAGCACGGCCGGTTCACCCAACAACCAAATGAATATGAGTCCACGGCTGCCTGCAGCGTTCAGGCTTAATGCTCCATCAGGCGTAAGGTGGAATAAGTGGGATGGGAGAGGAGGACAGTGAGAGAGAGAGCTGCAAAACAAAGGGAGGGGGCTTAAAAGGAGTAGGGATGACAGAGGAGGAGGGATTACTCACGAGGGGATTACACAGGGTGGGGGGTTGGGGGCCTCTTAAAGTTTGCCAACATTTCCAGAGTGTGTAAATCTACTAAAATATACAGCAAACCAATAAAAAACAATGGCACAAAGATTTTGGTTCTGGTCAGGATGAGTCATTATGAGGTGCTGTATCAAGAAGCACTTGGCGAAGTGAAATGGAAAAGCCATCAGTGGAGCCATTTCCAGGCTACAATAGAAACATTAGGTTATTAATTTATGAATGTCGGGCAGCCAGTGTTAAAAAAAACAATATGTGAAGAGATTGTGACGTCTACTGTTACAACCTTCCTCCTTATCACATCAACCTCCTGCTATTCCAGCCAGTTAAGTATTTGAACCCATCCAGAGTCTATCTCTCTCTGACCATAGACAGACGATCCAGTGACAAAAATCCATACAAAACAGCAAAGGAGAGCACAAGACCATTAGGAAGTCCTTTCTTTTTCTGGATGCTGGGGGAAAAAACACATTTAGGCTTTTTTTAATCAAAATAATACATTTCAGGCTCTTCAATATGCAAAATTAAAGCAAAAAAATAATAATAGATTAACCAATCAGGCTTTTATAGGCAAGTACAGACTTTTTTATGATCAAAATTCTGATTTTGACCAATTTAGATCTAGTATTTCAATTACAATAACATGTAAGAATTGTGCTCCAGGTTCTTTGTAAGGGGTAATCGTTTTTTGAATCCAACAGAAAAACAGCAGATTATCCTCATGTATGCAACACAATATGAACACAACACATGAAGAAAAATTGGGCCAACTATGACCTCTGACCAGTTGGTTGGTAAACTGTAACTCTGAAAAATACTAATCAAATCATCTTTAGTCAGGCATCGAAAGGGATCGATTTCTGAAGTGATGTTCTGTTAAAAGCTATAAGCAGTTACAATTGTAGATGCAGTGGAAAACTCCCTTGGCGTCTTTATTTAGAATAAATCCGGATTAGCTAAAGTCGAGGCTAAAGCTAACGGCTAGTCTGAGACCAAACAAGACTTTACCACCATAAAACAACTCTAGTTCTAAAAACTGCAACAGTGGTTAATGGAAATGTGACTTTATCAACATTTACACTGTCATGGTGATTGTTTTGGACAGGTGTTTTCACAGAACCCAACGATTAATTACAGAGGAAATGGAGTTTGGAGACGGTGCATCATCAGTGATCTTCCTGTGTGAAACACACTGTGCAACATTTAAATTGCTTCCAGTCAGAGCAACTGTGCAAACTATAAGCAAAGTGGTGTAATATAATAGCTGTTTAAGTGAAAACTATATTGATTTTATAGATTTTTCCAATCGCCTCCTATCTCTATTTCATGTGTAAATATTCATGCTTCTGAGTGAAATTATTCTGTAATGTTTCGTTGCTCGGTTGCACTCGGTTCTAAAAAGAAAATGTGTTGTGAAATACCATTTTGTTTGACATTGGGTATTACTGTTGGACCAATATTTGTTTTTGTACAGATCTGACTCTATTAACCGATTTAAAACCAGAAAGATTGCGATGAAAAATGAATAAATTCTTGTGATAAAAGTTTAAATCTAAATCACCAATCTAAAATTACCACTTGAAAGTTACTTGAAAGAATTAACTCTTTAAATAATGCATGACTCATTTCTTTTTTTTAAATTCAGCAACCCTCCAGTTGAAACTGCAAAGCACCAGTGTGCCAGTGATGTATGTGGTTAAAAATATTTTGACTACAAGTACAAAATTAAAACACTTTTACCCAAAGTTCGCTGATCATGCAGGCAAATTAGACACTGTTAGTAACTATGTCACACTTGGCTGCATTAGAGTCGGACCTGCGCACAGAATTTAGTGAGTCTTACTCTTCCTCGCCTAATAATTCCCTGTCCTGACCTTGACTTATTTCCATCCTTTCATCTGCAGCCTCTGACACCTAACCTTGTTTCCAAACAAGGGAGTACGCTATGTGGGAGATCCCTTCCAGAACCTCTCGACTTGTTATTTCAGGCCACAGCCCCAATCACTGTGATGCGTGTACTATTGTATTAGAACATGAAAGGAAAATAAATAGAAGCCTGTGGCTAAAAATGTCTTATCATGCAAGAAATTAGGAACAGGTCAGAAAATACAGAACATTTTAGCAGTCGCTAAATACATGTACGTTCCCCACTGGCTGTAAGAAAGGAAAACAAATGCATGTTTGTTTTAGGATCACACTCCTGACCCTGCAAACCTCCCCCCTAAGTAGAGATGGGGATTATGGTGCAGGTTAATGTATCAGCCTAGTGGTTAATCTGAACTAACACTCATTATTTAGCAACCAGTTCAGTCCAAATCACTCAATCACAGTCATGCAGGGAGTTCAGTTGCTTTACTAGAGTCCAGCATGGACTGAAAACCCATAGCAATAAATAGTATGTTTGTGGCTAGCTGCTAAACATATAGTTTCGTACTGTCATTGTACAAGTCATTGGTGGTGGACATAAAAGAAAGCCTTCATGATTGCTCCATTTATTATCAGGAAAAAAAGTGAAATTTGACGCCTCATGCATGAAAATAATCCAAGCGCCACGGTGGTTGTAATTCCCATAATCAACACAGATGGCAGTAGAGGGTAGCTCCCTCAAAGCTAAGTAAATACATAGATTAAAAATTACTTTAAAAATACTTAAAAGAACATTTGAGTCTCAATTAAAAATAGATCATATAAAAAATGCACAAAATAAGAATAATTTTAGATATTCCTCTTTTTCAATCCTAAAACAAAGCTGATGGAAAAAATGGAAAGAGAAGTGGGAAAGTTAAGGCCCTGTTGTGCTAAACCATTAAAGGGAAACAAGGGACTTTACAACATAATGGTAAACGAAATGTACTGATTTTAGAACCCCTGAGCCAACATTTCTGGGGACATCTTCATTTAATGGGGTATAGCCACCTCTGCAGAGGGCAGTGTGCTGCTCTAGTGATCACAGCTATAATCAATATGCTATTAAAAACACATGAAAAGGGGGAAACGGAGCTGCATGAGGGCTAACATAAAGGATAGAACAGACAATGCGAACAGGAAATAGCTGACTGGGAAATTAAAAAATGTGCAAATGTACCAACTGGAAGTTGATAGAAAATATAGTATTTGCAGTTTTCTGACCGTGTCTTACAAATTATTCAGGGAAAGAAGCGTCCCTCTAAACTGATCTTTCTCCCCCAACAGCAGGGCAACAGTGAGGATGTTTTAGATGAATGTAACGGTGGTGAACTTTATCAATCCTCCTCCCATCTGTCAGTGGGTGGGTATAATAAGCAAGTAATAGAAAAGAAAAAGACAACATGGGAAGATCAACAGGGCTTGAGAAGACAGATGTTCTGCTGGATGGAGAGCAATGAGAAAAGTAGTATCAAGTATCAAGAGGCATTTTCTTTCTTTATTATTTGTTCAGCATGTTGACTGAGGAGTAGGGAGTAAGGTGGGTTAGTCTGTCACAGTCCGCCTCTGTTGGGTTTTGGTTCTGCCACAGCGTTCTAAAGGTTTTGCCATATTCTGTTTAATTGTTCCCGTTCGGGTTTTGCCATATCAGTTCTGTCCTTGTGCTCATTGTTAGGTGTATTCCTTTAGTTCATTACTTTGGGTTTCTCTTGTAAACATTTTTTAGTTCGTTTTCTGTTCGATCTCAGTTGGACATTTTTCCTTAGGGTTTGTTGTTTAGCTCCATTCTTGGTTGTTTTCCTTCCCTTTTCTGTTCTGCTCTTTCCTTCTGTCTCAGCTGGTCCACATATCTCCTGATTGCTCTGCCTTCTCTCTACCCCAGCTGTTTTCATTCCTTCTGATTAGCATTCTGGTATAGATACTGACCGGTTGTCTTTGTCCCTCACGGGTTCCTTCTGTTAATCTGCCATTTGGTCTGTTTGTATATCTAATAGATCAACTGTGCAATCCTTCTTTCGGAAATGGAAAGAGAATGGCACACTAATATACCAAGACATGGTTGTCCACGTACACTGACTGGGTGGGAAAGGAGAGCATTATTCAGAGAAGCAGCAAAGAGGCCTTTCTTTACTTTGGAGGAGCTGCAGAAACCCACAGCTGAAAAAAGGTTGGAGGCAACCGAAAGCTGCTGTTGAAAAATAAAACATAAGAAGTCTTGTATAAGCACCATCCTCGCAATAAAACAAGGTGGCGGCAATCCGAAGCTGCGGGGATGCTCTTCTTCAGCAGTGTCAGGGAAGGTACTCAGAGTTGAAAGAAACATGAATGGAGCGAAGTGTAGCGCAAAACTTTTAAAGGCTGCAAAAGACTTGAGATTGGGGCAAAGGTTCACCTTCCAGCAGAACCTTATGTTACAGCCAGAGCATCAATGGAATGGTTTCCTTGTGTTAGAATGGCTAAATCGAATTAAAAATCTTTGGCAATGTTTAAAAATGTATGTTTACAGACAAGGTTCTTCCAATCTGACTGCGCTTGAGCTATATGGCAAGAAAAAAGGGCGACACTTTAAGTCTTGAGATCTGCAAAGCTGGAAGAGACATTCCCTAAAAGGTTCGCAGCTATAATTGCAGCAAAAGGTGGATCTCCAGACTATTGCCTCAGGAGGGCAGAATATAAATGCATGCCACACCTTTCACATTTTTTCCTTACACAAAGTTTGAAAAACATCATTTTCATTCCACTTCCCAGTTACTTTGTGTTGGTCTATCACATAGATCCCAATAAATATTTGTATTTGTAATGTGAGAAACATTTGTCAGGTAGTCTCATTAGCTGGCAAATCCATATCTGCAGAAAATGACAATGAAGAGAAATAAACAGCTATGACCCAGATCTGTTCAGTGGACTGTGAGAGTCCAACCAATTAAAATTACCGACAGATGGCTGAATTGTTCCAGCAAAACCCTCCTGGCCTCAGTGAACAAAAAGTACACAAAATGTCTGAAAATCTGGACTTATTCATAACAGAACACAGAGAAACCACCTGAGCACACCTGACCAGACCCTTCCCAGACACAAAGCGAGGCAGCATCTGCTCGACCCAGAACCTCTCATATCTGTCATCATAGATGAGCTGACTGCCGCAGCATTTCACTGCGCTTCATGATGGTGGGCGTCCGGCAGCGAGAAAAAATATTTAATGGAGATGCCAAACCCACTCTCGAACACACACCATGCTTTGTCTAGGGAAGCGTGGTCAGAACAAAGCCTGTGTAGGCCGGTGTAACTACTGTCTCAGGGAGGATTCGGAAGAACAGATCCATGCAAACACACTCGCGCACGCAAAGACAGATGACGATCATATGCACGGCGGCAGCAGATGTCATCCGATATTTTAGTTCTGGTTGTCAAAGTGGCCATGAGCTTTCTGTGACCTCGGAGTAAATGAGGCAAATCAAACTAATATCATCAGACAACAACTGCACAGAAGCAAAACACCTTAGGGTCTCTTTTTTTATCAGATTTGTGTATCCATGGCAGAGTTCCAAGGTCGGAATCACAACCAAAAACAGCACAAAAACTCATAAATTTGCCCACAAAGCATCGTGTTGATTCCCAATGCATTTAGGTGGATACTTTGTGGACTGACGAAACAAAAATGAAAATTCTTGAAAAAGGAGTGTCCCTAACAACATCATGTCAACAGTGAAACATGATTTTAGGACTTCGGCAACTTTCCATAATTGACAGAACCATGAATTCTGCTACCAGAAAATCCTGAAGGAGACCATCCAGCCATCAGTTTGTGACATTAAGCTCAAGCACACGTGGGATTTGCAGCAGGACAATGATCTGAAGCAAACCAGCAAGTCCACATCTGTTTGGCCCAGAAAAAAAACAAACAAGTGGCCTAGTCTAAGTCTGGACTTAAATGCCACTGAGATGCTGTGGCATAACCTTAGACATGCTCAAACCCCTCCACTGACTTTAAACAATTCAGCCAAGAGGAATCGGGCACAATTCCTCCAAAGTAAAGCCACCCGTGGTGGCAACAACCAGTTATTAGGTTTAGGGTGTGATTACTTTTTCACACAAGGCCTAAAAAGGTGATTTGGACAGATTTCTAACCTTAATAAATGAAATCAATATTTAAAAGCAGCATTTTATATTTAGCCGAGGTACATTTATCAGTTTTAATGATCCAAAACATCTAAATTTGACAGAAAAAAAACCAAGTAGCAACACCTCAGCTGGTCAGAAATGATTAGAGCAGGTCCAGTGGTGTGTATCACATTTCCTGTGTACGCCTGTCTTTCAAACATCCTACCTAGTTCCCAGCATTGTGAGACATAATGTCTGAGTCGTTGGTTTCTTCGATAAAAAACGCTTTCCTGTGGTGAGTAAGTAACTTGGTTAAAAGAAACTGAGGAGCACCAACGAGGACAAATTAAAACTCTACAGACAGCAAAATCATTCAAATGGAAAACCTAGCTCTCGGGGCAGTCTACATTTTTTAGGAAAAACCTCTCTGAGACGGGTACCTCCTCACCCCTCTGCTCACTTACAGCACTGGTCATCTTCAACTGGAGGAGCATCTGCAGATTCTCCTCAAAGGGACTCACTGTGTGCTCCTCTTCTTTTTGCTCCTCGTCTTTCTCAGCTTTCACAGAAAGAGCATTGTCCATGAACACAAAAAACTGGCTTCTTCTTCGCAACATGGTGCAAGGTTTTCTTACAAGGGGAGCACAGGAAAAACAGGGTCCTTAACGAAGTTAATCCATCTCAGAGGGATAAAAAAACAAGTCTTGGTTGAACTAGATTGATTAAATTCACAAAAAAGTAGTGGGATGTTAAAGCTAATCATAAATTAATGTAATAAAATAAGAATATTTATATATCTAACAAGAGGGAACAGAAGCTCACCAAATAGATTGCGAGCTAGAAGGAGAATGAGAGAAACAACCAGCAGAGAAGTTGATTAAATGACCCTGTTATTAATCTGATTACCAAACCCCCCTTGTACCTACCTTTAACACCCATTAGGCTGCTCTGTGGATTAATCCTACAAGGCCAACTAGCACATACAAGCCATTGTTCCTGCTGAGCTGTTTTTGTTCCTTTTGGTGAGGATAAGGCTCTTTAATTCTTATATAATATACTCTCAGGAATGAAGCAAACCTTGAACTTTAACATTAACCTGATATCAATCAACTGCAACAACACCTTCACCCCTTCACCACCATGACTTTATAACCACGGACTTCAGATGTCTTTTGGGGGATTTTAAATGAGAGATTAACACAACACATATTTTCCAAATAAAAATCTGAAAATGTGATGCGACCTTAGGGCCTCCCGGGTCAACACCCTATTTTGCTGCAGTTAGAGCTGCTTGTCTTTCGAGGGTATGTGTCTGCATTTGCAAAAATAGTCGGATTTGGATGGATGGCAACGGTGAACATCAATTTTGCAGTTATGCTGCAGATTCTCATTGGATTATGGTCTGGGCTTTGCCTGGCCATTCTAAAACATGGACATGCTTTGATCTACACACCTGCCATTCTAGCTCTGGCTGTATGTTTAGGGTTGCTACCGTGCTGGAAGGTGAACCTCTGCCCAAGTCTCAAGTCTTTTGCTGCCTCTAAGAAATGTTCTTTCTATCTTTCCATCAACTCTGATCAGCTTCCCTTTCTGTGTGAAACAAAACCATCCCCACAGCATGATTCTGCCACTGCCATGTTTCATCATGGGTATAGTGTGTTGCCATGGGTCTCTTGGATGCTTCTTCGATAAATGCTCTCCTGGAACAGGCTGTCACTTTAGGTGGACCATAGTGCAGCACACTATATGCGATTGCTATTGACATTATAATATCAGAGCTCACAACAGACTGTAGGATTTCATAATTCAAGTGTCATTCATTAGTGCTCTGCATGCTAATTATTTGGAATGTATTTTAGTGCCCTTGAGTTACACAGCACATGTATATGTTTAATGGCTAAAAGTCACAGGGAGCCAAAGGGAGCAGTTAAAGCACAATTCAGTGGGTTGAACCTCCTACTTACAGTACCATTGCTACATAGGTGTCTCTAAACCTGATGTCAAGCGGTCCTGCCACATGCTGCTGTGACATGTTTCACTCCTGGCTGCACTAAAAAACATTAGAACAGTATGTTCCTCTGCAGAGTTAAAATATACCCTTTATGATTAACAGCTTGTCTTTAAATCAATCCATGACAGCTGAGATTTTGCAACTTGAAAGAAAGAACCAACTCACAAACAAGCTCCACTGGATTGTAATTAAGTCAGCTGGCAAATCCTGTGGATGTAAATGAGAGACCTGATAAAACATGTTCTTTAAGCACTTCACACTAAAGGTTCACTGCGTAAGTTTGTGTACAGTTTCAGTCCATAAATAGATCAGTGAAATACTTTTTCGGTCCGTCATGTCAGACTCCTCTTCATGCAGGGCTGTTTACTGACTTGCATACTCGAATGTTAACTCTGTGAAAACGTAGTCACAGTTTGCCAGAACTCAATCCAGTTCTGAGTAAATCATGTTTCATTTTTTTCTTTCAGTCGGTTTCCAGTCTTGACTCGAGCAGCATTCCCGTTTAAAGTTTCTAAGGATATAAACTTAAAAAAGATCCCATAAAACAACATTTCTAAAAAACACAGGGGCTACAGTCAAATAAAAATGTTTTGTATCTTCCACCTTACACTAACACACATCGTACCATGAAAAAGTCTTAAAACGCTACCAGCTTAGAGGCCTGAAGACTATTCCTGAAGATTACATAAAAAACATAGTTTGGCTAAAACTCTTTAGTTGCTGAGCATTATAGAAGGTTGTTGAATTTTGAAATTCAATCTAATTAAACACTAATGTCCACAGCACTATCTGATAATTATTCTACTTAATACCCTGTTACATAGTGCAGATGTTCTGTGTGCACTGATGAAGATTTCCTCACCTTGCCATGCCGAAGGCTAGGAGTGGCTAGCATATCAGGGGAGATGGCCTTGTCTTCTGAGTAATTTACCTCATTATTTGAGCACTTGGGGACACTCACTGTGACTGTGTATAGAGAATCGAACCTTCAGCACAACTTGGGCAGGTGATCATTAAGTAAAACACCATGTCAAAAAGTAACCACTCACACTGTAAATTGTACACCCTTTAACCCAATACGCATACAATATGTGCTTAATTTCTTCACGTTTAGACCCATAAAATGTATTTTTAGATATATCAACATATGCAGCAAGACAGGAAATGTGATGGTAGTTTTAGGATAGTAATTTTTGCCATTAAACATAAAATATGTACTAGTGTGTTGATGGCATGACTTCAACAGTTTATTACCAGATCCAAAAATAAGTTCAAACCTTTAATTGATGTATGGTAGATCTAGAGATACAAACTACAAACTGAGTCCATATAGTCCCTCAGCTCTCTTATCTTAGCGCTCTTGTATCAAAAGACTATATATTAATCTGCTTACAGCTCAAGCTGGCATGAAACCGTACCACCATTTCTTTCTCAGGTTTTCATTGATGTAAACAAAACCTAAAACAGATGTAAACAAAATCTTTCCACTCGGCATGGGGCAACGGACTTGAGAAATTTGGAATACACTCTGCATCATATGAGCAAAATCTCCACTGGAGTTTCCCAGGCTTTCTTTGAATTACGTGGCAGCCCTTTTACTCCACCCTTGCACGCCTCAGTTAAGGATGTGAGAAGAGATGGCACTTAATATGAGACTGCTTGACGCATCAACGATGGTTTTCTTCCTTGCAGTACAAGTTTCACATAACGTTGTACGTTGTACATGACACATCTCATGATATGTAGTATACTGCAGTGGAAACAACTAGAATACAAGTAATGACAACAGAGCAAATAATGAAACCGTATTCTAATCCAATTATGTTAGTTGTTTGCCATAATTTACATTTAATACACCCAGAGTACTGTTTTATACGATTCAGTTAAAAAAGAGAAGAAGAAGTCGCCATCTCTCATGATGCACATGGACAAGATGCTACTTTAAGTTCACACAGTCTTTGGGATAATATCAGAAAGATAGGGGAGATTAAGTAGAGTTTTAAAAGAAATAAAGAAATTCCTTAAGTTGTGTCCTTTAGGAGAACAAGTCAGCCACACGAGAGAAAAGAAAAGCAGAGGCAACATGAGGAAATTTAAGGGTTGGCAGGAATCCTTTTCAGCATGCTCCAGTTTTCAGCACAGGTTCGAATCATTTCACGTTGACCCAAAACAAGCAAAAAAAACGTGGTAGAGGGTTTGCACAGGTACTGACCACATGTGACCACCTACTAGAAACAGGGAGATTTTAAGGAAGCAGACTGACACCACATCGGCTACAGAACCAGCAAACTCACCGTTGTGTGGCCTCAGACCCAACCACTAATGTCCACAGATGGAGAACTGAGACCACAGTGCGATCCAGTTCTTGCTGTCGTGTTGCCCACACAAAAGTAGGGGTTAAAAATGTATTAAGATGAATTCAACAAACCTCTTTGCTGTTACATTTTCCTCCTTCTTTCTGGCGCAAGGAGTAAAAAAAAAAATCAAGAGATCTTGAGCCTGCTCGGCCTACAAGCTACATAGTTACAACCTGCACCCCAGCCGAAGACAAGGGCTAGTTTTAAAGGTTCTAAAGGTTATACTGAGAGGGTTGTTGCAGCCTTTGTTGACTTGGTTATAAATAGCCAACAATGCTCTCTGCTGCTACTGCTAAGGAAACTTGATAGTCACCACCTGAAGACCCAATCTCATCAACAGTATGTAGAACAGTATAGCAGTAATTAGGAGAACATAGAAGACAAATATGCTCAATCGGTGGCTTCAGGACATTAGCCGTATGATTTACAGTATAACAGCAGTGCTTAGAGACTGACTTTGCAAACAACAGGAAGAAAAAGGCTGTGATTACAGACTAGAGGCTGCAACAAACTGCTGGGAAGGGACTGAGTCATTCCAGAGACAACATGACCAATCAATTCCAGGTATAGCGATCATTCAGTTTTAAGATTAAACAGCTCCACTTACTCAAAATGTGACTTCTCCTCAGCTGGCTATAAAGCATCTGGTGGCAAAATTGGTCAATAACTCCTTCCACATACATTCAAGCAATCAACTACATCCAGCTGATTCAGCAGATGTGTGCTATAACCTCTGGTGTTCACAACTTTATTTAAACTTTTTTTAAATGTTTCACTTGTTTCAATAATTCATTTTTCTAGCAAAAATAAATGGGTCCAAGCCAGTGCTACTTGTTGATGTGGGTCATACGGGCATTTGTCCAGGGCGGCATTTGAAAGAGCGGAGGCACAAGCATCATATAAAAATACAACTTATTTATTTGTCTCTGAACAAGTTTTCTAATGCTTTATACATGTGCCGTCAATGGGGAGTTGGTACCACCTGCTTGCTGGTGAAAACAGGGAGATCAAGGTGTGCTTGCTGTCAGTCACACCGAGCCTAAGTCAGGTGAATTGCAATTCATTCTGTTCTATCTTCTTCTCCTTTCTCCAGAGGGCCTGAGTGATACCTTTAGCTACAATCAACTTGGAAAGTTGAAGGGTGCTTTTCTGTGAATGTTTGTATCATGGAGGGAGAATTTAGTACATTAGGTATGTGGGGATGGGGGAGATTGCCTGTCCGTTGAATCAGCACTGGGAAAAGCCTTCGAATCATTTAAATACCTTATGAGCTTTGAAGGCATTTAAAGCTATTACCTAATAAATTTGTTGAAGTTTTTGGTCAAATGCTATATTTTCTCCCATCTGAAGCTGACAATATCACCTGCTCTATTTCAACATTTTTTTT
Organism: Crenichthys baileyi; assembly: GCA_036173005.1. Lineage (NCBI taxonomy): Eukaryota > Metazoa > Chordata > Actinopteri > Cyprinodontiformes > Goodeidae > Crenichthys > Crenichthys baileyi. Next base: position 221,856 of record JAHHUM010001186.1, on the reverse strand, counting down.
AGTAATGAATCCCTCCTGCTGCCACACCATTAACACTACTTAACAGTTTATATATAAAATGCAGGACAATTAGTCCCTCCTCAGATACTCTGCCTTATAGATAACAGTGTCTAAAGGAATTTGAATGCCTCGGCAGCTAGAAGACCCCAGTGACCTCTCTATAGACTTTATCTTCAGCTTGAATGTAGTCCACACCCAGAGATTAACTTTGCTGTTTGAACAGTTTAGATTTTAAGATTTTATTGTTTTTTTCGGTTAAAAAAAATTCATTTTTACAATTAATCCTGGTAAGGATTTCTGCTTCACTTCAGGTTTTTGACCTAAATTGAATTCAATGTTTAGCTTATCGCGTTCACACTGCCTTTTTGCAGGAAATTTACATTTTCTAGGTAAACCTGCTCTGTTTTATGAAGAGCAGGAACACAGAAATGTACAATAAACAATTTTAACTTGTGTTTATTCTACATTTTTGCTCAAGTCTAGGTGTCAAAATGTGAATAGCGGCGATATTACAACTGTAATTAATGTTAGATTATTGCAGCAGCAGTAGGGGTGATTGTTGCTTCTCTGTTTTTAATTAAAACCAATTTATGCGTAATACAGTGAATCTCTAGTATTTTTAATTAGGGTTATTATAAAGTAAGAATCTCATACTGGTCCGTTCGTACTACACACACAATAAACAATTTAATAAAGCAGTAACTAAAAATCTTTAAATGTACAACTTTAAAACAAATCTCAGATCAATGTTTAACAAATTGGACAAACCTCATTGTTGTTGTCTGTTTATCTGCATATCTTATTTTCCCGTGTAAAGCCTACTTCTTTTTGCCCTTCACTCCCAAGACTCCCCTTCAGATCAAGTGCGGACCTGTTCATCTTCGTTTCACTGACATTGGTTCGAAGTTAGGAGACAGGAGAAAATGGGTCAGAGGTAGTATCACCGAGTCAGCAGGTGTGTGGTGATGAGTGTAAGATTTAAACGAGGAGGTCTGCTGAAGACTGGCAAGGCTTTCAGTCTCTTACGGAAACAAGGTAGCTCAAGTTTCAGTCCTGCAGGACTCCTGCAATGTCAAGCGAGCAGCAGGGGGGATGCAACTGAACCCAGAGGGGGTTCAGGCTGACTTGAGATGATAAACGTAAGCAGAAAAGACTGAGGAAATTTCAGTCTAACACCAGGATGTTTCAAAGTCTAAATAACATCTCAAGGAAACCAGCTGAGACATATCAGTGCTGGGAATGCACAGCCAAAATAAGCCCAGGCCCCTCTGGGTAAGTGCAAGTGTTGAACGCCACTAGTGTGTCAAGAGTTTCCAGACAATCCTTTGCACACAGTTTAATAGAAATGTACAAACATCAGTAAAGTCTGCCTCTGAAGCTCTGAAATGCTTAACAACATAATTTACTTGCAAAAGTGAATAAACCTGAATCCTGCAGAGTTTGACCCACCTTAAGCTGCTGCTCTTTGTTCAGAGTTTCAATCTTGTCCATGCTGCTGCATCAATAAATTGGGATTTGCAGAGAAATCCACCTTCATTCCACAGGGTTAGAGGACAACTGCATGCATTTGTATGAAAAGTCAGATAGATCTACTTACTAAATGAACCACATGTGGGAAGTGAGACATCTAGGGGAGCATATAGGTGCAATTTGCTGTTGTACACTTTGAGCTACATATGGTTACTAGGTTGCTTTGATACAATTCCGGTTTTAGATCTGAGATGTCTCTATTTATCTGCAGAATATTCTTGTACAATTATTTTTTTTTTCCGCTGTTTCACTGCAAACCAGTCACATGTGCTACCAGATTTTACTTCCTCCTTCTTTGGCTGAATGTGTACCTAACTCCTATTAAGGAAAAGTTGTATGGTTGTGATTCAGATCAATTTCTCAATTCTCTGCTTGCATAAAACATAAAAAAACTGCATTTTTTAAAAAGTTTCCTAAAACATGGCAACTGCAAGTGCACTTCAGCTTAATACCAACTGCTTAGTATTAAGTTACTGATCTGAATTCTGTCTGAATTTGATGTTGCAAGCCACAGCTACAGTTTAGTTAAATGTTGTTTTTTGCAACAATTCTGGCGGTATCTACTTGGTAATTTTTCAAGGACAGAATAGTGAAGACAACAAACATGCCCAACCTGTGTTTATAAAGCCAGTGAATACTATAATCAGTCCTATGACATTGCACAAAAGGCATTTAACATTTTGGAGCTGAGTGACAGCTGTGTTGCTCAGGGTACGTCACAAAAGGTAAAGACGATGGAAAACTACCAGAATCAGCTCTACGTCTACATTTATTCTCTTTGTCGGTGGACCATAAACACTGGTGTAATCGTCATTCAGCTAAGAGTTAGACCTCTATAGTCTTTATTCGATCAACATTTCACTTTTTTCAAACATTAAACAGAGGGTATATCACAGTCCAACACGTGTGCACAGCCTCACCACAGTCGTGTTGGTGAGAGGTTGAGCAACCCTGCTCTAGTTTGACTTCACTTCCTGAAATATTACTTGCTTTCCTGTTTGCAGCATAGGAACAACAGGACGAGTGCAACGAAATGTGCTATGCATGCGGTTACAATAATTTAACAAGTAGAATTATTAGCTTAGAGATGCACCTATTAACATATGCAACAAACCTACCTTTTAGTGTTAGCAAAGCTGTTTAAATGTGATGAGCTTGTTATCAAAGTGGTCTAAATACTTCAGTAGCTTGCAAAAGTAAAACATACCGTTGAATGTTTCACACCTTGTCTCATTACAACCACAAACCTCTGTTTTAGAGTTATTTTAGGTGAGAGACTGACACAAACAGATAAAGTAGATAAAAAGCTGGAAAGTGTGCCATGCTTTTGCGTTGATTCCACCTAAACAAAATCCAGTTTAAGGTTTGCCACAAGCCAAGTAGGGAGTGGTCAGCTGAGACCAAAAACTGAGCACATAACTCCACAAGCAAAAAAACACCACGTTTCACAGCATGGTGAAACATGGTGGTGGTAGTATAATGCTGTGGGATGCTTTTCTTTAGCAGGAACAAGGACACTGGTCAGAGTTGATGGGAGAGTGGATGTGTTAAACACAGGGCGGCCCAGAAAGAAATTCTGAAGGCTTCAAAAGGCTTTAGACTCAGGGATCCCCTTTGTGGGGGAGAACAACCGTAAGCATACAAGTAGAGCTACAATGAAACTGTTTAGATAAACGTACAGTATATTCAGCTGTTACAATGGTACCAGATCTAAACACAATCGTGTTTATAAGGATTCTTCATTCACTCTGACTGAGTTATTCTGGAAACAACAACGGGCAAAATTTCGTCTTTATTTGTACAAAGTTGGTAGAGAAAGATTTGAAGCTGTAGTCGCAGCGCTACAAAGTATTATTTGGGCTCAATATAAATGCATGACACACTTTTTTCAAATTTGTGTTTGTAAAACATTTTGAAAACCATGTTTCATTTCTCTTTTTCTTCACAAGTATGCAGGACTTTGTGTTTGTCTTTCAAATAAGATAGCAAATTTCTGGGTGTAGCATGACAAAATATAGAAAACCTCAACGGGCATCAATGATTCTGGAAGGCACGGTGCAATTGGAGTTGTTGATTGCAATTAGTAGACTTCTTGTAATCTTCTCGTCTTGTATTACATCTGAAATTCAGCCAGTTATTAGGTGATTTGTTTACATTACAAATTGTTTAGCTGCAGCCCTGCGTGTTATGACTAAACTTAATTTTAACCTTCTGTACAACAGACTTGTTCCGCTTTGCATGAAAGCATGGATGCTGCCACAGAGACATGAAGGTTGCACGTTTCGCTACTTTGACACCAAGCTGTGCATACTTTCCAGTGGCACAAGCCACCTGTGGAGATAAGCTGAGCTTTCTCTGCTTCCTTACTGAACAGACTGAGATTAAAGGGACAAGTGTCTGGACTCCACTTAGTGGGCCCAGGAAACAAAGCAAACATCTGGTTGTGATACACTACACTTGGCAATATTTAAAGCTGTGAAAAAACTTGCAAACTTTCTTCAGACTTAGCTGTACATGTGGAAGCCTGTGAAGCAGCTTTGGGCTATACTGGCTTCTGTGACTAAGCAACAGTGGTGATTCTCACACTGGAAAATCAAAAGAAACAACAAAAACTGGAAAACTGAGAGATTTTCTTGGTGCAAATTCGTACCTCTTAGTGTGCTGTATCTTCTGCTTCACTGAATGTGGCATAAATGTGGCCATCTGTATCTGCCCACTAGGCACTCAGAATTCTCTGCAAACGTCCAAGCGAAGCCTTGCGTGACAATAAAACTTCGAACCAAAGGGTCGCGCCAAACACAGGTAAAGAAAACTGTGTCGGATCGAGAGAAGAAATAACTATTACGTTTAGCACCCGATTTTTTACGGCAACCGACCCGGTCAGGGGACATTTCTGTCCTGCTCCATCACCCAGGGATCTTTGGTAATCTACTGATGGTCTAACTTGTGTAGTAACAACGTTTCTTACTATTTATGAGGTACTCTGTTATATGGGTCAAGTAAATGCAATCCCCCAGCTGGTCACACATAGTTATTTTAGTTTGATTAGGGGTCATAATCTATGTCATATTTTATAAGTCAACTAGGCCAAATAGTGATCCGAACCTCAGAACAATGTGACTAGTGTGTAATTTAAAATTTTCAGAAGAATATGCAATTAAATTTCACATTTTCATGACTATTTATCTCTAAACATAAAAAATAATTAATTATCAAGAGAAATTAACTAGTAAACAATGGTTTAAGTACATGAGTATGACATGGCTTGTTTATGGATATCAAATGTAGGTAACAATTGGGTAAGACCCTAATTGATTCAAAGCTGTTTTCCCCTTTTTAATAATTAATCTGTCAGGCACAACAAGGACACAAAAATTGCATTTATATCCTGGTGAGAAACCGCTTTATTCTTTGTTTTTACTTCTTCGCTTTTAAATGGATAAATAGTTTGACAAAGAAGTAAATTATCCCTATAATGAGGCGGTTGTTAAACACGGATACCTCTGACGCTGTGGCCTAACTGACCCAAACACATTATGAGTTTCTCCTATCTATTTTCCACTAAATAAAAAACATGCCTTTTCTAACCCTCCATGGAAAGCCATCCATTTCAGGTAGGCTGTCAAGAGACCAATTCAGCATGGAAAAAATGTTGATAACTTGGCTTTTTTCACAAAATTCGGTATGAAATTTAACCCAAACCTACATGATGAGTTTACTTAGTTAGCCCACCCTACCTACCCTAGCAAGTTTTCAACCACATCTAGACATCATTACACATGAAATATTGACAGAGTATCAAATTTAAGCCACATTTACACATTATTCATTTGGAAAAAGGCAAAGGCAACCTTTCTATGTGTTTTCACTGAGATTTTGGTCTGGGGGAATCATCTTTAGACAATATTGAGTTTAAGCTACAACATAAAGCTAAGAAGTGCTTTACACTTTTAGATCAGCTGTTGCATGAAGACATGTATCAACCTTCATTTTAGGGAGATCGAAAAAAAAAAATTAAAAACATTTTAAGATTTAAACAAACATTCACATAAAAAAACTTAACGTCCTTTATTGAAAATGTGCGAAAGATTTAGCCAAACAGCAGACACTCCACCAATGAAATAACATCAGCCACATGTATTTAAACACATCCCAGACAAAGGGAATTCCACTCCCCAGAGCTGCTTATTATCACCTTGTAAAAACAGTCGGACACAGAGCTGTTTTCTTAATTTACTGTTTGTCTCTTTCCACCCTACATCTAAATATGGTGAAATACCGTAATAGTGACAAAGAGGCAGGCTTGATAAAGGGCTACCTGGCTCCTTGAAAGACAATTTAAGTGGGATAAAAAGTGACATCATACCAGAGGTATGTATTGCAGTGAGGTCACCGGGTTGCTACTTTGTCTCCTTCTGCTGCTGTGCACTGTACTAAGGCTTGGAAATATGGCGAACCAGCATAAGCATGACGAATATTAGATGTCACACAAGGTCAGCCTTGATTTTGTTGACACCAAAGGAGGATTTTGGTTATTCAGGCCAAATCTGGAATATTGAGCCTAGGTTAACGTCTTAAAAAGTTGAGACTTAAATAAAACGCTTAGATATCTTTCTTGATTTCTGTTAAACACACAGTGCCTTGCCAAACTATATGGATCCCATGAACTTTTCCACATTTTGACACTTTGCCATTCATTTTATCACGGTTTTATATGAACAGCCAGCACAAATTAAAGCATAGCTGAATTTATCTGCAACCCTGTTCCCTCTAACACCCCTAAATAAAATCCAGTTCAACCAGTCGCTTTCAGAAGTCGTCTGATCAGTGAACAAAGTTCAGCTGTGTGTTATTAAATCAAAGTCCAAATATGCCTGTTCTGTAAAGGTGCCTCAGAGGTTTGTTAGAGAATGCGGTGGTGGCAGCATCATGCTGTGGGAATTGCTCTACTTGATAGGTTAGGAAAGCTTGACAGAGAGGAACAAATAGATGAATGGAGCTAAATACAGGGCAATCCTTCAAGACAACCTGTTAGAGGCTGCAAAAGATCTGGAACTGAAGTGGAGATTCAGCGGAAGTCAGCTCAGCATCGCTAAACATCCAGCCAACACTACAACAGAATGGTTTAGAGTGCTAAAGCATGCATGCTGTGCTTTGCACTCTAAACCATTATGTTTAGGCACTTTCAGATCATTATTTGCAAAAGAAACGCTTCACTTTTCTCTCACTTTACAGTTATGTGATTTGTGTCAGTGTATACAATCCCCTAAAATACATGAGTTGACAACATGTAAAAAAAAGTTCAGAGGGTGTAAATAGTTTTGCCAGGCACTGTTAACAGGCTAAAATCATCATAAATGTTACTGGTGTACATTAAGCTCAGACACTGAGTACTGATAAAAGGGAGAACCATGTGTACTTCCTCTAGTCACAGTGAAGATACTTCCTGCGATACGCCATGGTACATGTGCATATTTACCTGCTTTGGTACATGTCCATCACATTGTAACAACATACACCAACAGACCCAAGCCGCCTGGGCAGACAGCCTGGACAGCCTGCCATCCTTAAACTGGTCGGTTACATTGTGGTTGTGAGGGGGTGTGTGATTTGAAACGCACAAATGTGAACTAAAATGGATGGTGAGCTAGCGTTAGCTGCGGGGGTATTTTACCCGAACCTTCCTACCAGTGCCGTGACACATGGAGGGAGAAAACACCCAAACTCTGGTAATTATCGCGACAAATGAGCCTTCATGTCACCGAGGCTGGGCGTCCGCAAAGCGGCGCAGGCTAATAAATGAAAGCGTCGCTTTAGCGGAACAGAAATAATAAAATGGAGCATGTGTATTTTATCTTGGAACCGTTACTGTCTCACAGGCTGGATAAGTGAAGAGCACAAGTGTAGCTGAGACTCACCCATAGCTCCGTCCCCCAGCTCATGGTTTCAGCGCGGTGTCCTCGGAATAATCCACAACTATGGAGGTGTTTCTTTCAACACACGCACATACACACAGAGAAAACGGCGGCAGTCAGACGGGTTTTTTTCCTGTCTCTGATGTATTGTCACCAGCGCTACGCAGTGGGAAACGTATCACCGCTCTCTGGTTTTTTTTAGAGCCTCATCGTGTCTGAATCACGCTGGCTGGTTGGAAGCTGCAGCATAATAATCTTCAAAGTGGATAGTCTCGCTATATGCAGCGCGCGACTCTGACAGCTGTTCTGCGCGTGCACTGGCAGAGAGAGAGAGGGGGGGGCGCATGGCGGGAGGTGTAACTGCGGGGGCCGTCTAATAAACCCTCCGACGAATACTTTGCTAACTCACTATCTCCTGCGCAACTGAACAGGGGAGAGGCCCTGTTTAGAAATGCTGGAGCTTGAATGAATGCTGGCGGGACGGTAGGGGGTAGTGGGAGGCTCAGAGAGAGGTCATCACCCGTGACAGATGTTTAATTGAATACTCCCAGTGGGTTAAATGCTAACCCCTGGAGAGAAACCCCATTTTCTCTTTTAGGGACTCGCTCTCCTTTTCTCTCTAGCTGTTCGATGGCCCTATGTACATTTGCGCAACATTTATCCTGCATGTGCTATACAGTCCCAAATTGCGCGCACAGGATATTGCTTTCAAATTGCACAATTTTCGAGTATTGCGCAGAGTACTCAGTGATAGTAATCTGACTTCTCCATAGCTACGAATTTATTCGACACTTCAGACTACATGGTTTGTGTTTGTTTATATATGGCTTTTGTCAAGTTGTAACCATACACCTTAATGTATATTATTGAGCTTTTATTTGATAGATTAACACATCGCAGTGCACCATTGTGAAATGAAATAAAAAGTATACTTTTTTTTTTAAATCCTTGGAAAGTAAAATCTTATGTGTGCATGTGTGTAAAGGAGGGGTGATTTGTATTCACCCCCCTTTACTCTGATACTTTAAATTAAAATTCTGTGCAACATATTATCTTCAGAAGCTACTTATTAAGCAGAGTCCATCTGTGTGTAATTGAATCCCAAAAATACAGCTGTAATGGCTTTATAGGTTTGATAAAGAATAAGCATCTTGAAAACCAAAAAACACACCAGACAGGGATGAAGCTGAGTTAGGTACTAAAACAATATTCCAACTCCTTGAACATCATGGAGCAGTGTTGAATCGGGCATCTTAAAATGGAAAGAGTATGGCACAAAACAAACTTATCAAGGCATTGTTGTCCACCTAAACCGACATGCTGGGCAAGGAAAGCATTCATCCTACGAACTACCATGTAATCCATGGTCTGCACTAACCTGGCTATTATCTACACAAATGGCTGGATTAGCAACTGTCCTGGGAAACGTGTTTTTGAATTCTCAGTTGACACTGCTATTCTCTGCTTGCTGTATGGAGGCACGCACCCCTCTTTATATTTTAATGAGGTTCAGTCTTTTGTTCAGTGGCGTGATGACCGCCACCTCATTATTAATGTTAGGAAAACTGAAGAGATGTTGTTTGACCCCAAGTTAGTAGGTGACAACTCCCTACTGGTTGAGAATTGGATGGAGGTTCATTTTCCAGCAGGACAACAACCCTAAAAATACAACCAGTGCTACAAGGCAAGTATTTATATCAAAGCATATGGATGTGTTATAATGGCCCAGTCAAAGTTCAGACCTAAGTTCCATTGAGAAATGGTGACGAGAAAAAATGCTGTTCTAAAAAATGCAGGTTGTACTGTGAGTGCTGGTCCACTGATACACTCTAATGCCTTGCTGAAACCCTTGCCACATGCACAAGAAGCATAGTATCTACCACCAATGTTTTCTTGCAGAGATAAAACATTAAACCAAATTAGAAATTAGTGGTGTTATCTTGTGCTTGCTTATCACAAACGATTACCTGAACTTTAATTTCCTCTGATGATGGTTGTGGATCTTTAGACGTGTTAAATAAGTAAATTTCTGTTAGGTGTCAGTGGTCTAGCCCTTATAACTTCAATAACACTGCCACCTGGTGGTACAACATAGAAACACAACAGTTATCGGTAGTCAGTTTGCCTTAGACCAGGTGTCTGCAAACTTTATAGTCCAAAGAGCTAAATAAAACTCGTTTAGAACCAAAAATGTTACATGATCTTTTGAAAAAAGAAAATTTGTTTATTTTTAATGATTAACTACTAAAGGAAATCTGTTTTAAAATGTTTAAAGAACCACAATTTTAATTTCCATTTGTTTAAAGTAAAGAAAAACATAAAGCCTTTGCAAAAAGAGGATGGATACACTTTCTTCTACGGGATGTTAATATTTGTGGCAAATGATGTAAAGAAGCACATAGTTTCTAGCCTGATAATGAGAAAAAATAGATCAAATAAAAATATTACTCGTACTTTTAGTGTCATTCTGTTGTGGAAATGTAGTGCCAGTATTTTGTGAAAAAAACGAAAAACTGCTAAAGCTAGCATTAAGTATTATATCTAGATTTTAACGCATTAGTTGGTTCTTTATTATTTTTAGCCAAAGTCATTGTGGCAAGTCCAAAGAGCCACTTGTGGCTCTGGAGCCACAGGTTGCAGAACCCTGCCTTTAACAAACATTTAACAAACTTATCGAGCATGTGACTAGAAGTGGACATGACCTATCTAATTAGACAGGAAACAGAATCCAGGTAGACTTAATTTGTTTCACCAACGTGTAATGAAAAAGCCTTTGCAATGTAACATTAATATGACACAAACGTGTTATATGTATATGTAGCAATATCCACTGTAACGAGTTTACAATGAACTGGATATGTTTAAGCCTATGGACTGGATTTAATGGATTTAACCTGTATAAAAAAATTAAACAACGCAGTGTGCATGCACCCACATTATGCCTTTTGAAATCCAATGAACATTGAGAAAATATTCTTTTAATATAGTCCAACTTTTTTCCAACTTGTGATGAATGAAAATCCTCTGCCTACCTTGTAGAACCACTTCTACCAAACCTAACTGACACTGAAGAGGAAGTACCTTGCAAGTGTATTCACAAAATATGACTTATTTCTCATGTTACACACACAAACTTTAATACATTTTATTAGGATTTTATGTGACAAACACAAAATGGCACATGATTGTGAGATAGATGGACAGTGATGTGTGGATTCAGTTTTTTTACAAAGAAAAATCTGAAAATTGGCATGTGCATTTATATTTAGCACACTTTAATCTGATTCTCTGAAAAATAATCCAGCCCAATTAGTTGCCTTCAGAGGGAATCTACAAACAGAGTCCATCTGTGTATAATTTAATCTGAGTATAAATCCAACTGTTCTGTGAAGGCCTCAGAGGTTTACTAGAGAACCTGAGTAAACAAACAGCATCAGGAAGACCAAGGAACACAGTAAACAGGTTAGAGATAGAGTTTTGGAGAAAATTAAAACAGGGTAGGGTTATAAAATAAAACCCGAAGCTTTGAACGTCTCACAAAGAGCTGCTCAAGCCATCATCTGACAATGGAAAGAGCATGGAACAGCTGCAAATCTAATATGCTATGGTTGTCCACCTAAATGAGAGGATGAGCAAGAAGAGTGTTATTCATAGATGTATCAAAGACACACGTGATAACTCTGGAGGAGCTGCAGAGATCCACAGCTCAGGTGGGAGATCTGCTGCAAAAATGCTGACATTTAGTCACTTGCAAGTGTAGCTTTTATTCAATAGTGGCAAGAAAAAAAGACAACGTTGTAAGAAATCCTGCTTAAGGTTTGGCCTATGTCATGTTGGGACCACAGCAAACATGTGGAAGATTGGTGCTTTGTTCAGATGAGACCAACATTATTTCATTTGGTCTAGATGCAAATAGCTATGTGTTGAATACAAATACACACCACACTTTTCAGATTTTTATTTGTAAACATTTTTTATTGGTATATCTCATAATAAGCCCAAAACCATTGAACCCTTTGGAACTTTTTATTTGTCAATTTAGAAAATAGTGTATCTTTTTTCTTTCACTTTAAAATTGTATTCAACTTGTGTGTGTTCTTATAGCAAAATAATCTAAAACTAGGGAACAAATTTGGCTCTGCAATTGTTTTGTCCAGTAGCCAAAGCATTACAATACCAAACAAAAATAAAAATTATTATAGCATTACATGTGAAATATAACTAGATTTCTACCATCTGGGTCTGCATTTGATTTCAGAAATGTATTCAATACATTTGTCAGTGCCACTGTCATTGTAAAGCTACCGAACCTTCATCTCACTTTCTGACAATGTAAGACTCCAAACTGTACCTTTCATATCACCGTTCCTTGGCTAAAGTCTGATGCCAGCAAGGTGATTATACAGTCTTTTGGTGGCTGACAATATTAGGCATATGCAGAAAATCCCTTATGTCGCATACTGTTATGCATCGGGTTCAATAACAACTTTAGTTTAAATTTATATTATAACTGATGACTTTAGGACTATGACAACATACATGCAGTTATTTTGTACACCAACAGGGGGACCTCAATTGCTTTTATTGGCCAGACAAGGTTCATGTATTTGGGATATTTGCAATTCAAAGATGTACTGTCCCAGATATGGCATGCCATTCAGGAAATTATTCTATGTAATGTCATAAGTCTAAATGTATGGAATTAACCTTTAATTTATTAAATGAAAGTCTGAAAGTCAAGATTTATAGGTAATGTGGATTATTATCGTAACTGTCAGCCTGTGCTCATGCAGAAATGTTGCTGAAGTTATCATTGTGTTTGTTTGGGTGTTAAGTTGCCTATTTCAATAACAGATATAACTTTCTGCCATTTTAATCCATGCATTTATAATTGTAACACCATGAGTCAGAAAGGTGTTGTATTCACTACTTGCCAGTTAGGACATCCTATTGACAACCTTCTGATCATGATAAGTAATTAACTTTTGACAATGTTCAATGGTAGAGCGGTGAGTTCCTCAACATAGCATACAAGTTCTGATAAAGTAAAGAATCTGTTAATCAAGGATCAAAATTGAATAAGTTGTGAGCAACTTATCAAAGTTTTATGTTGAAAAAGTTTTATGTTGAAAAACTTTATTCACTTTTCAAGAAGGTGGACTTTAACTCGAGCAGTTGCAGCATAATTTGGCAGTTTTCCTTTTGAAGGCTATAAATTACATGTATAAAAATGATTATTACAATTTTTTATTAAAAAAAATGTTCATAAAATTTTTTTTATTGTTTCATTCAATATATTCAGGCTGTCACGATTCTGAGGCGTTTGGGTTTTGATTCTTTTTTTTGTGTTTATTTGGATCATTTCCTTGTCATGTTCCTTAGGTTTTCTTTGTGTTTAGTTTATTAGTTTTTTTTCTTATGTCCTTCGTTCATTTAGAATTATTTCTGTAAGTTCTCTGTTTATCTTTTCCCTCCTTGATTTGTAGTTTTTTTTGTATCTCTGCTTTCCTTATCTGTGTTAATTAGCCACCCTCCCTCAGCTGCTCTGCCTTCCCTCTGCCACAGCTGCTCCACATCTCACCTGATTGCTCTTCTGGTTGCTTGCCATTTTTCCTTCCCTTCCTCTGTATATAGGCTCCTGTTTTCAATTTGTTCCTTGCTGGATTCTTTAGTCGTGTTGCCTTATGGTGTGGTATCCTGCTCTGTTCTTAGTTCTGTTTTTATGCCTTAGTTCCTGCTGTTTTTGCGTGTGTTCTGGTGATTCCCTGTGTAAGTTCTTTTATTTTCATTTATTAAAGTAATCATTTACAGCAGTCTGTCTCTGCACTTAGGTCCATTACAAATACTACAAACATGACAAAGATTTTCATTCCATATATTCAAACTTGTGGCAATATACACATATGATAATTTCCTCAACGGCATGCCATACCCAGATTATTTTGTCACCTTTGTCAACATTTTTCTGAAAAACAATTTATTGCTCGTGTGGTTCATAATCTGCTAATTTGTCAGTAATATGATTATTAATGCTGGCAAAAGCAAGCAATCCAATGCAACAGCCACGTACAACACACAAAACACAATAGATCTAACATCGCGACACCTCATGAAAGCAGTAAATGTGTATTCCTTTAAGTGTTTTTATGAAATTATGACTTTTTCCTTAAATTTCTTTCTGCAGTGTTTGTGAAATTTGCAATCTGTTCTGCTATATTGAGTTTGTTCTAAGTTTCATCTATGTGTTTTAGATTTAGTTTTTTTTTTAATGTTTGGCTCATTTTGGTTTCTTTATTTTGTCAATAGTTTTTGTACCTCAAAGCAGCGGTAAAAATGCAGAATTTCATATTACCCCTTTTTCATATCTGTCTGAAATTCTGAAATTTTTCTATAACCTGGATTGTTGAATTTCTGCTTTTTATCTTGCAGTACATCCTGCCTAGACACAAAATATAAAAGATGAAACAGGAAAACAGCCATTAATAGGCAAATATATAATATAATATATACAACTAGAGAATGACATTTTTGCCAATTTTGTTTTGCAAAAAGCTCATGCTCATTCAGATTGGATGGAAAGCATTTGTAAACATCAGTTTTCAAGTTTTGGCAAAGATTCTCAATTTGATTTATGTCTGGACTTTGACTGGGCCATTCCAAAATATGAAAATTCTTTGATTCTTTTGCAGGTCTGGTTGTGTGTTTTGGGTTATTTTCCTGTTGGAAGGTGGACCTCATCCACAGCGTCAAGTCTTTTGGAGAACATGTTTACTTCTAGGGTTGCCCTTTAGCTCCATTTCTATGCATATCTATCAACTCTGGTCGTGTTCTGTGTCCCTACTAAATGAAAACATCCCTACAGCATGATGGTGCCACTACTATGCTTCATTGGAGGGATGGTATCAACAGGCAGGATTAAATTACATGTGTGGGCTGTTAAGTGACTACTGAGGGCAGTTGGTTGCATTGGATTGTATGTAGCCAATCAGAGTAAAGGAGTTTAGCAAAAATCTGAAAACCTGAAATTATTCAGAATATAGTTGGTAAACATTGTTTTGAAAACCATGAATAATTTTCCTTTCACTTCATAAATATGCATTACTTGGGGTTGATCTATTTCCCCAAATTCCAAGTAAATACTTTAAAGTTTGTGGTTGTTATGCGATAGATATAAAAAAGTATTCTATGTATGGTTCAAAATAAAAACTAATCTGAAGCATTTTTTTGTTTTATGTGTATTTAAACTGTGTTCAGATGAAGGTCAATAACAGTAATAGTATCACTGCACACATTAGATCGGGGTTATCTACAACTTCATCATAATCCTCCAAATCATGTCAAGTAGAGCTCCTTGAAGTGGCTGAAACCTCTTTGTTAGGGTTGCTGGACACTGTCAGATTATGGCCAAGCATCGGATTATTACCAATAATCCAATTACACATCTGCTTTAATCTGCCTTAATGCTTAGGGTGGCCTATTGGAGACATCGAACAGTCAGTGATCATTACTAGGGTAATTTTGGTTGGTGAACCACATAAACGGTATAGAGTCCTCCAAGAGCTCCAGCCCAAGCTAAAAGTTAACTTTGTGGCTCTTCAGGGCCTCCTGGTGGCCCCGAGAGAACTTGAATATACAGCAGACAGATTAATGAACACACCAGTTGTATAGGCCTACATATACTAAGAAACATTTCCACAGCTTAAAGGTTATGTTGGCAGAGTTATAAGTTAAAAATAAGGCAATATTGATTGTTGCTCGTGTCTGAGCTGGGGAGCCATTTCTGGTTGATCCGTCAGTGATCGCATTTTTTCATGCTTACTTGTTGGGGACACATAACGGTGGCGAAAAGCAGTGATAGAAATAAATTATAGAATTTGGTTTCAAAATACAAACTAAGTGATACATAAGTAAATAAATTTTAAAAGAATATGCATTGCTCGGCCTCTCCTTATTGGCACTAATGTTACTTGTGAAGGGAAAATATAACTTGACAGTGCTGCTTGTGTCTAAATCAATGAAAAGGGGAAGTTAGATGGTGAATTTAAGTAGAAATGGGCCCCACCAAGTGAAATTGGGGCCTTAAAAGACTTCAACCAGGTGCTCTGCTGCCTGCAACTTTTATGATTTGGAATAAACCAGGTGAAAGTTAAACATCTGCTGACTGACGTTTGAGCAATCCGTCTAAGTGCTGTAAAAATCTATGTAGCTGGTGACATCTGACCCAGGCAGGCGCGATGAAGCAACCGGAAATAGAAAAACAAGCAAAACTGATGACGATTTGACTCCACCTCATGATGCCATTTAGCAACAGATGAGCAACGCTGCGTGTTCATTTCGTGCAGCCCACAGTCAGAA
The DNA here is from genome assembly GCA_036173005.1 of Crenichthys baileyi. NCBI lineage: Eukaryota > Metazoa > Chordata > Actinopteri > Cyprinodontiformes > Goodeidae > Crenichthys > Crenichthys baileyi. The sequence goes on along the minus strand of JAHHUM010001186.1, from coordinate 206,056 downwards.
GCATTACCTGCACACTGGAGCATTAAAAGGGAACACCCTCCGGTTGTGTAATGTTTGTCGGGGTCGCGGTGCGCCCCTTCTCCCTTCTTGGACCGTAAGCTGGCGGCTTCCTCATCCGACCTGCGGGCGCTTTCCGCTGGCAGCGAGTCTCTCCAGTCCATCGCTATGGATATGTGGATGATGCCGCCGCTGCTGCTGCTGCTGTTTCCACTCCTGATGTGGACCAGCAGCACGTTTGTGTTCTATTTCAAAAAGTTCTTCTACGTGGCTTGGATGATGTGCCTGGCCCTGCTGGGGATTCCCATCTGTTTACTAAAAAGCGGAGGCAGAGACGTGGAAAACATGAGGTGAGTTGGAAATGTCTGACAGCTAGCCTGCGTTAGCTTGCTAGCCGTTTAGCAGCAGCAGTTGTTGATATGAAACATTCAGATAAGGTTGCCTGGGCTCTTATTTTAGCCAAAAGTTTGGGAAAATATAAAATTGACCAGTGTAAACCGTACGGGAGAGTTTAATATATTTAAACGTCTAACTTTTCTGTTGGAGAGGAAAACAAAATGAAAGTCAGTGCATTTTAATCAAACATATGCTATATTAGCCCGGTTCGCACATCGGCAGTAGGACTGGTTCCCGTTAGCAGACGCTGCTAACTCAGGCATGTAACGTTCATGTTTGGTTCAACGTCAGGCAGGAAAGATTATCCTGTTTAAACTTTCAACAACAATCTCAGTCAGCTGCCTGATATCTGAAACATTAAGAAAGCGACGTTTCCTTTACAAAACAAGAACATACCACAGATATGTTGCTACTGTTATTTATGTGTACTGAATATTCTCCAGCATATTCCATTAAAATATTTTCACTTACTATGCATACTACATTTACAAAGAGTCCATTGCCTTTTCAGTTTCAAATTGGGAGTACTGGTGTTTCCCTCTACATGGTGCCAAACAGTTATCAAATCTATCAAATCCCAACATCAGTGGGCAATTATGCAATCTGAAGGGCTGCATGGATGCCATATTTGGGAGGTTGCCATGCACTTTATTCTGCATGCTAATAAATGCATTTGGCCAGTTGGATGGACTTTCACTGTCCTTGATTTCCACACCTGATATAGACTCAAGTGAATGAGAAACTAAAGTGCACAGAGACTGGTGAACACTGGGGATGCACCGATCAGAAGTCTGCAACCAGTCTCTGATCTCTGATTTTTGTAAAGCCCTGACCTGATTTCTGTTTGGGAATTATACGTGTTTAGGATATTTCTTTCTTGCATTCCTTTCATTAACAATTATTGTGTTACCTATTGGGAGCCGAGGGGCATCACAGCGTGTGTGCGTAAGAGAAAGCGCAGCTAAATACAAATGATTGGTTTTAACAAAGTTGGCCTTGTGCTTGGTACACACAGCAGGATTTTTATGCCGAATTTTGACCTGATCTTCCCCTTCCGACATGCCCCAATCATGGCGTTGTCTCTTAAAATAATCTTATGAGATATTCCTGCTGTGTGTGGTGTTGAGTGATCTACTCTGCTCGGAGGGACGTCGGGACCGCTCCGACCTGGGGGATATTACACATGTTGGATTGTCTTGGCCCGAAATCCCACCATGTGGGGTATTCCCTAAGGACAAACGAGCACGCAGCCTGTTGAATGTGATGTATAGCCACAGGTTATACAGGGAAACAGGGAGGGGAATTACTCAGAACTCACGTTTGATCTCGAGAGGTTTTGTGAGGTTTCCCGTCTGACATCTGAATGTTCGTGAATGTAACGTGGTTTAATACGGTGCGTTGTGCATGTCGTGTAGCTAGACACCACTCACTGTAGGACTAAACCTGGTATATGTACGTTTTTTTTTGTTTTTTTTATCATCCTGTGTGGGGTCTCGCAGGTTTTGAAAATCAAACGCTTATTTTAAAATCTTGCAGTGTGAACCAGGCATTAGCTGTGCACAACAGTCTGTGTGTGTGTTCCCTAGAGAACGATGACACGTAGTTTAACTCGGATTTCCAAAAGGCTGCCAACATTTCCAAATCCACAATCTGTATGAGATGCAGAAGAGAATGACAAAACTGAGAAAAATGTGCTTTATTTCATTCAGCTTTCCTGGCACCTTATCTTCAATTTGCTGTTTTGCCACTTTGATGGCTTATTTTTGAACCTGGAAAATATCGGGACGCGCTGACCAAACCTACAAAATTACGAACCGCCATCAGTGCAAAAAGACCAGCGCCAATCGCAGTCTAGCTCCCTGTTGACATGCCTGCATGGAAAATATAGTTTCCTTTTATGTATCTTCTGACCTAGTTTTGCTTCCTAACACCTTAATTTAAAAACACCAGCACTGAAAATCCCTAACTTTGTGTATTTCCCCTGCAGTACCCGCTTCCAGAGCGAAGAGTTTTGTGGGTAGCTAAAGCTGGTAGTGCTTAGGTAGGATGTGTTCACCGACTGAAAAAAAGACATGATTTTTTATTTTTTTTCGACGGATCAGCTGAAAATCAGGACGATTTCGGTCACCGTCTTGGTGCATCTCTTGTGGACACCTGGATCTCTCACTGGATGATGGGGAAAACGGAAAATGTTGTAGAAATGTTAATAATCAATATCATCAATGCTATAGCCAAGCATAATGCCACAACTGCATGCTTTTCAGATATTGTGGAGCCCTAATTTAATGCTTGGCCGTATTTAAATTTCTCACATCTTGTCCTTTGCAGTCTGCATGTCTTCATCTAGAGCTCACACAGACTGGGAGGGACCCGCACCTCATCCCTGACAATGGAAAGAATCAGTAGAGCAAAGTGTCTGGGTCATGTGACCAGGGGTCAGCTTTTTGTTGTTGGTTAAATGTTTGTCTACGCGGGGGGACCGCTGCACACATTCCACTAATTACCTTAAAGAGACGGATGCCAGATGGAGAATTTTCCCTGATTAGACTTGGGTTACTGAATTGGTATGAGGCTGATCCTCCACGTAACCTCATTGGGTCCTGATGTGCTGACAGCAGACCCTAAGCGTTGCCTCATTGCGCTTGAAATAACTGTTTGGCAGTCTGTCTCTCTAGCTGTAGAGGCGGTGTCATGTTCCACCCGTGTGCTGTGCTGTGCAGTCGGCTCAAAGGTTATCTGGACTTGTTGACTGTGACAAAGCAACTCATTTGGGGTCATACATGGAACAGAGGGTGAACAGAGTTTTGTGGCAGCACGTTCTGCCGGCGTGCACAGGCCTAGCAGGAAGGGCCGAGTGATTCACCAGGACAGAGGAAGCTGTCAGAGGCATTTTGCTGTCACACAAAGGCCTGAATTCTGGGTTTGACTTGGGACTCTGCAGCTGACTTAGAGCACTGGTATGTATCCAGTCAACCCGCTGGGCGAAACAATCTCCCATCTGTTCAGTCTATTAAATGCACCCATAAAGGCTACAATTAATTTTGTGCCTCTGTTTTTGTTTCCGTGCTGTTCTCCAGGGAATTTCCATGAATGGCTCCTATAGTCTGGGTATCAGATGAGTCTTCATTATCACCGTTGGATCTCATGATAACAATTAAAGATAGGCGCTTGGTTTTCCCACCCACCACTTGAGCTCAAGTTACAAATTAACAATTTTACTAAAGTCAGTGGGAGAGGATTACAGAGGATGTTGGTGTACATGATCAGACATACGTTGCCTTGCCAAAGTATTAATATCCCTTGAACACCATATTTTACTATGTTAAAGCCACAAACCTGAATGTAATTTTTTAGGGCTTGTATGTGTTAGGCTAACAAAGTAGTATGTAATTGAAAAGCCGAAGGAAAATTATGCATGGTTTTCATCAACATTTTTTGAATCAAAATCAAAAAAGTGTGGCAGTGACTGCTGCGAATCTTTTGGGATATGTTTTTACCAGATTTACATATCTAGAGACCGACATTTGTGCCTATTCTTCTTCACAAAACAGGTTAAGCTGTGTCAGATTGTTTGGAGACCGTCTGTGAACACTAACTTCCAAGTCTCATCACAGATTCTGAATTGGATTTAGATATGGACTTTGACTAGGCCATTCTAACACATGAAAATGCTTTGATCTAAACCATTCAGGTGAACCTCCACCTCAGTCTCAGGTCCCAAAAACCTTCCAACAGATTTTCTACCAGGTCTAACTTTTATTTAGCTCCATCCAATTCCTTATCAACTCCAACAACCCTTTCCCTGCCTATGAAAAACATCCCCACAGCATGATGCTGCCGCCACCGTGTTCTTAAACAAACCTCTGAGGCCCCTTCACAGGACAACTCTATTTATACTGAGATTAAATTACACATATGTTGAGTCTGTTTACTAATTAGTTGTCTTTAGAAGGCAGGTGGTTGCAGTTGAATCTATTTAGGGGATTGAATACTTTAAAGATTTATTTTTGTTTGTGGACTGTGATTACTAATTAGGTCATTTTTGAATGCATTCCGGTATCTTGGATTTTATTTACGTGTTTTCAGAGTCAAAGGGGCGCTATGCAAATGCTCAGCACACTTTTTAGATTTTAATTTTATTTCACAATTATGCTCTACTTTGTTTTTAGACTACAAAAAAAAAAATATACCTTGTAGTTTGTGGTTGTAACATGATACAAGAACAGTTCAAGGGTGTATGAATACTTTTGTAAGCCACTGTATCAGATTTATTCAGACTAGAGAGGAGACGTAATAATCCCTCTTGGTCTGTGATGTTTTAGTGGTTTCTAAAGAATTCTTCAAGTTGTCTGAAATTGCTAGGATAACGGAAAGCACTGGGATACAGTTTGGAGACGTGTGGAAGCATCGTAAAGGCTGAGTGATGCTGCACACAGCCGGCTGCACAACAGAGGGAGGAATTTAAGTGGCAACCAGCATAACATGCAGACGGTTCAAATTGTTTAGATGTTAAAATTCCCGCATCATTTAGTGACCTGGGGGTCCATGCTCATAATATTTCATTGTATTTATTACTATAACTATAAAAGTGATGGAAAAAATTATTTAAAAAGAAACCTTTTGGAGTCTTTTTTTGGCAATATTGTAATGGCAGGTACACCACCTTTATTATATATATACAGTACAGACCAAAAGTTTGGACACACCTTCTCATTCAAAGAGTTGTCTTTATTTTCATGACTATGAATATTGTAGCTTCACACTGAAGGCATCAAAACTATGAATTAACACATGTGGAATTATATACTGAACCAAAAAGTGTGAAACAACTGAAAATATGTCTTATATTCTAGGTTCTTCAAAGTAGCCACCTTTTGCTTTGATTACTGCTACGAACACTCTTGGCATTCTGTTGATGAGCTTCAAGAGGTAGTCACCTGAAATGGTTTTCACTTCACAGTTGTGCCCTGTCAGGTTTAATAAGTGGGATTTCAAGCCTTATAAATGGGGTTGGGACCATCAGTTGTGTTGTGCAGGAGGTGGATACAGTACACAGCTGATAGTCCTACTGAATAGACTGTTAGAATTTGTATTATGGCAAGAAAAAAGCAGCTAAGTAAAGAAAAACGAGTGTCCATCATTACTTTAAGAAATGAAGGTCAGTCAGTCCGAACAATTGGGAAAACATTGAAAGTGTCCACAAGTGCAGTCGCAAAAACCATCAAGCGCTACAAAGAAACTGGCTCACATGAGGACCGCCCCAGGAAAGGAAGACCAAGAGTCACCTCTGCTGCAGACAATAAGTTCATCCGAGTCACCAGCCTCAGAAATCAGGTTGACAGCAGCTCAGATTAGAGAACAGGTCAATGCCACACAGAGTTCTAGCAGCAGACACATCTCTAGAACAACTGTTAAGAGGAGACTGTGTGAATCAGGCCTTCATGGTAGAATAGCTGCTAGGAAACCACTGCTGAGGACAGGCAACAAGCAGAAGAGACTTGTTTGGGCTAAAGAACACAAGGAATGGACATTAGACCAGTGGAAATCTGTGCTTTGGTCTGATGAGTCCAAGTTTGAGATCTTTGGTTCCAACCACCGTGTCTTTGTGCGGCGCAGAAGAGGTGAACGGATGGACTATACATGCCTGGTTCCCACCATGAAGCATGGAGGAGGAGGTGTGATGGTGTGGGGGTGCATTGCTGGTGACACTGTTGGGGATTTATTCAAAATTGAAGGCATACTGAACCAGCATGGCTACCACAGCATCTTGCAGCGGCATGCTATTCCATCCGGTTTGCGTTTAGTTGGACCATCATTTATTTTTCAACAGGACAATGACCCCAAACGCACCTCCAGGCTGTGTAAGGGCTATTTGACCAAGAAGGAGAGTGTTGGGTCGCTGCGCCAGATGACCTGGCCTCCACAGTCACCGGACCTGAACCCAATCGAGATGGTTTGGGGTGAGCTGGACCGCAGAGTGAAGGCAAAAGGGCCAACAAGTGCTAAGCATCTCTGGGAACTCCTTCAAGACTGTTGGAAAACCATTTCAGGTGACTACCTCTTGAAGCTCATCAACAGAATGCAAAGAGTGTGCGTAGCAGTAATCAAAGCAAAAGGTGGCTACTTTGAAGAACCTAGAATATAAGACATATTTTCAGTTGTTTCACACTTTTTGGTTCAGTATATAATTCCACATGTGTTAATTCATAGTTTTGATGCCTTCAGTGTGAAGCTACAATATTCATAGTCATGAAAATAAAGACAACTCTTTGAATGAGAAGGTGTGTCCAAACTTTTGGTCTGTACTGTATGTATATACAATTAAATAAAACATCAAAAAGACTACATCAGAGTATTTAGTGTTGTTTTACCTCTGAAAATGTTGTTTATCGCTGCTGTTATGAAAAAAACAGCTCAACGATGCTTTTAGTGCTTTTGGGGGTTAGCAAACATCACACTGTGGAGTTTATCATTGTCACAGTAAATCCAATTGTGAACATTAAAAACTCAATAAATCTAAATGGTACGATGATTGCCCATACTTGTTTTTGCTGTTTAAAGTTGTTTAAAGGGTGGGATCTGACCTGATCCTGTAGTCACATGCGAAGCTGCGTCAGCTACCCTGATTCTTACATTTCTGGGTAAAGTAATCATTTGCTCAGTGCCTCCTGCCTCGTAATTACGGCTCTGCCCTGGACAACTTTGACCTTTTTTATCTTGTAAAAAAAAGCTGACTAAGCTTGATATGTAGTTTGACAGTTCATTAGTTTTGTGAGTCGCAGGCCAGATTCCCTTTCCAGGTGTAATGAACCTTGTTCTTACCTAAACACACTCACACTTCATAAGTTCAAAGGCTCTTACTTGCAGACTAATGAAGAAATTAACCCCAATGAAATCACATTGGGCTGGTCGTAAAATTCTTGTTTGCAGTTGTTGCAGCAGGGAGTGATTGCGTGTCAGTGGCTTTTGCACTGTACTGAGCGCTTTATCACCACGCCGTCTTGTTGAAAGGTTACCTTAAAGTCGTGGCCCAAATTGCCAGTGAGGAAACACAGGTTTACATCCTCCCAGTTAAGGCTAAATCATTTACAGTGTTTATATTCGTACAATAAATGTATTATAAATTAAATGTGGATGAGCCGATCAAAGGATTTCACAGCTTCTAAACTTCCCAACGCAGTCAATTAGTTTAGCCAGAAAATGAACCTCTTACCTGATTTGGTAGCTGGATTAAGGGCTGTTTCACTTGACTACTCAACTAGAATTAATCCGTTTTATACTAAATGTTTTGTTTTTTTTGTCCAGTTTTGCCAAGAGAAGTGATACTTATACATTTTTGTAAACGAGGACTGAACTATCCCTTACCTAATTGGTTTTGCCCTAATTAAGGAAGATACAATTTATTTACATGTAATTAATCATATTTTTTGCTCTTGACTAGAAAGAACCCAGTGCCTTCAGAAAATGTTGCCACTGTTGGTGTGCATGTTTTTTAATGCTAATCTTTTTTCTCTAGCTTGCTAAACTAAAGTTTGTCTTTAGACCCATGGACTGAGTATAACAAAGAGAAAACTACTACTAGGACATACCCCATGTTTGTAAACCGCCTTTATGGGGCTTCCCCTCCTGGTCTTTTTCCTAAAATAAACACATTTGACATGAAGGTGACATGAGTGACAACATAATAGTGAAACATACCTGCAGGCTGGGATGAGTTGCAGTTTAGAAGGTGCATGCAGTCAAGGCTGTAATGCAAAGTTCCTGGATGTAGTTCAGGGGACTCTTGCAAGGTCAGCACTTATTACCTTTGCATTAGCATTGCTCCTAGTTCCTGGTATCACCTGGTTGTCTCTAGCTACAGGCTAGACAAACAGTTTTGTTTTTTGTTTCTGTTTTGGCATTTATGTACTTACATGGCTAATATAATCTGGCAGGTTGTCACGTCCTTGCTTTTCATTTAGTGCAAAGTTAGTCCTCTGAGAGTGCAAAGTGAGAGGAATCGTCTGACGGTGACAGAGTCGCAAGGAAAAGAGCAGAGGTTGAGGAGCAAATACTAAAAATCAGTAGAGTAAGTATGGCTTTGCAAACCTGGCTGCTTGTAAGCATCCAGGTAGCATGAGGTTACAGCTGGAGAAAGTGACTGCATAGGAAGAGGAACCACTAAATTTGGCAGGGTGACTGTGTAGAAATGTGAAATAAACTCAACAAATGAGCAAAACCAGACCTGGAGTCAACATGGTCCTGACTGCGTTCTGTGATAACTAGGAGAATTTGGAGTGTATGTCCTTGACCTGGAATCTGTCTGGATGATTCAATTGATTTGACTTTATTTTCTTTAAGTGCCTTTTGTAAAGAGACAATTCAACATCATGAATAAATATTATGCTTGAGTGCAGACATGGCTTCAAATCTGATACGCTTTCAGTTATTTCTCTTACAGATACACTTCACAGGAGCTTGTTTTTTGTATTAAGGGAACTTTTTACCTTTGGTAAAAATGAGGGCTGCACAATGTTAATAAATCTTGTATGGCGATAATATTGATAAATATTGCAATGATAATATCAGTAGCGATATATACCAATATTCTTCCTTGTTCTCTTCATCATCTGTGCTTTCCACACTCTTTGACCTTATGTCATTTGTGTCCATTGTGGGCATCTGCTACCAAAAACTCTGTCCAACAAGCTAAATATTATGTTATTGTGTAAAATGCATTATAGCACTCCAAACACTCCTTTCCAATATGAATATTGCACACACAGATATTGCGATGATGATATATTTGCGACATATTTTGTAACACTTGTATAGTCAGCACTGAGAGGATGAGACGAGGGATTTCGGAGTTGAAAGTATGAACTTTGATTTATTTGATTTAATTGTTTATATATTTGCGTCACCAGGACCAACAGTGGTATTTACTGCATGCTTCTAAACTCCAGCCTTTATGGCCATAAATCTAACAGAAATAGGCTGAGAATGCTTGTCTTTCGTCGTTTCTTATAACAGGTCTGAATAAAGTGATTGTAAGGTAAGGTAAGTTTATTTATATAATGCTTTTCAGTAACGAGACACTCAAAGCGCTGTACATACAATGACAATACAATCACAAAGAAAATAAACACAGATACAGACACAGAAAAACAAATCAAATGATATTACAATCCTAAGAAATCTAAAAATCTATGAATCCTTCTGAGAAATCTAAAAATCTCTGGCCAACAATTACAATGATACAGATAACATTAATGATCCTTTGAGTTTTACTGGTAAGAGCTGGTTGTAAACCAATCTTTCTAAAGAGGTAATTATATCATTAAGTCCTCTATGTAGGGGAAAGCATCTTGTGCTAAGAGAGAATGATCCTTGGGTTCGCTGGTATAATGCAGTTGTAGTCCAATAATAATAGTCATTTGCATCCATTGAAATTTAACTAAGCAATCACTGAGTTCTAACTAAGGAAGCTGAGTCACTGGTGTAAAAACAGCTTTTGTTCAAATTTTTAAGAAACTAGTATTATTTTCCTTTCACTGGTAAATCTAAAAATCTATGAAAAGGAGAAGAAATGAAATCCACATTTAGGTAAAAATAAGGAGCATGAGAAAGCAACACACATAAGCAAAGATTTGCAGGGGCATGGTGGACTGGTGAGGTGCCAATATTTAAGTATGATCATGTGTGCAAAGAATTAGACTGTCAACACTGACGAAGGTGCCATTGTCCTTGAAAAACAGATGGAAGCTTTATCAAACTGCCACACAGTTCAGTTCACAGATGAGGGGGGTTGCTGGGGCAGAGCGTCGTATTTACAGAACATCTAGGAGAAATGTTTTGATGAGAAGCCTGTGAAGGCCATATCGGGTCGCCTGAATTAGACAAACAATAAATGTTTTGGTTCAGGCCAGCTGTGATTTTCCGCCTGCCTTCAAAGTCTTACTGGCATTCTAACTTTCAAATCCAAATAGCCACATTTCTGGTACTTTCAGTAGATCCTGAGCTAACAACTTTCTCCAAGATTAAATCATATCACCTTTGAGTCCGGGAAACGCAGCCAGCCTGCGATTCTGTTCAAGGATCGCATCCAGCTTGCGATTCTGCTCTCTTAACATATTAGTCTGAGTGCTGAGAGCTCTAAAGATCCCTTCAAACATCCCAGGCAGCTTTGGAGTGCCTTGAACTAGCTGCCGATGTTTTACAAATCTTTCGATTAGCCAGGTAACAGCAACTCCAAAAAGCAGAAATCCTGTTATCAGAAATCCAATTAACTGACTTGATAACATAGCCATTAGCCAGGGCAGTTGGGAGCACAGCATAACTGGAGCATTTTGCCTTGTACGCTCAACTCTTAATTTGCCTTGTTCAGCCGTACATCAGCTGTGGCTGAACACTGAAGATGTTCCAGAACTAGAATATCCTCCTGCAAACATGTTCCCTAAACTGCACTTGTGTTGCTTAACTAGATATTTATGTACTAAAGCCAAAAAATTCTCAAATTAGCTGCCTTGTGTGCATCTTTATAAACATTAGTGGTTCAGACTTGTTCCGGCTTTGTTGAAAGCTCATGGTCCAACCTGGTCACAAATTGCTATAGAATAGCTCCACTCAACTCATTCAGATATGATTCTGACACATTCATCTGTCATCAGATGTATGAAGAGCACTGCTTGTCTGAAAGTAGCTTAAAAAGGAAGCCTGTACGAGTCGGATGCCAACAGTAAAACCGCACCTTACCAGTACTGTAATTACCTTTTCTGTCCCCGTTGCCACCTTAGGGTTATCCGCGCCATGGTCCGCCATGTCAAGTACTTGCTTGGCCTTCATATTGAAGTCAGCGGCTGGGAACATCTGCAGACAGAAGGTCCTTATGTCATCATCTCCAACCACCAGAGCTCCCTGGATGTTCTGGGTAGGTACTTGTGGTTCCTTTTTGACCATGAAAGTTTGTTCATATATTTTTCTGATGCAGGTCATCTTTGAACCAGGCCTTGGTTTATTTTAGCCAGTTAAATATTAACTGCTCCATCTTTTGGGGCAAATAAGTAAATCAGAGTTTCAAAGAAAAAAATACGTCGAGCCAATTGATTACGCTTTGAAATAAATCATGTTTGAGGCCTTGAATGACACCTGGCTTTTGTTCTGACCAGTAAGTGATGAGGTCCCACTTCTAATGATGCTAAAGGTTCTATTGTAGAGCGTTTAAGTCAAGAAATGCTTCATAACAAGGATTAGACCTTATGCCCCTTTTCCACTGGCTCGTATTAGGCAGCGTGGAGCGTTTCTTTTCTTTCAACCTTCAGGCATGGGTTATAATTTGTAAACTGTACAATTATATTTCAGTTTGACCTGCTTTGACAAAATTGGTCCTTAATATTAATGTAGTAATGTAGGTAAGTAAATAAGGAGTAGATCTCTTTCTTATTGGTAGATGATTGCATTAAGCCAACACTGCTGCTCTGTGTTCTGCTTATTAGGATGGGATCATCGTGATAACCTTGAGTTAAAATACCTCAGTTTCACCGGATTTACTGAAAATGTTAATAAAAATGTGATTCACTTTTGTTTTTATTTAAATCCGAAAGGGAGTGTTTTTTTTTTTTTCCACTGCTGCAAAAATATAACAGCACAGTGATTGTTACAGTTATAATCATTTTATCTCTAAGCCTGATTTTGAATCATAAATACAGAATAAACACTTTAAGGTTAAATGCTTAAAGGTTGCTCTTTTCAGATCAATTTTTTTCTGGGTTCTTAAAAGTATCAAATAAAACATCTAAAAGGTCTTAAATATGTCCGGACTGTGGCTGTTGACATTAAGTTGTGAAGCTTACTGTAGAGTGTGATGGAGGGAATTAAAGTTGGGTAACTTATAGGGGAAAAAGGACTGGGGACACCCCCCAGCTGAAAAACACACATTTAAGTGGATGAAAGGCATAATTAAGCTGCTTAAGGTATTAAGTAAGCTGAATATAAGCTGGCAATTAATTTGTTGAGTTAACAAACTTGTGTGAAATGGTTACAGAGTAACACAAGTATATGATCTGATATTACCAGGTTAGTTAGTGGAGTTATCTGCGCTGGTAGCCAGTTTGCAGTTGGAGGCTTAAATTACCTGCCCCTCATAGCGTCCTAAAACAGTCACACCTCAAAAAGAGTATTGGGTTGGATGTTTGTAATATTAGTGATTGCAAATATTTCCACATAATCAAATGTATCTTTCATCTAAGCCAGTGGTAAATGCAGTAGCCTCGTTTCAGCCAGCTGACAGACGGTGTACATCAACAGGTGGGGGAGGGGTAGCCCTGTTACTCCAAGCTCTAAACACAAGGAAAGAAATACTCTGATCCTTCCTCTTTTTCTGGCATCTCATTGAAACTATAGAACCTGTTTGGGAAAGTTTAATGGTTTGAAAATCTTAGTTTATGTGATTGTATTTGTCCAGCAATTATTTTTTTTCTTTCCATCCAAAAATTGTATGATTATGAAATAACCATCTGTGTCACCCTGTGGTGTGGTATTTGCAGGGACAGAATTTAGTCTCTCGTTCTGAAACATGTTCGGAAACATATTTCGACAACTTCTTTGCAAATGTTCTTGCAGTTGAAAACATTTGTGATCAGAGCGGCCGTTGCTGTCTTCTGTAGCCGCTGCAGATCCCGAGCGCAACTCATCCCGACCCTGTGGAGGCCGGCACGTCGTCACAGTCTGCTTTAAATCTCCGGCTAAACTGCAGAAAAGTAGACTTTTAAGGACAACGAATACATCATTTCTGTTACCATCCAAGATTTAATACCTCTGCCTGTTCATTCAGAGAAACAAAGTGCAGACCATGACTTCATGAATCCGATCTCGAGGCCCGCCAAGTACTTTCAGACTTTAGACCTCTGCTTTTTCTAGTAACAGTCACCCTTGCTGGTTGCCCCTCTGAAGACAGATTGTAGGGTCGGTTTTGCAAGAGTCTTACTAAAACCAGGGCAAAGAATATTTTTGTTCTCTCTGGCTTTATGATGCTCCACATAGAAACGGATGTATTTAGTAAGACAACCAATCTAAAATACCGGAGTATAAACGTGATTTCCATCATCTTGGTCCCGCTGCTGTATTTGTCAGTTTGAATGCCTTTTAACTTTCTGCTTAGTCCTAAATCTTGAGTGCGAAGTGACGCTAATTTATTAGAGGTGTGTTTACTTCTTGTTATAGCCCAGGAGGAGCGTTTCTCTGTGCAGGTGAGTGATGAGCGCAGGCTCATGGCCAGGGTAATGACAGCAGGAGGAGAGCCAGGCATCTCATTAGTTCAGGAAAAAGCTCGGCAGGAGGCTGATTCGGCGTCCAAGTAACCATGCCAACAGCGACACTTGCTCATTAATAGCAGAGCTCTTCCTAGAGCAGGTGTTGTGAGATTGTTTGGTGCTGAAATAGTCACCTCACCTCCACAGATGGGGCTGCATTTTTAAACACACGCTCTCTCCTGTGTAATTTTCTCTCTCCGTGTTCAGTTTTCCTTCTCTCTATGCTGGCAGAAATTCACTCTTTCTTCTCTGTTTCCTATCCTTTCTTTACCCGACGTGGTCGCCCTTTCTCTGGGTTTTACTGCTCTGGCGTATCACTCACTACAGAGAGGTTGTTAAAGCATGAGGATAACTCCCATCAATAAAGATATGGGCTGTGTTCAGCATACTTTAGCTTCATTGATCCGGATTCCAAGTAGGAAAGGGCGAAGTTCATTCTAGACCCTTGGATGTTATTTATTGATTTATTGCATATTGCTGTACTTCATTGTGCTGTAATAACGCATAAAAAAACCAAAGATGCAAAAAACCAACAAAAAAAACCCAGAGAGCAAAGTGTCCCGGAGTCAAATTCCTTGTTAGTTTGTACGAACTTGGAAATAAAGCTGATTCTGAAATTTGTCTGGAGGTTGGGTCATGCTTTTATATCAGGTTTATTTCCACTTTAAGCTAACCCTGGTTTAAACTAAATCCCTGACCTGTCAATAGTGTTCCTTGTTCTTCGTGATCATGTTTGTTCACTAATGTTCTCGAACTTCCAAACCCAAGAACCGCTGTATTTATACTGAGAACGAATTGCACACAGGTGTTTACTGGATTTCGGGGCATCAGAGTGGGGGAATGAATACTTTTGAAGTGCGCTATATGTGATGCTTAAGATCACATTCTATGGAAGAGGATGTAGAAATTAGTGATGAACACCAGAGACTTTGAAGGAAAATACTTGCTGGGGTAATAAATCATGTAAGGACTGGGTTGTGATTTGAAGTCACACCAGTCGCCCCCTGCTGGCTATCTGAGGACATATTGAAAACCTTTCCCAGTCGGCCTAACTTATCAGCCTCAATGGTTCTGTTTTTTTTAAGTAAGAGGTGTTTCAACACAGCCTGTGCTCATGCAGACACATGAAGTCAGGTATTTGTAATCAACTTATTGGTTCTCCTCCAAGTTACATTTTGCACATTATCGAATGTGTATAAAACATTATTTAGCGTTTCTGTCTTTGAACAACAAACTTTCTTAACCTGTGTTTCTCAGGAATGATGGAGATCCTACCCGACCGCTGCACCACGATAGCCAAGAAGGAGCTAGTTTACGCCGGAACGGTGGGCCTCATCTGCTGGCTTTCTGGCATCGTGTTCATCAACCGCAAGAAGACGAGCGATGCCAAGAGCGTCATGGCCGACGCTGCCAAAACCATGCTTGACGAGCAGGTAATGAAACAGTTCAGGCAACACGGGGCATGTCTTAATCTTGAGGGGTTTTTTTTGGCAGAGATTTGGTTTTAAGTCATGCTCTCCCTTCTTTCGACCTCTCTAGATTATATTGTGGGTGTTCCCAGAGGGAACACGCAACCAGAACGGTGACCTGCTGCCCTTCAAAAAGGGGGCTTTCCACCTGGCAGTGCAAGCACAAGTAAGTCTATTTCACATTAGATTTCCTGTTTCCTTTTGGAGTTGTCCCATGTGTCCTCTCAAACTGACTGAAGTCAGTCTGTCTGTGCTGGTATTCACACCCTCATCCTGTTTGTTCTGTTGACTTTGACTGAAGTGGCTGAGACGAGACGCCTGTGGCGTTCTTCCAGGAAACTTCTTTCAAATGTTGGCTCACAAAAGAGCAATAGGCTACTCACCAACACACGGGGGAGCCAGAAGCCCTATGTGGAGCACAGCCATGTTATAATTCAGCCTTTTTGACTCCATACATTACAGCATCTGCATTCAGCTCAATCTTTTTGCAGCACTTTTGTTAAGGAATCGTTGCCTTGATCGCCGGGCAAATTGTGCTCTGTGCATTTATTACCCCAGATTTTTAGAGGAAGGGTGAACGAAGCTTTCAGCACAGATTGACTGCCGTGTAATTCACAGCTCAGCTGTGTGCGCCTATGAACTTTAATCTCTGCATGCCTGCAGGTGGGAGGTCTCCGTTCTGTCGTGTTTCATAGCAAACATGCAGGCTCACACAGGTGGAATGTATTAAAAAACACGTTTGATAAAATCTGGCCTGAAAGCACAGCTTTCTTCACCCTTAAAATCATTTTAAATATGTGTGTGAAGCTAAACGTTTTGTAACTCTCTGCTACAGGGTTGGTATCAGTTGACTCTACGTGTGCATCAGGACTGAGACGTTTCTTTTTTTGGCTAAAAAGAAAATATTGGTCTATACAAGCGCAGTGCCTTGCAGAAGTATTAACACCTCTTTAAACTGTTTTTATAATTTCCCACAACCACAGACTTGAGGATAGCTTATTAGACTTTTATTTGATTATTTGTGAGAAGGATACATGTTTTCATTTTTTGTTTTGTTTTTTTTACAAAAACAATCTGAAGTGTCGTATGCATTTGTGTTCTGCTCTACTGTGTTAAAACTTCGCTGCAATTATAGCTGGAAGTCTTCTGAGGGTATGTCTCTACAACACCTGGAAGCTGAGGATTGTTTTCCATTTCATCTTTGCATTGTCTCAACATTTTCTGTTGGATTTATGTCTTTACTTTGACTAGGTCGTTCCATCCAGCTATGCTTTGCTTGAAATCATTTCACTGTAGCTCTGGCTGTATGTTTAGGCTGGTTATCCTGCTGGAAGATGAACCTTTGTCCCAGTCAAGTCATTCGCAACCTCTAACAGGTCTTCTTCAAGGACTGAGCTGTGTTTGGCTTCATCCATCCTCACGTCAAAACCTATGATGCTGCCACCACCATGTTTCACTGTTGGGATTGTGTAGGGGTGATGTGAAAAGTGTTAGTTGAATTCTGATGTGCTTTTGATGTTTCCCTGGCTCAGAACACCTGAAAGAAAGGC
Source organism: Crenichthys baileyi (assembly GCA_036173005.1). NCBI lineage: Eukaryota > Metazoa > Chordata > Actinopteri > Cyprinodontiformes > Goodeidae > Crenichthys > Crenichthys baileyi. Next base: position 189,355 of record JAHHUM010001186.1, on the reverse strand, counting down.
TGATTGCCAGGCCTCTGCAGGGCTTGCTGCCATGCAGAGGAGGTCATTCAACCATTTGATTCAAGGTTGTTGGAGCAGCCCTTGAGGACTGCAGTTGGACACCCCTGCACCGATGGCTTTGATTGATCAGCGCTCCAGGAGATGTTCAAACGTGGAAATAGTATTTTATAACCTAATCCTGCTTTAAACTTCGGCCTGACCTGTCTGCTGTGTTCCTCGGTCTTTATGATCCACTGGATTTTATTTGGGTTTATCAGAGTAAAGGAGGCCGGACAGAACTACACACCACAATCTTCAAAATAAAAAAGACATTTAAATTTGTCTTTCACTTCACAATTATGCGTTAGTTTTTTGTTGAGCTATTACATAAGAATCCAAATAAAGTACATTGAAGTTAGTGGCTTTAACCTGGCAGAATGTGAACAAGTTTGAGTGTAAATGCTTTCACGAGGTTCTGTTAACTGTGGCGCAAGAATGACTTTATTTATGTTCTGTGAAAAACCTGGTTTGTACTTTTCCATCAACACCTGAGTCTGATCTCTTTATTGGACTTTGCTGAGGCGTTCTGTAGTCTTTCTGTTTGTACTGTGCCAGATTGAGAGGAAGCAGGACAGCCCCCAGGGGGCGACACGTTTGGATCAGGCTGTCTCGTCGAAGGACCTCTTGGGGCCTCAAGAGCTTCTCTGCCTCTCTTAGTGATTGAGATGAAAACTGCTAGAGTCATGCTGAGTTTTTTTGTGTACGTAGAATGTGTTGTGACAATATTTTGACGTCTCTTGCTCTTTTTTTTACTGTCTTCATTGCCTCTTTTTCAGGTTCCTATCGTACCTGTAGTCTTCTCCTCCTACAGCAGTTTCTACCTTCAGAAAGAAAAGCAGTTCAAATCAGGTATCCTCGCTTTAAACGTCGCACAGCACTGATGCACAAGCTTTTAAAGAGACAGTTGATGTTTGAAGTCTCTTTGCCTTTGCAGGGACCATCAGGTTGAAGATCCTGCCAAAGATCGAGACTAAAGGAATGACCTCGGAGGACGTGTCATCTCTGTCCGGCCAATCGCATAACCTGATGCGCACCGCTTTCCTGGAAATCTCTGGCTCCATAACCCACAGCAACGGGCCCCTAAAGCACTGAATATTGGCCTCTATAGTCCTTCTCCTGCCCCTGTCGGAGACCCCTCCCTCCCCCAGATCTTTCTGCTTTCGCCAGGTTTGCCCATGACCTGACCAGGAAACGATGTAAGGACGCGTCTGTCCTCGTCCAGTCTGCCTCTGGCCCGATCGTACAGCTCAGTCAGTCCTGACCCTCAGCGCTGCTCTGCACGACGTGAGCGGATTGACGGACGGCAAGCCGAACAGTATGGATGTGTGTCGTTCATGCATGCCTTTTGGATGACTCTGTCCACCATTACAGTTGCTTTGTACTTTGGCTTCCCGATTTATAACTATTTTTTACGTTCTTTTGGTCTCCCCTCTTTTGTAGCAATTTGCCTTCTGTTTGACGGATAAACTTTGGTAGTTTTTTTTTTTTCTGCGATTCATAATGTCTCTAGATATTTATGTCCTCCTCTCATATTACTCATATTAGTATTAGTTATTTTTCAGATGTAAAATTATACTCAAGGTACCCCATCTTCTTCCATCCTTGGCTTTTTAGTGTGTTCTGACTTTTCTGCATTCCAGTCTCTTTGCTAAAGCGGCCAGCGGAGCGGGATCTCCATGAGAGGTGGAGTGAGCGGAAGAAACACTACAAATTCATTACTTTACATTCATATTGGCTCTTCGGCTCAATGGCGTCAGAAAGCAAGGAATGCGAGACGCCGTATTTAACAATCACAACCCATCTGTGATGAATTAATGAGCTTAGGAAACTGATCAGTGTTCTGTGTTTGTGTTCTTAGCAAAGCAGCAGAAATACCCGTCATGCAGCAATTGGCTCAAGTTTCCTCTGGCTGTCTTCTGTGTTTTTGCTGTATTTATTGTTTCCACATAGCATTAGACCGTTTTCTTGCTTTTTAAAAGCAGCCGCATGTTTTCGTTCCTTAGGAAGAATTCTGAGGACATATTTAAGATGTGTTGAAAGGTGACTCTGTGTCTTGAAGTGATGCCGTTTTAGCATCACAGTTCCAAAGTGCAAGCTACCTGCTGTGCCATGACATTTCCTATAAAAAGTCTAAGCAATCCTGATTAATTACCTTTCACTAATAATATGAAGCGAGTCTAATGGGTGTTTTCACTAATTATTATCTCACTTCATTAGCCAACTTGTACCTAGTAAGTTAAAAATGCATTTCAATTGACTGAAGTCAGCTTTTCTTTATTTTATTCATCCCAAAAATGTTTTAGTTGGATGTTTTGATTAAGTTATGACTTCACTAGAGAAATTGTGAAGATTTTGGCCTTATGTTTGATTGGTTGTTGCTGTCGCACTTTGGAGTTTTGTGTATTTTCTGTATTAAGTGTCTTATGTACTGACATTAACTGCTAACCACGTCAAACTGACTGAGCTCCTTTCATTTTTTCATCCAGGTTTTACTCACTGCCTTCACACTATCACCTGTTTTGCCCGTCAAACATGGTTTAAGAATGTACTGCAGCGTTCAGGATCTTGTTTTGGTTTTCAATTTTTTTGTTTTTTGTAGTTGAGGCACCCTCCGAATTATTGGCAACCCCCCAAAATAGGTTCAAAGTCCTTTTAAAAATGGCGCTTTATTTTTTTTGTTTTGTTTTGTTAGGGGGGATGGTACAGAGGAGCTTGGGTTCTTATTTTTAGTTGGTGGCCAAGTTCGGACACATTTTCTTGTGGCCATTTTCTGAATTATGTAGAACATACAGTGGCTTTACTTTAATGGTGTGTACTCTCATCTTTCCCATTTTGAAGAGTGGCTTGTCGAAATGTCCCAGTGTCTCATCATATTTATGCACCAGGGAAACAGAAGGCCGTGGATTACTCATGAAAGTTCTTCAGCACTCTCGCCATATTAAACCAGTAAAACATTAATTTAAGAAAACCTGTAATACAAACTGCTTTTCCCAGGAGAACAGCCCTACTCTTAATGTTTCACGTGGTTTGAGCATTCAGAGTAAGAAATTGTTGACCAGTCCCCTTGAAAGCGGTCTCTAGATTGACCAGAATTATGGGTCATCCCACAGATTTTCTGTGGGGTTTAGGATTTGAGGCTGAGATGACCCTGAACAAAGGTTGGCTTTATGTCTGAACCGTTTCTTGTTGATTTTAGCCAAATATTTTGGATCGTTATCCTGCTGAAAGACCCAAAGATCAATTTTCAGTTTACAGGTAGTCCATGGGATTTTTATTTGAGCTGTCCTGGTATTTCAGAGTTCATGGTGCCTTCCACTCTAAAAAGATTCCCAGGACCTTTGGAAGAAAAACAGGCCCACGGTATCACAAGTCCTCTACCAAAAGCTCATAGGGTGAATGAGGTGTTGTGTTTTACACCAAAAAGATTAAATCTTGGTCTAATTTGACTAAACCACTGTGTTCCATTTAAAGTCCCAGTAGAGTTTAACCAACTCGACGTTTTTAAGTTTGTGATGATAGAAAAGGTTTTTTTTTGGGTTTTGTTTTTTTCTGGGGTGACTCTTAAAAACCCGATGCCATGTAGGTACTGTAAAAATTCTGGACGATCTAATTAACTTTATAAAAAAGTTAAAAGAAAATGTCTCTAGGATCTGTTGGAGGTAAAATAATAAAATAAATGTACTCAAAAGTTGGGTTTTTCTTAAGGTTCTTTGCACATCTCTAAGAAGGGCGCCAATAAACGTGGAGGGTGCTGGATCATTCCGTTCTTTAGTAAAGTCTAGAAGTTGTTTCTTTGAGCTGTAGATTTCGTACCGACTTGTGCACACAGTTCATCAGAGGAACTCGATGGATTTATACAAGCAGATATTAAGTCTACGCTGCTGTCTATAGTCGAGTGGAGAGGTAGTTTTAGGAATTCCTGCTTCAACCACATGAGGAAGTCAGGATGTTATTTGTTGCTGAAGGTTAGTGAGGAATATACTCCAGTAGTACTAATAACTAATCTTTCTTTCTTTACTAGTGTAGATTGCTTTTTCTTATGGAATATTTGAACTCTGCAGCAACTTGTCCAAATGTTTAACAGCACTCTACCAAACTGGATTGTTCCAAAAATACGAAGTCTATCCTATAGATGCTGTTAAGTGTTTAATTTCCAGCTGATTTCCTGGTTTTAATATACTCCTTTTTTCTTTGTTTGTTTTGTTCGTGTCCCGATGTCGATCGGGAACAGCAATTTTTAGGCACCTCTTTAATATGTAAGATACTGGAAATAATTTTAAGTATTCCCAACCTAAATAAAGCACTTTTCATTCTGGATTTGGAAATGAAAAAAACATTTTTTTTTTTTTTAAACCAAAGGGAAAATTGGATGCATATGAGAAATTGCGCAGACATCCTACAGGGCCTTGTGCGATGGATGTATGTGTGTTCTGTTGCCCTGTTCTTGGTAAAAGTGAATGATTTGCATTGGAGGAAAATAAACAGTTTTTTTTCTTAGGTGGCTCTATGGAAGTTATTGCTTTGCATTCATCTCTCTAAACAAGTGCACCGAAACTGTAGAGTGACGTAAGGGGAAGACATGCAGCACAGGTCTCAGAGGTTGGGACTTGAACCTGGGACGGCTGCGTCGAGGACCGAGTCCTCCATGTATGGCTCATGCGTTCTACCGCTACGCCACATGCCACGCCCTGTATTGAACATACTCAAGGAAGTTTGTCAACCACTTTGTGGAAAAGCCCTTCTTAATGTCAACTTCAAGATACCTGTATGTAAATTCACACGTATTTCTTCATCAGGTTCTTAACCCGGTATTTCCTGAATTTCTCCGTTCATCATCTGTCCTTCCAAGTATATTAAGTCTGTGTGTACCATATGCTGTAAGACAGCCCACACAATGATGTTCCCACCTACAGATTTCACATTTTGGCTTCTTGTTTTTAGGTTGATGTGCAGAACCATTCTTCCTCCAAACATGGTTTGTACATCCAAAGAGTTCAACTTTGGACTCTGACCAGACTATATTTTGTATTTCCCTGGCTTGTCGACATTTTCTATAGCGAACTAACCAAGCTTAAACATGCTTTATTGTATTACTTATTGTTTTCAAGGGGGAAGCCCTATGTATATATACACACACACACACACATCTACAAATGAATTGTGAAAAATCTTTATGTATAAGAAAAGATGCTGCTTTTTTAAAATCTTTTGTACCATATGTAATGTCGTAATGCCATGCAGGGTCATCAAAGGTTTAAGGCATTTTTGACCAATAAAACATGTTAAACCATTTACGGATCTGTAAGGTTTTCAATATGACCCCCCCCCCCCCACCACCACCACCCCCTAATGCACCCTTGTTTATACCTAATATAACGTTTCACACTACAACCACATACTTGTGTGTTAGTGGGATTTTACATGATGGAGCAGCAAATGAGTAGTGACAACTGGCAAGAAGGTACATGCATGTATGTCTATAAACTGCACATATCAAGAGACTAAATTTTTATCCTATATGTGTTTGCAAAATAGTTCAAGTTCAGTCAGATTAGATAGAGCGATAAAGGTCAATTGTCAAGCATTGGTTCAGATTCTCATTTGGATTTAGGTCTTGACTTTAACTGGGCCATTATAGTACATTAACATACTTTGATCTAAACCATTTCATTGTAGCCGTGGCTGTATGTTTAAAGTGGATGGCCTGTTGGAAGATAAACCTCAGTCTTAAATCTTTCGCAGCCTTTTCCCAGGATTGCCCCGTATTTAGTTCCATCCACCTTCACTTCAACTCTGACCAGCTTCTGTTTACCTGCTGAAGATGATGTTTCACACTAAAGGTAGTGCGCTCAGGGGGATATGCATTGCAGTATTGGTTTGTTCCATGTAACGTTTTGCATGTTTGACATAAAAAAAAAATTTTTCTTATCTGACCAGAGCACCTTATTTCTATTGTGCCCAATGTCTCTTATGTGGCTTGCAGCAGAACTAATGGCTTTCTCTTTGTTACTCTTCCACTAAGGCCTGATTTGTGGAGCGTACTACTAATAACTGTGCTGTCAATTTTTTTTATTTTATTTATTTTTTTATTTATATAGCGCCAATTCACAACACATGTCGTCTCAAGGCACTTCACAAAAGTCAGGTACATACATTCCAATTAATCTTAATCATTGAACAGTGCAGTCAGATTCTGTTATTTATTCAAATTGGATAAAAAGTTTTTCTATCTAAGGAAACCCAGCAGATTGCATCCAGTCAGTGACTTGCAGCATTCACGCCTCCCGGATGAACATGTAGAGACAGTGGACAGTCACTGGCATTGACTTTGCAGCAATCCCTCATACTGAGCATGCATGTAGCGACAGTGGAGAGGAAAAACTCCCTTTTAACAGGAAGAAACCTCAGCAGAACCAGGCTCAGGGGAGCGGGCCATCTGCCACGACCGACTGGGGGTTAGAGAGAACAGAGCAAGGACACAAAGAGAACAAAGAAGCACTGATCCAGGAGTACTTTCTATGGGAAGGAAAAGTAAATTTTATGGATGTAGCTCCTTTAGTCGTTTCACCTAGAAAGAAGGAACAGATAAACTCTGAGCCAGTTTACAATGTTAGAGTCTGAAGAGGCACATAGAGTTAGTTACAGTAAAAGCTCAGTCAGTAGCTATGTCTAGGAGAGAGAAAGGGGTTAAAACCCCATTAAAGACGGGCCAAGTGGATCATCGGAAAAGGGGGTAACCACCAAGTTGTTCCCAGCAGAAGCTTGGAGGATTCCCCCTCTCCAAAAAGGTGTCACAGGTAGACACAGTCAGGCCAGGTGTAGCTTCTAGGAAGAGAAAAGAGAGAGAACAAAGTTAAAAAAGTGAAAAACAGCAAATAATAAAAAAATTGGAGAGTAGTGTGAGAAAGTAGCCAAAGAGGGGGGAAAGGTGGGTTTTATGTCCTCCAGCAGCCTAAGCCTATAGCAGCATAACTACAGAGGATAGCTGGGATAAACTAAGCCACTCTCACTATAAGCTTTATCAAAAAGGAAATTTTAAGCCTCCCTTTAAAAGTAAACAGGGTGTCCGCCTCACGGACTAAAAAACTGGGAGTTGGTTCCACAGGAGAGGAGCCTGATAACTAAAGGATCTGCCTCCCATTCTACTTCTAGAGGCCCTAGGAAAAACCCACCAGAAACCCCCCGTCTGAGAACGAAAGTGCTCTGTTAGGAACGTAGGGAACAATCAGATCTCTGATGTTGGATGGAGCGAAATCATTAAGGGCTTTATATGTGAGGAGGAGAATTTTTAAATTCTACTCTGGATTTTAACAGGGGAAACCCAATGAAGGGAAGCTAAAATAGGAGAAATATGATCTCTCTTTTTAATTTTCATCAGAACTCTTGCTGCAGCATTTTGAATCAGCTGAAGGCTTTTAACTCGGCATTTTGTGGACATCCTGATAGTAAAGAATTACAATAGTCCAGCCTTGAAGTAAAAAGCAAGGACTAGTTTTTTTAGCGTCACTCCTGGACAGGATATTTTTTAAATTTTTTAATGTTCGGAGATGAAAAAAAAGGGAAATCCTAGAAAAACCTGTTTTAAAATATGGGTTTAAAAAGGACATGTCCTGGTCAAAAATAAAAACCAAAGGGTTTTTACTTTATTATCGGAGGTCAATTTAATGCCATCCAGGGTTTGTGATTGACTAAGGGAGTTTCTTTTTAAAGACTCCGGGCCAAAAACGACAACTTCTGTCCTTGTCTGAAAATTTAGAAGAAAACAAAAAAAAAAAAATTTAAAAAAGGTCATCCAAGTTTTTAGTCTTCAAGACATGCTTGTAGTCTATCTAACTGGGGGCCTCATCAGGATTTATGGATAAGTAAAGCTGAGTGTCATCAGCGTAACAGTGAAAATTTTTTCTATGCTGCCTGATAATTTGACCTATTGGAAGCATATATATAGTAAAGAAAATTGGCCCAAGTACTGAACCCTGTGGTACTCCACAATAACCCTGGAGTTTAAAGATGATTTCATTTACATCAAAACTGGAATCTGTCAGACAGATAAGATTTAAACCCAGCCTATCGCTGTTCCCTGATCCCTACAGCATATTCCAGCCTTTCTAAGAGAATATTATGATCGACTGTATCAAATGCAAGCACTGAGTTTAACAGAACAGTACAGACACAAGTCCATTATCTGAGGCAATAAGAATATCATTAGTGACTTTTCAGCAGAGCTGTTTCAGTGCTATGATGAGCTCTGAAACCTGACTGAAAGTTTAAAAACAGTTCATTGCTGTGTAAATGCTCACACTTTTGATTAGCAAAAAAAAAAAAAAAATTTCTCAAGAATTTTAGATAAGAATGGAAGATTGGATATCGGTTGTAATTTATTAAGTCATCTCGATCAAGTGAAGGTTTTTTAAGAAAAGGTTTATTACAGCTACCTTAAAAGCTTGTGGTACACACCCTTTTATAAAAAATTAATCATATTAAAAATGGGGCTGGTAATCAGAGGGAACACCCCTTTAAAAAAAATTTTGGTTGGGATTTGGGTCTAACATACAATTTGAAGGTTTAGATGAACAAAATATTTTGATAACTCAGGAAGTTCCACAGAATCAAAACAGTCAAAACACAGATCAGGTTCTACAGTTATTTCCAATTTTTGTCTCACTTGTGAGGATGAAGTAATCATCTTCGAGAGTATGTCAAAGATTTAATTTTAATAGAATCATTTTTTTTAAAGAGAATCCCATAAAGTCATGACTGCTGAGAGCTAAGGGAATGGAGGCTCAACAGAGCTATGACTCTGTGTAAGTTTAGCAACTGTACTAAAAGAAACCTAGGATTTTTCTTGTTTCTCTTTTATTAAGGATGAGAAAAAAAGCTGTTTGGCTGGTGAAGTGAAAAGTGTCTTTTTATACAACAGTAGGCTATTTTTCCAGATTAAGTAGGAATCCTCTAGGTGTGTAGAGCGCCATTTTCTCTCCAATTTTCTAACATTGTGCTTTAAAGTATGCAGCTCTGAATTAAACCAGGGAGCTAGCCTCCTATGAATAATTTCAATAGATTCTCTCAATAGAGCAGCTGATTTCTGCAGCTTCTCCTGTGTTACCATATCTGCTGTTGTTCTTGGTCTTCATGATGCTGTTTGTTCACTCTTGTTCTCAAACAAATCTCTGAGGCTTTCAAAGAACAGCTGGATTTACGCTGAAATTTATATATGATAGGTATCATTGTTAAGAGGAGAATGCAAATGCACACCACACTTTTAGGATTTTTGTTTATAAAACAAGAATTGAAAACCATAACATTTTCCTTCCACTTCACTATTGTGCACTACTTTGTGTTGCTCTGTGCACTACTTTGTGTTGCTCTATCACATAAAATCTTAATGAAATACATGAAATTTGCACTTGGAAAGGGAAAAAATATGCAAAAGTTAAAGGATAATGAATGTTTTTGCAAAGCATTAATTTATGTTTGTTCCGAGTGAGCACACACAGTGTTTTCTTTTTTTTTTGATTCAGAGTTTTATTACAAAAACGTTACAAAACTAGATCAAAACTAAGAGCACTTATGAATGCCTACAGGTGATCATAATTTAAATAGATAAATACAGATGTGTGCAAAGGCCCCAGGACAAGGGTGGAGCTCTGACACAGGAGCACAGCTGCACTGATGCAGGTGGCTATATGTCAAGCTTTATGCCATCTTCAAGGCGACGATGAAGCAGTGTGGCCGACCCCTGCTGCAGGTACCGTTGCAAAATCAAGACCCATGATGGGGGACTCAACATGGAAAAGAAATTATTTTAGTTTCTTTTGGAATGGTAAAAAAAAATCTCCAAATGTTTGTGCGGTGCATACGTCTCAGGCTGCTCTCTGCTCTTTTGCGCTGAGATGACTCTTGATGCTTGGGCTTGGCCGCTAATTCTCCTGACAAGAACCTAAAAGGAAGAATATGGGAAGAAAAATAGAAAGAAGAAAATGTATCAGATTTTAATGAGCAATTCAAGTTAATATAAAATTTGGGGCTGCTCCAGAGGGACAACCCTTCTCCCCACCACAGCTGTTCTCCTGCAGGTTTCAGGGTCGGATTTGTGAAAGCCAGAAGAGTAATAATAACGTTAAAAACTTTTATTTGGATAATTCCTGACGGATTGTTTAAAATATCTGCATCCTTTACAATTCCGTGCAAATATTCATTGTCTCCAGATGAAGAATTTGGCTGGGAAACTCGTCTAGGCACATTTTACTTGACTCTTTTTTAATTAGATTATAATTTAAGAGCAAATACATCACTTTGTCTGGTTTTATTTTACTATTTAAGCGTTTATTATGTAGCCAGAAACATTATGATGTTACAAGCTCAAGATTTAATCATGTTATTTCATCTTATTAATAATAACATATTTTTACATTTTATTAAATTATAGACAATCGTTACATCTGAGCTTTTAGGTGTTATGTGAAGCCCATCTTTCCTGGGAAATACATATTCATGTTTTGGAATAAATCTAGCATTTTTTTTTTTCATCTGAGTTCAACAAGGAATCAAAAATAAGTATTTGGTTGCTCACATGTGCCGAGGCGCTCCTCCAGGAAGCCGATCTGCTCGCTGAGGGAGTCGATGCGGTCCATTTGCCGGAAGGAGTGGGACAGTAGAGTGGTCTTCTCTGGGAAGCTCTTGTCCAGAGGCAGTGAGAAGAAGCTGCTGAAAGGTGCCAACACCAACTGCAGCTTCTATAAGAAATACAAAGAAAAAGTAGAACAATTCAGCGTCACCCACCTTGTGAAGATAAAAAACAATTATGTCTTGTTTTAGACATTAGGATTGATGATAAGCCAGAGTGCAGGTGTGGCATTTTAAAGCATGCTTGGTTGGACGGTTAAACAGCAGCTGGGTTTTAAGTTGTACACGTATACAAAGATCAGAAATGTTCCTGGGGAGCCATACTGGGAGGCAACAATGTAGGTAGCTTTTATTGGTTAGTTTCAACACATGTTCATGAGTTCTCTCATGTACCTTTTCCAGCAGCTCCACTCTGTTTCTCAGGCTCTGGACCTCCTCTGTGACGTTCTCCACCACGGTGAAACTCCCTCCTGGAGAAAACACACAAACAAACACACATGCATGACAATATGTAGGCTACTGTGCATGAGTTGATGAAAGCCGGGGAGGGTAGGTGCTTAAATTGAGGAAAAGACCGATTTTGTTCATCTCTACAGACGGCCGCTGTAATATCTTGAAACCAAAAAAAAACTGTTTGAGGACTTCGAAGCAACAAGCAAACTGAGGGAATTTAGGTCAAAGCAGGAGGAATCATACAGTCCTTTGAAAAAATAATTTTCTCACATTAAAACCACAAACTTTAATGTAATTTATTGGGTTTTTATGTGACAAAACCACTAGAGGTAGTGTATAGTAACAAAGTGTAAGACAAATGCATGTAGTATCCAAATCTTTTCACAGATTAAAATCTAAAAAGTACTCTGATATTACTCAAGTAATACTCTGACAACCCTGTATGAAATCTAGTGCTACCACTTGCCCTCAAACATCACCTCATTAGTGAATAGAGCCCACCAGAGAGTGAATTTGTATTTAACCCCCCCTCAGTCAAGAGTTCATAGAATCACCTTTTGCAACAGTTACAGCTGCAAGTCAGACAGGGAATGTCTCCACCAGCTTTGGACATTTATAGACTCAAATTGATGCTAAGTCAGCTTGTATAGAGAGCCACTGTGGACATCTTTTTTTAAGTTCTGCTAGAGGTTCTCCATTGGTTACAGGTTTTGACCTGTACTGGTCCCATGCTAACTCTATAAGTTTTGATCCATAGTAATGGTGTCCCAAAAAAGTTTTCTTTTTTTTATTAATACCAAAAAATTTGCTGCTTACTGTGAAATTGAAATGAAAGTCAAACACGTGGTTAATAAAAGACCAATACTTAGCATTTTTCCAGTTTAAGATTTTTACTGGTTTGGGAGAATCTCCCGCTAGCCCATGTGTGTGTAAAGTTTACAATGATGTGTGCAAAGCTTACAGTTTGTAATAAACTACAAAGAGGCATGATAAACAGCTTCTTATGGTTTTAATACTTATGCTGGAGCATTCATATAAATAAGATCATCATAATCCAAAATGGGTAAAAAAGTTACTGCTACTAGTTTCTTCTTTGCATTAAAAGAGAAACATAGCCTTTTTCTAAAATAGAAGCCAATTTTCAGTCTCAGCTTTCCTAATACATTTTTCAACATGCCCTTTAAAGCTAAGATTATATAAATTAAAATACCTAGATATTTAAAAGATTGAACTCTTTCACTTTCTCCCCCTTGAAGAGTGACGACAGGATAACTAATCTGCAGATTAGGCTTTGTTTTTGCTCTTATTTCAATTTAAAGAAAGGTCTAATTGTAGAAACCTATTCTGAATTATGTTAAACGCATTTTGTAATGTAGAGACAGTGGCACTAAGAGTTTTCGCAGAACTATAGATAACCATATCATCAGCGTAAAAATGGTATTTAGTGTCCACAAGATCCTGGCCAACATTATTCACATAGATAATAAATAGGAGTGGCCCCACAACAGAGCCTTGGGGGACTCCTTTAGTTAATGTAAGAATATTAGAACAAATATTTTCTGATTTGATAAGTTGGGATCTGTCAGTAAGGTAATTACAAATCCATCCAACAGCTTTTCTAGATGGTCCAATACTAATCAAACTCTCTTCGAGTAAAATGTGATTTACTGAATCAAAAGCTGTTGACAAATCAATGAAAAGCGCAGCACAGTGCTGCTTATTGTCAAGAGCTGCCGAAATATCATTGAACACTTTCAGTGTTGCTGTTATGGTACTATCAGCTTTAGTAAAACCTGACTGAAATTTTCATAGTAGGTTATTGGAGTATAAATATTATTTCAACTGTTCATTTATTGCCCTAAAAGGAAACTAAGATTCATCCATCTTCCCATCATCTCTGGCCAGCTGTCCTCTCCCAGCTTAAGAAAAGCATTCCCACAGCATGACGGTGCCACCGCCATCCTTTCGTTTCACTAATATAAATGGGGCTCAATTCAAAAGCATGCCATGCTGTTTAGAATTTTATTTGTAAAAATATTTTAAAAATCACTTATCTTTTGTCTTCAACTTCACACTTATTCCCAACTGTTTTTTGTACCACTACTAACAAAAAGAGAAGTTCAAGTGGTATAAATGCTTTGCAAGGCACTGTAGAACAGCTAGAGGGGCCAAAAGCGATGCCACCAGAAATAGACAAACCCTCCTGTGAGTCAATAGCGTCTGGCTCTCAAAGGGGAATGTTCCTTCCACAGGACCCAGACCAGCCTGCAGATTTAAGAACAACCCCCTGGCCTCTCCTTCCACTTCTCTGGTTGCACCTCTGCAGACAGATGGGGAGATGGTTCAATCTCTCCCAGATGTGGTCCACACTAGAGTACAAAAAGCTGAGAAACAAGGAGGAGGTGCACACGGGAAAGTGTGTGTGTATGTGTGTGTGTGTGGGGGGGGGTTGCATGACCCCCAGCAGACAGAGTTGATGGAGGTGGAATGAGAACACAAGCCTTGGCCAAGAACAGATTGGGGATAAAAAAAATGAAAAAAGCGGGAGGCTGAAAAGCCTAAACGCAAACCAAGAGTCTTGGCAGAGTCAGTCAGCTTTCTGAGCGTTTAAAGCCTCTGTTTACATTCGTGATCTCCATCAACATCCCTTCGACATGTGTATATGAGCAGATAATAGAAAACCGTCTCTCGAGCGCCTTGCAAAACCCTGTCTGCATCCAAGCTGCGAGCAGCAAGAGCAGACACGCTCCCAAAAACAGCCCTTTTAACAGTCTCTACATTCTCTAAGACCTGTCATATTTTCTGCTTTTTTTATCCCCGCTCTCTGAACATTTTTTGCTGACTCAGCAATCCATCACGTCGCTGTGGATGTGAACTCTCAGAGGTTGTTGTCAGTTTCCAGAAGAAACACTAATAAATGGAGGGGAGTTTGGAGGAGGGCCTGGGAGATTTGGCAATCTCTTTCGTGTATGCACAGATATTTCTTTTACTCTGAGTGCAGGAGACAGCATACCCCCACCCCCTCACTCCCTAAAATCTCCCTTTTTGATTTCACAGTTAGGTGACTTACAAAAAAATTCCCGAGGCTGGAAAGAGTTGGAAGAAATCAGGAAAAGGTACGTCTGCTTAGAAGTTTTTTTTTGTTGCATAATTTCCCAAAAGAGCAATAATGCGGACTCAGAATAGGACTTAAAAGGAAAACCCTGAGTTCGAGAACATTTGTAGACATAAAGCAGGATTGGGGGGGTGGGGGGCTAGGGGGTTGTGTATTGTTTTGTCGCCACATTGCCTAGCAAAACTGAGGACTTGAACCTTTTCAGGTTTGATCACAATAAATAATACAATTTTACATATTTGTATTGAGATTTTCTGTGACCCACCAAAACACACTAGTCAAACACACAAAAGGAAACATGTTTTCCAATTTGTTTTCCAAAAAACGCACCTTTAAAGTGTGATGTGCATTTGTACTTAATCCCCTCAACCCCGATGCCCCTAAATATAATCCAATGCTTTCAATTGTCTTCAGAAGTCACCTAATTGAAAGTAAAAAACTATGCTTTATGTAATCTTAGCTGTGCTATGTGAATAAATATGCTTCACATCACCCTGAACACACCATCCCCATGGTGAAACATGGTGGTGGCAGAATCATGCCTTTGGGATGCAGTTCTTCAGCAAAGAATTGGTCAGCTGGTCAGAGTTGATGGGAAGATGAATGGACCTAATACGGAGCAATCATGTGAAAGATTTGAGGTGGAGGTTCGCCTTCCAGGAAGACAAAGACCCAAAACACACAACCAGAGCTACAATGGAAAGGTTTAGATTGAAGCATTTTCATGTCTTAGAATGGTCCAGTCAAAGTCCAGACCTAAATCTGCTTAAGTTTCTGCGGGAAGACTTCTTATCCAAGTCAAGAGGACTTGTAACTGGAGCGAAAGGTGGCTGTGCAATGTTTTGACTGAGAGAGGTTGAACACAAATGCACGGCATACTTTTCCGATTTTTTTTTTGTTAAACATTTTTGAAAAAAAACCCAAATATTTTCCTTTCACTTCATAATTATGGATTTCTTTGTGTTGATCTGTCACATAAAACCCACAAAAAAAACGCATTGCAGTTTGTAGATGTTACGTGACAAATGTGGAATGAACACTTTTTGCGAGGCACTGAAAGACACAAGAAGCATCCACAAATAATAAAAAAAAGCTTTTTCCTACTAAGAGACAAAAATGCAACATTTCTGAAGGAACTAATGGAGTGTGTGGGCTGAAAATATGTCTGTATTAGCTCAGGAGCTGGATTAAAGGCAGATGTTTGCTTCAGTAACAGGACTCGCAGTCATTATCAAAGTCGAAATGATCCCAGTCTCACCACATGGAGCCAGCCTCACATAACATCAGCCTGGAGTTGGCACCAGTCGCAGTGCATTATTACTCACGGTACGAGTTGAGAGTGGCATAGCGCGTACCAAAAGTAATAATGGACCGCGAAGCTGGTCATGTTTTCTTCTTCTGTCCTGCTGCAGAACATTGAAATATGCTGTTTAAGCTTACGCTTGCACTTAGTGCTCATTTACCCGCATCAGCGTGACCACCCACTGCTGCCTGGCTGCTCTGGGTGGGAGTCGGAGGAGGAGGAGATGGAAACTGGTGACAGGAACGTCCATCTCCAGCAAGCCTGAAGCCATCTCTGCAGGCACATCTGTAGCTTCCAGCTGTGTTCACGCACAGCTGGGCGCATGGTTGTCGCCCTCCGCACTCGTCCACATCTGACAGCCAAAGACAGAAAAAAATGAAAGCAGGCGTCATTATGCATGTGGATTTATGTACAGCTCCTCAGGTGGATCTGAATGTGGTTGCGTTTCAGTGTACCGGTTTGGCACTGTTGTCCCGTCCAGCCAGGAGGGCACCCACACTTATTGGGTTTCAAGCAGGTGCCACCGTTGACACAGGGTTGTGCACACAGAGCTGGGAAACACATCCAGAGATATCAATCAAATAAAAGCCGGGAAACCACTTCTGATTCACGATTATTACTTTAAATCTGCTCAGCAAACAAGACCGTCATTTTTGGCAAAACAGTTTTATTTTCTTTCTGATATGAGCCAAACTGGCTGGCGCAAAACTGGATCCGCCAGAGGGGCACTCTCCAAATTTTTGTCCTGCAGTCCGGTTTCTGATGACGCCTTTTAAATGACTCGTTAAAGTACAGAAATCTAATGTGGACTTTCTCACGTTTTTTTTTTTTTTTCAAACAGCAAACAGTGAATTAAAAGAGAAAATAATCTCAGAGGTCTATGTGGAAAATTAAACCTGAAAATGATCTAATGGTTGGTCTTAATGCAACTCTTGTGATGCTCACAGTTGACTTAAACGTGTCAGTATCTTGTTTAGTTTGCTGCCTGTTATGCCTTACAGGGATATCAGAGCTTTAGTGTCTTTAAAATCTGATTAGGTTATATTGTGTTGTTATTAGGGACTAGGGACTGCAGGTGAAAAATAGCCTTGCGGCTTACTCTGGCATATTGACGGAAATGTTATTAATATGCACCGTCCCTGTAATAAATAAATTACTACAATTATATTATTTATTGTCAACACATTTACATTTGTATCTGATTATATTGTACTTGCCATTCTATTTATACTCCTTAGTATGAAAAGTGCTCTTTTTTTTGTTTTATATCCGCTGGATATCAAACTACATTGTCTTTTAGACTGAATTAAACTGTTGATTTCTTATTATTTAATTTATAGCTGGAGTCAAAAAAATAAACATAAATTTTTAGCTAATCTAATGTTTCACTAGTTTATGAACTGATGAAACTAAAATGCTTGCATTTAAACCAAAGTTACTGCAGAAGACATAGAAACCAGTCACAGGAGCGGGTCCATCTGGCTGATTCAGGCTTCTACCAAACAATCATTAAAGTGGCTTTCATTAGTTTATCTTTATCTTATTGATTTGTGTAATTAAAAAAAATAAAAATATATTATGATTTAGTTGACCCCAGAGGATAAAACTAACAGCTAGTGTGAAATGGACCAAGACCAAAGCAGGATCTCTAAACTTCTAGAGCAACTCCAGTCTCTAAAACATTGTGGTTCATGTGAAAGCTATTTTGTGAACCCTTAAATCTTCCTCATGTTTGCATTGGACTATATTTACACAGAAATTAATTATTTAGATTAGAAACAGAGAACAGAGGTGATGGGCCACCAATGATCTTTCTGTGTGAAACGTGTCCAGAGAACAGAACATGTTTCTGGTCAGATTAACTTTCTAATTGAAAAGTAAGGCTACGTAAACAGCTATAAAATAGCATTCACGTACAATATTTTACCTTTATACAGCTTTATACAGGCTGTTGCTCTAACCAGAAACCTTCATTCTCAGCAGGAGTTCCACAGAGGAAGATCTCTGGTGGCACGCTGCCTCCAGTCTCCATTTCCTGTGTAAATAGTCATCAGGCTCTAGATAAATAGCCACCCAGCGCAAACCTGACTACGTTTTACAGGTGCATGGTTTTGTGATTTTGAAATAAAAGTTATTTTAAGATGATAAAGTTCCCCCTTGGTCTTGACTGATTTCAGACTACCTGTTAGCGTCACCCTCCAGGACTCATCTAAATTTAGACTAAAAAGACGGCAGGGGAGTTATATCTTTAATACAACGTCAAGTCAAAAAATTTAAAACCATCTTTTGTTACCTTGGTTGCAATTGTGTGAGTGAAATCTCCGCCAGCCGGGGCAACAGTCTGGGTAGAAATGTGAGCCCGATGCTAGTCTGCTCACCTGGCGGTAAGCCAGCGAGTACGTTGTTCTGTGGAGACAAAAATGTCAGAGAGGTTACAGATCATTCAGAGGGCAGCAGAGCCTCCTCTCTGATCAGACTGCTGGAACATAGATGAGAATGTTAGTTTTGGTGGAACAGCCAGACCACGGATTCGGAAGAAGGTGTCAGGAATGAGAAGAGGGTAGAAGGATGCGAAGTCAGATCTATAATCAGCTACTTTGGCTTCAGTCTGTTGAGAATGCGGTGTGTTTAGCTTGCCAGAGGAGGGGGAATTAAGAGCAATAAACTAGAGGCTAAAACTAGAGAATAGAGACGTGTGCATGAAGATCCAAGAAAACAGACCAAAATGAAAGTGAGCTTTGGTGAACGAAAAGTTAACAGGGATTAAAAATATGGAGAACCTAAGGAGCTGGAGAGCAAATGGGAGGGTGCTAGTATGGAGGGAGACGGAGTCCAAAATAAACAAGGCAGTGGTCTCTGCGGGCAGGCAGCTCATTTCCCGTCGTTACACAAAGTACTCGATATTTAGATTCCACTCAAACTATGTGCCACCGTGACCCACTTCTGTGTACAGTACAGTTTTCTGTGTATGTGTGTGCTTTTGTGAAAGAAAGTGAAGATCTGATCACGACCGTTGCTCCTTTTCCCTCTTTAGACATGTCAGACGTTGTTTATGTTTGCAGATGCCTTGATTAAGACGCTGTTTTCAGAGTGCTGTGAGCGGGGTGAAGATTTCTTTTTCACTTTTTCATGCTTCGTGTAAGTGCTTAGTGCTGGGAAGGAGGGTGAGTGTCTCACTTGTATGTGCTGCAGAGGCGATGGCCCTGACACATGGTGATGTAGGGCTTGTGCACCGGCTGGACGTATGACTCTGTTGCCGTGACAACGCTGTGACGAAGGTCCTGGCCGCACGCCCTCCTTCTGAAATAAATTTGACATGTTAAAGCCAAATGTCTTGCCTACCTTTACACTTTTTATCAAGAAGGGTAAAGTGTGCCAACCCGCTTTGAGCCAGCTTACTGACAGTGTGCAGCAACAGCTGAGCGATGTACTGGAAGGCAGGAGCAAACATTGCAACCTTAATGCCGGTACCAACATCTATTTAAAACCCTGAGTGGCTCCTGCCTGACATGTACCGTCATTCCTGATTGTGTCCCAGTTAAGAGCTGAGCTTTGACCTTCCTGTCTTCACTTGACACTTGACTTCGTTTAGTTTATTTTGGTCCTCAATGAAATCAGCCATAAAAATGACAGCATAACTATCCTCTACTAATCTCCTGAGCTTTGGCCCCTGGGAGAATGACCTCCTAAATGCTTGAATGTCATTTGGGAACGTCCTATTCAGGAATGGCTTCCTTAAGGCAAATATCCCAGGGTGAGTTAGTGACAAAATGAGAGTTAGGAGTGCTGTTACCCGTGGTGCTCGAAAAACTGGGGAGTGCCCATCACATGGAGGAAGAGGAGGGCGGTGGAGAAGAGCAGCTCTCGGTACATCGTCTTCCTCTTTCCCACGTTTCCCTCGCCGGGGCTCTCACACTTTGTCTCTGTGCCAGTTGCAGGGAAGAGGAGAGGAGGATGACAGAGAGAAGACTGCGGCCAGGCTCTTCACGCTGGATGTCTGTGATGTTCCCAGCTACCTGTGTAAAGAGAAACAAATTTGTTAATTGAATCTAAAATAATATTTCCTTTCCCACAGCCTGGAAAATTTAGAAAAAGTTCAGCAGAAACTCAAATGGAACAGGCGTCATTCCTGCAAAGCCACAGGTCATCCTTATCTGCTGTGAAGAGACAGACTTGAATAGGGACGGACTCAGCTCAGGGGATGTCAGCTGTGCCGTGTCTCTGAGCGCAGAGCAGAATATTACACGTTAAATCAGTGCAGAGGGCAGTGGGAATCTGAGTAAGCGTGTCATTTAGCATTGGATGAGGAGAAAATATTGAGAAAGAGTAACTTTAAAACCCTAAAGCTCAAGAGCAGGAAGTCGTCAAGTGAGATCAAGTGAGATCAAGTGAGGAGCTGACTGCAGACGAATCATTGACAGTTGTCAAGAACCAGCTTGAGATGAAATGTGTGATAAAATGAAGGAGGATTCTCTGTTGTGGTTGGGGTCGCTCGAATGGGAGGTATGGAAGGCCTGGTTTGCAAAAAAAACTTTTTAACCAGTTTGAAAAATGACTATTTTTTTTTTTTTTTTTTTTTTTCACAAAACATAGTAAGAAAATCAGGAAAAAAACCAAATAAAAAAGAAAAAATATACCCAACAAACAAAATATTTAGAACATTTTACAAAAATAAAAATGCACCAGTTGGTTTTTTTAAGCTTTTTATGATGCCTGTTCTTTACGATTTGTTTTTGTGGATATACATCTATGCTGCTTTTCTTGGTGTTGTTCTTGAGTTTCATGCTTATGGTTCAGTTTCTTTTTGGAAAAAATGACACAATCTAGTTTTGCACTTCTAGGTCAGTTTGCGAAACTTAATTTTCAAAAGTTCAAACACCAACAGTTTGTTCTGTGTTATGTTTGTACAGTCACATTAATACTATTATTTTTTTTTTACATTTTTTTTTAATCTGGTAAGAGATCATAAAAAAGCGTAACAGACTACAAAGTGTGGGGTATGTTTATTTTGTACTGTGTGCATTAAAGTGTTGCAAGATATTACTGTTATAAATTCTCAGGCAGATGTTTCTTTATGGATAAAGGCACTTGGATGTAGCCTTGAGGTTAAGCTGTCAAACAAGGCTGCAAAACATGACCTGTTCCAGAGCCAGGGCCAGCCAGAGGTATAGGCAAATGTTGCCACTGCTTTGGGGCCCCCTGCTGGCTTGGGGTGCCCAGGAGAAATTGAGCTGTAATTGTTTTACACTTACTACAGAAAACCATTATAGTTTTGGGAAAGTTATATAAACAGTCACAATTTAAAGCTAATTTGGTCATGTCAGCTTCTCTATTTGAGACTTGAAGAAGAATGCACACAAGTTCAAACATGGACAATACAAACAGGAGGTGAGTGGTACTCTCAACTACAGGTGGCCCCCCAACTGTTACGCTGCTTAGGGCTTCACACAAGCTTGGGCTGGCCCTGCCCACATGTCCCCTGACTCTGAAACGACCAGGAAGAAGAGACAAACACCTCTCACAGATTACCACATACTGAACAGGATTAAAAAAATAGACAAGACCACCTGTTTGCATGCAAGACTCTCAAGACGTGAAATACAGCTGACCTAAAACCTGCCTGTGCTGCTGTGCCAGCCGATGGGGCGTGCTTAAACACAGAGGCTAAACCCCTGGGAAATCTCTCCCATCATATTAAACCCCGCTGAGTGCAACCACAGGTTAGAAGACTGTGTAGCGGACTGCGGAGTTATCCTGGAGGTGTTGGTAATCCTCAGATGACAGTGTGTGTGTCGGTGTAATCCCTCCCTGCTGGCTATGGGCCCAGAGATCCATCGGAAAGCCTGTGTTCATTCATAGACTGGCTGAGATACCATCCACAAGCAACACAACTCATGTATAAACCTGTAGTGTGGTTAACTAGTGAGCACAAAATAAACTTCTTTCATGAACAATATATCAGAATAGGTGTTACTTCATAATCACAATAGTCACTTTATATATTTTATGTGTAAAGCAAACCTTGGATTCAATGTAAATTTATATAATTTGTAACTGTTTATTTTTTTAGAAAGATGCTCCATTCCAGAGAAAATGCCTCAGACCTCCAGATCATGTAGAGACACATAAGACACTGTTATCACAGTCCAAAATTATCTTAGCAATTCTGCCAGACTGCTCAGTAAACTGTGAATTAACAGAGTTGTTTCTCTGTGGTAGTTTTTGATACTGGAAATCACGGCTCTCTGCCCAGGACACCCTTCTACCAATGGGTGGCAAATGCACCCAAGAAAGAAAAATGAATTAAAAGTCATCAGTCAGTTGCGCCTCAACCAAGTTTCCATTGTATATCTACATGCCAGGTCAATGAGGATGGGGCAGCCCCCTGTGTTGTGTACAGTGTAAGTACTTTAACAAACTATGTGTGTGGCACTAAACTAAAGGGCTATTTTGCAGCTTTTTAAGGAAGCTGCAATCTTTTATCTTTGGTGTAACCTGAATTAGACAATAATACTCTGATCAAATGTCATTTAAAACACAGTGTGAGATTCATGAAAACTTTATTGTGTTTGCAGAAAAGAGCTTTGTTCTTTTTTTTGTATCAGTACAACTTCCAAAAGAATGAGACAAGTATGAAAATCACACTATATGAATGGGTCACACTCAGAATTAATTATTCTAAACTGATGAATGATTCACTAAGTTTTAATTACATGTGTTTGTCCAAATCATCTGGATTTTCCGCCTGCTCCCCATTAACAGAACTAAATGTGTATCTAAAGTCAAATAAAATCCAACTGATTCAGTTGTATTTCTCACACCTGCCACAGGGTGGTGCTGTTTCACAGCAGCAATGTTCCTAGATCAGCGCTAAGACCCACATCCATCATTTCTATGCTTTTCCGTAACACTAACTTACACCCTGAGGTGATGCTAAAGACTCTTAGAAATAAAACTGAACGGACAGACAAAAGACGCATGTTCCTTTATGCTAAACATAGATGCAGAAATAAAACATAGATGTCGAACACAGACGGAGCCCATGCATGGATAAGAAAACTAATCAGCTACACACCGTTCAGGAAACAATCAGCCTTTCAAACAGTTTGTCCAGTAAAAAAAACAGTCCTTCAGAGACGGAAACTGAACACCAACCGTAGCTTCAGTGAAACCGTTCTCCTTGTTCAGGTAAAAGTCCAGTGATAACACTCCGCCAGCAGTCAGGTTTCTCCTGGAGCTCAGACTGTCAGAGAGCGCATGGGGGGGTGATGGAAGGACCTCCTCCCACTCCTCCAGCTGGGTGTCCCGCTGCGCTTTGGGGGGACCCAGGGGTGACGTCACGCCACAGACTGTAAGCGACTTTTTCCTCTTTGCTTTTCTTTGCTCTTTTCGTTTCAAAACCTACTGATACACTTCATAGGCTGACGCCACGGTGGCAGCAGCTGGTCGAACATCTACGGGATAGAACAGACTGGCGCGAAGTCGCACCAGTCTGAGACTTAATTGACTGAGTGACGTACTAGTGATCAGATGATCTCTTGGTTTGTTCGTCTTAATTCTCTCAACTGGATTTTCAGATATGTTTGTGCAGCAGAGTCCTAAACCACTTTCAGCCGTGCATATAATTAGTTAGATTTATGGGCAAAAGCGCCATCCCCTAAAACAAAATAAGTCTTTAAATAAATATTTGTGCTCGATATGGATAGGTCAAAAGTAAGCAATTGAAAGCAATGAAATTTCATGATTGGTGTTTCATAAATGATTGTGGCAGTGTAAATAGACCCGTTTATTTATTTAATATGTTTATTAATAACAATTTATTTAAATTATTAAAACAAATAACTATATATATTTATCATTAAATTCATTGAAACAAATAAATAAATGTATTGTGGCATGTTTATAAAATATATGCTGGCTTTATATTCTCTTTACACTGAGCGGAGGTAATGAGGAAACTGCAAGATT
The DNA here is from genome assembly GCA_036173005.1 of Crenichthys baileyi. Classification (NCBI taxonomy): domain Eukaryota; kingdom Metazoa; phylum Chordata; class Actinopteri; order Cyprinodontiformes; family Goodeidae; genus Crenichthys; species Crenichthys baileyi. The sequence continues at coordinate 165,854 of JAHHUM010001186.1, read as the reverse complement.
TTCCCCATTTATCTATCAAAGAATATGTCCTTAACCTTTATCTGCTTTTTAATAAACTCAAAAAGTGCATGAGAGTACATAATGCTTGTTGATGTGTTTATAGGCTGAAAGATGTAGGATTTTTAGCTTTGATGTCTTGAACGTACAGGAAAAAAAATCTGATTCTTTATTATTCGACTTGCCAATCATCGATCAAAATGGAATCAAGGGAAGATTGGTCAATTATTTGCTGCATCTCCACAACATAATTCTTCCCCATCTATTCATTATTTATTTTCAAATTTGTGCATATCAGCCTTGCCACCAAATGCATATAATTTGTAGTCACATGGAAAAAAGGGCCAGATTATCCTAAATCTGTCTTTTTTAGTATAATCAAATAACTGTTACTTTTTAACCTTGTAAAAACAACACATAGAATACTTTTAAAAAAGAACATTCACAGCTCACTGATACAAAAGGCACATTGTTGAAATACTGATGTCTGAGATGTGTAGAGATCTTACCCAGGCAGTATGCGTTCATCAGGTGCATGTGCGTGCGCAGGCTGACTGGCGGCCCTGGGCGCGAGCCGCCGGACCCGTGGCTCAGAGGACTTCTCCATGCTTCCAGTTTCTTTTTAAAGCTCGAGTTTTGTTGGGGTCTGAAAATGCAGATTTTTTTTTAAAAAAACCCACCCCTGCGACCAATTTGAGGTGCTCCCTGCGAGCCGACTGGCGACAAATGAAATGTCTTTGGGCGTTTTTCAGTTGCTTTTTATGCTGAGCTTCCTGTGGAACGCAGGAATTGGATGGACAATCCCCAAACCGGACTTCCTGTGAGTGTTTGCCGCTGATAAAAGCCCTCTCCTGCACAAACACTCTCCATCCTGCTGGAATCTGATTTTGAAGCACTTTTCGGCCCCCATTGTAGAGCTCACAGTCTTGAAGAGGGCAAGTTCCTTCAGCCTTCTCACCTCTTGCCCTTGCGCTGCCTTGGTTGCTCAGTTGAAAACAGCCATTATTTGAAGCAACTTATTGAACCAGGTTGCTCTGTAGAACTCTACTGATGCCATACTTTAACTGATGGCTGGGGAGCCCACATAGGCTCCTGTTTACAACCATTTGAGATCAAATCTGGGAAATTGCAGCTTGAAGCCCAAGAGCGGCACGATAAGGAGTTTCTTTTCCCTCCCTTCTATTCTGTGCTTCAGTGCAACCCTCTTTAATCCTTGAAGTCGCCTATAGTTCGATTAATGGTGCAATGCAAGGCCAACCTTTATGGTAAATCTAGGATTTTCAAAGTATAAGAAAAATTTAATATTTGAGTTAAAATTTTTGGGTTTGAGAACGTTTTTTGTTTCATGCAGTTTCAGTACAGATCTTAGCCCTCTGATAACTTTTCAAGACCTTTAGGACCTTAATGAGATTTGGTTTTGTACTTGATGTTTCAAAAGAAAGGCCAAAAAAAAAAAATCCAAAATCAGTTCTCTGATTCCTGAAGCTGTGGGCCAAAAAATGATCCTCTGTTCCTCTTAAAAATGGCCTCACCCTCAATGGAGAATAAAATAACTGATTAATGAATCAATAAGATTGAATTACATTTTTTGTCCAAATCATTTGCATATTCTATGAAGATTAAAATAACCGGTGCCCACAGAGCAGGATAAAGCCGTATGAAGGCTGCGAGAGGTTTTCAGGAGCCCATTTCCTCTGTTTGTGTTGTAAATAAGGAATGGAAGCTTAGACGTAGAACAGTAGAGGTTTAGTTAAATTCAGGAAGACAAAGAACAGTTTCATAGAGGAATGTTTTCAGGATTGCTTGAAAGAGAAAAACTAAAATAAAACATGTATTTGTTTTCTTTAATACAAACTTCCTAATCATAGATTTTGATGTTTTGATGGTGCTTGATGAATTTTGGAAACGACCTCTGCAGGCTGATGAATTCCTATGGAAAAACAGTGCAGAACTTTAACATTTCTTCCGCTGATCATGGCTGCAGCATAAAGAACTATCTACAAATCCAGCCGTGAGAGATTTAACAATTCCTGCAAAATGATTCAAAATGAAACCGAGAGAATGGGTTGTCAAACTATATCATCACTTGTTAAACACCTTAATGCACATACATTTGAGGTAATGCCTTACCTCATATCAAGGTGGAAAGTTTATTTGTTTAGCACATTTCAGCAGCAAGACTATTCAATTTGTTTTACGTGATGAAATTATAAGAAAAAGAAACACATTAAACAGTACATTGTAGAGGCATAATAAGGAAAGGTTTGACTACAGACTGAAATGAATCATGTTTCCATGCATCCACTGAATAACAATGAAATAAAACATTTAGTTCCTGCAGCAAGTGTGAACAAGCTAATATGCTATACCCTTTAACACCAGGTGAAGTCTCTTCTTCAATGGGGAAAGTCTTCTATGTAAACTGAAGAAAATCAAACACATTCATAAAATTTTGCCTGTGATTGGAAGAGTCTACCGGAGTTAATGTTTTCATATTTTGTCACTTAATGACTCCAAACGTCAATGTAGTATATTCACTCATACTCACACATCAACAACCTTATGAACAGAAGCAAAAACATTACAGGGTTCTTAAAATGTTTTGAAATAAAAATCCAAAAAGCATTGTGTTCATATGCCGTCCCCTGTACTCTAATACCTCTGACTAAAAACCTTCAGAAGTCATTTAAGTAAAATCCAGATGTGTGTAATTTAATTTCAGTTGTTCTGAGAAGGCCTCAGAGTTTTGTTGGAGAAAATTGCTGAACAAACATCATCATGAAGACAAAGGAGCACACCAGAAAGGTCAGGGATAGATTAGTGTAAGGCAGGTTTATGTTATAAGACAATATACCAAGCTTTGAACAGCTCACAGAACTCCGGCCCATCCATGATCTGACAATGGATGGAGTATGGTGCAACGAGCACCCTTCCAAAACACTTGTCCACCTGATTTGAAAGGCTGGGCAAAAAGACCAATGGCCAATGGTAACTCTGGAGGAGCTGCAGAGATTCACAGCTCAGGTGGGAGAATCTGTTGACAGGACAACCATTAGACATGCCCTCCACAAATCTAGCTTTTATGGAAAATTGGCCATCAGATCCCCTGTTTGCAGTTTGCCACAAAACATGTAGGGGACACAGAAAATGTGTGGAAGACGGCGCTCCGGTCAGATGGGACCTAAATTTAACTTCCTGGCCTTCATGCAAAACACTATCTGTGGCGGAACACAATAGGGCAATGCATACCGGTGGCTTCAGATGTGCTTTAAAAAATAAACCCCATTTGTGTTTATTAAACAACCCACAGGAGCAACAACAGTCTGGCCCACAGCCTATTACAGAAATTCATTTTGAACTTGGACCACATCAGAACAACTTGTCCAATGTGTGTTAAAGGCACCAGTTAGCAGGCGCCTATTGATGTGCCGCACAGTGCTTCCTATTTCCGTTTCCCTTACCACTGGACTTTCCCTTAAACTAGCCCTGCACACATAGAAACATGGTGGTGGCAATATCATGTCATGGGGAAGCCTTTCTTGAGAAAAGTAGAAAATTGATGTTTACAGATGCTCTCCTTCCAGTCTGAATGAACTTGAATGAACAATGGTCTTGAAGGGATTAAATCAAGTAAGAACCATGGTTTCTTTTGAATTACTCTGTCATAGTAGAAGACTTACAATTACTACTTATCAACTGTAAGATTTTATATGTTAGTTTTTAGAGTCGGTCTGCGTATCCAAATGATGTCTGTGAGTCGGCCTCAAAGCCTAGATTCAGACAGAGTCCCTTAAAGCCCTGTTTGGGGGTGCAGCTGTCAGCATGTGTGAATAGAGACAAATGCCACTCCTCTTCTGCCTTTTAACAGACTGAGAGATGTCAGACAACAAGGACTCGTTTGTCATCCTGACTATGTGCTGAACTGCTCTTGGTATGCATTCAGAGACAACTTTTGTATTTATGCTAGAGAGGGTTAGTTCAAAAAGCATCAGCCATGAGTTGGACTGCCTCTTTACTTGGATTAATATTCATAAATCGCTTAATACTGAGTCATATCTTATGCCAAGCTTAGTGTTAGTGTTGAAGGCTGGCCAGTGTTTGGTAGTTTTTTAGTGGACCTACCATGACTGAATGCTAGATCTGGCAATCACTGCACACAAAGAGCTATTTTCTGAGCGATAACAAAGAGCCTACGTGCTGAGGCACCATGGGAACTTTCTACTTCAGGGATGCAGGTGAGCACAAACCTTCCAGGCTTACAGCTCAGACGGGACATCTTAAATTGGAGGATGTGAAACATCATGGGTTTTTTTTTTTGCAAGTACGCTCCTCTTTACATCTAAGCGTGCTTTTTTTTTTGTCCATGTGAAAGCTTGTGTAACAAAGACCAAAGTGGGAGGGCATGCTTCTTTAAAGAACTCTTTTCATTCTTTGAAATCAAGACTTGGCCATACAACAAGCTACGTTCTGCAGCTCCAGCATTCCAGATTTGTCCCAGAGAAGATGCAGGATGGAAACGAGCTGAAGCAAAGCAGTGCTTCCTCTTTTAGAGGAAGCAGGAAAAGGCTGTGGGAGAAAGATTCGTCAAGCTGCACCCTTGGAACAATAAAAATCTCACCCTGACAGGAAAAGGATCTGCGTCAAAGAGGACCTGATAGATTTTACTAAAGGGCAGTAGCTGTGACCCTGGATGGGGCATGAACAAGAGGGCAAGTGTGCCCCACAATAAATTTGAAAATGTAAAATGTTACATGAAATGTGCTAAACAAACAGATTTCAAACCTATGCTGTGTGGTTCTGCTGGACTTGTAAATGAAAATGACTGTTTGCTGATTATTTTTTGGTCTGAAAGTGCAGAACAAAGCCAATATTCATCTGCACTAACAGTGAAGTTTATCTCACAAAAGGAAAAATGCTAGTCTGGGTATCATTGGCTAATTTAAACAAATCTAAACTACCATTACTGTCAAGGTCAGGGTCTCCTTGTGTCAAAACTATATGAAAACTAAATAAGGAAGCTGAGGCACAGCAAGCTTAACTTAAGCAACTGGGTAACCTTTAGAATACTTTGCAAAACCATTTTTCATTACGATTATAGCTCTTTTTGGGTATATCTCTGCCAGCTTCCACATCTACAGACTGACATTTTTGAGATTCTTCTTTGCTAAACGGCTCAGGCTCTGTCAGACTGCATTGATAGTTCCTGTAGACATAAATTTTCCAGTAGCATAATTGTCCTGATGGAAGGTGAACCTCCACCCCAAGTCTCAAGTCTTTTGCAGCCTCTACCAGGTTTTCTCGTAAAATTGCCCTGGATAAAGCTACATCTTTCTTCCCATCACCTCTGATCAGCTTTGTGGATGTGTTAGTTTTCTGACACATGTCTCTGACATGTCTGCTGTGTCTCCTACATGGCTTGTGGCAAATTGAAAACAGGACTTGTTATGGCTTTCTTTTTCGCAGTACCTTTCTTCTTGCCTTTTCCAGTTCAGTGAATGAATATGTGGCAGCTGATGCAGAAATAAGGCGTCCATATGCAAAAATCTTGCCAATTATTACATTAAAAGGGTCAGTCAACAGCTGACAGTGGACTGAGATGCTGTGTTCTAGGATTCTGTTTGACATTTTTCCTGTTATCAAACTAAAAACGGAGTGATAAGAGTGGGTTTCTTGTTCCTATTTTTGACAATTCAACTGAAGGCTTTACCAGTAATATTCAAATCAGAGATTGCTGATCAAGTGCACATAATTTAGCTTTAATCAGCTGTAATCTGTGAAACAATCTGTTAAGATCCATGTTTGTCATATATAAAATCAACCTCACTCCTTAAACAACAAAGCACATTATGCCACATGTTGAAATAACATAACGAAGATCGAGGAAATAACTCAAGACTTGAAGACCAGCATGTCACTGGTTTCACATAATTATTTGAATTTGACACAAATAGGATTTGCTACAGGGTTTTTACTCGCATTGAGAGAATTGGAAATTCAGCCAGTATCTCTGCTCTGGTTGTAAATCTGAGCAGCTAAACAGGATATCCTGTCCTCCAAGGCCTGCTACCACCACTAGCGGTCCCATGTCTTCCTCAAACTCAAGGCATCCACTCCTGCAGATTCATCCTGGAAATAACCAGACCGGTCCCAGCACTTCCTGTGCTTCGACAGTCAGGACATGACTGAAAAAGCGCAATACATTTCATATTCTAATCTTATCCGCTTGAAATATAATGGAATTTATTAGCACATCACATTTGAAGAGAACTGTAAAACACTCACCACTGCTTTTAATAACACTCAAAAGTTGTCTGGCATTAAAGATACTAACTTGTGAAGATCTAAGTATCCTTTTGTTCTGTTCTCGCTGCAAATGTCAACACGTTTCACAACATTTCCCACATTTCCCATGCAATACCAGTAGCCCTACTACTTACACTGTAATTGTATGTGAAGGGGGCAGTGGCAGCTTTAAAAATGGTTGATATGGCTCTTTGCCTATAGGGCAGCATAGCCTTCAGGGTGCCCCAATGAAGTTTTCTATTGTTCACCTAGATTTCTTAAGTCTCCCAGTGTTGTGAATGTACGGACATAGTAGGAAAACATAACCCCACAGTATGGTTAGCTAAAGTTGCTATCTAGGGAATATTTGAACATCCCTGGCTCAAAATCTAACTGACTGGATTATTCTAAAATGCACAGAGATTCTTGAGAACACAGTTTGAGATTTACAAAACCTTTATCCAAGTTGTAAAAACACACCAACTGCCTTTTTAATGCTTCCCTTCCCTTGCCTCCCTTATTCTGTTGCTGTGGTGCAGGAGAAGGGACTCGTCCAGGGAACCATTTAAGCAAAAACCGCCACTGATAGGAGATGTGGTCTTGCTTTGTCTTTCTAATAAAACTCTGTAAAGCTTCTCTTTTGAAGCTGCTGCTGAAAATCTGTCTTGGTGATCTCCTTTTGTCTGCAGCCTTAAAAGTAAATCACTGGTCTTCAGTTTAGGCTTTAGTCATTTACCTCAATACATAAAAATTCCCCGAGTTCACTTGACTTTTAGAATGACATTCTGCCCTGTGGTGACTGAAAAAAATGCAAGTTGCTTCTCATCTTTTCTCGGCTACGTTATTTCAAAACATTTGAAGGAGTTTCTTACAAATTTGTTGACACATTAGAGAGACCGTGTGCCCATCTATTGGCTTTTAAAAAAATGTGAGATCATCTGTTGACAGTAGTTAAAAATATAGATAGGTTCTGTCTTTATTGTGAACATATTTATTCCGTGGGGGGAAAACATCTCATGTCCTAAAATAAATGTTTTTAACACAATCGCTTGTGGAACAACTGTTAGTACCGCTAACAGTCCCTTTAAAGTAACTGTAAATGGAGAATTTTTTGTATTCAGACTTGACTTTTATAAGTTGTTTTTAGAAACTTCTAATATAAATATAATATAAAACACAATCTCTAAAGCTCATTGTTAAAGAACCTCAGCACAAAGTGGCACCTGAGGGGGTTCTCCAAGTCTCCATAACATTTAGAAGCTCTCTACAACTAGTTATTTTTACCAGAAAAAAAAAGCCCTTTCTGACCTACATTCACAAACATAATTGTGAAGTTTGTCTAAATCTACTAGGAAGGGTCTGGGGTTAGGGGTAGACTGAGTTTTATTGACTTTCTGGCAACACACATACTGGCAGTGGTTTGGCATGAAACAAAGGATGGACATGTTGAAAAGCATGTTTTAGTATGGTGGGGGCGCTGTGATCCTGTGGGCCTGTTTCTCTTTCAAAAACAGTGTAAGCATTGTTAAAGTTGTGTCACAACATGAACTCTTGGAAAAAACTTTTCCAGGCTGGAAAATGCATGAATAGATGAATCTCAATAAAATGTATGTATATATATACATATATATATGTACATATATATACATATGTATATATCAGAATCAGAATCAGAATCAGAATCAGCTTTATTGCCAAGTTTGTACATACAAACAAGGAATTTGACTCCGGTACACTTTGCTCTTTGGTTTTTGTTTTTGCACAACAGAATATGCATATTTACAATGTACAATATACACATATATAAATAAAAAGGTGCATTTGCAACAACTGTATGCTGTTGTTTTGTATTTTATTGAATGTTCAACAGAGAAACAGCCTGAGGGAAGAAACTGTCTCTGTGGCGGCTGGTTTTAGTGAACAGTGCTCTGTAGCGTCGCCCTGAAGGCAGAACTCTAAACAGTTTATGTGCAGGGTGTGTGGGGTCTGCAGAGATTTTAGCAGCTCTTTTCCTGACCCTAGACCTGTATAAGTCCTGGATGGAGGGAAGGTCAGCCCTGATGATTCTCTCTGCAGTCCTGATTATTCGTTGCAGTCTGGACATGTCCTGTTTTGTGGATGAACCGAACCACACGGAGATGGATGAAGACAGGACAGACTGAATGATGGCAGTGTAGAAGATGACCAGCATATATATATATATACCAGTATATACCAGTATATATATACCAGTATATATATATATATACATATATATATATATATATATTACAAAATGTGACAAAGATTGCACACATCAATGTAAATGTAGGAAAATATTGATTTTTAAATCTAAATTTTAAGCCTTTCCTTCTTCATGTGACTTGGAATAATAAATCTTGCGATAAAACCTGTGAAAATATCAACCAGCAAATCTCCCTTTGTGTTTCATTTTTACATTTGACTTCAAACAGTTAACTGATGGGCAAACTGCTGTAAAACATACAATTTTACATGAATAAATGGTAGATTAAATTGGATTTAATGAAAAGTTAACCATGCTTTAATTCTCCAGTTGTCAAAGTCAGCTGCACTTACATAATAAAACAGCAAACATCGATACACACTGGCATGAAATGTTTAACTGTCAAGTTATAAATGTGAAATGTTGCATGGATAAATGAAGTGAGCTCACTGAAAAGGTCAAGCATCATTTGTTAGTAACAAAAAGGCCACTCTGTTCAACAGATCAGCTAAAAAATCCATCTTATGCTCTGCACAATTGGCTATATTGTGTAGAAGTTAATAAATTAGCTCTTAGAACAGAAGCAGCCAACTGGACCTTGTAAGTGTGAGTAAAGTGAGACTGACAGACAGGGATAATGGAACAGTGATGAGAGGAAAATACTGATGAAACACAAAAATAGAAGTATTGCATAAGGCAGATAAATACAATAAGTAGAAACCATCTGCAAAATATAACCCTAATGCCAATCTTAACTGTTTGTAAAAACTATAGTCAAAAAGCAGCAATGCTCAGACTTTAAAATAGTGGTGTCCAAACTTTTTGCACCCCAGGCCAAAAGTGTCAACTTGAAAATACTCGTAGTAAAAACTCAACATAGTTTTATTGCGAATTATTTTTCTTTACCTGGTCAGCAATAAATTATGCATGACATATTTTAATGAAACAATGTAGAAAAGGGTCTCAGATGTTTGTCTTAATAAACAAAAGATCTACAGTTTTCTAACATATTGGGTCTTTATTTTGTTTTTTATTTTGTTGGTCTAGAAATAGTTTTTAGCCTATTTTCAGCAAAAAAATTGAGAACGTTCTTTAGCCAAGTTTAATGAGTGGGTGCCTATGTCTGTATTTTGAGTAAAAAGTCACTGGATGTTTGAGTTCCTACTTACTATGAAAGGATTAAAATCTGGCCATTAAGTAAAAATACTTTGTTGTAGCTATCATTTTTTCCTGAGGAGGTTATACATTTCTTATTAGAATACTCATCCTAAAACATTGACAAAAGAACCATATTTCAATTAAAGAAATTTCAATTAAAGAAATGTACCTGTTGATATGTACAAAACTGCATGCATCTCAAACAGGTATTGAGTACAGTTATGCAGACTGTATGCTCCTAAGTTTAAGATTATTGTTGCTGCTTTTTCAACAATTAGCAGGTGAGTTAAGACTTCTTATTCTCCAACAAACTGCGTTCATGCCAGGGTCAGAGAACCAATCCTCTTCCTGAATGGAGTGATGGATGAACTTTCCCGAGGCCCTTAGACTTGCCTATAACTGTTTGAACAGTTGACCATGGCACCTTCAGGCATCTAGAAATCGTACTGTGTATTGCGTATGTAAACCTCTACATTTCTGGAAAATCATTAAAAGTATTGCTTATTATTCAGGTATTTATCAAACAGAAAAAAATTTGGGTAATCCTAACTGACCTAAATCAGCAAACATTTAGTCTTATTTACTGACGGCACGAAAGATGTCTTTTTACTCAGCTTGTGTGAATATCTAGTTTCAACTGTAGTTAATCTTTAGGCCAGTCTTCCACAGAAGGTTCTTCTGATTGAAATCCTCCTTTTCCCGACCTCTCTGCTGAACAGTATTTTCCTTCTCTAGCTCCCAGTTCTCCATGTCAATCTGTCGTCAGAGCAGTGGGGACCTTCTACATGCTGAGCTAAAACTTCAGCTCAAACAGGCATATGAGTCTCACAAAGCTACTCTGAATGAAGTTTGGAATGATGGCTGGGTGGGGGGGATCTTACTGCATTGCCAGCCTATTTGCAACCAACTTGTATAAAGTTGAAGGATAGCATATATTTTGAAACGACAGATGCAACTGCATTGCTTCTTCTTTACCTCAAACATCTGGAGAAAAACATATTTATTGGCAGTTTCATCATGTTGAGCCTGAGTGACAGGGACATCTACTCAGAGCAAAATGTGCTGCTTTTTTGCTTCAGAAATGGCCAGCTGGCAGTCATATCAAATCATAACTCCGCCATGTGGTAAACCTATTAAATGTCCCTGCATGTTGTGCAACTTCACACATCCAATCATGCTCCTACTGAAATATAAACTTAGGTGAAACGTTGCATGCCAACTTAATATTCCTGCTAGGAGCCTGCGAAGACAGTAGGCTACAGAGAAGGTCTGCCAGGCAGCTGATGAGTGGTGATGACAGTCCACGCCTCAGCTGTAGGACCATACACAAGATAATCTGTTTGAAGAAGAAAAGAAAGTTAGAATTTTGGTGTTCCCTGATAAAAATCAAGGACCAACATCAACAAGGATTGGAAAAACTTCAACTGAGTTGGATCTATGAATTCTTGACTAAATCTGACATATTTTCTTAATTGTCAGGAGGGAAATAAATGGCACTGGTTGATTGTGAGCTCTATTGTGCAACAGTGCTCTAAAAATCTTTTTGTTTCTTTACAGAATTCTTCTGTATTGTTTTTTTTTTTTGCATTAAAATGTTTCATGTCCTCAAATAGATTTAAATATCAGAAGTCCAGTAGATCACCTGAGTAAATGCATCTAAATCTCTGGAAAGGGTTCCAAAGCTATTTCTAAGGTTTTCTGCTCCAGGGAACTTCATCGTCCACAACTGGGGAAAACATGGAGCAGTGGAGAAGTCATCCCAGGAGGGGCTAGCCCACCAGAAGAGCATTTTGCCCAGTTATCCAAAAGGTCCCAACACAACCCAGAGCGACATCTATAGCACTGCAGGCCTCACTTTCCTCAGGTTAATGTCAGTTTTTGTGATTCAACAATAGAGACTTGGGCAAAAATAGGATCCATAGGAGATTTCGAGGAAGAAAACCTCTGCTGACCAAAAAGAACACAAAAATATTTTTCTCTTAATATATGAAATCATCATTTGAAAACTGCATTTTGTATTTACTTAGGTTACCTTTGTCTGATAAAGCAATTTATTCAGTGATCCTAAACATTTATGTGTGACAAAAGAGCAAAAACAGAATAAAGGGGTACATACTTTTTCACAGCACTGTATCCTGAAAAAACATCTTAAATATGTTTTCTTTAAATTAAAAACTCTTCTGCCTAAAGTATAGTAGTGGTGGTGGAAAGATAAATGAACTGAGCTATGCTATCAAACTGCTTGAAGTAAACAGCAGACAACAATTCAGGAAGGCCTAGCCAGTGAATGTTCTAGATTCTTAATGCTTTCCAGCGTAACATGCTATGTATGTTGTTCATGTTCCTGAGTGGAACGGTGCCACATGAAAAGAAGCTGAGGGAAATGGAGGTGGAGCGGAGGTCAGGAAGGGTTTTGTTTGTCCAGACAGCTGCCATCTGTTCCTGAGCTGTCCTCTGCCAGAGGAGGAGCACCAGCAAAATAAGACCAAGATACTTCTTGTCAACCTCAATATACAAATTTACATAATTCATTTGTCATTTAATTGTTTTTTTTGTCTGATTTTAGGAGGACAAAGTGCACGCATATAGAGAAAATTACAAAGACATTCCATAAAGAGATTAAAAAAACAATTTACTAATAGTTATAATTCCTTACTTATTTTTATCTGAGTAAGACTCCACTCTTAAAAAAAAAACCATCAGCACAAGTTAGACTTGTAAACTCAAGATATTTGGTCATAATCCACAGCTCTATGTTGGGAAAAAACAAACAAAGCGTTTTACCAAAAACTCTTCAAATCAGCTCTCAAACACAGTAATGAAGGGTTGGTGATATGGGCTTATTTAGCAGATACAAAACTTACTGTAGATACCTCGTAGTCATTGAGTTAACAATGAGGCACTCTCTATACCAAAGTGCATGCGAGTCAAACAATGCCGTCACAATACCTGTGATCTGGAACTCGGCTGAAATTGGGTCGTGTAAGCAATGAAGCTATGATGTTAAGAAAGCTGGCACCAAACAAGGTCTTTCCGCTTTAGCTTCATTTTTTTTTACCATATAGTGACAATATGGAATCTGTTGTGTGTTTTTGTTGCTGTCTTTGAGGTTAGATTAAAAGATGGTTCAAAACTTTTAAAAATCGAACTTGTCACATAAGCATAATTTATCTCCCTTATTAAAATGTTCAATAACCGTTCAGAACTCAATGTAGATAGTATAGCACTTGATTTATGCTCTTATAAGACTACAAAACCAGAACTTTCCAGTAAAGTCAAGGCCTTTGTGTTTTCAGGGCTTCAGCATGATAAAGCATGTAATGAATTTTTTACCAACATCATTTCTTTTGAATTAAATTCTTCATAAAAGAGACAAGCCCTGTACTTTATTATACAATTTCCTTCAGAAAGCACTGGATGAAATTAGCCTCGTCTTGGAGATTGGTTTGGGTTGAGAGGAAACAGAACATAAAATAAGTTCTAACTCCTCAGAAGAGCAAAATGACTTCTTCTGTTTGACAAAACAGAACCCTAACCCTGCTCTTTCTGTCGAGATATCGCGTCATTAATTCTGAAATTTGCTAAACAGCTTGTGCAGAGAACAGCTTTATAATGAGTACAGAACTGTTTGAATTTACAGGAGCCATCAGAAAACCACAGAGAGAATACCAGCCTGGTGTCGTTACCTCCTGATGATGGGTTCATTAAAAAGGCATCTTGCTTTCTAACTAAGCACAGATGGCCCAGAGGCACTATGTTATATCAGATAGAGACTCTGGAGGATATTTATGTCAAACCGTGGCTGAACCCCGGGAACCCTGCGCAACAGTCTCAACATTACAGCCATTTGATCTCATGCCTGTGTATTTACAGTTTTAACAGGCTGTCCAGAGCTCCGCTGTCCAGGACGTTGGTTCAGTATAAATGCAATTATTCACTCTAACAGTGGATGGCAAATGGAGGCAAATCCAAAGTGACAGTTTGATCAACGCTTCTTTAAATGTGCCTGTTGAATTTTAGAGCACCACACATGGGACATCCATTACTGTCTCCGCTAAAAAATGTAAAACCATCTCATATTAAAACTTATAGAAATAGAATCACCTCTTGAACTCTTGAGCCCAGCATGCACAGCAGCAAAATGCCTCCACAATCAAGACAAATGGTCATCCCTTACAGCTTCTTTATGAGGCCTTTATGGACATTGCATTCTCATAACCGGCATTAGACAGTGGCAAAGGGGGCCCCACAAAGTGTGAGTGAAAATCTCCAGTTCTGCTTTACTGATGGCAACGAGGAGATTGCCACGGCTTCTGGAGATAAAATGTCTTCGTCACCACATGTTGAGTGTGGCCTAACTGTGCCCACTGGCTGCCTATTCTGAGCAGAGACCTTCTCCCCCTTTATTATCTGTACTTTTCTGAACAAAACCTTCTCTGCCAGCAGAATTAACTAAAACACAGCGAAAAAGCTAGCTTTGGAGACACATTTTGTAATGCTTTAACCTCAATGTACATATCTCTGATGCTATAAACAAGCATCTTAAAGCCTACTTAGTTATGTAGCTATACAGGTATATGGTCAAAGGATCATCAAATAAGTTCTGCTTGCATCTGATGCCTTTACTGATTGATTTTAGGAAATACAAACAAGCCAGTCTGTAGGTGATGGTGGGTGCAGACAGATTGCTTTCCAATGCTGATAAAGCACCATGGTAAATAGTTTGACCACATGGAGATAATGTGGAGTGATAAAAAAGAGAAGGGACCCAATGCATGCTAAATCAGCAAAATTCTCCATACCTCTCTAGGACTTTGAAGGTCTTTAAAAATATTTTCTTTCTGGCTGCTTATTGCACATTTTCTTACCCTTTCCTTCTTTTGTTTCAGAAAAGAATAAAGTATATAATAAATGAGGTTTTAAATAAATACATAACAATCTGAAAGCATGCATATGTATTTAACCTACTCTTCTCTAATACCCCCAAATTAAATCAAGTGCAGCCAGTTGCCTTCAGAAGTCACCTAAGTTGTAGATTAAGTCCAAAGCCTCATCTAAAAGTGGAAAAATTCTAACTATAAATTCTAACTATAAACCTACCAAGACATGGGTGTCTACCTAAACTGGTTTAGCTGTAAGAAGTCACATTGCAGGTTTGCCACAAGCCATTTAGGGAACAAAATTAAAATCTTTTAGCCTACATGAAAAATGCTATGTGTTGTGGGAAACTAACACCACACACTAACTCAACATACCATCCCCACAGCGAAATATGGTGATGGTGGCAACATCATGCTGCGGGATGCATTTCTTAAGCAGAGACAAGAAAGCCCATCGGAGTTGGTGGAAAGATGGATTGAGCCAATACGATGCAATCCTAGGGGAAAACCTGCTAGAGGCTGCAGAGGGCTCTGGACTGTGGCAGAGGATCACATCCAGCAGGACAACTACCCCAAGGTGATGTCCGGATGTCTACTTTGTTGCTTAGCAAGGCTCTTAGGATGTATTTTATGATCTTTGTCTAATCGCAGCCTGCCACCGAAATACGACTGGTTACTAATCTTTTTGATCAAACCTTTGAGAAAAGAAGACAATTTGACAGACATATATTGAAATTCATCATCTGTGTAGCTACAAAGTGATTCTTGAACAACCATTAGCTGAAGAACTTCAAGCTAGTAAAGCCTGGTTTCATTGAAAAATGCAAAATTGAGCCAACCTCAGTTTGCTCAATTGGTGCTTGCTTGAAAAAATGGCATCCCGTATTTCACATAAATCAGCAAAGAAAGTAGGTCATGTTAAAAAAAACAACAGTTAAAAACGTATTTTGTCGTAAAAGAATTATCTTTCCCATATCCTTCTTTCTTACCCTCCTGTCTCGTTCTGGATTTTTGTTATTATTCATAGTCACTCAACCCAACCCTAGAAATATGTCTCTCCATCTTGGCAAAGCTGCTACATTTCATTCAAGTTTTTTAAGTTGTGGCATCTTAATTTAACAAAGAAAGTAGCACTAAAGCCTGTGGTCATTCCATGTGTTTCCATTGTAGCTGGATATAGTAGCACTGCACAAGTCAGCTTACCTGGAATGTGTGAAACTATATTTTAACAACAACTCAGCCGCCATCTCACATGTAGAGCAGAGCTAGCTGTCTTCTCACCTAACTCTTCCGGGAGAATGAATGTCCAATATGTCAAACTATTCCCGTGATGACGGATGTGGGTAAGCGGAACCCTACCCCTGGAGACTAAACATATTAAGATACATTATGTTGGGAAATGTTCTCTGCTGTTTTCCTGTTCTAGGCTACTCTGTTTGAAGAAGTGTGTAGGCAACATCTACAGTAGAGAAAACACACAAAAAAAAAAACAGTCCTACACTCTCCCTTTCAAGCTGCGCAGTGCGGTTCACATTGGTAAGCACATACTAGTGCGTTTTGATGGGTTTAATTTCCAGAAATAGTCAGAACTCATCCACCCGTTACTGTCGAACTGGGTTTTAAAAAAATAAGAGAAAGGATTTGCTGTATCTTAGTTGAAATCCCACTGCTGCTGACTGCAGTTTCCTGGAGAGACATTAGTGGGACCTGGGGGGAGGGGAGGGAGAGCGTTCTAGAGAAATAAGGTGGATTTCCACTTGTCTGTGTGCACAGAACTCGGCATCATTGACAGTTCCCAGGAGACAAATGCCTATCAGCTAATAATAGCCTGTAGACCTGCTGTAGGGGAAGATAGTATGACTGATGGCCCATCTTTACCAAGTCATAGTCAGTTTGAGGTGTTGGAAACTGTGGGAATGAGCTGGTCGGTTCATGCGATGGTGTTTTATTGTTAGGGAGAGTGTATGCACGCAGGCAAATATCTGCACACAAATGCATACGCTTCCTTTTAAAGGTGAGGATTTATGTCCGCAGGTTGGAACAAGAGGGATTTGGTGTGTTTCTGGATGGTGGCCAGAGATTCGTTCACAAAGGCAGAGCTGCCACAGGATGCGATGCAGGTGTGGCACCCCTGTTTTTTACGTCTCCCACAGACCTTTTGATACACACAAGACACACAGCCTTTCTCTGGATCAGGGTACTTCCGATAGTTAAAAAAAACTTTACATAAAGTGGTGCACATTTAGCATGAATAGATCTACAGTGAGTGAATTGTGTACATTGAATAATTCATGTAGGAACATCCACACTCATTTCCCACCTCACTGGTCCTCTATGCAGAGGTTAATAGACTTGTTTTGAATTCCTTCACCTCTTTAACAGGAACTACATTCTGAGCCTTGAAAATAGCGGCTCAAACAAAGACAGGAAGTGATGTGAGAGCACTTCCTATCAACTCCCTTCTGAATTTATCTCAGCGCTGCAGGCTCGTTCGCCCTGTACCTCCTGCTTGGCCCCACACTGAAGGATGCTGGAAGACAAAAAAAACAAAAGACCACATTGCCCATCTCCACCTTCAACCTTTCATTAGAAAGTATCCGCTTAGTTAACCTCACCATTTGACACAAAGCAAAACAAAATCTTGCAATTGTTGGTTTGTCTTTGATGTTCTTGATCTAAGCCTTTGTTCATTCTGTCAGTCAGGACCAGTTTGGGTTGGGATTCCTGCCCCGAACTTTACATTTCTCTATATGACCCCCTTGACATAAATTCAGATGTATTGGTGGTGAAGAGTGCAGGTTACATTTGCACCATGTGTCAGGGTACATTTCTTGCTTTATTTGATGCAAACCTGGTGTGACCTATAGCCTCTGATTAACATGGCGTTCTGCTGCAGGGAAAGCAGACATCCATGAGTTCTGATAGGGTGTGTTTTACTTTGTGTACTTTTTCTCTTGCCTGTTTATTTTGTTACGTTATTTAGTGGTGGCAAATGTTCTTGGAGCGAGCCACTTTTTTAGGTCAATCTGCAAACCTTAACCATTACCTTGGTGGAAAATGCCAGAACGACTCCTATGCTAGTTATAGCTTACATGCAAATGTGTTGCCTAATAAAAAAGTTTGGAGAAGTGTAAAGCAGGGCTGGGTTATGAAACAGAATCTAAAGCTTTGGGAAAAATGGGAAGAGTACATTACAACTGAAAACCTACCAAAATTTAACTTTTATGGTTTGCATGCAAGATGCTATGTGTGGCCAAAAACTAATGCTACACATCACCTTGAGCACACAGCCCTCATGGTGAAACATCGAGGTGGCACCATAATGCTGTGGGAAACATTTTTGTTCAGCAGGGACAGGGAGGCTGGTCGGACCTCATGGAGTGATGGATGGAGCTAAATACGGTGCGGGGGGGTCTGGTAGAAAGAAAAACTGACTGGCCTATAACATAAAATTCCAGCAAAATAGATTTAAGTTGGTGGTTGTACTGAGGCAAAATGGGAAAATGTTCAAATCCTTTTGCAAGACACTGTATATTTACTGTGAATTAAATTCACACAAAACTTTACTAATAATTATTTAGCATGGCTGTACAGTGGCATGTGACTTTTACTGTTGATGTAATGGTTATGCAGGCAACATTAGAAGGGGACAAAGGGGGTGGGAGACAGGAAGTGTCATTTAGTTAGTGGTTCAATCTGCAGGAGCAGATCTTCCGGTCCACCGTTGCTTCCCTGTGGTAACGCTACAATAATACATGAGTCACATTGCAGGCTGATAGATGAGGAGATGAACAGGAGGGAAGGGTGGACTGAGTGCGTTTGTATGAGTATTGGGGGGGGCGGCTGTAACAAAAGCAGTGCTGTGAAGGAAAAGTAGAGTTGGAAATCTATCATGTAGAAGAGCACGGTGTTCTGTTTGGGAAGAAACACTGCCTGATGATGTCGCTGGTCAGCTTACTGTGAAAAAGTGTCAAATAGAAAAGTTGCTGTTTGGATCTCTGCAGGGTAAAGCTAGTGTACATTGTATTACATGATCAGCCTGCAGCGCAAAAGCCTCAAAAAGAGGGAAAGAGAAATGATGAGTATTACACTTTGAATTTCACCAGAATGTACGAGGACTGGCCAGTTTATTTTCTTTCAAATGAATCTAGGAAAATAAACCTAGTTGCATCTCCACTGTGTTGTAAGTTTGGATTTGGTTGCATTTAAAGACACAAAACAAGCCCGACGACTTGGAGCCAATGGAGATTTTCAAGTTTCACAGTATAGAGCATTTTTAGTAAGTGGAAGATAGATCTGGTCTTAAGGTACAGGTAAGCTGTTCTTATCATGTACACCTGAATCAAGTTAATTCATTACCTCCTCAGCAGCAGTCAAGAGCTGCAAAGACCTGTTATTCACCCATTTACTTAAGTCAGTTCTGTTAAGGGAGGGAAACACCTAAAACATACAGGATAGTGGGTCCTGAGGTCCAGGATTGAAAACCACTGTAATAATCCAAGGGTACTTTTTAGAAATGACTGATTGTATTATGGTCAGAGCCAAAAATTAGCCCTACTTTCAAAAACTTTACCCTTGTGATGTCTTACCCACAAAACTCTGTCAGATGTTTTAAAAGAGCAGGGCTTAAAAAAATCCATCCTGGAACCCACCAAAGGCCACATTGACCAACAGATACTGAATAGTGAGCTCCATTCTCCTTAAAATCCTAAAAAAATATATACAAAACCTGTAGGATCAGTGCATGGAGTCCTGTGAAAAAGATCTGTGAAGCTTTTTTTGACACATTTGAATTTCCCATACCTGATTACTGGTTGCTCCAGTTGGTAGCACTGTTGCCTTGCAGCAAGAAGGTCCTGGGTTCGGCTCCCGGCCGAGGTCGTTCTACACGGAGTTTGCATGTTCTCCCCATGCATGCGTGGGTTCTCTCCGGGTACTCCGGCTTCCTCCCACAGTCCAAAGACATGCCTGTTAGGTTAATTGGTCTCTCTAAATTGCCCTTAGGTGTGTGAATGAGTGTGTGCATGGTTATTTGTCCTGTGTTGCCCTGCCATGGACTGGCGACCTGTCCAGGGTGTACCCCGCCTACCGCCCATAGACTGCTGGAGATAGGCACCAGCTTCCCCGCGACCCACTATGGAAGAAGCAGTATAGAAAATGACTGACTGGCAATGATGGGTTTTCGAATTTTACTGGCCTGTTTAAGGTCTGTCAGAGCATTTCAATTGGATTTAAGGCAGGACTTTGACTAGGCCCCTGCAAAACCTACATTTGTTTTAGAGCCATTCAGAGGTGGACTTGCTGTGTTGTTCAGATCATTGTCTGTCTGCAAAACCTATGTTGACCTTAAGTTCACAAACTGATCAAACATTCTTCTTCAAGGTTTTCTGTTTTGCAATACTGTATGAGATGTAACAGAAGGAAAAACTTTCAAAACATTCTAATTTGGCTTCTTCAGTCCATAGAATATTTACTTGTTATGAGGGTCATCTAGATGTTTTTGGCAGATGTGAGATAGCCCTTTGTGTTCTTTTTAGTTTGCCCATCTAGAACTGTTTGCTCTTTTGTGAACTGCTGGGTGAGTCTTCAGTGCCCTCTTGAAGTAATTCTGGTAGGCCCGACATTCCTGGGAAGGTTCACTACTGTATTTTCTCCAATTGTGGATAAATAAAAAAGCACCTTACTGTGGTTCAGTGAAGTCCTATGGCCTTAGAAATGACACCGATATCAGTGACTTTAGGTCTGATCTGTTCCCGAGGTTCTATAGATCAGAGTGTAATGTGTTGTTTTTTCAGATCTCTTACCTCACAATCTCAGAAAGGTTCTATTTAACTGATTTCTTGATTTTACAGGTCAGGCAGTGGCCTTCTGAAATTAAAACCAGCTTTCCAAGAAATGTGATCAATCACAGTTAATACATAGTTTTTTAAGTGGGGCAATTATTTTTCTCCATGGGTTGGGTTGTTTTTAATGGCTTTCTTTCACAGAAACCAAAAATGTGTGGTCCATGTGTGGTATTACAATCCCCGTGTTTGCTGAAGTTATTGTTTGGATTTGTTTGAGCATGATGTGGACTGGCAGAGATGGGTAGGGGTGGGGGTTACATAGCAAGACAAATGTCCACACACGTGACCACTGATCACCACAGTCACTAGCAACTCTTATCAATGTCTCGTTCCATCAGCTGTCTGCACTGATTCACTTTCACAGTCTAATCTTCTCACAGTGTTTATCTCAGCTTGTGTTTGCAAACTCGGAGTGTGAGTGGGCGAGGGCAGGACAGAGGAGGTCAAAGAGCAAGAGAGGCAGAGTAAATGAGTAGCAAAGTATAAAGGCTACGGATGACTTCAGCAACCTCTGGCTTTCCATCTTCGTCAGGAAACAGACGCAGTTACCCCAAATCACACAGCCAAGATATTTTTTGTCAGTGTTATCTTTGTGTATGTATGCATGTATTCATCTCTCTCCACCTTAATTCTAATTCATACTTTGTTTTCGTCTGTCATTTTAGGTTACATTTTAAATTTAGTCTGAAAATTCAAAACTGTACATTTATTCTCTACTCCTTAAGTTCGAAGTGCAACTAATGGTGATTTTTTAAAATACATTTAAAAAATGTTTTTAAATGTGTTAGCATGTGAGGCCGACACCGTGTCTACTTTTAAGAATAGACTTAAAACGATCTATTTTTTATAAAGCTTATAGTTGGAGTGGCTTAGGTTATCCTGAGCCATCTCTATAGTTATGCTTCTGTAAGCGTATGCTGCTAAAGGACACAATGACAACTTTTTCTTACTATGCTACATTCTCCTACTACTCACCAAGTTTTCATTATTTGCTGTTACTTCAGCTTTTAGCTCTATGTTCCCTGTCTGTTTTTTCTCTTGATAGAAGCTACATCTGGCCTGGCTCTGTGTTTAGCTGTGGTACCTTCCTGGAGGGGGACATTGGCTGAGTTCTGAGTCAGCTGAGACTTCTGCCAACAACTTAATGTTCTCATTCTACAGATGATTCACTTGGCCCTCTCTTTCATTCTTTAACCCTTTCTCTCTCCCAGACATAGCCATTGGTTGAGCTTTTACTGTGACTAACTGTATGTTCTCTCTTTCATCGGGCTTGAAAACTGGCTCAGACCTTATCTGGCTAGCTGTGTTTATCTCCTCCTTGAAATCTGTCCGTATGATTCGATTGAATTTATTTTTTTTATCGTAAGTGCCTTCAGGTGACTTGCTGCTATATAAATAATAATTTTATTGGATTTATGCTAACATGTTCCAAGTCAAACCAATTTCTTCCATGTGCTGTTAACAGGTACAAAGGTAAGTCTAAAATCTTCTACATTTAGAATGTAGAAGATTTTGTTACTTTATTAGATTCCTGATTTTCATTTTAATTAGCATGTTTGCTGTAAATGATTAACATACAGTAAAAAAAAACAACTACCCAATCACTTTGAAAAGGACACTGTTTAGACAGATGAAAGTGATCCAAAACAGGGAAAAAAAGGATCTGTGACTGATATTATGCCATAATAACATCACGGTCTAGGATTTTTGTAGATATCGTTCAAAAAGATAGAGCTTGCTATTACAGCACACTTTAGTTAGAAAACACCGCCTCACTACCTAGCCAGCTAGCTAGTATTAGCACCACGTTTGAAAACAAAGCTTATTTTCCAATAATTTGAACACTAAAAGAGCACATAGATGGGACTATCCGTTTCATGTTTATGGCAATAATTATATATTAATTGTAAAACTATTTAAGATTTTTTTGTTACTTTCAGAAACCAGTCAATGGTACATGTCTTATCTGGATAGCACAAGAAATAAAGAAGTTATAGAGGAATAATTAAGTCAGTTTGCTGCATGTAAAAAAGAGTTTTGGTGAACAATTTTAGAAGGTTTTTTGATAACTCTTCATACCATTTTTATTATTTGTTGGTTTGAAACGTAAGAAGTCATTGGGAAAAAAATATAAGATGGTGTGCATCCCCTATGCTCCCCCACGCATGTGCACTAAACCAATACGTAGAGGCATGAATTCAATCTTCTGCTTAATCAGAAAGGAGATTCAATATAGACTTAAAACAGGACAAAAGTTTCTTTTTTTAAAAAACTGTTTGTTTTTTAATAGCTGACGAGATAGGGTCTTTACAGGTTTTGGTTGATTTGGAAAAAAAAGCACAAAGCCTTTTGTTTAATGATGTTGAGATTATAAATGTTTGTGACAGGAAGATTTTAACATGAGAAATATCATATTGCTACTGTGTCTAATACATTTTTTTGTTAATACAGGCAAAAACCAAAGTAACAAGAAGGCAAGAATTTCGTGTTTTTTCAAAATGTATGTGCTGGAGCGTTGCCAGTTGTGGTCATCCCAGATCAGACTTTAGATTTAGCAGGTTATTAGATTAGAAAACAGCATTAGTGTTTAAGATTATTATCTTTTTTACTATAGAGGACAAAGTATTCGTGTTGTTGAAGTTCATGGTAAGTTAAACATAGAAAACAAGATCTTTGTTCAAAATATCATAGTCATTAGGACCTTGTAGAGGTATTTCACATTCACAACACCCTCCAAATTTAGCTGCTGTGGATCTCTAACAATAAAAGTGATCATCACACCTGTCCTGATTGAACGCCCTGTTCTCTTGTCTCACCCATTAAGAGGTTTTCCAAGAGAAATGGGCGTAAGTGTTATATCATATTTTTACCCTGGGAAACAGGAAGTTGTGGATAACTATTTGGAGTTCCTAGACACTTGGAAAACCAAAGTATACCTAAAGTGGCTCCTCAAAGTCTGCACGCCCCTCGATGATGTCAGGCCTCTTTGATTTAAAAAACAGCGTCATGAAAAATCATTTAAAAATGTTTTCCTTAACCTTAAATCTACCCTTAAAGTCTTAAATTTTGCTGCTTTTTCGAAGCACATTTTGAATTATTTTCAGTATTCAGTCTTCTTTGATAGGACTCTATCATCATCCCACATGTTGACATGGTTAGATTTGCCCACTCTACCTTCCAAAAGCCTAAAAATCTATCAGACTATTACGAGATTAATCTCTTTTCAGTCAAGTTTAGTTTTGGACTAACTTCCATCTAACTTTATAACTCGCCTGTTCCAAAACCAGGTGGTGATCAGTGGACAGCTCAGCCCCTCTCTTCACCCGAGTGTCCAAAACATGCGGCCGAAGGTCTGATGATACAACAACAAAGTCGATCATTGACCTCCTGCCTAGGGTGTCCTGGTGCCAAGTGCACTGATGGACACCCTTATGCTTGAACATGGTGTTCATTATGGACAATCCGTGACTAGCACAGAAGTCCAATAACAAAACACCACTCGGATTCAGATCGGGGAGGCCATTCCTCCCGATCACGCCTCTCCAGGTGTCACTGTTGTTTCCCACGTGGGCGTTGAAGTCCCCCAGCAGAATAATGGAGTCCCCGGGAGGGGCACTATCCAGCACCCCCGACAGGGACACCAAGAAGGCCGGGTACTCCGCACTACCGTTCGGCCCGTAGGCCGAAACGACAGTCAGAGACCTATCCCCGACCCGAAGGCGCCGGGATGCGACCCTCTCATCCACCGGGGTAAACCCCAACACTAGACGGCTGAGCTGGGGGGCAACAAGCAAACCCACCCCAGCCCGCCGCCTCACCCCGTGGGCCACTCCAGAGTAGAAGAGAGTCCAGCCCCTCTCAAGGAGATGGGTTCCAGAGCCCACGCTGTGCGTGAAGGCGAGCCCGACTATTTCTAGTCGATATCTCTCGACCTCCCGCACAAGCTCAGGCTCCTTCCCCCCCAGTGAAGTAACATTCCACGTCCCTAGAGCCAGCCTAAGCATCCGGGGATCGGGCCGCTGAGGTCTCCACCTTCGTCTGCCACCCAATCCTCTTTGCACCGGTCCCTCACGGTTCCCCTTGCAGGTGGTGGGCCCACTGGGGGATGGCCTCACGTCTCTCGTTCGGGCTTGGCGCGGCCGGGTCCCACGAGGAGCAACACGGCCACCAGGCGCTCTCCGGCGAGTCCCGACCCCAGGCCGGGCTACAGGGTGGGACCCCAGCTCTGCCGTACCGGGCGTCGTCACATGCCTCGTTTTAATAGTCCTCATGAAGGATTCTTGAACCGCTCTTTGTCTGACCCATCACCTAGAACCTGTTTGCCATGGGATACCCTACCAGGGGCATTTAAGCCCCAGACAACATAGCCTCTAGGATCATTTAGACACACAAACACCTCCACGACATTAAGGTGGCGGTTCAAGGAGGGAAAAAGGGGAAAAACCGGAAAAGGGTGGCTTGTCCTCTTCAGGTTGGAGGGGAGTTCCTGCCTCAAGTGGAGGAGTTTAGGTATCTCGGGGTCTTGTTCACGAGTGAGGGAAGAATGGAGTGGGAGATCGACAGATGGGTCGGTGCGGCTGCCGCAGTAATGGGGGCGCTGTGCCGGTCCGTTGTGGTGAAGAGAGAGCTGAGCCGAAAAGCGAAGCTCTCGATTTACTGGTCAGTCTACGTTCCAACCCTTACCTATGGCCATGAACTTTGGGTCATGACCGAAAGAACGAGATCCCGAATACAAGCGGCTGAAATGAGCTTCCTCCATAGGGTGGCCGGGCACTCCCTTAAAGAGAGGGTGAGGAGCTCGGCCATTCGGGAGGGGCTCGGAGTAGAGCAGCTGCTCCTCCACATCGAGAGGAGCCAGTTGACTCGGGCATCTATGCCGGATGCCTCCTGGACGCCTTCCTCAGGAGGTGTTCCAGGCACGTCCCACCGGGAGGAGGCCCGGGGGACGGCCCAGGAGACGCTGGAGGGACTATGTCTCTCGGCTGGCCTGGGAACGCCTTGGGCTCCCACCAGAGGAGCTGGAGGAGGTGTCTGGGGAGAGGGACGTCTGGGTGTCTCTGCTGAGTCTGCTGCCCCCGTGACCCGGTTCCGGATAAGCGGACGAGTACGAGTACGAGTACGAGTACTGTTCCAATACTTGATTACCTCTCAAGAAGCCATCCTTTTACTGATTTGAATGATCAATGTTCAAAACTGGCTGGTATTTGGAACTGTTCCTATTTTATCCACCCTAACAAAAAGGCTAATCCCTTCTGAAGAACAGTAACCATGGTGGTTTTGGTATCATTTAGTGTCATTTTTTATTCAAACTTACCTTTTGGAATTATTACTCAAAATTCAAGTTTGGTTTCATCAGACTTTTACACCATTTGCATCAGGATTTTGGGAGATTTTAGTCAGACCTGGAGTTTTTAGTTAAACTAAAAGACATCTGTCTTGCAGCCCTGTGCCTTAGTCCACACTTATGCAGAATTTAGGAGAGACATGTACCCTACTTGGCGGAAAATCCTGCAATTACTATATGTATGTTGGTACCCCTTTCATAATAGTCAAATGATACCATTGACCTGATTTTTTATTCTCTGTAACCTCTCTGGAAATTGTGGCTTTAGTTGAAGGTGCAAGTGCCAGGAAAGTCATGCCATGAAGGCTAAACTTCCGTTTCACTAGATTCCCGACAAATGGTGGCGAGTGTTGACTCAAAAAGAGAAGAATGAAAAGCGTGTTTCAACAAAGTATTAGTTTAAGAATGTGCACGATTATGCAAACAGGTAAATGTAACTTTTTTATATTTCACATGTTTCACAGATTTGTTTGTTCTCCACTTCAATTGTGCAGGATAAATATGACAATATTTTTGAAAAAGGAAAGGAATAATAATGGCCTCATTTGTTTAAATCACACAAGCCTGGCATTTTAACAGGGCTGTGAATAACAAAGGGGGTGGATACATACGCTCATGCCAATTTTCAGTTCTTTCTCTTTTTAAATAATTTTTTATATTAATTTTTCTCATATTTATTCACCAACTTAGACTATTTTCTGCAGATCCATCACATAAATTAAGATTAAAAGCCAAGACATAAAACAAAAAATGGCCAACACATTATAAAGAGGAAGACATTTTTTTTCTTTTTAGGTTTTAGTAAATAACTTTCATGTTCATGCCCACTCTGGCAAGCTTATGGTGGGCCATAAGCTCAAAGTAGCAGTGCTGCTAGTAGACTTCTGAGAGCCACTGTTTGTGTACTTTACTTTACAAAAGACATCACACAGAGGTCCATTTATCTTTTTCACTATTCAAAATGGTAAAGACAAGAGAACATGGTGAAGAAAGGTGCTGGTTGAATTCGTTTATAATTTGTCAGGGCCTCTTCCCTTTTCACCTGGCCATAGGCTCTGGAATTTATTTTGCATGGGATTAGTTAAATCCCAGATTGAACCAATGAAAATAAAAAAAATATCGGCTCAAAATATGTCTAAAAACAATCTCAGTAGCAACAGTCTTGCTTTTTTCTGTCCATTTGGCTGAGCAGATCACTGTGAACTCTTCCACCTGCATGGTTTTGCTGCTGTAATTGCCTAAAGTCTTTACACATTTTCAGCTTAAGGACTTCCTTCACTCCTTGGGTGCTCAGACAGTTAACACTCAGTAGCTCAGCTCAGCAGCTGTCAGAGCAGGTGGATGTAAAACTAACCCCATGTTTGTTTGTTTCCCGTCCCAACCTACCCCAACTTCCCCCTTTCATTTATTTTGGGTTTCCTTCTTTCCCTCTCCCTGCTCCGTCTGTAGCAGGTTGTTCCCAAGCCCCTCTCACAGCAGGGATTCACACATGGTACTATAGTTGATAGTGAAATGATCTACTACTGTTTCTGACCCTGTGGCAGCGCAGCGTCATTCCTCAGCCTGCAAAATCAGATTCAGAGCCGTTACCACAGATTTTAGTTTCTGATGTTTGAATGAACTGTGAAAATCGTATTAATGTTATACCAAGAACAAAAGCTTTAAGACCTTATTGGGATTATTCCAAGACACCTGTCTGAAGAACTTGTGACCCCAATTCAGTTTGTGTTTATTTAGCTTTCAAACCAGAAAGACACTTAAATACCCTAACAAAAACGAGTGAAAAGGCCATTTACCTTGAAGGTTGCCGCAAATTAGTTTGATTACCCTGTCCTTTAACTGTTGCTGCTCCTAAAAACAAGCTAAACATCTCAGCTGTCTCCAAGAGTTCCTGTTAGGTCCAAAGTTTGCCACATGACTTCAAAGTTTTCAAAATCAAATCCTAAAAATCTGTTAAACTTTCCTACACACCTTGAATGGATCGGTTGCTAATAGGTGTGAAAAATATTTTGTTTTAGTGTTTTTGGGCAAGATCTAAACCCAACATGTCTTTTAAATTTGTCATACAATTTAAATAAAGTCACTGACGAAGCATGCGATCTCAGTCCATCCATTCATCCATGAATGCAGGAAAGCATGCAATTTTGGCATCAATCAATGAACAATCAGGTCTTGTTAAGAGGCTACATCACACCTAGTAATAGAAAATCTTTTTCCACAATGAGATGCTACGTCCAAAATGTACAGGTATGCTTTATGTTTCTTTTTTTTTTAAACATCTGCTAGAAGCCATTAAACTGTGTCATAGAGAGGCTTTCATCCATTGCGCTCCCGCTCTCTCCTGTCAGCATATTTCTCTGTGTGTGTTGATGCATCTTACATGTGGATTTGTTTTAAACTGTATAATTTGATCCTTAAAGGTTCGGCTCAGACTTTATAAATGTCAGGCGAGTGTGTCTGTCTTTTCGTCAAACTATCAGCTCTCTGCTGGTACTTTGACTTTGCTCCATACTTCAAACTATGTATAAAGGTATACCCTGGTGTTTGATAATGATGATATGATGTTTAGAATTGTATTCCTGCAGGAAAAGCTTTGCACTCTACTTCAACGGATTTCCAACCCAAAGGTATAAGGTAAATTTCAAAATTCCTAGGTCCTTACCAGGTTCAATTTCTGGGCTAAATTTCAGAGCTGGTAAAATGGTTCTAGCCTGCTAGATGCAATGGGAATGAAGAAAGCCCCTAAAATCTACCTGAGATCCTGAGAAAATTTCAATTCAATTCAATTCAGTTCAGTTTATTTATATAGCGCCAATTCACAAGACATGTCGTCTCAAGGCACTTCACAAAAATCAGGTACATACATTCCAATTAATCTTAATCATTGAACAGTGCAGTCAGATTCTGTTATTTATTCAAATTGGATAAAAAGTTTTTCTATCTAAGGAAACCCAGCAGATTGCATCCAGTCAGTGACTTGCAGCATTCACTCCTCCCGGATGAGCATGTAGAGACAGTGGACAGTCACTGGCGTTGACTTTGCAGCAATCCCTCATACTGAGCATGCATGTAGCGACAGTGGAGAGAAAAAACTCCCTTTTAACAGGAAGAAACCTCCAGCAGAACCAGGCTCAGTGTGAGCGGCCATCTGCCACGACTGACTGGGGGTTAGAGAGAACAGAGCAGAGACACAAAGAGAACAAAGAAGCACTGATCCAGGAGTACTTTCTATGGGAAGGAAAAGGTAAATGTTAGTGGATGTAGCTCCTTTAGTCGTTACATCTAGAAAGAAAGAACAGATAAACTCTGAGCCAGTTTTCAAGTTTAGAGTCTGAAGAGAGCACATAAACTTAGTCACAGTAAAAGCTCAGTCAGTAGCTATGTCTAGGAGAGAGAAAGGGTTAAACACTGAAAGACAGGGCCATGTGGATCATCGGTAGAGGGTGAGCATTAAGTTGTTGCCAGCAGAAGCTTGGAGGATTCCCCTCTCCAGAAAGGTGTTACAAGTAGACACAGAGTCAGGCCAGGTGTTGCTTCTAGGAAGAGAAAAGAGAGAGAACAAAGTTAAAAGCTGAAATAACAGCAAATAATGCAAAACTGGAGAGTAGTGTGAGAATGTAGCGAAGAGGGTGAAAGTGGTCATTATGTCCTCCAGCAGCCTAAGCCTATAGCAGCATAACTACAGAGATAGTTCAGGATAAACTAAGCCACTCTAACTATAAGCTTTATCAAAAAGGAAAGTTTTAAACCTAGCCTTAAAAGTAGACAGTTTGTCCATCTAGAGCCCACTGATGGCCATTGTTATACTAAAAACCACAACGATTGGGATATCTCTCTCTGTCAGATTGACCATAACCACCAGAAAAGGTTCCTGAAGTTGAACTTGCCATTAAAGGATGGCTAATACTGATGAGAACACCAAGAAAAACTGTGTATTTCTATCAATCTGAAAAGAATAGTTCACACCACATTTATTCACACCCTTCATAAAGATCCAAAGGCTAAAAGTAAATGAAATGTTTATTGTAGTAGCATATACTCACACTGAGTAGCATTGGAAAAAAACACTAATTTTGAGTACATTCATTCAGTTGAGGAAAAGCGTCTATAGTAAATTACTGTTTCTTAACAATATCACAGGTGTCACAATTAATAGCACCCCTGCTGTAAGTAATTTGTACAACTTATCTTTGATCAATAGAACAACACCTCTTCTCTTTTAAAATTCACAAGGATGGAGCATGAGGAGAGATGGATCGTTCATCGGTCTTCTTCCTGTCATCGTCCTGGGTCGTCTCTCCTGATCCCTTCTCTCAAGCTCATCACCACCTGCAGAATTCCTGTAGAAGACCAGGGATTTCCTACAGGATGTTGGTCTGAGGACTGGAGTGGCCATGGGATATTGCTGATTTTGTGTATTAGGAACCATTTCTGTGTTCTATGTTTGGGATCAATATCCTGTTGAAACCCCAACAATGACCTAATTTCAGTTTTCTGGTGGACTATTAGATGTTTATTTAAAATCTTTTGGAATTTTGATCTCATAATGGCATGCAATCTAACTGGGTTCCCATGAATTTTGGAGGATGAACAGGCCCACAGCATCACAGATCCTCTACCATACTTAACAGTTGGAAGGATGTGCTATTCTACAGCCATCACTTGTTTCACACCACACCAGCAATATAATTATTTACAACCCTAAGAGTTCCCATTATATGATTGTTACTGAAGCTTTTAATGCAATTTTTATGTTTTTAACCAGGTAACCACGTATTTACTAGGGGGTGCCAAAATATGCAGAGAAGCTGATGTTACTTGAGTATTTTGTTCTTGGTTTTTTTGATGAAACACAAATTATACTTCAATCACAATAAAAACGGGAAACAAACAAAATGACAGAAATCCTAGTGATCAGAAGCTACAGTTCCCATTGTTCAAAGGGCTCACTTTTCCACAAAAATATGAATAACAGAAGACATTTGTTGTTTGTAGCATTCAGTGGCATCACCTCACTCTAACCAGCCCTTCCTTCATACATCCCCTGCTTCCTTGGCCTGGGAGGTCAGCTGCCAAGAATGCTCCCCACCTGAGAGAGGAAGAGTGCGCCGGACGCTGGACATGAAATCACTTCCTGTGGGGTGTCTGAATATAGTTGTGTCTCGACGAAGAGAGGATGTTTACATAATGTGCTGCTGCTCTGACACAATAGGGACAGCTCAGGGAATGTTTGTTAAATGGCTGCAGGCATTGTACTAAGAGGCATTTTCTCCTATTCACAGCCTCGGTGTAGAGTTTGGGCTGGTGCTTTGTTGCTTTGTATTGTCCTGGTGCATGATGGGATATGAGTGTTCCATCGAGTGCTGGGGGACATTTACCCTTTTGCAGTGGTGACACGGGAAACCATCCCAAGGTTGAAGATTGCCGTTGTCACCACAGCGACTGGCATGAAAACTGTCTCTGCAGGCACATCTTTTTTTTTATTTACATGGAAACCAGCAGAAAAAAAACCTTTTAACTCACTCCCGCTGAGGCTCACACATGTGGTGCATCAGTTTGGATCTGACAGCAGGTGTTCCAGATTATCTGTGAGAAACGGAGCCCGGTTCATTGTGGTTTCTTTCCTGTCGGATGAGCAAACCAGAAGACAGAAACACAAACACAGTTGGATCTGGTGTTTTGAGTTATCTTTGTCAAATTTTATAGGAGTGAACTGGGGCTCCCTCATTCATTGGCAACCAGAGCCAAACCCTTTGATGATCAGCATCCATCATGGATAATACCTTCAAATATGCTTTTTTTCCCTTATCTTTGGTCTGTTTTTATTCCAGGTGGTTACTAGTTAGGCAATTGTTTCTAATCTTAATAAATGTGTGATTTTTACTTTATTACAAGATAAAGATTTATTATTAGTTTATTAAGTTTTATTGGTAGATCCATCCACCCACATATTCAGGCTAGCGGTGGTAATTTAATCTATCAGTTAATGAGCAAGAAGTGTATCCAACCATGGACAGACAAAGTGTCCTTTACTGCTAAACCTATTTTTATTAATTTTACAGCAAATTATTAATTCGAAAGTAGCACTAAATCTTTAAGTACTAGTCTATAAGTAGGTATTCCAATAAAACTCTGAAATGTCAGTACAAAAAAATATATCTTGCAAAGTTAACTATAACTAGAAGTATTACAGACTCAAAATATAGAAAGGCTTTAAAACTTTACACTTTGTTGATGTTGAAATTATATTGTTTGTAAAACATGATACAATCCTAAAGGTCTGATGCTTGCAGCATGTAAAAAATGTATTTACTGCAGCTTTCGATCAAAGATTCTTATTAATTGTTTGCCTGATCAGTGATGAGTGACTAAAGCATGTTTGAAATTTAACTTTGAATTAGCATTTTAAAATTAGTTTTTTATGCAAAGCTTGTAGGTGCTTGGCTTGTTAAAGTTTCGTTTTAACAAAACCTTCAAGATCTTTCCTTTGATTTCCTGTAAATCACTTTGAATTTCCTTATGTATGTATGGTGCTATATAAATAAACATACCTTGCCTGAAGATGCACCAAGGAATTGTCTGATGATCAGAATCTGCCCATTTTCAGCTTTAGATCAGTCAACACACCATACAGAGCCACTACAGGGTTGTCCCGACAACAACATTCTTCTCGAAGAAACCGGAATATGTTTAAAGTTTTGGTCAGAACAAGTAGAAGGCTGTAAGAAGCTGTTTAAAAGAAAACTGTCTTTTCTACAGAGGCATCTTAGCTCTTTCTTCAGAATGCTAACACATAGCGCCAAACTTCAGAGGATGTTGGTCCTGAGACCTTAATAGATAACAGAAAGGCTAAACCTATCAGACTACACACCTCTGTCTGTTATAAAACATGCTGGATTTGGAAATGATGGCAGAATTTTGCAACTCAGAGTTAAGGTAAGGTTTAACATTTTCTGGAATATATGAAACTGTTGCTTTAGTAATCAAGCTACGCTACCCGGTACTAATCGGTAACCCTCTTTTCCATTCATGGTTCCAGCACTGCACAGTAATTAAAACGATTGCAAAACGGGCTAAGTGGAGTGGAGCAAGTAGAGACCAAGGAAAAGGACCATATGGGGTTGAATGCAGTTTAAAATCTTAACTTCATTGTAATTGTGTTTTCGTTATAAATAAGTAAAACCCTGTTTTACATTGACTGCTCTACCACATACGGAGCTGCCTCTGCTCCCAGTACAAATGTTTATTGACAGACAAGCTAGATTGAAACATTTTGAATGCAGTTTATGAAAGAGCATTCTTTATCATCAGGTCTTGCAAAGTCTGAAGATGACAAATATCACAAATATCTGATCAGCGTGTCCCTAAAATACAATTTTGGGAAAATGCCATTTTCCCAAAATTGTATTGCCAGTTTGCTGCTTCTTGATGTGACAACACTTCATTCACTAAACAGCGAGGAGAGAAAGTGATTTTGTTTTAGAAAATGAAATGTTATTCATTCATTCTTTTTACTTAATTCAGCAAGTGATCGGGTCTTCCTTCTTCTTGACATATAATGAACCAAATGATTTTGGATTGTTTTGGCATATATACGCCAGTTCTCACCAAGCAGATCTTTTTGTTTAGACCAGAATAACAACATTTGTTCTTGTTTTTTATACATTTACATATATTGACTTTTTTTTATTTGCGTTTTTTTATTCCAATAATGTAGTATCAGAGGATTGTCAAATGTGAGCCTTCCATTTTGTTCCTGAAGGCAGAAGATGAAGTGTATCTCTAACGTTACGTTTCCACAGAAGCCTGGTATCAGTGAAATGTCATCGCTCTCCTGCAGCGCCACCATCAGGAGAATCTTAAAGCTTGCGTGCATCTTACCATGGTTAAAAATCCAATTTCAGTGTCATTAGTTGAGCAAATCTTAATTTTCAACCTAAGCAAGCCTCCTCTTTAATAATGCTGAGATGGTTAATGGACAATCCAGGAGGTAAGATTTATTTTATTGCATATAATCCCATATTCTAATTGACCATTTCATCTGCTAAATTTCACTTATAAACAATACCACAATATTCAAATTACTAGTTTTGCTTCAGATTAACAAGGAGCAGCAAAATATGGTTGTGCTGCTTATACAAAAATGTATATCCTTCATTTCATTTCAATATTTAGAGAGCAATAGTTTTAAAGTGAATCAGTTTATTAAGGATGAATAAAATATATGTAGAACAACTAGACCCTATATGATAAGGTAATAGACCTTAAACTCAAGCACATTTGGATTATGCAGCAGGGAAATGATCCAAAGCACACCAAAAAGTCCACCTCTGAATGTACTAGAAAAAAAACCCCAAAGAAGGTTGCAGTGATCCAGTCAAAGTCCGGACTTACATCCAATTGAGATGCTCAGGTATGACTTTAAACAGGCTATAAATATTTGAAAACATTCCATTATGACTTAATGAAAACAATCCTACAAAGAAGAGCACGTCAAAATTATTCCATGGCAAACAAAAACTGGCACGAACAGTTGTTAGATTTAAGGGGCAATTCCTTTTTTCCTAGAGGGCCGATTTGTTCTGCACAGGTTTTTTACCCTAAATAAATTAAAACCATGATTAGAAAACGGCTTTCTGTATTTACTCATCTTATCTTTGATATTAAAATTAGTTTGATGATTTGAAATATTTGAGCGTGCTAAGAAAGCCAAAACAGAAGAAATCTGTAAAGGGGCAAATCCGGGAATAATCAATTTTATTGCAATAATATAAGATCTGACTGTGGAAAAAGGCAATATTATGAATTTTTGCAACAACTTCAGTTTTTGGTGTTGATTTGTATTTTACCACGAATTGGGCCTAAATCTGAATACTGAATTACATCAAAGCAGTTTTACAAACAATTTAGTATTCTAGTTTGCACATTTATCTTACGATTAAAAAAAATCACCATCCAGGTTATTGTTCTGCAAGCTACACCTTATACTCATTATTAGAACAAAGCAGTGCACCCCTCCTGGTGGTGGTGAGCAGCCCCGCAACTTAAATACACACCTGGATTTCTTATCTTTCAGCATACAGGCAGATTTTTAGATATGGTTCTAGTCTTTGACTGTCTCTAAATTTCCTTTCTGTGGATCATCTCATTATTTGTGTCACAGGAATGTGCTTTGATTCTTTGAGGGACCATCCTTCTCAAGCTGCCACAGTGTGGGGTTCAGGCGAGCGTGAGATGAGGTGAACAGAGAGGGGGAGTGAGGGGGTCATTGTGTGGGGTGGCATTGCTTTCTGTTTATAGAAGGATTAAAGGTTGACCTGCCCCCTCTGGTAGCCTTCTCCTAACCGCTGTGGGAATATTCACCAAGGAAATGAGGGGAATTAAAAAGACTAACAGCTCCTATCAGGTCTTATAGTTTAGTACCAACAGAGCCATCAAATCACATCCACACACCGCCTTGTCCTACTCGACAGCTGAAAAGGTGTCCAGAGTTGTCTGGAGGAAATCCTGATGCATAACAAACCTGAGAATGAAGTCAGTCTGCTTCCACAACTGAATTTTATTTGTTTAGTTATCTCTTCTAAAAAGGATCTCAGTTGTTTACGTGTGGTTCAATACTAATCTGGAAGAATGACTGCGATTACAGACAGAACAACATCTGTGCTGCTAGAAGTTCATGAAATCTCATCTTTTTGTTTTTTTGGAGCTAAGATACATTTTAACAACCAATGTCATGTTTGCATTAAGAATCACATTACTTTTATATCATATTCAAAATGGTAAAAGGAGAATATATTTATATCTTTTTTTTAAAATAAAAAATAAAATAAACAATGGGGGGGAGGGTCTATCAATCAGGGGACGGAGAATGAGGAGTGAAAGAATGTCAAGAAAGAAGGTCATTTGTTATAAGATTTGTCAGTTACCTTTTACTGAATATCTGATCTTCTCCAGCTTTAGAAAAGATGTAGAGTCATTGAGCCACTGAGTGCTAGATGAAGCTTTAGTTGACTTCCAATGAAGAACAAGACGACTTCTTGCTTGTAGGGAAGTAAACTGAAAGACATCTAGTTGATTGGAGGTAAACCAGTTATGGCCTTCTGGGAGCCCACATATGGCAACATAGACTTTTATAATCAAAAGTATTTTTGACATAGTATCAAAATATTTCTGCCAAAAGTGAGAAAGTAGAGAACAGGAATAAAAAAATGGGATAAATTGCAGGATGAAGCTTGACATTAGTTGCAAATGTCAGTGATACTGGGATGGATTTGTGACAGTTGGGCTTTGAAGATATGAACTCTAAACAAAACTTTATACTGCATAAGTGTGAGACGAGCACAGGCTGATCTCGTTTAAATCTTTTTAAAGACAGTGTTTGAAGTGGATAATAGGTCAGAAGGTACTCCCATTGTGAGATCGGCGGAGAGGAAAAAAACAGGAAACATCTTTTGCAAAGAGTCTAATTTGAAAGTATTGAAAAAGATGAGAGGGAGGAAGATGAAATTCACCTGAGAGATCTGCAAAAGCTACCAAAAGTCCACTCCTTGTAATGGTCATTAAAACAAACCTGAAACTGAGCTAAACTTGAAGTGCTTTCTATATTGATACCAACTATTTATCATTGAACAGACCACCTGGTTTTTTGTAAAGTCAGCCAGGTTGGATGGAATGGAAGCGGTAAGCAAAGCAGTTAAAGAGGAAGAAACGCAAGACTGTTGCACCGTGCTACATCGGTTGACTTAAACTAAAAGGAAATTTTGTGAAGATGTGCTGCCCAGTAATACAATTTGACATTTTGAAGAGACAGTCCACTGTTGAATTTGCATCACTGAAGTGTGGTCCTGCAAGTCCTTGGTGCCTTTTAAAAGTCAGAAACAATTTTAAGTGTTTGAAAAAATTCTTCAGCAGGAGTAGTAAGAGACAATAGAAAAATGTCATCATTTTTAACAAACCACAGTGACAATGGCACTACATTTATTTTGAGGAGTGATGTTTTATTTTGTCATACTGTGATGTATTTTCATTCAATTTCTACAATTTGTCAGCATCATCCTGAAGGTGAGTTGTTGTTGGGACCGTTAATCATGTGCATTCCCTCTTTCACACAGTCACATTTTCTGTACACTTTTGTCTGGTTCTCAGGCGATCCTTTTTCGACTCTCCTGCAGTGCCACCATGAGGCTGAGCTGGCAAGTCTCACTGAATTTCATTTGGTCTAATACAACTGGTTCACCTTGTTTTCCAGCCTTAAAGCTTATGCTATTCAGTTGGCTGGATTCAACAGCACAAATGAGGGAGACCCACACCTTTATCAAGTCAATGATAAAATCAGTCTGATTAAAAAATAAAACATTATGAAAGTCCCTGTATTAAGACAGATCTTAAACTTTGTCTATATCCTTAGATAAATACAAAATATCATCGTTAACAGGGTGGACAGTTGTCAGGCAGATTTAATACTTGAGCCTCATCTGCTGCACTCCCATGTTGTTGAGTGGGAATTTAAGATGCGTACAGTGGGTCTCAAAAGTCTACATAGCCTAGCTCATGTAAAATGCCAGGCTAAACAATGACACCTTGATAAATCATTTCATTACTTTTTCAACATATAATGTGACACTTAACCCTTGCAATTCAACCGAAAAACAAACAAATTCGGTTGATGGAAAAAGATAATACTAAAAAAGGTGTAATAACTTGGTTGCATGAGAATGCAAGCTTTTAAAGCAATACTTTGTTGTACGACCTTGTGATTTGATATACTGTAGCATTCAGTCTTCTTTGGTAGAAGTCTATCAACATCCCACATCTTGACAATCCGCCAGATTGTGAGGTAATCCTGTGTCCACCGTCCTCATTAACTGATACCACATATTTTTTATTTCAAATGGTTGATCATGGTGTTGATTTTTTCACATCAGAACAACATTAACTCTAAGTTCATTTGGGTTCAGTCACATGAGCAACGTGCAAAGTAAGCAATATAGTATGATTTGAACCTCCCAACATCTGCAATGTATTAGTAATAGATTGTGCACCCATTGGTCTAATTAAGTGCTTTCCGTGGTTAGGGTCAAGATCTATGCGTATATATAACATATATGCACAATGGTCCCTCGGGCCCATTATATAAAGCTGAATGATACAAAGCTGAATACAGGTGAATGCATAAAAAAGACCCTTCAGCAAACAGGTTCTTTAAAATAGGGACCCCAGAATTATTCAGTCAGGGAAACCAAATGAGGAGAGTTCAATATTGGGCTCAGGAAAAGAGTTTAAAGTTTAAAAAAATGAAAGGCCCTAGACCCCACGAGACCCCATGGGTATAGAAAAAGGGTAGATGGATGGATGGATGAAAGAATAACCTTCAAAACTAAGAGCTATTAACCTGGCTTTGCATTAAGCTGCAAATATGCATTGCTACCAAGGTATGGATATGCATTGCATCACTGTGGTTATATAGTTATGTGGGTTTTTGGTTTTACATATATATAGGTGGTGGCAAGCACACATATATTTTCACTGTAGTTTAAGCTAGTTTAATGTATGTCACCACATGACTGCAGTTATTTACTGTCACTGAGTGAATGGGTCAGAATTTCTTCCAGCTTAATCAGAAGTCAACATTTTTGGTACCAAATCAGTAGATCATTACTCGACTCTGTGATGCTCGGACCAGAGGGCAAGCCAAAACGCTAGTATAAATATATGTATACTACCATACTAAAAAAAGATTTCCAGAATTACTCTCAAACAGGACATAGGCAAATATAGCGCATGCTTTTAATATAAGAAGGCTAGCGTATTAGGACCTTTTAGTCCTGACAGTCACCAGGAAAATGGAGCACATCACACCTTAAATCACCACACTGGCCTACTGTTTGTGAAAGTAACAGTTGTAAAACATTGTTATAGGTCTCCAAGGCACTGTGTGGCCTTGGGTATAATGCATCTCTGAGTAACTTGTCGCATCTAAACCATCTTTAGTGTTCCCAAGACCTAAGTCAACCAGTGGAGGTGGCATTTAGTTTTTATGCTACCCAGCTGTGAAACCAACTCATTGAAAACCTGATATGGCTCCTTTAAATCAGCACTGAAACAATGCTAATCATTGCAGCTTTCAAGTAAAGAAAAATAACATCTTTACGAATCACAATTATAAGGTATTTATTTGTATTTGAATAAGAAATGCTTTTAATTGACAATAGTGACATGAACACCTCTTAAGACAAGTTGCTAATATGAAGGTACACCAAGGTTTTAGAAAGTCAAAGCACCTAAAGTTTTTCAGCTCACTGTTCTGATGGAAATTCCTCAGAACACTGCAGCTAACTATGTTTTCTTCAGCTTTATGGAGCGTAGAGTAAGCAGCGCTGCCCTTCCTTCACTTGTTGCTGCGCACTGTGGGTCAGCAGGATCAGGGAACGCCACTACACTTTTCCATAGCTCAAAAAAAGCTGAATTTGGCTGTTTGGAAATACTTTTGGCATCAGAAAACACATACGGCTATGGTTTGGAAAGTAGCGCTGCGCCACCGTTCGCTCTTATTAAAATAAACTGTATTTTAAAGCTGGAGTTGGGAGGCTACAAGAGGCATATCTGCAAAGCAGCCCACTGCAGGCTTGCTACCTAAGCAGATAGCTCAATTTATTAAACAGCTCAATAAAAATGTATGCTTGTCATTTATAAAGAGAAAAACAAAATGCTTTAGAGTCAATATGCGGGAGCTGTAAATGTCTGCAGTCTTTACTTCTAGGGTTTACAGACTGACAAAGTTGGGGTTTCTGAGCTACAAATCAAGGACATGAACCCCCTTTAAGAAGAACAGCCACCTTTGAACCCTGACGTCATGAACTTGACAACCACAGCACTTCCGATTCCATGCGAGTCGCCATAACAACTTGTTCCTCTCCGTTCCAAAATCCATCTTGCCTAAGTGGTCAAAATGCAGCAGAGAAAGCGACACGTTTTGCTCCTCTGGTTGCTTTTCTGCTCCGGCATGGCGGAGGCGCTGGAACCCATTAGCACCACCATCGCAGTGGGAATGGCAGCGGCTCTCACTGGGATTTTAGCGAGATATCAGAACATTTTCTACCACTTCCACGAGTGCTGCCGACCTGAATGGATATCCTTTAATGAGACAAGTAAGCAAACACTGCAGCCACAAAGACTGAGGGTCCTGAGAACTACTTACTTTAATACTTATGAACGTAAAATTGAAATCATTCAGCAACGCTGTAGATGTCTTGGAGGTAGCTTGAAATCACGTGGTCATGACGTAGACGGAAGCGTTCGATTGCAAACCAAGCTAGTTTTTGCAGGTTTAGCGCCGTTTTCTCGTGCTGTTGATATCATATTTATTCCGTAGAGACGTCTCGCGTCAGAAATCCGACCATGAACGTGGCGTATATATGTTTGTGGGTGCACGTCTCATTCACAGCCAGCGGGCTGGTGA
This sequence comes from Crenichthys baileyi, assembly GCA_036173005.1. NCBI lineage: Eukaryota > Metazoa > Chordata > Actinopteri > Cyprinodontiformes > Goodeidae > Crenichthys > Crenichthys baileyi. The sequence continues at coordinate 125,665 of JAHHUM010001186.1, read as the reverse complement.
ACGCGTTTGATCCGATCACCACAACAGTAGCAGTCGGGATCGGGGCTACGCTGGGGCGAACGATCTACAGATACTTCCAGGAAACTTGCCATCCGAAATGGATAGCTTATAACGCAACAGGTGAGCTCGTACGAAGTACTACTACATGACTTGGGAGTCAGGTAGCGTTATTGTTATTCATATAGACTAACATGGAGCCAGTATAATGGCGCTTCCGTTTTGGGGGTTATTAAATAACTTTTCATTGCAATTATAGCTGAGGTTTTTAATGCTAGGTCTCTGCCAGCTGCCCACATATACAACATTATCTCAATACCGATTCTCAAGTAGATTTATCTTGACTCTGACTGGGTCATTCTAACATATTAAGGTGCTTTACTCTAAACCATTATATTCTAGCTCTGGTTTTATATTTAGGATCGTTGTAGTGCTGGAAGGTGATTTCCACCCGAGCTTCAAATCTTTTGCAGCCTCGAACTAGTTTTCCTCTCAAATTGCCCTGTTCTCCATTGATCTTTCCACCGACTCACCATCTTCTCTGTCCCTGTTGAAGGAAAGCATCCCCACATCATGATGCTGCCACCAGCATCCGGTTCTTCTGCTTTGCTTCAGTCTTGATCAGTTAGTGTTCCCCACCCTGCCTAAAAGGGGTTATGAGCATTGTTTGAGATTGTTCCTCCCTACTAGATTGTAAAGTTGCTGTTGTTAAGGTACAAGTGTCGCAGTACATTACAGTACTTTTGATCTAATCCGTACCCCTATTTAGGCAGTTGGAGGCATTTACAATCAGCCGCTTCCTAATGGTTTCCTTTAGACACCTTCCCCAAGAAATATGCTAGGGCCGGAAAGCATGCCTTCATTCTCAATCCACGCCTTGAGTTTAATATAGCAGCGGGTAATAGTTATTACAATGCATCAGTTTTTATCAATGCACAAGGCAATGGAAACTAAACATTTTATCCAGTAGGGATCACTCCAAGAATTCAGGACAGATTTGTGGCATTCCTGCATTTCCGGTAACTAATTCTATTAACTGTTATGTGTGAATTCTCTAGGGCTCAAAACCGACCTGGAGAGCAAGCTCTTTGGACAACACATTGCGTCCCGCATCATTTTAAAGGCCGTGAATGGATTCATGAGCAACGACAACCCGAAGAAGCCCCTGGTGCTCTCCCTGCATGGATGGACCGGCACCGGGAAGAATTTTGTGAGCAAGCTCATCGCTGATAGCATTTATGCTGAAGGAATGCAAAGCAGCTTCGTCCACGTGTTCACATCCACTCTTCACTTCCCACATTCGGAACATATTGCTACCTACAAGGTAAAGAGTAGAACAGCTCTCTAGTCTTTTGCTTTCCAGTTCAGCCGTCTGACTTGTTTTAATTTGTTACTCTTGTCCTCAGTCTCAGTTACAGCAGTGGGTCAGAGGCAATGTGACCAACTGTGAGCGCTCAATGTTTATCTTTGACGAGATGGACAAGATGCACCCAGGCTTGATTGACAGCATCAAGCCGTACCTGGACTACTATGACAAGCTGGATGGAGTTTCTTATCGGAAATCAATCTTCATCTTCCTCAGGTAAATGGCTTCAGAAGAGGCTTGTACTTTAGGATGATTTCTATTGGCCAGTTTTATTGTGTAAATACTGTAAAGCATTCGTACAATAGTGCTCCTGTTTCTCTTCATTCTTTATAAATGTAAAATCTTAAAAATTTCTCAAAATTTAGCAAAAGGTTCATGCTCTTTGACAGCTAACTACTTCCACAGACTTTAAGCTAGAAACTATTTTCAAACTTTAAGCGGCTCACAAGCCATTAGGCTATCTTCAAATAATTCAGCTTTTTGACATCTGTTATGTTTTTATTTTAAGTTTTATGCAACTTTTTTGAAGTTTTCATTTTTACAGTGTAATCCAATGACAGAATTTCCCAACTGCCACAGTAGCTTTTTGAAAATCTTCCAGAGTCCAAATAAATTGTTTTTACTGACTAAAGTTTCACTCTTACTAAACAAATAATGAATCAAAACGTAGATTTCTCTTTCTGGATTCAAAAAATGTGACATCTCATTAATGTGGGACTCACAGATTTCTGGAAAATCATCCCAACGCAACTGAAAGTCATTATGCCTCAACTAGGCCAGCAATAGGAATATCACAATAACTCAGAGCAGGAAATCCTTAAACGGACACATTTTCGTATCATCGCCTATCCTAAATTGTTTGAGGTAGAGACATGAGCCTTGTGCCAATTTATCATCACACCTTTCTGGAGCTCACAATTCAATAATTTCTTTGTTACTTTTTACCGTCATACATTTGCTTTGTTTCAGAGTACCAACTCTGTCCTTGACGCAGACAGCTTGAAATTAAAAACTTCCAAAATTATCAACTTACTTACATTGTCACACCTCCTAGATGGATTATTGTAGAGGGATGAAATTGTCCACAAATGTTTACTGAGGCTTGCTGATACCTACAGTGTAACAATTGTTTTGGCACCTTTTACCATTTTGTCTTGAAGTAGGTTTGTTTCACAGAATCAATTCTGTTCTTCACTCAGACAAATTCAAATTAAAAATATAAAAAATTAAGAACATTCTTACATCGTCACACTTCCTAAACAGATTGTGGACACATGAAAATCTCCATGATATTACAGCAAGGCCTGCTGATACCTATGGTGCAAATATCACATCGATAGCCATCATTGTTTCTAAGTTAGAGAACGCTGTTCGAGAGCAAGTGCAGGCAGTTTTGGCTTTTTCTCAATTTTTTCTTTCACTCTTCATAGTATTGTCTACAAAAAAAGATTGACATTATCGTTTCTCTGTCCGTTCTAATTAAACTGGTCCAAGAACGACGTTGATAGCCTTTACGGTAGTAAGGAGTAGTTTGGGAGCATGTTCCATCATGCAAAAAGGAAGGGCAGATGAGGGAAGAGTAACGTGCTGCAGCTGGACACAGTGAGAAGTGTGGCCATTCTGTTCCTTGGTGTTGGAACACTATCTTGTGGCAGAATTGAGGATTACCATACATAATGGCCCATCTATTATAGAGCGTAACTTTCAGGTTTGGCTTAACACATTTCTAGCAACTTTAGTGTAAATTAAATGAAAGTTAGTTCATTAGTTCTTTTCATTACTTTTTGACCAATGACCATCTTAATAGGTCCCAGGGGGGCAACAAAATGGCAGCCATTTTGTGTTACTGTCATAGGTAAGTTATTGTTACTCTTAACAAGCTAATTTTAGCTTGTATACTGTTATAATGACCACTTTCACCCTCTTCGCTCCTTTCTCACTCTACTCTTCAATTTTGTATTATTTGCTGTTATTTCAGCTTTTAACTTTGTTCTCTCTCTTTTCTCTTCCTAGAAGCAACACCTGGCCTGACTCTGTGTCTACTTGTAACACCTTTCTGGAGAGGGGAATCCTCCAAGCTTCTGCTGGCAACAACTTAATGCTCACCCTCTACCGATGATCCACATGGCCCTGTCTTTCAGTGTTTAACCCTTTCTCTCTCCTAGACATAGCTACTGACTGAGCTTTTACTGTGACTAACTCTCTGTGCTCTCTTCAGACTCTAAACTTGAAAACTTGCTCAGAGTTTATCTGTTCTTTCTTTCTAGGTTAAACGACTAAAGGAGCTACATCCATTAACATTTACCTTCTCCTTCCCATAGAAAGTACTCCTGGATCAGTGCTTCTTTGTTCTCTTTGTGTCTCTGCTCTGTTCTCTCTAACCCCCAGTCAGTCGTGGCAGATGGCCGCTCACACTGAGCCTGGTTCTGCTGGAGGTTTCTTCCTGTTAAAAGGGAGTTTTTCCTCTCCACTGTCGCTACATGCATGCTCATTATGAGGGATTGCTGCAAAGTCAACGGCAGTGACTGTCCACTGTCTCTACATGTTCATCCGGGAGGAGTGAATGCTGCAAGTCACTGACTGGATGCAATCTGCTGGGTTTCCTTTCCTTAGATAGAAAAAACTTTTTATCCAATTTGAATAAATAACAGAATCTGGCTGCACTGTTCAATGGTTAGGATTAATTGGAATGTATGTACCTGACTTTTGTGAACTGCCTTGAGACGACATGTGTTGTGAATTGGCGCTATATAAATAAACTGAATTGAATTGAATTGAATAATACTCAATGGAGTAATGTAATGTTAGTCAACATGCTAGTAAGGTAAGCATTCTAGCCAATATTAGCATTTTAGCTAATATTCACGTATAAAGCTAAATTAACATACTAAATGGGGTGAGTTAATGTTAGCCAACATGCTACTTTTACCCAACATGATACTTTTAACATTTTTAGCTTATACACTGTTATATTACCTGATGGAGTAAGTTAATGTTAGTCACATACTAATGCTAGCATCTAAGCTAACATTGGCATTTTAGCTAATGTTTATTTAAAACGCTAAATTAACATACTGAATGGAGTGCTTTAATTTTAGCCAACCTGCTAGTGGTATACAGCATGCTACTGTTAGCATTTTAGCTAGCATTTAGCTATACTTGAGGGAGCAAGTTGGTCAACAAGCTAGTGATAGCTCACATACTAATGTTAGCATTTAAGCTAACAATAGCATATACACTTCTCTCAGTGCGCTATATGAACTTTAGTCCAGTACCTTCTTGAGTGTTCAGATTATTATCAATTATCATTATCAATTTTTACTTCCCAGCCTTTTTCAGAAAGTTCTGCCTTATTTGTTTTTAGATTTCTTCCAATTTTAACTCTTCAGGGGGTTTTCCATTGACTTCAGCCTGTTCTTCCAATTTTAGCTTACAGTTTTTCTATTTTCTATTTAATCAGTTGACAGTTTTGGCATTTGTTTATGCTACTTTTCTACATTTCAGCAATTTATTCCAGTTGACTTTAGCTCCTTTGACTTTAAGCTGAAAAATTCAGCTGAGAGTGAATTATTATCGGTTTTTATGTTCATTAAGTAAATGCAGAAAAACAAAGTATTTATCTTATTTTTTGATGTTTTCCAAATCTAAAACAGCACAGAACGGTTAAGTTTGTATACATTTTAGGATTTAGGTCTGGACTGTGATTGGGCCATTCCATCATATGAAAATGCTTTGATCTAAACCATTTTATTGAAGTTCTGACTGTATGTTTTGGGTCATTATCCTATTGGAAGGTGAACCTCCGCTCCAGCTGGCTCACGCTGTATTTAGCGCCATTCGTCTTCCCATCAACACTGAATGATGTCCCTGTTCTTCCTGAAGAAAAGCATCCCCAGGGCATGATGCTGCCACCATCATGTTTTCACTGTGGGGATGGTGCGTTCAGGGTGATGTGCAATGTTAGCTGTCCTCCACACAACATTTTGCATGTAGGCCAAAATGTTTTTCTCTCATCTGACCAGAGCACCTTCTTCCACATGTTTTGATGCATCCCCTACTTTGCCTTTGGCAAACATTAATTTAGATTTTTAATGACTTTCTTTACAAGCTGGCTTCCTTCTTGCCACTCTGCCATAAAGGCGAGGTTTGTGGAGTGAATGACTAATTGTTCTGTCAACAGATTCTCCCACCTAATCTGTGGATCTGACTGTGACTGTGAGCCTGTCTGTTGTGGTATTCGGTCTTGATGAGGCTGATTGTTTGCTGATGTTTGCTGAGGCCTTTCTAAAACAGCTGTATTTATTGGAGGTTAAATTATACACAAGTGACCCCTGTCTACTAATTAGGAGACATCTAAAGGCCATTGGTTGCACTGGATTTTATTTAGCGCTATGAGAGTAAAGCTGTTTAAATGTCCCAGAGTGTAAGGGTCATAATGCTTTGCCATGTATTGTATATTACAGCTGCTGAAAAACAAAATATAACCAATACTTTGCTTTTGCATGACAATAAGAGGCAAATTCCAACGTATTGTTTCTGTTTTTTATCTGACAGCAACGCAGGAGGAGACGGCATTATACAGACGGCTCTAGATTTCTGGAGAAAAGGACGGGATCGAAAAGAGATCGAGCTCAAAGACTTGGAAACGGCATTGTCACTGTCGGTGTTCAACAACAACAAAAGTAAGCCAAATTCCCTTCAACATTTCTTTAAAATTAGGTATTAACCCTAACTGTTCCAGTCACAAAGTACTTTCACTTCTCTCTTCCTACAGGCGGCTTCTTTCGTACAAGTTTGATCGACAAGAACCTGGTGGATTTCTTCGTTCCCTTCCTGCCTCTGGAGTACCGGCACGTGGTCCAGTGTGCCTTGGCCGAGATGAGAGCAAAAAGACTTAAACCGAATCACGACGTGGCAGATAAGGTGGCCAGAGATTTGGTCTACTTCCCCAAATCTGAGAGAGTGTTCTCCGTCAAAGGCTGCAAGACGATAGAGAGCAAACTGGACTTCTACATGTAATGTAAGCATTTGAAGGACAGGAGGATGAGTCACTACGTGCACTTTCTTTAAAAACAAAGAACCTTGCAGCCAAATGACTAAAGACAGGAAGCCAGACTGACTAAAGAGAGTTTTGTGGAGGTTTCCCTGTCTGACCTTGTGGCCATCAAGATATCAGGAGGCCTTCTCACTTACACCGAATGAAGAGCTTAGCACCAGCTGAATAAAATATTCAGATGATCAGATTCTTTGTCACCGGTTAAAGAGCCTAATCTCTGCGTTTATGCCAGCCTTAGACGGTGGTGTTTTCTTGGAAAAACTCTCGATAACTGATGTCTTCCTGTCAGGGAAACCCTTCCCTATGGAATCGTTCTTCAACGTGGTCTTGATGTGAACAGACTGCAGGAATTAACTGCCTTAAATCTTTATCTCACAGTTTTTAGTAGAAGGAATTTACATATTAAACAGCCAGAGTTGGTGTTGCAGTGAGGGCAACAGAAAAGCTTTTTTTTTAAAAACACAAACAAAAAACAAATGTCCTTATATTCTGTACTGTTAAATCTCATGGCATATTGCAGAGATTACATGTGAGTGAAATGCAATGTCATAACATTTTTGACCGTCTCTGAGGGCAGAAACTCAGGGTTGTCGTCTCGTTGTAAATTTTGATTGTCTGGAAGGAAACGATCTTTGTGTTGGCCTAATTTTTCCCAATCAAAGCACAGCATTGTGTTATATGCAGTTATTCTCCAAGGTGTTCACCTCCCTGTTTAAGTGTCAGATTTTTGTGGTGGAAAAGATCGATTTAAAAAATCTTTTCCACATATAATGTGGGGCTGCTCAATAAATCACAAATGTATCCTCATCTAACTGGACCTAACACGCATGTCGCAGAGAACTGCTTAGACTGCAGTCAATCTTAAATATTTAGGTACCATGTATTCAGGCTCCCTCTGCCTTAAATATATATGGTGGCACCTGCTGTTGAAGGCAGCATAAACATGTTTTAGAAAGTTAAGGTGGTAAAGTATTAAGAAATTGCAACTAAGTTGTTTCATTGCCAAAGCTACAGACTTTGTCCTAAAGCAACAAAAAAAATCTTTAGATGAAAATAATGAATTTCCATTTTTCCCCAGTAGCTATAGCGGGCTTATTACCTGGGGTCTCTGTTTGCAGTGAACCTGAAGCAGAAACACTGTTTATTTTTTAGACATGTCATGTTATCCTGACATACACATCACATGTTGACATCTCATCTGACGCATATCCTGTGCAATTAATCTGAAAAACAAATCAGTTGGAAAGGGGAAAAAATCTACAATAGTCTAGTTGCATAAGCCTTCAACTTGTCTCTTAGAAGTCTATCAGCATCCAACATCTTAACCTGGTAATATCTGCTCACTCCATCTTGCAAACGTTTCCATGTCTGTCAGGTTGTGACGACATCTCTTGATCATAGCACCCTTTAGGTGACCCCACTGATTTTCTTTCGAAATTAGTTCTGAACTTTAGTTAGGCCATTCTGAAATTTATTTTCCTTTCCAGGAAGTCCTTTGTAAGCGGATTTGGAGTTAGGATTAGACACTGTGATCCAGAAACATTAAAAACCCATCATCAGCTTTCCAACAGACACCTGCGGGTTTTTGGTCAAAATTGATAAATATTAAGAACCTGAGCACCATCTGATGAAATGTAACCTGAGAACATGATGCTGCCACTACCGTGTTTCACTATGGCTATGGTGTTTAATTGCTGTATACTATAACTGATGGTAGATGTTAACAAGAACTGCACAATGTATTGAAATTTCGATTGTCATCGCATTATCTGTAAATGCAATATGGAAATCGCAAAGAACAGCTTGGACACAATATTTGGTAAAAGGTTCTGAAATTATTTCTCATTGTTTAATTTTATTAAAGTCCATAAACCTGGCATATCAACAGAGGCGTGCAAGCTTTTTTAGAGCTACTGTATTCTACTTTTAAAGGGGTGGGGAAGAAGAAAATGCTCTGGTGGTTTTAAAAAGCGTTAAAATAAGTAACCTTTTCTGTATGACTGTGTATGGTTACCTCTGAATGTGAAAGCAAACTGTTACTGAGCACCTGTTCTCCTTGGCTGTAATCAACACCAGAAAAGCAAATAATAAAAATGGGTTTCTGAATGTCAGCGTTTCACTCCTTCAACATGAAGGGAACTATATATTCCAGCTCATCCAGTGAACAGCTTTCATCAGATTAATGGGTTTTAATGAACCCGTCATGAGGCCCGGTGAAAAATGCTCTGACTTGGTTGGCCTGGTGGTGCCGACTTGCATTGATATGGGGAAGTTGTGTAATGATCAAACAGCTTGCAAAGTATGACTGTGTAAAGTGCAACTTCAGGTACAGCAGCAGAACGAAAAGCATGAAACTGATGCAGCTTCATGTTGGACAGTAGATCCAGCAGGACAAGAACTGCTGATTGGGCCGCATCAAACCAACAACTTAATAAAAAATAGTAATCATTTAAAGAGGATATGCTTCTTTTTTTGTATATAGGAATGGGATACATTACAAAGCAATCTCACTTCTATTTAGAATTGCAAGTAAAGTAAGTGTGTCTCTGTCTCATATTGTTGCAATTGTTGCAGCAATTAATTAAATGTTTCTTGTTCCTTTTTTATTCTGAAAAAAAAATTAAGGATCAGTGTTGGTATCTGTGAACAGGCATTCCAGCCAAAGACGATTTGGCAACATTCCACAACTCCTCAATATTTTTGATGTCACCCCACAAGTTTTGAATAGGGTTAAGGTCTAGGGATTGGGCTGGCCAAGCCATAACTTTGACTTTGTTGGTCTGGAACCAAGATGCTGCTCGCTCTCTGGTGTGTTTGGGGTCGTCTTGCTGAAACACCCATTTCAAGGCTATTTCCTCTTCGGCATATATACTTGACCTCAAATAATTTGATATATACAAACTGATCTATTATCCCTTGTATGCAATAAATGGAGTTTAACGAAAATTCAGAATGAAAGACTCACCTTCGCCGTCTCACCGTCCAATGACTTCCCTGTGCGTCTCCCGGCCTTCCAATCAGCATCCTGTCCGTCTGATTCATCATCCAACCACCTTCCGACGCCTTGTTTTTAAAGGACCTTCGGCCGTGTTCCTCCTCGCTTGTCAGCTGAGCTCATCCCTCCTCCACCCCATCTCCACCATCTTCCTTCCCATCTACTCCTGGCTTCGTCGCTCCCTGGCCGCCAATCCACCAGTGTCGGATCAGGGGGAAGACATCTCTAAATATAAGCTTTACAATGTTCATCCTAGCTCATATCATTCTCAACATTCATGTCTTCCTCCCAGGTCTGAGCGCCAAAGATAATTATGTTATTTTACATCATTTAAACTTTTCTAATTGTCAACGTTCTCTTTGTGAGTCTTTTCAGATTGAAATAGGCCCGACACCATTGTAGGAGAAACATCACCATACCACGATGAACCACCATGCTTCACTGTCTTCAGACTGTGTCTTTAATTCAGTGTTTGGAGGTCTGCAGTCCTTGGACCCAAAAAGAACATTCTTACATTTATTCGTCCACAAAATGTTTCTCCATTTATCTTTAGGCCAGCTAATGGTTCTTTGATAAACTGTATCCTCTTCAGCACGCCTTTTTTTTAACGCTGGGACAGCGGACATTATACATCGGCTTCTTGCAGATAGATTAGCTTCACACAGTGCTCACCGTTAACTTCAGACCATCTTTGATCACCCTGAAGCTGATCATTGGCTGAGTCTTTGCCATTCTGGCTATTCCTCGACTAATTCTAATGGTAATCTTTCATTTTCCATGTCTCTCTGGTGTTGCTTTACATTTTAAAGCATCAAAGATCCTTTTAACAGAGCACCCTATCATTTTCTGCACTTTATGCATTTTCCCCTCTCCAAACAATGTCTTAATCAAAGTATGCTGTCCTTCTGAACAATGCCTGGACCGACCCATTTTTGTCCGTTTTTCAGAGAGAAATGCATGTACAACATGTGCTGACGTCATCCTTAAATATAGGCCACCTGATTGACTCCTGGTTCTTCACAGAATGTCTTCAACATGCTATATCTGCTACTTGTTTTTCTAATCTGAATTAGTGATATGAAAGTAGGACAAACAGGAGGGTGGGCAGAAAGAGCTGCGTGAATGTTGGAGTTGAGTGAAGCTGACACCCCGCCCACATGAAAAATTCCAACAAACTGACAAATCTGTCGACTATTTTTTTGATTAATCTATTAATAATCGGATAGCAAATTGCTTAACAAGAGATTTTTTTTACAGGATTTGTACCCCAGTTAACGATTATTCGATTACTAAATAGTTGACGATTATTTCAATAATGGATCAATCACAATTAATCCTAATAATTTTTTCAACCCCAATTTGTTTGTGCAGATTTGTGCCATTAACATTTTCGTTTGTGCTACTATGGTTTCTGGCATCGATTAAGAAAACGGTCTGAAATATGACCAACAGAGCTACTTTTAAATGTATTAGTGATATTAACACGTTTCTTATACATGTACGTACTGAAAAAGCACTGTTGTTTGGAATTTATTAGCGGTTATACGCTAGTATAGGTGCATAGGACAAAACCTAAGTGAGAGTGCATTTACATCCGCTGTTGATGAAAAACTGCAGTATTTGGTTATCAGTATAAATCCTGTGGCGTCGTGAAAACTCACAGCACTGCAGTTATATGAATAAACATAGTTGTATTTAAGTGTTTGGATTGTGACAGAAGAAGGGGCTTGTTATTCACTATTATACGTTTTAAAGACACCATGTTGGAAGTAACTAATAAATAATTACACAATATAAAGAATATGTAGAGAACACTGTATGCTCCCTTCTGGTAAGAAAACAAATTCAGGCTTTTCTTTTAGAGTAATCTTTCGAGTAAAGCAAGCTTTTAATTTTAAGCACCATCCATCCATTTTCAACCCTTCTTCTTCCATATAGGGTCGCGGGAGAGCTGGTGCCTATCTCCAGCGGTCTACGGGCGAGAGGCGGATACACCCTGGACAGGTGGCCAGTCCATCGCAGGGCAACACAGAGACACACAGGACAAACAGCCAGAGGACACGGAGAGAACATGCAAACTCTGTGCAGAAAGACCCCTGGCTAGGAGTCGAACCAAGAACCTCCTTGCAGTAAGGCAACAGTGCTACCAACTGCTCCACCATGCAGCCCCATTACTATATACAGTACATTATATTAATGCAGTATATGATCAATAAAGTACAAGAATAATACCACTATGAGTTTTTGTATTGTACCCCTCTTCAAAAGCTCCAAATGGATCAACTATTATTCAGTTCTCATAATAACATCACCAAATCTCTACACTTACAAGATGTAGTGGGGGGCAGTGTTTTGCCGGTCAAAATCTGGGGCTGCTAAGATTTTGGTCCCTTCTCCTTTAACCCCAAAACAGATGATTCAGGTATGAAAGTCACAGCAGTAGTTCAGAGTACACATGTGATGTAGAAAGTGCTATTTCATTCATAAGTGTCTATTCCTCTAAGATACCAGGGCATGCAATTTTTGGAAAGGGAAATTTGGAGGTTGTCTAGATTCACCTTCACCATCCTACGTAAGTGGATCATTTTATAATTTTGTATTTCAAGAATTTAACCATCTGGGGACACAATTAATGTAGTTATTTCTTATAAGGAATTGTTATAGATTAATGTTATCAGCACTGACAATGTTTTAAAAGAAATATTCTTACATTGCAAGTTTGATAAAGGTTAAATATCTATAAATGTTTTTAAATCCCATTTCAACATTAAAAAAGCAATAAGTTGAACATTTTCCAAATCACATTATATGTGCAACAACATAGGGTAAAAAAGCAAAAACACTTGCAATAAAAATAATTGTACTATAACTCTATGTACTGAACTTTAATAATAAAACATTCACACTGCAAACTAATACCAAAACTATAAGCACAATACACAGCAATATTCGGTGTCAGTTACCAGGTTTTTGACACGGCCTTGGTGGTATCACCTGTTGCAGCTGTCACAGGCAATCTGAAAATGATAAAATTCAAATGGTCAAATTACAAAATTTGGGGAAAATGGAGTTTTGGCGAAAATTCAATTTGGAAGACTTACCTCCACCACCGGCTCCATCCTCCGACTTCATCATGTGTCTCCACTCCAACCAATCAACGTCAAGTCTGCATTCCTCCTCAGCCAATCACCCTTCAACGCTTTGCTTTTAAGGACCTCCAACCATGGATCTCCCTGCTCTCCCACCGAGCTTCGACCCTCCTCCACCCCATCGCCAACATCTGACTTCCCAGCTTCTTCCAACTCCCTTATTTCCTTGGGCCTCCACTCCATCACCAGTATCGGATCCCAGGAGGGGAAGACATCTCTAATTCTAATCCTAAATCGTTCATTCATGCTCATGTCATTCATAGCATTCATGTCTTCCTCCAGGGTCCGAGCGCCAAAGAAATAAACATCTGCTATTTAACTTCTCTAATCGGCATCTTTGTGTTCTTATTGTGAGTCTTTACAGGATTTAAATGATTTGTTAATGTTTTATGCTAACCTGCCTCATAACCTGCTGTAAACATTGTTGGATCTATATATCAGAAGAGTTCAATATGACATTTTGTAAAATGCAAGATATGAGAAATTTGTTTCTATGTAAAGTCCAGTGCCAGTCAGAACAGACCTGAGGAGAACGTTTGTTAAATAGTAATTTCTTGAACTAATCGGCCAAACAATGCTTTTTCAGGATGTATGTGTATAAGAAACGTGTTAATATCATGAATATATTTAAAAATAGCTCTGTGGGTCATATTTCAATCCGTTTTGTTCATCGATTTGTGGATGTACTAAGTGATGTGAGCTCTCGCGACAGGGCACGTAAATCTCGGCAGGCATTTACACTCACGAGATTTTGGTGTTGATATGACACAATATTTTGTTTTCCTAAATAACGACAAAATAGCTCCTTTAGGAGCTGAACAGAATCACTATTATGATTTTATGGAGGGAGCAGCTTAACATTTCTCCTCCACTAGCCTCAACAGTGCTTTTATCAAACAGGGTTGATCTGATATCTGCGTATTTCACAATATAGCTTTTGATATTCACAAGAAAAAGTTTTGCACACATCCTTTGCATGTTGCTTCTTTCATGAACGTTTCATGAACGTTAGTCGTTAACTACGGAGCATGTGATCCTTTAGTCCAGTATTTACTATTAGATACTCTCTGTAGACAAAAAGAGTGTTAACTTGTAATATTTACAAGGTAACAGAGGCTCATCCTGGCCTTTTATTGGACCCTCCTAGTCATCTTTTGTCCCATTACTATAAACCTGAACAAACAAGGGACTAAAAAGGAAATGGATGGCCATTATTGCATTATTGCAATATTACAAATGGAGTTTAACGAAAATTCAGAATGAAAGACTCACCTTCGCCGTCTCACCGTCCAATGACTTCCCTGTACGTCTCCCGGCCTTCCAATCAGCATCCTGTCCGTCTGATTCATCATCCAATCGCCTTCCGACGCCTTGTTTTTAAAGGACCTTCGGCTGTGTTCCTCCTCGCTTGTCAGCTGAGCTCTTCCCTCCTCCACCCCACCTCCACCATCTTCCTTCCCATCTACTCCTGGCTTCGTCGATCCCTGGCCGCCAATCCACCACCAGTGTCGGATCAGGGGGAAGACATCTCTAAATATAAGCTTTACAATGTTCATCCTAGCTCATATCATTCTCAACATTCATGTCTTCCTCCCAGGTCCGAGCGCCAAAGATATAATTATGTAATTTCACATCATTAAAACTTTTCTAATTGCCAACCCTCTCTTTGTGAGTCTTTTCAGATTGAAATAACAGTTAAATACAGTGTGCATGTGTTACCTTGAAAAAAAAAACAGTATCCTGGTTAAATTCAATTACATATTTTATGTACTGTTAAAAAAGGTCTCAGTTAACTAATGGTACACTTGTGCTGTGATGAATTGCGATTATTCCTCATTAACAGAGCTCTTTTAACCCAGATCTGTAGGTTTTGAGTAGCAGCAAGTTCAGTGACGTCAGAGTAGGTGAAGCAGAGACTCGGCTTGGTCAGGTGGGGTGTGAGAGTCAGGTTGGTGAATGCAACAAGCGCTCCTGTTCAGTCTGTGAGACTTGACCCCGTCGGCGACACAGACACAAACTCTAGGTTCAGGTTTAGTCCACTATCTAAAAAGGATGTCAGTTATTAGGCAAGGGTCATTCACTGAGAGGCAGAAAAGGCAGCATTCATCCAAAGGTTCAGGCAATGATCGTAGGTCAGAAAAGGGAAATACGTACCATTAAAAAGTCTCACTGTCGCATCAGTAAACCTGTAAACGTATATAATTGGAAAGAGGATCATTGTTTTGCGGTGCAACGTTTGGGCTTGCTGAGCAGCTTTGGAAAATGGCAAAACATTAAATGATAAAAGGTCTAGGCACCTACGGATTATATAACATTTTCTATATTTTCACATATGTACTCAGCTTCTAGTGTGAGTGTCATAAAAATATAAAAATTCTTGGGGTGAAAATAGGGCAGAATCTTGACAGCCTCAAAATCAGCCTGGCCAGAAAATGCATGCCTCCTTAATTTAGGCGTTAAGGTACCTTTGGATTAAATATAATTTTTTACATTATCACAGATGCACCCAAATCTTGGTAAGCCCAAACTTTCCACTAAGTGCACCCAACACTTCTTTATACTTATTTATTAGTTTTATTGATTCAACTTGGTGTCTTTAAAAGGTATAATGTTGAATAACACCACTGCTTCTGTCAAAGTCCACCTGCATAAATGCAATTATGTTTCTCATAAAGATGCATTGAATCAGGAGAATATATACAGACCACCAAATTGTGCATTTTAACCTTTAACTGCAGATGTAAATGCATTTTGGTTGTGTTCTTTAGTCACCCATAAGCTACTTGTGTATAATCGCAAATTAAATAAGTTTCTACGTGACACAGTGTCTTAACTATTATGCTTATAAACCCAGGAGTGTATTCTTGAGACACTGCGACTTTAAAACAGTCGACTCAGTGATGCTACAAACCTGAGAGCAACCCAAAACGCTATAATTAGAGTATAGACCTAAATTTGAACAACTCCAAAATGTTTAAAAAAGATGACCAGAATTCCTCTCAAATCAGGACACAGTTAAGTCTGGTGCAGGTTTTAAGGACAGTGTTTTTACAGTTGTAAGTAAATATGAAAATAAAAAAAGTCCAGCAGCTCTAGCTCCTCCAAAATGTTGGTTCTAAAGTCCAGACCGTCACCAGGGAAATGGAGCACATCACACCTTAAATCACTGCAGTGGCCTACTGTTTGTGAAAGCAACAGTTGTAAAATATTGTTATAGGCCTCCAAGGCACTGTGTGGTCTTGGGTATAAATACATCTCTCAGTCACTCGTCAGGTCTAAACCCTCTTTAGCGTTCCCCGGACCTAGGTCAACAAGTGGCACCTAGGGTGTTGTGCAACCCAGCATTGAAACCAACTCATTGAAAACCTGACATGCTCAGAAAAAGTCAGGACTGAAACAATGTTTATGATTGCAGCTGCCAAGTAAAGAAAAATACAATTTTGTCAGTTTATCTGTGTAATTTTAAATAACAGTTTTAAAGTATTTATTTGTATTTGAATGAGAAATGCTTTTAATAGACATTACAGTGGCATGAACACCTCTTAAGTAATTGGTTGTTTGCTGATATGAAGGTGTACCAAGGTTTTAGAAAGTCAAAGCACCTAAAGTTTTCGCCCTCACCTTTTTCATGGTTTAATCCTTTTAATGAAATTTCTTGGAATGGAGCTAACTATGTTTTCTTCAGCTTTATGGAGCGTAGAGTAAGCGCTGCCCTTCCTTCACCAGTTGCTGCGCACTGTGGGTCAGCAGGCTCAGACAACGCCGCTACACTTTTCCCTAGCTCACAAGAAAGTTGAATTTGGCTGTTTGGAAATACTTTTGGCATCAGAAAACATATACGGTCATGGTGTGAAAAGTAGCGGTGCACCTCCTTTCGCTCTTATTAAAATAAACAGTGTTTTAAAGCTGTGATTGTTCAGAGGCTGACAGAATTGAGGAAACTGAGCTACAACTAAAGACCATGAACTCCCATTATGGAGAACAGCCACCTTTGAAAAAATAAAATAAATAAAACAATTAAATGTGGCTTACTGAACATAAGATCTCTCTCTTCAAAGACTTTGCTAGTTAGTGACCTGATTTCTGACAATCAGATTGATTTATTTTGCCTCACAGAAACCTGGCTGCAGCAAGAGGATTATGTTACTATAAATGAGTCAACTGCTACTAATTATTTAAATTTTCACATTCCTTGAAATACTGGGCGAGGAGGAGGAGTAGCAACCATCTTTCAGTCCGATTTATTGATTAGTCCCAGCCCAATTAAAAGCTACAACTCTTTTGAATATTTAATCCTTAGTTTTCCTCATCCAAATTGCAAAGCACTAAAACCACTTCTGTTTGTTGTTTTGTACCCCCTTTTTTTTGTATCCCTTAGCTCTTAGCAGTCATGACTTTATGGGATTCTTCTTAAATAAAAATGATTCAATTAAAAATAAAATCTTTGACATACTCCCGAAGATGATTACTTCATCCTCAGCAAGTGAGACAACATTGGAAATAACTGTAGAACCTGATCTGTGTTTGGACTTCTTTGATCCTGTGGAGCTTCCTGAGTTATCACAAATATTAGCTTCATCTAAACCTTCAACTTGTATGTTAAACCCAATCCTAACCAAATTATTTAAGGAAGTGTTCCCTCTGATTACCAGCCCCATTTTAGATATGATTAATCTATCCTTAGTAAATGGGTATGTACCACAAGCTTTTAAGGTAGCTGTAATTAAACCTTTGCTTAAGAAACCTTCGCTTGATCGAGATGACTTAATAAATTACAGACCGATATCCAATCTTCCATTCTTATCTAAAATTCTTGAGAAAATAGTGGCTAATCAAATGTGTGAGCATTTACACATCAATGACCTGTTTGAAGAGTTTCAGTCAGGCTTCAGAGCTCATCATAGCACTGAAACAGCTCTGCTGAAAGTCACTAATGATATTCTTATTTCCTCAGATAATGGACTTGTGTCTGTACTGGTTCTGTTAGATCTCAGTGCTGCATTTGATACAGTCGATCATAATATTCTCTTAGAAAGGCTGGAATATGCTGTAGGGATCAGGGGAACAGCGCTAGGCTGGTTTAAATCTTATTTGTCTGACAGATTCCAGTTTGTTCATGTAAATGATAAATCATCTTTAAACTCCAGGGTTAATTGTGGAGTACCACAGGGTTCAGTACTTGGGCCAATTCTCTTTACTATATATATGCTTCCAATAGGTCAAATTATCAGGCAGCATAGGATAAATTTTCACTGTTACGCTGATGATACTCAGCTTTACTTATCCATAAATCCTGATGAGCCCAACCAGTTAGATAGACTACAAGCATGTCTTGAAGACATAAAAACTTGGATGACTTTAAATTTTCTGCTTCTAAATTCAGACAAGACAGAAGTTGTCTTGTTAACACACCCTCCATTTCTGCTACCTGTATGACCCCCTCTCTTTTTCAATGGTTATGGTCAATCTGACAGAGAGAGGTATCCCAATCGTTGTGGTTTTTAGTATAACAGTGGCCATCAGTGGGTTCTAGATGGACAAACTGTCTACTTTTAAGGCTAGGCTTAAAACTTTCCTTTTTGATAAAGCTTATAGTTGGAGTGGCTTAGGTCATCCTGAGCTATCTCTGTAGTTATGCTGCTAAAGGCTTAGGCTGCTGGAGGACATAATGACCACTCTCACCCTCTTCGCTACTTTCTCACACTATTCTTCAATTTTGCATTATTTGCTGTTATTTCAGCTTTTAACTTTGTTCTCTCTCTTTTCTCTTCCTAGAAGCTACACCTGGCCTGACTCTGTTTCTACCTGTGACACTTTTCAGGACAGGGGAATCGTCCAAGCTTCTGCTGGCAACAACTTAATGCTCACCCTCTACCGATGATCCACATGGCCCTGTCTTTCAGTGTTTAACCCGTTCTCTCTCCTAGACATGGCGATTGACTGAGCTTTTACTGTAACTAATTATATGTGCTCTCCTTCAGACTCTAACCTTGAAAACTGGCTCAGAGTTTATATGTTCTTTCTTTCTAGATGAAACGACTAAAGGAGCTGCATCCATTAACATTTACCTTTTCCTTCCCATAGAAAGTACTCCTGGATCAGTGCTTCTTTGTTCTCTTTGTGTCTCTGCTCTGTTCTCTCTAACCCCCAGTCGGTCGTGGCAGATGGCCGCTCACACTGAGCCTGGTTCTGCTGGAGGTTTCTTCCTGTTAAAAGGGAGTTTTTCCTCTCCACTGTCGCTACATGTATACTCAGTATGAGGGATTGCTGCAAAGTCAACGCCAGTGACTGTCCACTGTCTCTACATGTATGGCAGGTTGTTTTAACATTTATTCAAAGCGCACACCTCTCTGTTGTTCCATTTGTAGATCACTAAAATAGGATTCTTCCTAGTCAAAATTACATTCCTACTAGTCAGAACTGTAATTATAGATGTCCTCAATTACATTTTTGCTAGCAGAAACTTAATTTCAGGATATCAAAAAATGAAATTGTACTAGTAAGAATTAAGATTCAGATACCTATAAATCTTTACAATTTCTAAGTAGCCGTTTTGACATTTATTAGCTTGACTGAATATGTATTTTAGATATCTTAAATAAAATTCTTCCTAGTCAAAATGAACATTCCAGATATCTTGAATATAATTCTTACTAGTACAAATGACGTCACTTTCCCCATTCATGTGTATTGGACTTTTACTCTCTCCTATCTAAAATGACATTCCTCCTATCTAAAATAAACATTCCAGATGTCTTAAAAATAATTCTTAGTAGGATTAACTCTAATTTTAGATCTCCATAATCCACTTAATGCTAGTCATAATGAACATTTCAGATATCAAAAATGAAGAAAACATTCCAGATATCTACAATATAATTTCTAACATCGAAAATATATTTTTACTAGTAAAAGTGTCATTACAGATATCTACTCTGCAGTTTTTACTAGGAACAATTTAGTTGTGGATATCCATAATTGTCATTATTCCTATCTATAACTCTGTTTTTACGTATATCAAATTAAATGACTACATGTACGTAATTGATCATTGATGCGAGGTTTGGACACGTCATAGTGGGTGGGACTTTTTTGACCACCTCATGCAGGAAGTCGTTTTTCCCGCTTTCTAGCAATGTCGGCGTATTTTTTCCTCTGGACTTGCTAAAATGGAAACAGACATGAACGGAACTTCTGCTTTTGACAGACTTTTCACACAACTGTCTATTGATCGAGGCTCTATGTCGCCACAAATTCCCTGGCCGAGGGCTCGCCGTCCATTACTGCTCACGGAGAGGAAACGAAATATCTTCTTCTTGTGTTTTATAGCGGCTGGCAAACCAAGTATTAAGGTGCATTCCCGCCATCTACTGGACTGGAGTGTGGACGGAAGTGGAATTTACAAAATTAAAAATGAGTTCCTAAAACGTAGCATAAGTTTCACAGGTGGTTCTCAAAGCTATTAGATTTTACACTTTCAATACAAGACTGGGGCACATATTGGCCAGAGCACAACACACTGTCATAATTTTGCCCAGTAAAACCATGTCATGGCAGCACCATGCTCAATGGTATGTTACCACGCAGTAAGGTGTATTAGCTCTGACCATTGTGTTTATTCCACGCTGGAAAACGGAAAAAAACGCTCTACATTGGGATCCGATTTTCTCTCCGGTCATGAGACCGATTGTAGAAGTTAATAACCCAACAACCATTTGCCATTGTATCGTTTTTTTAGAATGTTAAATCAAAACAAAACCGCACCGCTTCAACTAGATGCCTGTCTTTCGCCAGGGCTCCCACAATGCATTGCGCTGCAGACGTCACATTCAAAAGCCCTATTGGATTATGGAGTTCTGTTTCGTATAGGCTTCGCCCTTTAAGGCTATAGCTAGTGGGTTTATCCTTTCGGGCGCAGCGCAGCACTGAAAACTTTAGTCCACGGCCACCTGCTGTGTGGGCCCCACGCCGGTCCATATAAATAACGGTGAGACCGGACAAACGGCTCCCATTTTTCTTCAGCGACAGCTTAAGAGCACTGATTTCTGGAAGAAGAGCAATGGCTAGTGTCGGTACTATCCGCCTTTGCCCAGCTTGCAATACCGGCTACATCATGGGCTATGACCTGCATGCCATCTGCGAGGGCTGCCTCGGTCCTGATCACGCTACCTTGGCCTTGACCCCGCAGTCCACCTGCCCTTCCTGCAGGCGTCTTCCTCTGGGAGAGAAGCAACAGCGGCTAGGGGAATTCCCCGTAGCGGACCAATGCTCCCTCGAGGAGACATTGGGAATCTTCGGTGTTGGGCGGGAATTGGACCATTCCGCCCCGGAGACAGTGACTGATATCTTCACTCCCTTCCTCCGGACGGAGGACGCGGAGGCAGATGCCAAATCAGTCCAGGCTCAAGGCCTCCCGATGTCGGCGACCACCCCCTTTCCGGCGATGGGTGCCCTTGTTAGCGCGCTGCCGGACATCATCGCTAAAGTAGCTGAGGCTAAAGGTGTCCCTGTTCCCGCGCCTTTAGCCCAGCTCCCGACTGATGACCTGGCGGGAAAATTCGCTCCAGCTCATCTAACTCGCCGAGATCCGGTTTGGCCCCGTTTTCCGGCAGTAACCACTTACCTGTCGGGAGCAGCGGCCGAGCCGCTTCAGCTGAAGGCACCGGTCTCCACCTTCACACCCATCACAAGGGTGGAGTCCCTTTTTAAGAGGGAGTTCCTGGAGGGACCGATCAGTCCGGATGGGCTGTTCGGTCCTCATTTCCAGTCCGTGCTGGGCCAGATGCAGACCTCTCAAGAGGAACTTGAACGGTTCAGGAGACACGGGTCTCTTAATCGCTCTCTTTCCGTTCCTCCCATACCACCGGCCGTTGGCGGGATCGCCGTGATCAGCGGCATCAGCAGAGACGCTCTACGGCCGCTGCCGCAGCTCCCAGAGTTCCTCCGCCCACTGCTCCGTCTACTCAGCCGCAGCAGCAGCGCAGAGGTCGACAGTTGGCGTGCGCCTGGTCCAACCCACTGCAGGAACCGACAGGGCGGAGATTTATAAAATTACTGGGGGGGGGATGTGTGTAAAACTGATTGTTTTGAAGTAAAACACGTAAATTTATCTAAGAGTAAGTTTCCGGTTTATTCGTCTCAGCCAGATCGTATGATCTCGCTGTGCTTTCCTCACACACATCCTCCACTCCAAATGAGACGGCCCCTTTTAAACGGCCGTTTAAGAGGCCCCACAATCTGACAGTTTTCAAACATGACTCCACGAGAGCATCCTATGCTGCTCCGGTAGAGCCGCGCTCACTGCTTTCTCCCTCCTGTCCTCCCCAGCTGTCAGCGGGTGAGATCACAGAGGAAGCACAACAGCAGCTCCCCACGAAGCGGCGCACCAGTGATGCCCCCGCTCAACACCAAGCTGGGAGCCTGGGTGAATATCCCCCTGGTGAGGCTGGTTTACAGCCCTTTAGATCCGAGCCCCCCATGGGTTACCCCCGATCAGAATCCGAGTCGGGTAACGGCGGTAGGGGCTCTAGCCTGGCTCGTATCCATGAGCACCACGGCACCACAGATAAATGCGCGCCCGCTCTCAGAGCATCACTCAGAGTGGAGGCGCGTATGTTCCCTGGACAGGTGGATGGACAGACTGATCAGCAGAGGTTACACGCTGCAGTTCCTGTCACATCCACCACCGTTCAGAGGGATTTTGGAGAAAGTCTTGTCCTCCCCGAAGCAGAGTTCCACTCTCATGTCAGAACTGCAGGAACTCCTGATAAAAAATGTCATTTCCAGGGTTCCTCACGGAGAGGAAAACACAGGATTTTATTCCCGGTATTTTCTGGTTCCCAAGAAAACAGGAGGAATGAGACCGATTCTCGATCTGTCCCTGTTCAACAAAGCGATCATGGAGAGACGTTTCCACATGCTGACAGTCAGACAGGTGATGGAGAACGTTCACCAGAACGACTGGTTCACCTCCATAGATCTGAAGGATGCTTATTTTCATATCCCCATCATCCCGAAACACCGCAAATATCTGCGTTTCGCTTATCAGGGGATCTCATATCACTACAACCGCCTGCCGTTCGGTTACTCTCTCGCCCCACGCACCATCTCCAAATGTGTGGAGACCCGCTGCGCTCGGCAGGGATGAGGATCCTTTTTTATCTGGACGACCTGCTTTTGCTGGCTCGGTCCAGAGAGGAAGCGGCGGCACAGACAATGAAACTGGCCGCACATTTGACAGTTCTGGGGTTTTCAATAAACTGGCAAAAAGGTTCTGTTTTCCCATCCCGGATGATCGTTTATCTGGGGGTGGAGCTAAACTCAGTATCAATGAGAGCCCGGCTCTCTCAGCCGAGAACAGACGTGCTGTCAGGGATTCTCCTCCGTGTCAAACCTCACAGTGTAGTGACAGCTCTGTCACTTATGCGATTACTGGGAATGATGTCAGCGGCTCACGTGGTTGTTCCGCTGGGTCTGCTTCATATGAGACATCTTCAGAAATGGTTCATCCGCCTGCGCATAGATCCTGTGCGTCAGAAGAGGCGGATGATCTCAGTCCCTCCTTCAGTGGGACCCGACCTGGCCCACTGGGGAAATCATTCTGTCAGAGGGAGTTTCCCTCAGCAGACCTGCATCACACGTCTCAGTGTTCACAGACGCATCCCTGTCGGGATGGGGAGGAACGTGTCATTCTCAGGCGGTGGGAGCACAGTGGCCAGACCACATGTCTCTCCACATAAACGTGCTGGAGCTTCTCACAGTGTGGAAGGTGACACAGCATTTTGCTCCTCTGCTGCGAGATCAGCATGTTCTGATCCACACAGACAACAAAGTGGCAGCAGCCTACATAAATCGCCAGGGAGGTGTGCGCTCGGCTCAGCTGCTAAACATTTCCAGGCGGCTGCTGCGCTGGGCGCTCATCAACCTGCTCTTCATCAGAGCAGTGAACATCCCCGGCGTCTTGAACAGAGGAGCGGACATCATGTCCAGAGGTGGTCCTCGTCCCGGGGACTGGAGTCTCCACCCCGAGCTGATTGTTCAGATCTGGAGCAGATTGGGGAAAGCAGCAGTGGATCTTTTCGTGGCCGAAAACGCTGCTTTATGCTTTTCCACCAGTTCCACTGATCCCGCGGCTCCTGGACCGAATCCGAGAGGAACAGCTCTCAGTGATTCTCGTAGCCATGGTTTCCGAGCCTGCAGCAGCTGGTGTCAGGTCGCCTATCGCAGCTGCCCTGGGGAGAGGATGCGCTCCTCCAGGCGGGAGGGGCGATCAGGAGCGTCCCAGAGTTAGGTCAGCGTCTCTGGGTCTGGCGCTGAACGGGAGCGCTTAGAAAGGCTGGGTCTCCCGTACGATGTGTTGCGCACGATTCAGGGCGCACGAGCCCCTTCTACCACGGCGTCATACACATCAAAGTGGTCGCTTTTCAGCGCTGGTGCGCAGAGAAAGGCGTGGTGCTCATGGAGGTTACTCTCCTACGTTGTGTTGTCTGTGGCACACGAGGTTGTTATGCTGCATCATTACGCATGATCCAGCTGCTGATCTGTCTCCACGTTCCCTCCTGGAGATTTTTTGACCTGCTCTGCTCATCGTTACACTGTTACAGTTCGTAACCTTCGTTTTCCTATTAGAGCAGCAGGTCTGTTATCTCAGCCTCTCCCTGACCAGAGATATTCTTCTCTGTTCATTGTGATGCGCAGGACGCTTGGAGTGCGTCATGACGCATTCAGAAGACTGATTTTGGTTTCACTCATGCGAGCAGCTGCTTCAGGTTGTGGTCTGGATGGACCCAGTGAGGCATAGACTACATCCTGCTTCTTCTTTAACCCACTAGCTATAGCCTTAAAGGGCGAAGCCTATACGAAATAGAACGTTGGTTACGTACTGTAACCCCAGATTCTATGAGTATAGGCGCAGCCCTTTAAGCTCTGGGCCTCACTGGTTCCTGTATGGCTGAAGAAAAAAGGTATTTGGGAGCCGTTTGTCCGGTCTCACCGTGAATGGGGGTAAAGTGACGTCATTTGTACTAGTAAGAATTATATTTAAGATATCTGAAATACATATCCAGTCAAGCAAATATATGTTAAATCGGCCGCTTTAAATTAGTTAAGATCTGTAGATATCTGAAACTTAATTCTTACTAGTACAATTTTAATTTCAAATCACTTAAAAGTTAGTTTCTACTGGCATAAATGTAATTGGTGATATCTGTATTACAATTCTGACTAGGAATATTGTAATTATGACTAGGTAGAATGCATTAGTGCTATCTATATTAGAAATGTGGCTAGTCAGCTCGTCTATTTTATGTTAAAATGGCGCCCCATTATTCTGTTGCAATTTAGACAAAATATGCTTGTAAACATTTATAATTGCGTTTTGTATAGGCATTATTAAAATTTCAGATATCTGAACTTCCATTTTAACAAGTCATATAATCAGTAGTTGATATCTGTAATAACATTTCTACTAGTAGAAATATATTTTTGATGGCAAGAATTGTTATTCTGGATAATCTGGAACGTTTTCTTCATTTTTGATATCTGAAATGGTCATTATGACTAGTATTAAGTGGATTATGGAGATCTGAAATTAGAGTTAATCCTAGTAAGAATTATATTCGAGATATATGGAATGTTTATTTTAGATAGGAGGAATGTCATTTTAGATAGGAAGAAGTAAAAGTCCAATACACCTGAATGGGGAAAGTGACGTCATTTGTACTAGTAAGAATTATATTCAAGATATCTGAAATGTTCATTTTAGATAGGAAGAATTTTATTTAAGATATCTGAAATACGTAGTCTGTCAAGCTAATAAATGTGAAAACGGCCTGCCATACTACATGCTCATCCGGGAGGAGTGAATGCTGCAAGTCACTGACTGGATGCGATCTGCGGGGTTTCCTTAGACAGATAAACTTTTTATCCAATTTGAATTAATAACTAACTCTGACTGCACTGTTCAATGGTTAGGATTAATTGGAATGTATGTACCTGAGTTTAGTGAAATGCCTTGACGACATGTGTTGTGAATTGGCGCTATATAAATAAAACTGAATTGAATTGAATTGAACCCACGACGTCATGAACTTGACAACCACAGCACTTTCGATTCCAGACGCCTCGCCGTAACAACTTTTTACTTTCGGTTTTATTCCATCTTGCCTAAGTGGTCAAAATGCAGCCGAGAAAGCGACATGTTCTGCTCTGGTTGCTTTTCTGCTCCGGCATGGCGGAGGCGCTGGAACCCATTAGCACCACCATCGCAGTGGGAATGGCAGCGGCCCTCACTGGGATTTTAGTGAAAAACCGGAACATTTTCTACCGCTTCCACGAGTGCTGCCGACCTGAATGGATATCCTTCAATGAGACAAGTAAGCAAACACTGCAGCCACAGTGACTGAGGGTCCTGAGACTTATTTCGTTTTTACTTTAATACTTATGAACGTAAAATTGAAATCATTCTGCAACCCTGTCGGTGTTTTAAAGGTAGTCTATAGGGTACCGTTTGTAAAGGCACACAGTTAAAACTTGGTTGTTTAGCTTGCCAATTAAATGTTTAGTTTGGAGCTGCCACATTTATAAATGTATGAAAGACATGGTGAAAATATGACTTTGACAAATGAACCCCCATTGTGTGTCTCTTATGACAAGACAAATAACCCAAAATATTGCTGTCAGTTTTTGACTGTGTAACTTTACAAATAGCCCCCCATATGAAGGAAGCTTCCAGCACCAGCAGCAGCATTTCTAAAGCTGTAAGTCACCACAGCAGACATAGCACAACATCTCAAGACATAATTTGTTTTCTGCTCATTTTTGATGATCATCCACAAGATAAAGTGTTTTGTGTTAGAGTGTACACAGCTTAAGACCAGGCGTTGCACATTATGGCGAACTAATAAAATCCCCCACTAATGGTCCAGAATAAAGAATCAACTCACATTGCCTCATCTGTACAGGGAGCTTGTTGTTCATTATCGTGACATAGAGGTTCTAGATGCTCCCGTCTACCATCTTATTAATCGATGAAATTGCAATTATAGCTGAAGTTTTTATGCCATGTCTCTGCCAGCTGTCCACATATACAAACAGTTTTTTTTTTTGCTATATAACTCAAGTTCAGTCATAGTGGATAGAAAGCGTATTACATCACAGTACTTTTGGTCTGATCAGTACCCTATATTAACAGTCGGACACATTTACAATCACCAGCTTCTCAATGGTTTCCTTAAGCCCCTCCTAGCAAGAAATGTGCTAGAGCTGGAAAAGATTTCTTCGTTCTCAACATAAGCCTGGAATTTTATGTAGCAACGTGTATTAGTTATTATAATGCATTGGCAATGGAAACACTGAACATTTTATCCATTAGGGGATCAACCGTAGAATTCAGGAAAGATTTGTGGCATCCTGCAAACCTTGGCTCTTTCACTCTTGAGTTTCCAGTAACTAATCCTGATAACCGTCATGTGTGAATTCTCTAGGGCTCAAGACCGACCTGGAGAGCAAGCTCTTTGGACAGCACATTGCGTCCCGCATCATTTTAAAGGCCGTGAATGGATTCATGTACAACGACAACCCAAAGAAGCCCCTGGTGCTCTCCCTGCATGGATGGACCGGCACCGGGAAGACCTTTGTGACCAAGCTCATCGCTGATAGCATTTATGCTGAAGGAATGCAAAGCAGCTTCGTCCACGTGTTCACATCCACTCTTCACTTCCCACATTCGGAACATATTGCTACCTACAAGGTAAAGAGTAGAACAGCTCTCTAGTCTTTTGCTTTCCAGTTCAGCCGTCTGACTTGTTTTAATTTGTTGCCCTTGTCCTCAGTCTCAGTTACAGCAGTCGGTCAGAGGCAAGGTGATCAACTGTGAGCGCTCAATGTTTATCTTTGACGAGATGGACAAGATGCACCCAGGCTTGATTGACAGCATCAACCATTACCTGGACTACCATGTCAAGCTGGATGGAGTTTCTTATCGGAAATCAATCTTCATCTTCCTCAGGTAAATGGCTCCCGCTTCAGAAGATCTGGGTTTTATTTTAGGATGATATCTATTAGCTGCTTTTATTGTGGGTTTGACTTCCAACCTGGAAAATCACCGGATTCTTTTTAGTTGCTTTTCTTTGTGCTTCTCAGAGAAACCAGTGCTTCTGACTGTAGTTTACAAAGATCTTTCTTACACACTACTTTGAAGAAATGCGGCTGGCTGTTTGAAAAGGTTCATTATTCACAAAACCAAGTATATCAAGTATAGAGGAGTACTGATTTATTTAACCTAATGGGTAGTTGACATTTTCAAATTAGTTTTGACTTCCCCAATAAGTAAAATTATTGGGCTGCACACATCACTATTGGTTTTTATGTTCATTTAAGTCAATGCTGAAAAATAAGCTCATTACATAGGTTTATCTTATTTTTCAATGTTTTCCTTGTAGTGTTTTTTAAACACATCTAAAACAGCACAGAACGGTTAAGTTTGTATACATTTTAGGATTTAGGTCTGGACTGTGATTGGGCCATTCCATCATATGAAAATGCTTTGATCTAAACCATTTTATTGAAGTTCTGACTGTATGTTTTGGGTCATTTTCCTATTGGAAGGTGAACCTTCGCTCCAGCTGGCTCACGCTGTATTTAGCGCCATTCGTCTTCCCATCAACACTGAATGATGTCCCTGTTCTTCCTGAAGAAAAGCATCCCCAGGGCATGATGCTGCCACCATCATGTTTTCACTGTGGGGATGGTGCGTTCAGGGTGATGTGCAATGTTAGCTGTCCTCCACACAACATTT
Source organism: Crenichthys baileyi (assembly GCA_036173005.1). Lineage (NCBI taxonomy): Eukaryota > Metazoa > Chordata > Actinopteri > Cyprinodontiformes > Goodeidae > Crenichthys > Crenichthys baileyi. Next base: position 97,306 of record JAHHUM010001186.1, on the reverse strand, counting down.
TGCATGTAGGCCAAAATGTTTTTCTCTCATCTGACCAGAGCACCTTCTTCCACATGTTTTGATGCATCCCCTACTTTGCCTTTGGCAAACATTAATTTAGATTTTTAATGACTTTCTTTACAAGCTGGCTTCCTTCTTGCCACTCTGCCATAAAGGCGAGGTTTGTGGAGTGAATGACTAATTGTTCTGTCAACAGATTCTCCCACCTAATCTGTGGATCTGACTGTGACTGTGAGCCTGTCTGTTGTGGTATTCGGTCTTGATGAGGCTGATTGTTTGCTGATGTTTGCTGAGGCCTTCCTAAAACAGCTGTATTTATTGGAGGTTAAATTATACACAAGTGACCCCTGTCTATTAATTAGGAGACATCTAAAGGCCATTGGTTGCACTGGATTTTATTTAGCGCTATGAGAGTAAAGCGGTTTAAATGTCCCAGAGTGTAAGGGTCATAATGCTTTGCCATGTATTGTATATTACAGATGCTGAAAAACAAAATATAACCAATACTTTGCTTTTGCATGACAATAAGAGGCAAATTCCAACGTATTGTTTCTGTTTTTCATCTGACAGCAACACAGGAGGAGACGGCATTATACAGACGGCTCTAGATTTCTGGAGAAAAGGACGGGATCGAAAAGAGATCGAGCTCCAAGACTTGGAAACGACACTCTCACAGTCCGTGTTCAACGACAACAAAAGTAAGCGGAGTTCCCTTCAACATTTCTTTAAAATTAGGTATTAACCTGAACTGTTCCAGTCTCAAAGTACTTTCACTTCTCTCTTCCTGCAGGCGGCTTCTTTCGTACAAGTTTGATCGACAAGAACCTGGTGGATTTCTTCGTTCCCTTCCTGCCTCTGGAGTACCGGCACGTGGTCCAGTGTGCCTTGGCCGAGATGAGAGCAAAAAGACTTAAACCGAATCACGACGTGGCAGATAAGGTGGCCAGAGATTTGGTCTACTTCCCCAAATCTGAGAGAGTGTTCTCCGTCAAAGGCTGCAAGACGATAGAGAGCAAACTGGACTTCTACATGTAATGTAAGCATTTGAAGGACAGGAGGATGAGTCACTACGTGCACTTTCTTTAAAAACAAAGAACCTTGCAGCCAAATGACTAAAGACAGGAAGCCAGACTGACTAAAGAGAGTTTTGTGGACGTTTCCCTGTCTGACCTTGTGGCCATCAAGATATCAGGAGGCCTTCTCACTTACACCGAATGAAGAGCTTAGTACCAGCTGAATAAAATATTCAGATGATCAGATTCTTTGTCACCGGTTAAAGAGCCTAATCTCTGCGTTTATGCCAGCCTTAGACGGTGGTGTTTTCTTGGAAAAACTCTCGATAACTGATGTCTTCCTGTCAGGGAAACCCTTCCCTATGGAATCGTTCTTCAACGTGGTCTTGATGTGAACGTGCTGCTGTGGAAAACATCTATTTTAAAATCTTTTCCACATATAATGTGGGGCTGCTCAATAAATCACAAATTTATCCTTATCTAACTGGACCTAACACGCATGTCGCAGAGAACTGCTTAGACTGCAGTCAATCTTAAATATTTAGGTACCATGTATTCAGGCTCCCTCTGCCTTAAATATATATGGTGGCACCTGCTGTTGAAGGCAGCATAAACATGTTTTAGAAAGTTAAGGTAGTAAAGTATTAAGAAATTGCAACTAAGTTGTTTCATTGACAAAGCTGCAGACTTTGTCCTAAAGTGACTTTTAAAACAATAAAATCTTGTTTATTTTCCTTTCCAGGAAGTCCTTTGTAAGCGGATTTGGACGTAGGATTAGACACTGTGACCCAGAAACATTAAAAACCCATCATCAGCTTTCCAACAGACACCTGCGGGTTTTTGGTCAAAATTGATAAATATTAAGAACCTGAGCACCATCTGATGAAATGTAACCTGAGAACATGATGCTGCCACTACCGTGTTTCACTATGGCTATGGTGTTTAATTGCTGTATACTATAACTGATGGTAGATGTTAACAAGAACTGCACAATGTATTGAAATTTCGATTGTCATCGCATTATCTGTAAATGCAATATGGAAATCGCAAAGAACAGCTTGGACACAATATTTGGTAAAAGGTTCTGAAATGATTTCTCATTGTTTAATTTTATTAAAGTCCATAAACCTGGCATATCAACAGAGGCGTGCAAGCTTTTTTAGAGCTACTGTATTCTACTTTTAAAGGGGTGGGAAGAAGAAAATGCTCTGGTGGTTTTAAAAAGCGTTAAAATAAGTAACCTTTTCTGTATGACTGTGTATGGTTACCTCTGAATGTGAAAGCAAACTGTTACTGAGCACCTGTTCTCCTTGGCTGTAATCAACACCAGAAAAGCAAATAATAAAAATGGGTTTCTGAATGTCAGCGTTTCACTCCTTCAACATGAAGGGAACTATATATTCCAGCTCATCCAGTGAACAGCTCTCATCAGATTAATGGGTTTTAATGAACCCGTCATGAGGTAAAAAATGCTCTGACTTGGTTGGCCTGGTGGTGCCGACTTGCATTGATATGGGGAAGTTGTGTAATGATCAAACAGCTTGCAAAGCATGACTGTGTGCAACTTCAGGTACAGCAGCAGAACGAAAAGCATGAAACTGATGCAGCTTCATGTTGGACAGTAGATCCAGCAGGAGGACAAGAACTGCTGATTGGGCCGCATCAAACCAACAACTTAATTAAAAAAGTAATCATTTAAAGACATGCTTGTTTGTTTTTACATAGGAGTGAGATACATAGTGAGTACAGTACATGTGTATCTTTGTCTCTGGAAATTCACACTGATCTGCAAAATGCAGCAACCAACCAACCATGTGTCTCTCCTTTTACTTTAGATGCCTGATGATTTAAGTTGTAGCAACTCATTAAATGTTTCTTGTTCTTTTTCTGTTGTGACCTAATTGTACCATACATGGAACGACAAAGTCAGGAAGTGGAAGGGCTAGGGTGTAATAGGTCTCTCACATTCCACTAGGGCTGGCTCAGATTACAGCAAAAAATATAGCCAGATAAATTTTCAAAGGAACAGATTATTGTTTTTTGAAGATATCATGACAGGTAGATTCTTGGCCTCCCTGATTTTTATGAACATTTAATATCACATTTTGAAACACATCTTTCTTTTATCATTTAAGACAAAGGATATGGATGGGGGAAAAAACTACACTAAGAATTGAAAAATGTTAGATTTTTCCAGGGTTTCTTTTTTTTTTAGAAAATTTAATAAATGCAGAGGTATTACCTCTATATTCATATCTATTTGACACGTTTTATCTTGCCCTGCCTCTAACCCAATGATTGTTGGAGATAGGCACCAGCCCAGCCCAGGAGCCCACCCTTGTGAAATGTTCTAGGTCTTGGACCCAAAAAAGAACAATCTTACTTTTATCAGTCCACAAAATGTTTCTCCATTTCTCTTTAGGCCGGCTGATGTGTTCTTTTTTTAACACTGGGACTTGGTGTGGGCTTCTTGCCGACAGATTAGCTTTACACAGACTTCTTCTGATTGTCACAGTTCTCACCTTAACAGACCTTCTTTTACTTGTCATTCTTATTCATTCTTTTTAAGAACTCAAATTCCTTTTGTGGTGGATATTATTTATATTTTTTAGAAGATTATCCTCTCTGGTATCGGATGCTGTGCAGCTGGAAAGATTTTTGCTGATACTTTTTTGCTTTTGGACATTTGATGCATCACCAAAGCAACAATATGTTGCCTGTGCCAGGCTTTCTAACCATATGAGCAGAGATTTAAAGAGACAAATGCAAAGGAGGTGGACTAGCAGTACTTATGAACAACAGATGCAATCCAGGACATGTTACTGTGAAGTGTCGTCTCTGCAGTACAGATATTGAACTGTTAGCAGTAAGTTTTCGTCCATATTATTTACCCAGAGAGTTCACCAGTGTGATTTTGGCAACAGTATACGTTCTACCTTTAGCTGTTGCCGACACGGCATGTGATGCCATCAATTCAGTTGTTGCTAAGCTACGACACAACACCCATATACATTTGTGGTAATATCTGATGATTTTAACCATGCTTCACTATCTGCTACACTTTCAACTATTCAACAGTGTCAGCTGCTCTACCAGAGAAAACAAAACGTTGGATTTGTTTTATGCAAATTTCAAGGACTCATACATCTCTAAAGCAAGACATCCTCTAGGTAAATCAGATTAGAATCTTGTTTTTCTCTGCTCGAATTATAAGCCTCTTGTTCAGAGACAACCTGCAATAAAAAGAACTGTGAGAAGATGGTCAAAGGAAGCTAAAGAAGCCCCGTGAGGTTGCTTTGAGGCTATAGACTGGGATGCATTGTGCCAGCCACATGGAGAGGACATCAATGCCATGATTGAGTGTGTAACCGACTATATAAACTTCTGTGTGGATAACACCATCCCCACCAGAACAGTGAGATGCTTCCCCTTTAAGAAACCCTGGATCACCGGTGACCTGAAGGACCTGCTTAACAAGAAAAACGAGCCTTCAGAGAGGGAGACAGAAAATTGTTGAGGAGTATATAGAAGCAACTTAAAGTCAAGATAAGACACAGCAAAGAGGTGTACAAGAAGAAGCTGGAGAGCAAGCAAAACAATATCAGAGAAGTGTGGTCAGGGATGAAGAAGATCACAGGCTTCAAGCAGAAAGAAGATCTGACCGATGGATGTCTGGACAGAGCCAATGAACTGAACACATTCTTCAAAAGGTTCAGTTTAGTAGCAAGCTCAGCATCCTCCTCTCGTGCTCACATCCAAACAGCCATCCCATCCTCCTTTGACCCACAGGACCCACGGCTGTCCTGTCACACCTCAAATGTGTTTTCTTCCACATCTGCCATGGACCCTTCTGCTTCTACATGTTTTCCTTAGCCAAATCAGATGATCCTGATGCTCCCTTTGCCTCCACCTTCCACCTGTGTGTCTCAAGAAGTCAGGCGAAGAGACAACTGCAAAGACTGAACCGGACCAAGGCTGCAGGTCCAGATGGTGTCAGCCCTAGAGTCCTGAAGGCCTGTGCAGAGTAGCTCTGTGGGATTCTGCAGCACTTCTTGAACCTTAGCTTGAACCAGGAGAAGGTTCCAGTGCTTTGGAAGACCTCCTGTCTTGTTCTGGTACCAAAGAAAACTCACCCATCAGTCTGCAATGACTATCGACCTGTTGCACTGATATCCGCAAACAATAAACTATCAGGACCCCCTTCAGTTTGCTTATCATTGTAGAGTTGGAGTTGAATATGCCATCATACACCTGCTTCAACAAACCCACTGTCATCTGGACAAAGATTTCTCCAGTGCATTTAACACAATTCAACCTGATTTGCTTTGTCAGAAACCCCAGAAGATTCAGGTGAATGCCTCAAATTACAAGACAGACTCCTGTCATCTGCAGAAATACTCGGATGATTCTGCAGTCGTGGGGTTGATCAGAGATGGACAAGGAGCTGAGTACAGGGAGCTGGTGGACCGCTTTGTGGCACGGTGTAGAAACAATCACCTCATCTTGAACGTGAATAAAACAAAGGAGATGATTGTAGATTTTAAGAAAAACAGGAATAAGTCAAACACTATTTCCATCATTGGAGAAGAAGTGGAGGTGGTGGAGGAGTTTAATTACCTCTGTGTTCACCGGGACAACAGACTGGAGTAGAGATGCAACTGTGAAGCCGTCCACAAGAAGGGACAGAGCAGACTGTACTTCTTGAGGAAGTTTAGATCCTTCAGTGTTTGCAGCAAGATGCTGCATATCTTCTATTAGCCTGTTGTGGAGAGTGTGAACTCCTCTCCCATCATCTTTGCACAATGATCTCCAGAGTTTCCAGAGGAGTGCCCAGAACAGAGCCAGTCTTTAGACCCAGAGGTCTGATGCTGCTACCCAATTTCGAATAAAAACAAATAAAACTGAAAACCCATATTGGGACAAGTATTGTAAATTATTTAGACGACCAATATTGAAGTGTTTGGTGTCTGTTGACGCTAGCCCCAAAATGCAGATCTAAGTAAAATAAATTATAGAACAGTCAGAAATCATTATATGTCCACTACTTGTTTGTCTAATCTGAATTAGTTATTTGATGGCAGGACGGACAGGAGTGTGGGCAGAAAGAACCCGTTAGTTGGGAGTCAAAGCCAGCCATGTGGAGACGAGCAGTTCCATTTTTTATAAAGATTTCTGCCAGAATTTAAAATTTCAGAATTAAGCACTACTTCTAACATGTACGAACCCTCCTATATATTGATGCTTCATTAAGGATATGATTAAACGTTTATATAAATGTTCACTCAATTTAGCATGTTGGCTGTGAAAATATTCTGGAATTTAACTTTGTAGTTTTCCCAGTCTGGATAAGTATGGACAAATAGAACTGGGGACTTTTAAATTTGGACTCAAACCTATTTTATTACATTACCGAAAAAAAAAAAAGTATCTGAATTTCTGAAAATGTTTTTTATTATATTTTTAAATCCTCTATTTGGGCTGTACGGTGGTGCAGTTGGTAGCACTGTTGCCTTGCAGCAAGAAGGTCCTGGGTTTGACTCCCGGGTCTTTCTGCATGGAGTTTGCATGTTCTCCCCGTGCATGCGAGGGTTCTCACCGGGTACTCCAGCTTCCTCCCACAGTCCAAAGACATGCCTGTTAGGTTAATTGGTCTCTCTAAATTGCCATTAGATGTGTGAATGAGTGTGTGCATGGTTGTTTGTGTGTTGCCCTGCGATGGACTGGCGGCCTGTCCAAGGTGTACCCAAACCTCCTGTCCATAGCCTGCTGGAGATAGGCACCAGCTTCCCCGTGACCCACTATGGAATAAGCAGTATAGAAAATGACTGACTGACCAACTCACTGATTATTTTGGGGTTTGAGTTAGTCAGAAAACCACAAAGTAATGATTAAAAACAAGCTATTTCACTGGTATTATTGGCCTAAGAACATTTTTACGTCTGGGTTTTAAACTGGATTTAGAATTTTTGATCTGAGTTCCCTCTAGATACCAAAGTATTATATTCCCATTTTAGTATTTGTGGAACCGAAGGCATCACTGATGTGATATGTATTTAATATAGGATAAGCCAGTCCAGATTTCTTTTTGAATATTTTAGATTTCAACTGTAGGTTTATCTAGATGCCAAAAAGAAAACAACAGTTTTCTGGCTGTATGATAAACAGTTCTTTATCAACTTCAGAATTATTAGGTATCATTTGTGGAGGAAAAACGGACAATAAAACCCAACTAAGCAAATGTTTTGTACTCAAGCCACAAAAATAAACTCAAACTAAAATCTAGAGAGGCAACCTCGGTTTCACCTTCAGCAGGTATGTTCAAACAGAGCAATAAGATACGTTAACAATTTAGACATGTGCTTCTAAGTGGCTTTAAAAGTCTCTTCTCCGTGTTCTTGGTCTGTGTTCATGAAAACTGAAGAACAGATAATATATCAGCTGATGTTAAAGAAATTTACAGCTTCAGCTGAGTTCTTTCAAGCATTTGAGAGTGTGGATTTTTATATGATCTGAGGTTAATATTTTTTTATTATCCTACTCTCACACAGCATTTACAAGGAAGTACAAAAATCTGGAGAATATTTGATGTAATTTCAAGTTTATTTATATCAAACAATTATTTCTGTTCGCTGTCCTTGTTGTTGCAGTAGATGTGGCCAATCACAGCTCCAGCCATCTCCCCAACGGTTCGGGTGAATGTAGGTCCACTTTTGCATCTGTGATATGATCAATGCTCTTGGTGTAAATAGGAGATATTAGGCTCATAGAGTCTTATACCAGTAGAACTGCATTAATACAGCCGTCGTTCTCAGGGTTATTTGTCACCTGGGCGTATTTACCTGAGAAGGAAAAAATAAATTCAAATTTAAACATCTCCTACACTTAGTATGACATATTCAAAAACTGAGGATATTATCTGTTATTAGAAAAGTGGTTATTGGATTGGAGCCCTCACCCCAGATGACCTTTCCACCCTGTGTAACCAGGCCCAGCTCGCTGACATTGACCTCTATCACTGTTCCCTTTGTGATGACTCCCAGAGAGGTGTAAAGTGGTGACGAAGGGTTCTTCTTCACTCCCAGGATGGGAAGACAGAACGTCGCTTTCAGTTCTGGATGCGTGACGTGAGCCTTCTTAAAACGTAGACCCTAATAAGAAGATATAAATAGATGGGTGCCCAGGCACAAAACAAGGAATACAGAACATTTCAATTCAAACTGCGCTGTGGGCTTACCATGGGTCTGATGAAACGCTCGTACTTTGGAGGTTTTCTTGTGAAACCGTCACCGACAAAGCAAACTTTAGTGACCATCCTCTTCCAGGCTTTCTTTTGTCTCTTTCCTGTTCGGATGACTTTAAGCACTTCTGTCTCTCCTTGAGCACGAACCTTTGGCAGGGGCACCTCCCACTTGCCCTACAGAGACCATTATGTCAGTTTTCCACATATGTGTGTACTTACCAAGAATTAAACCACAGACAGATTTTAAAACGCCACTTACCGCCTTTTCTTTCCTTTTCTGTTTGATCATGTTAGAAAGGACCTTTGCGCGAGACTGTCCCTCTCTGTCCAACAGGTAGGCTGGGACTGCTCCTTCAGGGGTCTTATCATCCTTCTGCTTGGTCTTCCTCTGTTCGTGCATTTTGATGCTGAAAACAATGAAACAATGAAGGGAGAAAATGTGTTACAAAAAGCAAATGAAGCAAAACAAAACAGGTCTTCCTCCTCCATACTCACGTCTTCTTCATCTGGATCTTCTCTGCATGTCTCTGTTTGTGATACAGCTTGGCCTTCAAACCAATCATCTTCCTAGCTTTGTGGGACCGCTCGTGTGCCTCTCGGCTCTCCTTCTTCCGTTTCCTTTCATGGTGGTCCAGGCGGTAGCCATGCCGCTTGCGGTGCAACTCGATGTGCTCGTTCTGAGGCTGAAAAACAAAATGCAGACATGCCATTATGTCGAAACTGAATGTTGCAGTTAAAACTGTACTGAATTTAACCTTTTACAGATTCTACTATAAACTTTTGCTCAGTGTTTTAAGAAACGTGATAAAAAGATGCATTTCTAAATTGCTGTTTCCAAGGTCCTTGTACAATAAAATCTGAAGTTAAAATATTTTTCCACTTTCTATTTTCTTTACTTAACCAAAATATCAAATAAAACTCTAGACTTGTCTAAACTTTTCCTGGAACCCTCTTTGGCTGATTGCTTACACACACACACACACACACAAAAATCATGTTTTCCCTTTAACACAACCTAAAGTATAACGGTTTAATATCATAACAAATGTGGGGCAGACCGGTGAAGTTTAAATATGTCTGCATCATTCCCGTTTGCTGAAACAGGCAATTATTGCACACTCAAGCAGCAAACACATGGTACATTTTCTGGTTGCTGTTTAATTTCCGGTCATTGCAGATTATCTAAATTATATATATATATTTTTTTGTTTTAAGAAAAAGAGTTTGATCTTGACAAATAGACTTCCACAAAAAATATAAATTTATTATTATTAAAGAGTAGTTTTCAGCTAAGGTGGTTTTCTCAGAGAAGACACCTTTTATTTAGCCATTCTGTACTTTATAGAGACACAGGGAACTGCTAATATTAGCTGATTAATTGTTGTGATGGCTAGCACTCCTATAATATCCACACAATAATTTAGTTTCACAACGGAAATTTTTTTCCAAACAGACACATTCATCTTGCTTTTAGGCGGGGGAAAGCAATGCAGGCTTATTTCAGCCAGCTGACCAGCAATGTGCAGCAGCTGGGATGAGAGGGGTTGAACTTCTACCATGTCTCAAACCCATTGAGAATAGTTGGGTCACACCAGCGCTTTCTTTGGCATCACATTACAGGGACATTAAAGTGTAGGAAGAATATTTAAGGTATAGAGAGGTTTGAAAAAGTAGCTTTTTCAAATCCTCTTAACACCTGTAAGACCCCGATGCATAGTCAAGCTACAGAATTAGTTTAATCCTACATTTACTTAACCTTAAGTCAACCAGAAAGTAGAGATTAAGCACAAATGCTTTTCTCTACAGCAGCCTGGTGAAAGACAAGACCTCTTAAACGTGACCAAATTAAAATACAACATACAGAACAGAAAGAATACAACAAACCCCAAATTCTGCATCATTACTTACTGCATATTTGAAAAAAAGTTAATTAAAGTACAGGAGAAATGCCAAACACTTCTAACTCCTTATGTTCTTGTCACAAGTTGTGATTCCAACCATGTTGTATCATATTTTGGGCATAAATATTATTAGATCAACTCCAAAAACATGACAAAGATCAATGTGACAAACCAGTTCTATAAGTGTTAGCAAACATGAATTCACTATAATTAAGCCAACACTATGGAGAACTTCTTACATGAGTAAAATATGCACTAGAGACTGCAATAAATACCGATATGTGACAATGAAACAATAAGGTGAATTTTGAAACCCAGCCTCCTTCAGACCAGCGCCTCTTCTCATCGCCACATGCGGACCGGAGCTAAAGCTAGCTAAAGAAAAACTAAAGAGTTGGTGTCTAAAAAACAGTACATTAACAACATTTAGACGACTAGTTTTCTTACCATCTTATACTTAAGAAGTTACTTGTTTCAATAAATGTGTTGCACTTGATCACAGTCGGTAGAGACACGGTGTTATTTGGTGTTTTTTGACTCAAGCTGGGGCTCTTCTGATGTTGTTTTCCCCTGAGCCGATACATAGAGGAAGTGCGTCATCACGGTGAAAAAAAGATATCCGTCTTTAATTTTTTATTTTTTACATTGCTGTTACAAAAAGTGCCCGTTATAAATACTTTTCTTTTCTTTTTCTCCACAACTTTTATTAAATTTTTTTTTGCAAAAAAATTTAAAATAATAAACGTTATTATGCCACAATGAAACAGACATGGTCCATAAATAACCAGTTTTTAAGTGAAAAATGAAAATGTAATATGCCGTTACTTTGTATACATGTCCTCAAAGGTTTAAACGTGCTGAAATGTAATATAGCGAATTTACTTCTAAACGCGGAACTAAATGACACAGCCTACGGGTTCCCCGGGATGTATTTTGGAGTGGCGTCTTAAACATGACTAATGACGGACCAAAATGATTCTGCGCTCAAGGGTACTTTAATATATATTAATGTTTTTATTTCTTTTGTAACGAATGAGGCAACAATTCTTCGTCCGGCCTCGTTCCGTTTAAAGCCCGAACAGAAAGACATTAAGGAGCTTTTATAACAAGCAGGCAGTGGAGATGCCTGTCGGAGCCTTACACACGCTACACAGGGTCATATGGGTAAGATATATTATAATCATATTTATTTTACATGTATGCTGCTATTAATTGATCCGTTTAATAACAGTGTGGTCCACAGGGCGGATGTTTGTTCAGAGTTGGATCACAGAGCTGCAGATGTAGCCTGAGCTCGGATTTAAGAAGATATCATGGCGCTCTACCAGGTGTGTTTTTATTACTTACTAAAAATATTTTTTCTCAGGGTTCACATAAGATGCAGAGAAGCGTTTATCTTAGTATCAGATAAAGGTTTAAGGTTAAAGGGTATTGTTGAGGCATCATTTTAAGCTTAAAAACGATTACCAAATAGCGCACTTGGAGTAAAGATTTACATTCATAAAGCATTTAGTAAACTTGGGATTTTTTCTTCATTCTTTTAAATGTTTAAACGTTTGGGCTGCAGTTTTTCGGATTTTCCCTCTCCATGCACCTTGAATGTAGGTGAAGTTATACCAAAAACATTTGGAGAAACCAACGCAAACTGGCATATAACTGTGAAATTTGTCATGGATCTCAACATTTTGACAAATGCCAACATGAAAAGTGAGGTGTACATTTGTATTCAGCCTCCCTGAGTTCATAAATTATACCAAACCCTTTCTGCAATTACAGCTGCAAGTCTTTTATGTTATGTCTTTACCAGCTTTGTCCATTCCTCTGTGCAAATAACAGTCAGTTTGATGGATAGCATTTGTTAACAGCCCTGTTATGGTCTTGAAAAGACTGAACTAAGCCTCCAACAGTTTTCTTCAAGCATTGCCCTGTGTTTAGCTCCATTCAACTTCCTCCAACTCTCAAGAAGCTTCATTTCTACTGCTGAAGAAGTTCTCATTAATAAACTCTTTTATAAAGGTCAGATTTGTTGTGGCTGTAATTTTACAAAATGTGAAAAATTTGAGGGTTGTAAATACTTTTGCAAGGCGCTAAAAGGGCTGCAGGATTTAAGCAAATGACAGATTTTTCTGTCATATTTTACAGATTTTTTTTTTCTCTCTAAGTTTTGATGTACACAATAATTTCCTAGTATTGTGGTGATTCGTTTTTTGAATGAATGTCAAATGCTGAGTTTTTACCCTTATTCTTACTGTCACAGATGATATCAAATCACTGCGGGCTGTTCTCAACCCTGATATTTCCAAGTAAGTCATTTTTTTCATCATCCACTTTTACTGGTGATTTCCTACACGTTTTCTTATGGGATCAGTATTATGGTGTGGTGTGTTTCTGCAGGATCAGAAACATCGGCATCATGGCTCACATCAACGCAGGAAAAACAACCACAACAGAGAGGATGTTGTATTACTCTGGCTATACGAGGGCATTAGGAGGTGTGTGTCAGGCAGGAGCATGCAGACGTCTGTTTTCCATGTCTGAACTGTTTGCTCGTGCATGCTGGTCTGTTTCTGTCAGATGTGGATGATGGAGATACGGTCACAGACTTCATGGCTCAGGAGAGGGAACGTGGCATCACCATACAGTCAGCAGCAGTCACGTTTGATTGGAAAAGCCATCGCATCAACCTCATAGACACTCCAGGTAATATAAACTCTTAAAACCTGAAATATTTCGATACAAGTGTGAAGGAGCAACCAAGAGTGAAGTTGGTGTGCCTGCAGGACACGTTGACTTCACTCTGGAAGTGGAAAGGGCGCTTCGTGTTCTTGATGGAGCTGTTGCTGTGTTTGACGCGTCTGCTGGTGTTGAGGTTAGCAAGCAGCCGTTCTGCAGTTACCTTGTTTGTTCAACTTTAAAATGTTTTTCACCATGTAGTTCACTTCTGTGGCCATTTAAAACCCCAACAGGCTCAGACTCTGACCGTGTGGAGGCAGGCAGAGAAGCATCATATCCCCTGCGTTTGTTTCCTGAATAAGATGGACAAGCCTGCAGCAGAGTAAGTGACTCAAACAGTGTATCTTCTGCAAGTGATGAGTTTGCTTCATATGGTATTGAAAATTAAGCCATATTTATTTTTCACAGCCTAAATTTCTCAATTGAGAGCATAAGACTGAAACTGAAAGCCAATCCAGTCCTCCTGCAGGTAGGGCTTATATCATAATTTCTTCTTATTTTTTTAGCCCAGGCAGCTAGACTTTCTTGTAAAATAATGATTAAAGAAAAAATATTCTAAAACATTCAGAGAGCCTAAAGAAACATAGATCAAAACCCTTTTAAAGATAACAGAAAATTGAAACCTTGGAAGCAGCTTAAAATTAAGTGATATAATGACTCAGTTATGAGAAATCAGGATTTAGCTTCCAGACGTATTCCCTTGTCACACTGTTGCGTATCTACCTTGCTTTCAAATGCCATGAGAAGATAAGTGGCTTTGAGTAAAAAAACATGCATCTGATATCGTAGTATTCATAATTTAATCACCGTTACCTGAAAATGACTCTACCATTCTCATGCCACGCTATGCAGATGCTTTGTCTGCGCAGATGAAGTTTCGCTCCCCTCAACATACTAAATGACTGGACTGACTGACATGGTGTGGTATCTGGGCTTATTTTTTGATTAATTCAGCTAATAATGATTTAACCACTTGGGGGCACTCATAGAGTGTGTATGGAGCATTTAATTTTCAGCCCAAGTTGGTCAGCTAATTGTTAACTACAGGAAAATAGGAAGACAGAAAAGACAGTAACTCTTAAAAACCAAACTAATCTCCTTCAAACAGTAGCACACAAGAATCTTAAACCCTTTTTCTTAATTCACACACAGCATATGCAATGGGGACTCATTATAAATGATACTTAAAATGTTTTTAATTTCTTTGTTTAGATGTGCACTGAAGGCTTTTTAGATGCAAGCACAGCTTGATAAGAAAGAGCCTTAACTTTAAATTCAGACTATTTACATTCAGAATTGACTTTAGACATTTTAAAGGTATTTGTTTGGGCAACAAACAATTATTTTAAAAGTAAGATGAAAGGAAATAGAGCGGAGAGAGCAGGAGAAGGGTATGCAGTATGCAGTAAAGGTGTGTGATTCGCCTGTGGCGACATGGGTCCGCCCTTAACCCCCAGTTTCTATGCTGATATGGCATGGTTATGTAAGGTTGTATTGTATGTTTCTCTCAAACCCATCCCTGTCTTAGATACCCATTGGCAGCGGTAAGAACTTCACAGGTGTAGTTGACTTGTTAACCAATCAGAAGCTCACATGGAAGCTGACATCGGCACGAGACGATGGACGAGCATTTGAAGTCAGATCTCTCGGCCAGTCTGAAGATCCAGAACTCCTGCAAGCAGCCAGTAAGGCCAGGACAGCCCTTATTGAGCAGGTACACTTCCCTAAGTTTGCAGCAACATTTAGCTTTAAACAAGAATGGGTTGAGATGGGGCTTTTTTTTTTTTACCCGAATCCCAGGTGGCTGATCTGGATGATGAGTTTGCTGAGCTGCTGCTGACAGATTTTAGTGACAATTTTGATGGCGTTCCCTTGAACAAAGTAAGTCTTCCACTGCACAGAGCCAGAATAGGACTTTGTTAAGCATCATTACGTGTGAACACAAACTTAACTATGTCAAATATGATTTCAGCTGCAGGAAGCTGTGCGCCGAGTGACCCTGGCCCGGAAAGGTGTCCCAGTGCTCTGCGGGAGCTCTCTGAAGAACAAAGGCGTTCAGCCTCTTTTAGATGCCATCACTGCTTACCTGCCCGCTCCCAACGAGCGGCTCCATGACCTGGTGTGAGTGAACTGAAGCTAATATGCTTTACTGATGATAAAATACACAGGTCACATGTTCATGTTTAAATGCTTTATTAGTTAACTGAATAATTTATGTTTTATATATCAGTAGATATATTTGTTTTATGAATATACATTCTGTATACATTTCTAAACATGTAAAACATTAAAGATATTTAAAGGTTAACTTTGTATATTATTAATGTTTTTGTATTTTCATGTATTAAATTAAGTTTTTCACAGACCTGAATACACTGTCTGCATTGCATCATCTTAAGTGATCTAATTATTAAATTATATTGATCACATATTTTTCACAATTCCTCTTAGGTTTTTTATTTTATTTACTTGATCTATATTCAATTGGGGAAAAAATGGTAGGGCACTGAATTATTTCCACACTGTGACACATTATACAACACAGCTTCTCCTAATTTATTTTAAGAACTACAGTCTTTTAAAAATGGTTTCATTATTTTTCACCAAATGTAACAGTGTTTGTCCTGCATAATCCGATAGACGGTGGTACAAAGACGACCTCTGTGCCTTGGCCTTTAAGGTTCTCCATGACAAGCAGCGTGGTCCCCTGGTTTTTCTAAGGATCTACTCTGGAACTCTAAAACCACAGACAGCCGTCCACAACTTAAACCGGAACAGCACGTATGGTGTCTCCATCCCACCTTCCCATGAGCCGTGTTTAGAGCAGCGCAAGAGTCACAAAGTCTGATCATAACACAGACTGATAGAAGTTTTCTGTTTCCAGGGAGAGGATGAGCAGGCTGCTGGTGCCGTTTGCTGATCAGCACGTGGAAGTCCCCTCCATGAGTGCAGGAAACATTGCCCTGACTGTAGGACTGAAGCAGGTAGAGCAGACGTGTCGAAATGAGGATTTTTTTCCCTACGTCTTTTTGACATTCAGAGGCTGCTAATGTTTTCTGCTTTCGTATTAGACGGTTACAGGAGACACCATAGTTTCCTCCAAGGCGTCAGCAGCTGCTGCTGCTCATCGAGCCCAGAACGACAGCGAGACGGGGAAGAAACATAGAGAACATGCCGACATCGTCCTCTCTGGAGTGGAGGTCCCTGATCCTGTCTTCTTCTGCACCATAGAACCCCCCACCATGGCCAAACAGGCAGGTCAGTGCTTAAATTATTCACACCTGTTGAACTTTTTCACATTTTGTCATGTTACAACCTAATTTGAATGTGTTTTATTGAGATTTTATGTGACAGACCAAAAATAGGTAACGATAATTGTGGAGTGGAATTAGTGTAATGAATTACCATCAGAGGTTTGTTAAAGAACCTCAATAAACAAACAATATCATAAAGACCAAGGAATACAGAAAAAAGTTAAACATGTTGAGTAACGAAAATCAGGTTTAGAAATCAAGAACAGGATACTGATCGCTCTACATCTTGAATTTCAGTTTCTCAATGTTTATTCGGTAAAAAAGGAATTATTAGCCATATAGTTGTTTTTTTTCTTCCACGTCAAAGTTCTGCTCTGCTTTGTGTTGTTCTATCTAATAAAATCCCACCAATATTAAACGTTTATGGCTGTACAGTGACAAAGTGGCACTGCATGGTGTTGTGCTACACTCCAACAAATTTCACAGCCTTCAAAACATGTTTCTTTTTTCACTAAAAGATCTGGAGAATGCGCTAAATTGCCTGCAGAGAGAAGATCCCAGCCTGAAAGTCAGAGTTGACCCTGATTCTGGTCAGGTAATACAATTTTTGGATCAGCTAGGAGGTTTTGTTTTGGGCTGTGAGTTAACCTTTTCTTTCGGCCCTAAGACCATCCTGTGTGGAATGGGGGAGCTGCACATCGAGATCATCCACGATAGAATCAGACGAGAGTATGGCATCGAGACTCACCTCGGGCCGCTGCAGGTGGCCTACAGAGAAACCATTGTTCAAGAGGTCTCGGCTAAAGGTACAGCTGTTAATGTTGGGGTGTATTTTACTGTCAGCTCTTGAAGGGTAAAAAAATCAGCTAATGCATGAACCAACTTTGGTATTTGGCTTTGTTAGACACACTGGACCGGACCATAGGGGACAGAAGGCATGTTGCGTCAGTCAATCTGACCGTCAGACCAGTGGACATTACCTCGTGTGAAGTCGCATTTTCAGAAGAATTACAAGTGCAGATCTTACCAGAAATAAAAGAGGCGGTGGAGAATGGAGTACAGAGCTCATATCTTCAAGGTAAAAGTGGCTTCAATAAATGTGATCTAAGCAAAATTGTCATCTGACAGCCCAAACAGCAGCTTGTCTTTTTGAGGAATGCACCGAACTACACACTTTATTTTTTTCACCCAGCAGGAAATGATTTTGTCATGGATAGGTTTTTTTTTTTTTAATCTAGAAGTGTTTCAGACAGAACAGTAGCAGCAGTGTTGGGTGCAAAGATATTCATATCCCTTCAACTATTTCATTTACAACATTTTGTCACGTTACAATCTTAAACTTCATTGTCCATTAGGAATTTGTATGAAAGATCAATCCTAAGTAATACTAATTGCCTTATTGGGAAGTAAAAGCCAGAAAAATGTGGTCTGAATTTGTATTAAACCCCCTTTTACCTTGATACCCCTAAATAAAATCCAGTGCAACTTAATGACTTTGTCTTGAGCCGCCCCCATAATTACAGCTGCAAGTCTTTCATCCAGAGACTGAAGAATTTTCCTATTTTCTTTGCAAAATAACACAGGCTCAGTCAGATTGGATGGTTGGTGCATATGAACATTGACTTTCAAAAGTGATGAGCAGTGTTTGGTTTCTGCTGCTAAAGGTCAATTTGTCACAAGAGCTGTTTCTTCTACTTGTTTGCCATGCCCGCTTCATGGCTTGTGACAGAGGGCAAACAGCACTTTTAGAGCTTTCTTCTGGTCATGTTCCCAAACCGGTAGATTTGTGAAGAACGAAATTAATATGGCATTAAAATAGAAATACCAAGACATTGTCCCACCTAAGCAGTGGATTTGGTTGCTTTTGATCACTCCTCCCTAGCCCTGTACGGTTAAGGTGGACGGCCATGTCTTGGTGCAGCTGTGCCGTTATATTTTTTGGATGATGGTCTGAACAGTGCTCTGTGAGATGTTTAAAGCCTTGGTAATTGTTTTATAACCAAACAACCCAAACTTCTCCACAACGTTATCTCTGACTTGTCTGCTTTGTTCCTTAGATAAATTCTTGCTGTAGTTTATGGTTGTAATGTGAAAGTTCAACGGGTGTCAATACTTTCAATAAGCACAGTATTGTAGGTAGGTACGTTATTGATCTAGACAAAGGATCATCACTGCCGACTATAATCCTGTTGTAGTCTAAATGTTCAGCAGTAAAAGCAGGGTTAGAACATGTTTCTGTTTTAAAGCATGGGTGTAACCTGAAGTTCCCCTTTTTGTACTTTGACACCACATTACTGAGAACCATATCTCCCAATTCCTTCTCCAGGCCCGCTGCTGGGTTATCCCGTGCAGGGTGTATCATCTCTAATCCACAGCGTTTCTGTGGAACCAGGGACGTCGCCGGCCATGGTGTCCGCCTGTGTGTCCCGTTGCATGCTGAAGGTAAACCTAGTAAATGTTTTTATGTTAAAACCACTGCAGTGTACACAGAAAGGCCACAAATGTGTGACTGTGGGACGCAGGCCCTGAGGCTGGCGGGAGGACAGGTCCTGGAGCCGGTCATGGCCCTGGAGGTGACCCTCGGAGAGGAGCACCTCAGCTCTGTATTGGGGGACCTGGCCCAAAGACGGGGGACTGTCAGAGACATCCAGAGTCGTCATGACAACAAAGTACTGCTGGCGACTGTGCCCCTGGCTGAAATGATGGTGAGACGACGCATCATATAAATAAAACCTCTGCAAGGTCTCTATGAAAATGATTTAATATTGAATCCTCTCACACATTAAAGGGTTATTCCACCGTCCTGCGCACTGTGACCTCTGGGAATGCCAGTTTTTCATTGGAGCTGGATGCCTATGAAGCCATGAACCCACAGGACCAGGGCGCACTTCTTAAAAGAATGTCTGGTGTGATGTGACGGGACAAAACCAAATACATTTTTACAGTTTTGAGACTGGAAAAAGATTCTATTTATTGTCGAAAATAAACACACGCTATTCCTAATGTGCTGTAAATAGATTTGCTGCCACCGTCTTTCTGTATAGTTCTTCCTAATAAAAACAAACACAGAAGTAATTACAATATCAGCATTTTTTTAATTTGTTACAACTTCACATTCAAATGGCATGTAGAAAATCAATCACATCGACATAAAAATAAGATTTGTGAACCAGAATTATAAAGCATAGCGACCGCTCTGAGGAGGATGCTTCACATTTGATTCCCTAGTTTACAAACCAAGCATCAAATTTGATAAATGTGTAGATGTGCTTCCCTTCTCTGTTCCCAGACTAGCGTTTCAGGAGGGCTCATATACCTTTGTACTCATGTGGACAAAAGCTGGGAGACAGCGGCTCAGCTGGTATCCCACGCCTTATAGGAGAGAAAAAAAATCTATTCTTAATGAGGTTTCTTGTACATAATGTAATAATATTTGGAAGTGCATACTTACACAACCAAACGACAGCGGTGAACAGAAAGTCTGCTGTAGGCGTCGCCTATGTCTGTGACCTCTTTAGCGCTCCACAGCCGCTCTGCTACAGCACTGGCTCGAGGCCTATGAGTTATAAAAGAGTATTCTGATATTATCTGTGCAAAATATATATTGTTTATGGTGCCTTGAGAAAGTAATTGCATCCCTTCAATTTTTTTACAATGTTATATTACAAAACCTCTATACATTTTAAACAGGATTTTAAATGACAGACCAATAGTGTGCATGCTGTATCAAATCTCCAGTTGCCTTCAGAAGAATTTCTTACATATCATCCTCAAAATGCCCTTTCCACTGTGAAACCCAGTGGTTGCTGCATTATGCTGAGGGGATACCACACTATTCACATAATTATTTGCAGAACAATTTAAAAAATATATAGCTTTTTCCTGGTGCTTTGCAATTATGTGTTGATCTCTCAAACACAACTAAACCAAAATAAATTAGTTTGTGGCTGTAAGGTCAAAATCTAGCAATGAATAGCTATGCCAGGCATCGTATGTATTAAATAAGCTAAGAATGACAAGTTTTACCAGAGTCTTGGTGTCAAATTCGTAGCATCCACGTATTCTCCCCAAAGACAGGCCTCTCCACCAATCACAAGCTTCTTTTGCTCTTCAGTTCCTGTTTTTGTTTTTAAACATAAGTACATTTAGCTTCCAATGCATAACCACAAGTACATTTTCCCACCCTTTATTCAGCAGGCTTGCAAAGGCTTGCACAGGAGTGACAACTCTGATGGAATTTAAAAACATTTGAGCCAAATTGCAGCCAAATGAAGAAGCAGCTCCTACAGTGCTGGTCATAATAACTGATTCCCTGTGTTTTATACTGAATAATTACTAATTAATGTAAAGTAACCTGTTCTGTAACTATTTAAAAATTCTTGCATAAAAAAAGTTCAGTAATGTTGAAATCATCCATGATCATTTGAATCAGGTGTGCTGGAGCAGCAACACATTTAAAACCTGCAGGACAGGGGGCCCTGAGGACTGAGATTGGGTCCCACTGGTCTAGGCACATAAGGCCTGAAACCTAGTTTGCCAAAACTACTGTAGAAAACACTTTGATTTCATTGTTAAAGTTTTAATATTTTAAGAGGCAACACCACACCATGGGAGAACACAGAGCTCATTGTACCATCAGAAGGCTCTTTACACTTTCCCATGATTTTTATTTTTGCTCATTAAACCGATAGTCTACATTCTTTTAGAGCTGTGCTTTATTTGACTTTGCTCAGCATCGCAAGACTGTCGCTTATCCATGAAACTTTCTGTAAATAGGCTTGATCTATTAATCTTTGCCCATGGAGTTATTGAGTCAGCATGCAGCACAGAGTACAAGTTTTACACTCAAGGATCTGAAACCCCTTTAAAGGCTGTTGAAACACAGGATTCAGTGTGTTTAGACTTAGACCTAGTCCTGTGTTCTTTAAGAAATGATCCACAGGCTGTTAGACAGTTGCTACTTTTCTAACTTCCTGCAGAAGCTAGCTATGTTGCAAACACCAGCTTCTATGTAAACAGGAACAAGTAGAGCTTCAGTTTCATCGGTCTTCCAAAATCTTTAGATATTGCCTTGAATGAAACACACCATGTTCTACATCCTTAAGCTTTCACAAGGGGTCCCTACGTCTTGCACTGATGAGGTAATAGTGTAATTCTGGACAGCACTGTTTAGGTGAAGCCTACAGCCGGCATCGCAAAGCGTTCAATGAAAGACATAACCAAAGGCATAACTTAAAATTAGGGGTGCACCGATTGATCGGCCACCGATTTCCTTAATTTTGGGTGATCGGCCGATACTTGCATGTGAAATCGATTTTATGTACCTCCGCAAAACCTCTAAAAATCACCCAGTGTCCCCTTTTGCTCAGACATGAGAGAGGGCTGACTGACAGGCCCGTCCACCAGGACAGGTCTGAACGTGTGTGGTTCACAACGGTTGACAACATAAGACTGGAACATTACAGGTATGTTGTGACCTTATGACACCTGACAGCGTTGGTAATAAAAAAAATCTGTATCGGCCAAAATCAGACTTGGCAGGTCAGGCTTTTTAAAGATTGGTAATCGGTGATCGGCCGGAAAACTGCAATCGGTGCACCCTTGTATAAAATGGGTAGGTTTCAAGCAACGCATAAAAGAAAAATAAAATCTTTAAAATCAATCATGGAGACACAAACCCTTAAAATCTTGCGGGTCGGCTTTGTAATGGCCCTGCCAATCCTGGCCGTAGGAGATACGGTTCAGATACCAGGGAGAGGACAGCAAGGTCTTGTACCCTGCCGATGTAATATTTGCCATCTCAATCTGGTATTTCTCCTGGTTTCCTTTCCAAACGTGGATTAGTGTGTCTGGCTTCAGCTACAAAGCGCACACAAACAGAGAGGGAGACAGATGGAAATATAAAAATCACAATGAGTTGTTCCATCTGCTCACGGTCCCTCTAAAATGTCTGTGAATCTAAAAAGGCTGAGAACACCTTTCGTCTCGCTCTAGCTAGAGGTTTCTAACAGTAGACGTTATCCAGTATTCCCCGTTGGTTTTATCTGATCATTGTAAAACTGAAGACTGGTCAAGAAGTGTGGTGAAATACATAAAGCCCCGAAATAGATGAGCAAAACCACCAACCACACTGCCCCACGTTCACACAGTGGCAATCTGACTTTTGTTGTCACAACTGTGCAGTTTCTTTAAAACGTAAACCTGTTGAACAAAAATAGGCCAATAACATTAATTTTTCCCCTCCACCATGCAATGACTGAAGAAAATTAAAAACACAATTTTTATCATTAACAAAACTGACCGTTGAAGTTGAGTGGCTCAACCTTGTAGTACTTCTGCCAGTCCTGTCCGACGCTAATATAATCTAAGTACCATGGGGCGGAGAGGATGGTGGTGTATCCTGCTGCAGTCACCTTGCTCATCTCTGAGTTAGTCCCACTGCTGATCCACACATGCACTACAGTGTCGGGCTTCAGCTGCAATTGTTACAAGCCAAATGTACGTCCTTACATATTGGGGTCATAGGTTGAAAGGACAAAAGGTCAACAGGTGGCAAAGAATATAAAAAAGAAAGCAACTGTTAGCACCCACTTGGAGATAAATCTAGATTTATCTAAAAAATGTTGCCGTCGACTTACTTTTTATTTATATCAATTTATTCAAGTTACAGTTATAAACTTGTATGGTGCTGTGCGCTTTATTTGGAGAGTGTTAAATTCCAAACAAGCAAATAAAAAAAATCCATCTATCCATCATCTATACCCGCTGTCCTTTCAGAGTTGCGGAGGTGGGTGTTGGTACCCATCTGCAGTAGTCATTGGGCGAGAGGCGGGGTACATCCTGGACAGGTCGCTAGTCCATCAAAAGGGCAGCACAGAGCCACACAGGACAGAAAACCATGCATGCTCACACTCCTACATAAGGGGAATTTAGAGGAACCAATTAACCCAACAGTCATGTTTTGGGACTGTGGAAAGAAGCTAGGGTACCTGGAGAGAGAACCCACACGTGCACGCGAAGAACATGCAAACTCCATGCAGAAAGACCCCCCAGGACCTCAAGCCCAGTACCTATTTGCTACAAGGCAACTGCACCACCGTTTAGCTCAAAAATTGACAATATGCAGCAATAATAAAAAGTGCATCTAAAGACAGCCCTAAAGTTTGGACTGCATGGACATCAAGAAAAACATTAGGTCATTTTCTTCACCACTGGAGGCTTCATTTCTTCATTATCCTTTTCTTAATAGCTTTCCATTAAATTGCAACTACTACTACCTTCCGTTAAGGTATATTCTATATTTTTTACTTAGGTCCATATATCAAAATAATAGTAAAACTAAATGCTATAAAACATATTTATAAATGTAATAATCAATGTGTTATATTATTTCAGCAGCAGTTATAATGATTCTTGCTTTAAATGTTATACCGGCCCATGCCTACCTTCAATGTTTACATTTGTTTTAAATTTAATGCAACTACTGAAATCAGCTCCAGGATTTTTTTTAATCCTGAATCACTAAAATAAAAATATATTGTCAAAGAATCTTGTTCAATCTGAGTGTCAAGTTTGTTTCTACCTTAGATATACTTCTTATGAGCAGCTACATAAAAATTTGCATCTTTACCTATATATATTTCCAGAGTGAACTGTAGCTGAGTTTAGCACAAAACTTAGAAGGTAGGAGTGGCCTCAGCTGACGCAGAGCTCCAATCTGATCAAGTAAAAAAATAAATAAATAAATTACCATGTATATATTTAAACCCTGAAGCTTTTAAGAGCTGTAAAACTCTAATCCCATGTGCTGCAGTCTCTAACATCCTTTTTCCTATTTTTTATTTTCTTGTCAGGGATATTTTCAACAGTACGGCCCCGATATGCTGCTCCAACGTGCCGTTAACTTGTCTGGTGCCAGTTTCAAAATCTTCCTCTGAATCGACACATACAGCTCAAGTCTTAAAAATGAAAACAAATTAAAATGCTCCTATTTACATTGGGTGCAGATATTAAGGTGCTAGGTTAATACTAGCATTTTTTTGCTCTCATTTTTGCTAATACTAGCATTTTTGTTTTGATATGACTTGTTGATAATGTGACAATACTTTCATATGGTTCCAGCTGATCATAAAAATAAACCTGGTTCGGGTGGGACAACCCTAAACAACAACAGCAACCTACAAGCATTTCCAAAGTCCCTTTAAGAACCTTTTTCTAAATTATTCAGAAAGAAAACCAGGTTAAAAACAATAGACTGAGGTTTAACAATCATTAAGCAAGCATGCCAATAACAACCTCTGGATTCACTTGAAAAAAAAAAAAAAAAAAAACTTATAAGAGGATACCTTAACTCCAT
Source organism: Crenichthys baileyi (assembly GCA_036173005.1). Taxonomy (NCBI): domain Eukaryota; kingdom Metazoa; phylum Chordata; class Actinopteri; order Cyprinodontiformes; family Goodeidae; genus Crenichthys; species Crenichthys baileyi. Next base: position 72,809 of record JAHHUM010001186.1, on the reverse strand, counting down.
TGTCAAAGACCTCCTGCCAGATGATGTAGCCTTTATTGGTAGTGGTTACAATATCCAGAAGTCTATCAGACAAAAAAAAATTAAATACTGAAATTAAATTGGATCACTTTCAAAAAAACAACCCAAAACCATAAAAAAAAAAAAAAAAAAAAAAAAAAAAAACACACAACCAGACTGAAATGCGTACTTTTGGATGTAGAAGGACTCTAATTTGCTGTAGTCCTGTCCAAAGCCTTGCTGCTCCATGAACTTCTGAATGTCTGGGTTGGACTTCCTGTAAAGACAATCAATCAATAAGAGCCACCAACATTCGTTTGGTCTTTGAGACGGTTCAGAACATATGGGATGCCTCACCAGCACGTGAAGTCCACCTCGTCGCCTCCCAGGTGAACGTAGGCGTCGGGGAACACAGTGCTAATCTCTTTGAAGAACTGCCCCATGAAGTCGTATGTGGAGTTCAGGATGGGGTTCACCGGGCCGAAGGTGCCGGAGGGCTTGGAGCCAGCGTAGCAAGGCGTGAGGAGGTCAGGTTGGCCTGAGAAGCAAACACATGGAAGTAGACATTAGGAGAACATGAAAACCAAATCCAAATGGGATGTCAACAACTAGAGAACCCACCTTTACCCCAAGACTGGGTGTGTCCTGGGGTGTCAAACTCTGAGACGACCCGAATGCCTCTGAGGCGAGCAAACTCAATCACCATTTTCACATCTGCTGGCGTGTACACATGGGTGTATGGGTGGTAGGCGCCCTGTGGATTTTATGATGGGTACATTTATGTCACAGCACAATAATAAAACATTTTGGTTTGACTCAACGCAGATGAACAGTCTTGACCTTTCGACTCAGCTCTGGGAACGTCTGGCTCAGGTAAGGAAAAGATGGATCATCGACAATGTGCCAGTGGAAGACATTGAATTTATTCATCGCCATGGTTTCCTGTATAATGGAGCGAAGTAAAAAAATGAAGATAAAAATTGAATGAAAATAAATTAAATGAAACATAATAAGACAACAAATTTATATACCAAATTAGCCAGGATGACTTTAATTGGAAGGAAATGTCGCGACGTGTCGAGCAAGACACCTCGGTGAGCAAATCTTGGGAAGTCACTGATTGCTGAAGAATTGATGCTTTTCTGAAAAAGTTGCAGCAACAACACAATTAAGACGTTAAACCTGGGTTCAGAAACAGTTCAACAAAAAGGAGGAACGCAGTTAAACTGTCCTACTTACAGCTCCATACTCGTCCTCATAGACCAACTGACTGAAAGTTTCCAGACCTCAGAAAGAAGAAGAAAACTTAAATGAGGTTTAAAAAGATTATTCATAGCAAGTTCAACCACATCTGAAAAACCCCTGATGTTTGGCTGAAAGTGTCTACAGCTTGTAGTTGTGCACTCAAATTTATCCTTTATGGAAAAAAAGTTTGCAGTCCAGTTTGCAATAAGCCATGTATGATGAAACATGTGTGAAGATGATGCTCAGAAGAGAGCAAATAGAACTTTTTGGCCTACATGTAAAATGCTATGGGTGGCAGAAAAGTAACACTGGGTATCACCCCAGACACACTATTCCCACAGTAAAACATAGTGGTGGCAGAATCATGCTGTGGGTATGCTTTCCATCATCACAAGACAGGGGAACTGGTCAGAGTTGATGAAAAGATGGATGGAGCTAAATACAGGGCAATCCTTGAAGAAAACCCATTAGAGATAAAGGAAGACCTGAGACTGTGTTGGAGGTTCACATTCCAGCAGGACAACAACCCTAAACATGCAAGTTGACAAGTTTGGATCAGGAGTTTCAAACTCCAGCCCTTGAGGGCTGGTGTCCTGCAACATTTAGAGGTGCATCTGCATCATTGCATTCTGAGAAGGTATTTTACCCATTTTGATTTAGGTGGGTTGGACCAGGGATGCAGGCCACTGGCTGAACTGGAGTTTAAGACCGTTGGTCTTAATCAAAAACATATTCATATGTTAGAACGGTCTAGTCAAAGTGAAGATCTTACACCAGTTTAGAATCCATGGGAAGATTTTAAAAAGTAAATTAGATGCTCTGCATCCAAACTGACTGAGCTTGAGCTGTTGCTAAGTGGCTGTAACCTGAGATTGTAACGTGAACAGATGCAAGGGGTGTCAATACTAATACAAGGCACTTCAAAATTGCTTCAAAAAAAAAAAGAGAAAGGAATGAATGTCTCAAAGTTTAATATAAATGGCAAATCTCAAAGTAGTGACCCATATACATACTAATTTAAAAGTTATTGAGAGATGAGTTAACCGGATAAGTTACATTGTTAAAGTTACTGCAGCTCAAAGTGAAGATAAGTCAGGTATGTAGTTGTTCTACTTCTTGATGCATCAATATTACCAAAACAACAATATGTGCACTTGTCATTTGATAAATTGATCACATAGACAGTACGCTAGGGTAAATACAATCCTACCATGCAGCGCTCCCCAGACCTTGGGTGCTTTCAGGACAGCGAACGGCTGATCCACCGACAGCTCATCTGCAGAAACAAACAGTTGCACTTAGCATTTCCAGTGATGGTAAAGCTTGCCAGGAGGTTGAATCGGGACCGTAAGCCATGAAACATTTAGGTCTGGGTTAATCCTGGAGTTTGCCTTCCATGTAATCTTTGCTTCCTCTTAGGCATCATGAGTAGGATTGCTGTTCCTGGAAGAGGCTGGGGCACTTGATGAATATAAGCACCCGCATGTTAACTCACGCCTTCAATGTGAATCCTATCATCCAATCAATATATTCAGGTGACCAAGCATATTTAAGCTTGCGTCACAAATGCAAAAATGTGTCACTTTCGCTGCTGTTGCGCCTGGTTACCTGTGACCACTTACCCCATGATTGGCTATGTACTTCCATCTGCCCACTATCAGTCAAGTTGTTTTCCACCAAGATGTTATCAGTTCCAGGAAAATTGATCTCCAGTAACTAAAAAGCAACAGTGAGCAAGCATAAAATGATTCCCTTTTACCAATATAACTAGATGTACTGGATATACTGATAGAACAGATGACAATTTGGATCCTTCAACTGGTATTAGGCCCCCTTATCAAAATGCATTTTAAACAGTTTGAAATAACCAGCCTGTCCCACCAGGGATAAAAACACTCTTCACCACTGCTACACAACTTTAAAAGGATGCATATCATGCTGTCACCAGGGCTGCTTTGGGACCTTCTGGACCCACTCTCTTGGGTCCATTATCCCCAAACCCTACAGGCACTAGGAATTTAAAGGCTTCCAGACCTGTGGGTCGGACGTTGAGAAGTGACTGATGAGCGAAAGCAGGATGTTTTTAACAGCGCGCCTACGGTTGGTAAACAGACCAACCATCACCTTGGGCACATCCTGGATCTCGTTATCACAAATGGACTTTCTATTTCTCGCTGTGAAATTTCCGCTATTGCCATCTCAGATCATTTCCCCATCATTTTTTTTTTTACTTTGCAGCCGCCTCTCCAGCCAGTAGACCCGTGGCCTATCAACGTCGCATCCTCATGTCTGCAACAGCTAAAGAGTTTACTGATGCTTTTATGGATTCACAGTTTGTTAAATTCATTGGATACCATTATGTCCTAATGACTTGGCCCCGCCTCTTCTTCCCCCCCCTTTCTTTCTCGAAACGCCTTATTGTTCCTTCTCTATCGCCAAGATCCCAGGATTTCTATGCTGCTGGGGCTTTAAGCTCATAACCTAAAGCTGAACCCTGGTTACGTAACAGCACCGTTACAGTGTAACTCGCGTGCGCGAAAATGCACCTAGCACAGGGCTTGAAACAGTGCCAGCCGACAGTGGTAAGTCTCTTTGCAGGACAAACTGCACGCATCTCTGGTTTTATTAAGGAACAGTCTTACATCCACCTACATCTGTTTCGTTGGACGCTTCGGCTGCTACCTGTGACAAGTTTCTGTCTCTTTATGTTGGCATCTGTAACTGGTCCAGAATGCACCTGCCCGGCTTCTTACGGGTACCTCCAGACGAGAGCACATCGTTCCCGTTTTATTTTCTTTATACTGGCTTCCTGTCTGTTTTAGAATAGATTTTAAACTTGTGCTGTTCATTTTTAAAGCTTTAAATGGTTTGGCCCCATCTCATTTATCTGATTTGCTGTGTTTTGTGTGTGTGTAGATCCCTGCGAACTTCACCCCAGTTTTTATTGAACGTTCCAAGGACCAAGTATGTACATTGGGGTGAGCGGGCGTTCTCAGTAGCAGGTCCTAGACTGTTGAAGCATCGCCCTACGGACCTACGCTCGTCTATCACCTTTTTAAATCCCAACTTTAAACCTTTTTATTCAGAAAGGCTTGTAATATCCAGTAGTTTGGTGTTTTGTTTTATTGTTATTCCTGTTGCTTGTTTGATGTTTTTTCCTTTATGGAACGTTTTTCCTTTTATGCATGTAGTATCAAGCACTTTGGTTGCCCAGTCGGCTGTTTTAAAGCGCTATACAAATTAATAAAATGAAATAAAAAGAACATGTGATTCAAGTAAGGCAGATAAGTGTTGGACATCATAAGTCAGGAAGTGGCTACAAGTAATGGCTATTCACCTGAAAAAACCAATTTCTGCATAGATCAAAACCAATTTCATCTGTGTCACACAAGACTGGAACAAGGACCCATAAGTGTCTTGCTACAATGCAGATTGAGTGGGGTTGTAAGAAAGTAATAATAATTACTGAAAAATCTCCAAAAGGTCACTATTTTGGCTCTGCAGCAGAGAGTGGAAAACCTCTACAGCTTATGATGCAGTGCAGAAAAGCCTCTCATACCCACTGCCAAGTACGGTGGAGGATCTGCGATGCTGTGGGCCTGTTTCTCTTTCAGATGCACTCAGAACCTTGCTGGAATGAACAGCATCATCAGCTCTAAGATAGGTGGTGAATTTGGACAAATCATAAAATGGGTCATGAACGGACCTTTTAACAGGAGAACAATCCATCACACATGGCCGAATCAACACAGAGGTGGTTCAACACACACAAAAATCTAACCTCCTTCAATGGTCATCTCAGTCGTCAAATCTAAATCCTATAGATAACGTGAGCTGAAGAGAGGGGTGAGGAGGAGAGGACCCAGGAATCTGGACAATCTAAGGAGAATGTGCCAACAGTAATGGTCAAAGATCCCTCTCTGTTCTATTTTTTGCGCTATTGGCAAAAAGCATTCGCACGGCTATTGAGAGCAAGGTTGTCAATAAGTGGTGGTTTTGTAAATAACCATTACTTAACATGGTATTTTTCACTTCCACTGAATAAATGTACTAACGTTGCATTTTTCTGCTTGACATTATGCAACGCCAATAAAGTTTCATTCATTTTCACAGTTTTAACAGATCTTCACCTCAGGTATCGGTAAGTGTGGAATGTGCTGTAACCCTTTTGAAGAATTAATAACAAAATGTTCAATTTACTCATTTTGCTTGATCAAACCAAACTGCTTTTTTTGCAGCACATAGTTTATTAAACTGAAGAATGATCCAAAATAATTTTTTTAGCGAGTAGGTGGTGAACTGATGCTCTCAAAAACTAAAGTTAATCAAATGCAGCTTAGTACAAAATAGAGGAAATCATATAACAGTGATTTTAAAGAGCTGATCCAGTCAAACGTAACAAAGTTCTGTTTTCCATCTGTGCCGTGTAGAAAAACACGATATCAATGAGGAAATGAAGAGACTCACATGACTCATCAGAAGTCACAGTGGGGTAACCGTCACACTCCGAGTCAGGTGATGTGATCCACACCTGAAGCTCCGGCAGCTCCGTGGGGTCCGTTCTCACGCTTTTATTCACTTTCTGCTTTTTAACACCCCCAAACATGTATTCATAGTACCTGCAGAGAGACAGGACAGGTCCGTGAACGCATCACGACACTGAATGAGGAAACAGAAAGAAAAAGCAACCCCATCCCTCCAGACCTCCTGTAGGCCAGCTGCAGGAGGCTGCAGCTCGCACCGGCCCTGGACTCTTTGGCATCGATGATTCTGAAGCTGGAGGAGCTCAGCTTGAAGGAAACCTCCGAGATCTGCACTTTCTGCGGCAGAGGCCACAAGGAGCCGTATTTAGAGGGCTGAAAAACGAGCTGGGGCTCCTCGTCGACGTCGTTGTTGTTTTGAAGCCCCCAGCAGGAACCGAGAACCAGCAAGATGAACGTAAAACCCACCTGGCCGGCCATGTTGATAACAGAACTGTGAAGTCACAAGACCCGGCCGACTGTGGGCCCGACAACAGATTTATATGGAAGCAGGAGGGCGGGACTTCCCACACGGAAGTCGCGATTTAAAGGGCAGGTGTACAGGTACAGCGCCCCCACGTTTCTAATTGACATCTTTGGTGAACGTGTAAAAAAAAGACAATAAATTTCACTTTAAAACATTTTCTGCACTTGCACAATTTTGCACTGACAAATAAAAACGTCTACAGCTCATGATGCCATGTACAGCAACAAGGTTCCCAGGGTCTATCGTAGAGAAACAGGCCCAACGCATGACAGATTTATCACCACAGTGGCCATGAAGTGCATTTCCACCAACTCATTTTTTATTTCACACCCTCTGAAGGGTTTGTTGCCAAAAAGCCTAATCTGACCAAAACACACAGTTGTAGTTAAAGTCGTTAAAGTAGTTAAAGAGTTTAGCAAATTAGACACGTTTACATGACAGCAGGACAGAAACAAAGTTTTTTCCTAGAACCCCTCCCAAACACCCAGTTGGCATTTTGTGTAAAAGTTGCTTTGGTGACCCAAAAGATATCGCTCTTTGCTGTAATTCTCTGACAGTGATTCTGAAGCAGGACTGGTCTTAGGTACATGCAAACAACGTGAGTGCTTACAGACCCCTGCATGGGAAATTGAATTCAAACAGGACATAATGAGAAATGCATTCGTTGTCCACATACTAAGTAAAAACCTGCATAGCTACAAAGGCATGTTTATAAAGTTATAATTTAAAACAATCCTTCTCATTGTGCCTGAGTTGGGGAACATCACATGTTCAGTATTGGTAAATAGATCAGGAATTACTCCCTTATCTATTTACAAACAGTGAACATGTGATGGCTGCCTTTTTTCCGTGGTTGCTTGTGAATGCAACGTCAAAATAATTTCCTGCTGTATTAAATTTTCTGACCAGTAGAACACACACTTGATTTTCATGCTCTCATGTCTTTCTTATTTTGAAGCATGGCTAAAAGAAAAGAGCCTCTGTGTCACTTCATATTTAAACCCCAGCTTTTACCAAGCTTGTTTATCTGTTTATCCGAGCGATGCAATATAATTCCTCCATTACCTGTACAAGGTAAAGGAGGTATGCTTTGTTTTAGACAACACATTGTTTCCCAGTGAGGTAGTGTATGAATGACCTATAACTGGTTTGTTGCATGCTCTGGTTTCCTCCTACAGGGTGAAAAAACACATGCTGAATAAATAAGTGATTGTAAAATGTCCAGGTGTGAGCATGCATAGTTCTCTGTCACGCTGCTTTATTGCTGGTGACATGTTCAGGGTTTAAAGCACCTCTTGCCTTTTGTTCAAATGTCATGTGATCTCATCAATATGTGGTCCAAACAACAGCCTAGCGCCACAACTCTTTGTCCTGTTCCTTAACAAAAAATATATTTGAATAAAAATATTGAACTAAAATAGTGAAATACACGAACTTAAACTTTTTCCACTGGATCATATATAAAGTGTAGACTTTCTATATGTCCTTAAGTGTAAAGTTTAAAGAAATTACCTTCAAGTGTTGATTTACTATGTATTTAACATAGTGCTTGTAGGATATTAAAAGAAAGTCAGAACTCAAAAGAAATGTGTGTTGGTGTGGTTCTTTAATAGCCCTCTACTTCTCACTCTTTGGTTTTAATCAGACGTTTGTCTTCTGTAAATTATGACATATAGCTGATTAGATACACTGGTGCAGAGGTAGTTGTAGGTTGAAAGTTTTGCATTTATCTTTGCCATCACACGTCTCTCATGCATACATGGATGTTTTCAGGCTCCATGTAGAGAGCCTGAATGCAGGTTTATAGAATCTGCTGCAGCACTAGTTTCTAGTTGTGCAAACTAAACTGGGTTGAGGCCTTCAGGGCAGGCATGTTCGCTTTGTTGTCACAGCACAGTTTACTTTAAAAATCTTTCATAATATTAATAGTCAATACACTGCCACTTTTCCTAAGAAAAACATAAGCAAAATAACTATTCTTTTGAGTGTTTGTACTGTCTGTTGTAAAGGATTCTAACACCTTGAACCTTTCCACTGAAATGTTATAGACTACCACAAAGTAGTGCATCATTGTGCACTAGAAGGTGAAGGATACATGTTAAATATGGATTAAAAACAAACAAACAAACAAAAATAACAATCTGAAGAATTTAGTGGTCACATTTGTTCAGCAACCTGGAATCACTACTTTTTAGAACCACATTTTGCTGCAAGAACAGCTTCATTTTATTTGGAGAATGTAATAAAATTTATACTCGTTCTTCTTTGCAAAATCACTCAATCTCAGTCAGATTGGATGGGGAACATCTGTGAACAGCAAACTTCAAGTCTTCTTGATTGAACTAAGTCTGGACTTTAATGGTGCCATTCTTACCTATATATAAGGTCTGATTTAAACCATTACAGAGACCATTACAGAGACAAGGCAGGAGACACAAAGTGGTAAACTTTAAGCAGTACTTTTTCTGGCTTTCTTTTTGCCAGTGTGGACGTCATAATAGTTTATTAGATATGAAATTAAACAGAACTGTTTTACACACATTTGTGGGATACTACAAAAATAAACTTAAATGTCAAAATGTTGTGAGAATAATGTCACTGAGATGTTAGGGTATGTATGGATTAAAATACATAGAAAATACAAAAAATCAAATATTGTGTATTCGTTGGCCATTTAACCGTGGTAATACATGAGATGGCAGTATGTCAACCAATTGCCACTAGGGGGCTGATAGTAGCATTACAGCTGAGAATAATCTGCATGTTGTAAACCAACAGCTTAAAATATGCAGTTATAGAATATTTTGGTTCAGTATTTCTGAGAATAAAGAATTGTGTGGCTTTCCCTTAAAGTTCAAAACAGGACACATAAGGCTGTTCATAGAATGACGCTGTTGGACTGATTCCCTCTGAGAACAAAAGTCCAGTCCTCAGCACATCAGTTTACATCTAATTCTTTAATGATTGTGTCTATAACGACATTTTCCACATTAGTTTTCCCACATTTTAGCTTTGGGTCGAAAATAGAAGCGAGGAAAACATGAAGCATGCATTTTGATATCATAATGAACTGTTTTAATGTTCTTTGATGCAACATGTGAAAAGCTGGAAATTCCTTTGAGCAGCTCAGTTATAAATTCAAGAGCTCAGCACACCCTGCAGGCAGGCTGTCCTTCAGACATGACACAGAAACACAGAGGCTCCGCTTAACCCCGACCTCTGACTGTGCCAGATGACGAATAATCAGTTACTCCTCAATGATCTGTGGAAACAATGCTGACAACATAATCGGTACCAGCTGTCTGTGGGCTCAGACCAACTGCCTTCTAATAGATCTGATGTTGTGCATGTGTGTAGCAGCAAAAAAGAAGCTATTCTAAAAAAGAAAAACACCAGATAAAGAGGCACAGCGTTATCAAATCTCCTTTCCAGGAAAAGCCAGGCTCAGTTATTTGGATTCAACATGTCCAACTGGTTTGACATTCTTATCTTTCAGCACCTATTTTTAACTGCAAGGTGAAACGATACCAGTTCTCTCTCTTGAATCAAGCATCCCAGCCATAAATACTTACCCACTATTCACTCAATATTAATCTCTCGTTCTAAACTTTGAGCTCTTGGAGCCTTTTACAGTAGGCATCTCTCGTGTGTGTGTATGTTTGTTTGTAATGGACACGAGAAAGAATCAGCTTAGTGAAGTTAAAGGGTCTAAAGTATAAGAGCATCAATGTTTGCCATTTAATTTTTATTTCATAGTCCATCCAGATATGTGCTGCGATTTGAGATCCGGTAATAAAAAGCTTATAAATCCCAGGTTCCCTGACAAAGTGCATGTGTTTTTTGTGTTCTCCAGACAAATATTCTTGTAATATCCTTTAACATGTTTATACCTAATTTTTCTTCTGTTTTCCTCACCTAACTTTTTGATCTGTAAATATTGTGCCTCGTTTTGGCTGCCTTTCTGAATCCACTCTATGCATCGCTTAACGTTACTATTTCTTTATCAGTGTTGTTTTATAGTGTTTTTGCAGAAGTGTTTTCTGCATTACAACCAGAACCTTCAAAGGATTTTTAAAGGATTGTATGTGATAAACCAATATGAAATAGTGCATAATGGTGAGGTGAAATGGAGTAGAGGTTTTCAAAAGTTTTTACAAATGAAAATCTGAGAAGCATTTGTATTTAACCCACATGAGTCGATGGTTTGTAGTTGCAATCACAACTGCAACTCTTTCATTGGTACAACTCGAGTTGCTTTGCACTTTCAGAGAATTATTATTTTTATTCTTTTATTCTTATCTATAAAATGCCTCAATTCTGTGGCAAGGGTACAAACATTGCCACAGAATACCCTTTGAGATCTGGGTCTGGACTTTGACTGGGCCATTTCAAAACATTACTAGCTTTGATTTAAACCATTCCCCTGTAGCGCTGGCAGTATGTTTAGACGGTCCTGCCACAGTCTTAAGTGTTTTACGGCAAAAGTATTTAAATCCATCCATCTTCCCATCAACTCTGCCCAGCTTCTTGGCCCTTTTGAAGAAAAACCTTCCTACAGCAGGATACTTCCACCACCACGCTTCATGGTGGAGATGGTGTGTCCAGGGTAAAATCTTTCTTCTCTGCTTGCCAATCATTTTACATATTTTTTGATTCTTACTGTGTTGATTTCACCGATTTGTGGGTAAGAAAGGAAGCCCTCATACTTGGACTATTTCTGTGATCAGTAGGACCTTTTAGGAACCTTGTCTAAGAGTTGCTGTCACCAATATTAACCTTCTTCATTTTACACATTTCTTTAGTAATATATACCCTTTATCATCCATTTTTAGACTATTCACATTGGAACACAGATGATAAACAAATACAATACCATCATTTGTTATGTTTATAGTATTATACACAGATTGGAAGAGGGGAGTTTGTAGAAAACATGTTTTTCACTAACCTGCATAAGTAATTTTTTATTTTCTCCACTAGGTGTCCCTCTTGCCACATGTAAATGCAGGTCTTAATGCCCTATTATGGTCCTGTTTACAGCACTTCCCATGGTCAGCCTCATAAAGTCTGAGTCGTTATTTAATGTGTAGTTGCAGTAATGATGTAATTGTGAGGTCACGGACAACTGATGGGAAGGAAAACCGGGTATGAGTCTCTAACAGCCCTGTGGTCACCACATCACAAGCCCAATGCAGATAAAAACAAACAAAATATTGACATCACTGCCTCAAGCACCCAGTGGAGTTTGGTCACAGCCAGAGAGGACCACAGACATGACTCACATAAGACCAGTCAAGGGATAAAATTGGAGCTCCTGTTTCCGGCTGCCCCAGCCAAGAAACCATAATGCTTTTCTAATCCCATAGGATTGAATTTTGAGCTCTGAGCCTCCTATATATCATAGCTCTGAAAATATGTCCCTGTGGTTAAAGTTTGGACAACAATGGATTTTCATGTCTGGGATTTGTACTCAGTGCTGGGCTTGTTTATGCATAAACAGGGAATTAATACTTCACCATTTACAGAACAATAATACGCCCACCATTACTGAGATTAGAATTACAAAAAAACTTTTGATTAAAATATATCATATAACACATGAGTGGCATTCTGCAAACGAGAGAATTTCACTTCAAATGACTTTTGACAAAGCAGTTCACTGATACATATATGGAGATTTTTTCTGCCCTGATCTGAGGCCTTACTTAACCAAAGAATGATTGTTTCCCAAGAGTTCCCCCATGCCTACAAATCTGATAAAGGCCTAAAGAGGTAGAGCTGACAATAAAAGGTTAATCTTGTGACCCACTGACAGAGGGTCACTCCACCCCCAAAGCCCATGGGTAGGGGGTGGCGGGGTGCCACCAGAAAGCTTTGAAAAGGCTGGCCAGATGGGGGCAATGAATAATTTTGGGGTGGTGCTCCAAATTCAAAGGCCATAACTGAATTCCAGGAATTCATTAGGTAAAGTGGAACTTTTGAAATTTAGATCTGATTAAAACAAAACAAAACAAAGCAAAAAAAAAAAAAAAATTCAGAACTCAAAATAAAAAAAAAAAAAATCCTAAAATGTATCTCATGGTTAAAAATACCTTTCTCAAAAAGCTGCACAAACTGCACTACAGACTTGTTGGACAGGCCTTGACAATTTAAAAAAAGAAACACAAATTTAAATGTGTTCATTAATTATTTTCTTTTAAGCCATATGGAGCACAGCACACAACGCTGCCCCTCCTCCATCTGTTTCTGGGCACTGGGGGTCAGCAGGCTGAAAGATAGCTGTTGCACTTTTCTTAAATTCTGTTGATATTTATTCAGAATTTTTGCTTAAGTCTGGGTAACATTATCTAAATAACTAAATAAATAAAAGTTAGTGATATAATTAATGAAACAGTTATAATCCATGTATTATTTTAGCAGCACTGGGTCTATTTGTTGTCTTTATTTCATGAAAGCAAGTAGATGATAAAATAAATTATTAATTTAAATTTTTGAGTAAACGCCGTGTTACACAGAAACGGGTATTTTTTTCTCCAAGTTACCATGGTGAGCTGCTCTTTTTGTGAAACTCTAATCTCTTTCTCAGCTTATTTAGGCCGAATTGGACTAAAAAAGTGATACAATTATTTACTTTTCATTTCTTTTTGCTGCTGAGACAACCTTCCCATCCACATCTATCCGCATGCACCCCCTCTCTATTGTCTCTCTTCTCTTCTCTTTTCCTGCGCTGAGACAGACGAGCTGATCCTCTCCTGCCCGCCTCTTTGTATGGCAAGTCATTATTACATTTACTAGCTGGGGAGAGCGTCAACGCAAATGTGATCAAATCAATTATATCTGTACACTCTTGGTATCCACAGTTAACCTTTCAGGTATCTAAAAAATCATTCTTCCTCAAACATCTAAAACAGAATTATTTCCAGCAGAAGCTCTTAATTAAGACCTTTATAATCCCATTGTTACCAGTAGGAAACATCAACTGTTACAGGTACGTTTATTATAATAATCTGAGGAATACTTAAAACACAAGCAATTCAGTTGTTGATGTATGTAGGATTATTGTTGATGTATATGATGTCATTTCTTCCACCCAGAATGCTAAGTTAGACATTGAGAATACAATATACAGCAGTAAAAGTCAGTCACAAAGTGTAGACGAGGTGGTTGAAGTGGGGTCATACAGGAAGTGATTCTTGCCACTGTGAAACGATAAAGGTTGTTTTTAGTTTGATATTTAATTTGACATGTAGAGCTATAAACAAAAGGGTTTCAGATATTTGAAATGAGAACTGTGATTTTAATGTAAACAATTTTCATTCTAGACAGCAAGGATGTACTTCCTGACTGGACTTTAGATGGGAAATGTGACATTTGAGCTATCTGAAATCGTAAGTGTGAATAGGAAGAATGTCATTTTGGATAAATAAAATGTTAAACATTGATTTGCAGATAAGGGGAATACATATCTGGTCTTTCAAACAATAAATTGGTCATCTAACCTTTTAAGAGATTTTTCGTAATATTAAACCTACTTATTACAAGTATAGATGTGCTCCATTAAACTATACGAATGTACATAAATAAATAAGTCAGCCCCACAATTTATCAAAAATGACCGATTTCTGTCATAAATTGAAAGAAGAATCAAGATATTCTGACAGGAAAAGCTTGACACAGCAGCTGCTGATTTACCTAGAAGGTCACTCAGGATGGCATCAGTTCTAACCCAGGTCGATTGGATGTCTGGGTGTTTCCTGTCTTTGGACAAAAGGTAAAACACTAAACACATCCCACTAGCAGAGGAATCACAAATGTATTACTCGGCTCTGTTTTACACAAATATGAAAACATGGCATAATGTAAAATACAAACATTACAATTTATTACAACCAAAAGTCAAAAGAATAATCACTCCACTCTGTTTATGTTGGATTATTTGGTTTTATGTTACCTACTCAACTCAGCTCAGCTTTTGGCACTGTGTGCTTGCAGGGGAGGAGTCATCACGTGGAGCTGATCAACCAATCAGATGTAGACTTCTGGAAATCTGTGGGCTATGTCAAGTTACACTGCCAAGGAAAAAACTGGATACTATTATTATTTATTTCCAAGCCACTTGCTTTAGACTCAAGGGAGACAACAAAATTAATAAAACAATCATTTTAATGATTGCGTCATGACTGGGGTCATTTTCACACAGAAAGTTGCAAACATGTAATGATGCCAAACAAGTTCACATTCAAGGTTTCAGTTCACTAATCAGAGATCATTTTAAAAGCTCTTTGAATTTCTAAATTAGGAAAATAATATAACTCCTGGAGATAGGCCCCCAGCTTCCCCACGACCCACTATGGAAGAAGAGGTAGAAAATGACTGACTGACGTTGACATATTTAAAGACATTTCTTTTTTAACATAGTACTTGTCAGGGGCATAAAAACATATATATTTAGAGATTTATGGATACCACCTAGGACAAAATAATAGTATGGCAAGAGTTAAAAGTTCACTAAGGACAAATTGAAGAGAAAGAAGGGATTGTAGGTCACAGGTCAAATTGTGTTCCTGTGCACCACACTGGTAAAGGATTGGAGTTGGAGATATATTCAAATGTAATCTGTACTAGTGTTATGCAACTTGTTATGGCGGTTATCTTTAATTACTTGTAAGAATGTTATTTGGACAAGGGAGATTTGTTATGTTGCTCTCTAAAATGGTAAAGACACATGCGTTTCTCTGATTAAATATTAAAACGACTTGCCATACCCACCCCGGTTCTCTCGCTGTAAACACACCCATTGATTTCAGTGCGAGAGCAGGCGAAGGAGCGACGAAGAGGAGAGGAGCAGAGCTGGAGCTGGAGGAACGCCTCCAAACAGCTCTCCTCTTATTATAAACCTCTTCGCATCCGCATACAGTCAGACCCCACGGCAAGTCTCACCAGTGTAGTCTATTTATTTGCGAGAGAGCGGCTGTTTTTTGTGACCTACTGCTCGGAAATAACCAAAGGAGTTCCCATCCACTCCACGGGCGCAAAGGCTTGCATCGTGGCTCTTTCACAAGTGGCATGCTCGAGCGACCCTTCGGGCACAACTGAACTCCTGCTTTCACCCAAAGAGGTAAAATTACAGCTATTTCCCTAAGGGTGCGCTTTTTTTGACTTATAAATTGATAAATTTAAATTTAAAGTTTTATTGTAAGAAGGGAGATGTCCAGGTTGGATCTAGAGATGCATCAGTCTAATGAAGGCGAATTGTTGACATTCTCATTATGTCAATATTGTTTTTATTGTTTGCATTTTGCATTTCCCCTTTTGTTCCCTCTGCATTTCTCCCTCTTTTCAGGCGAGATAAGGTGTTGCATGCTTCCTTGTCATTCTTTGATGGATGGCCTAAATTAAAACCTTGCAGCTTGGATGAGGCTGTATATTTATACATAACCAATGAATCCGAATCTGTTTGAAGGTTTTTTAGATCGTTCCCTGCTGCTGCTGCACATCTGCGGTTTTTGTTGTGCGTCTCGCTCGGCAGATGCTCGGAGCTAAGTCCACATAAGCCTGGTGTTTACTTTTGAAGTTGTCTCCCTCCCATCCCTCTCTCTTCCTGTGTCCATGGTTGACTGTGAGCACCTGGCAATGATTTCAACCAGACTGCAGCCAGACTTTTTCCCTTCCCCGTTCTTGTATTTTTTTTGCATCGGGCATATAGTCTGGTTGTGCGTCTGTTGGATCTGGGTTCTTTTGAACAGGATGAGGTTGGCATTTCGCTTCTCCTCTCATCTTTCATAGACCCGTGCACTACTTTAGTTGCATATTTATATTATGAATCCTGAAAATGTGTATTATATTACATTTAGTTTTAGGGAAAGTAGGATATAATGGCCACTACAACTCCAAAGTATTTAAAATGATGCATTTTGGATGCTTGTTTTGTCTGGAAAAGACCTTCAGGTAGTCCTGTGACGAGGACAGAAGGAAATCCTCCTTTTGAAGCATGGGTAAGATATTCTGGAGCGTTTTCTCAGGTTGAGTAAGGGCACACAGAACAGATGATTCACAAAAAGCTCCAGTCATGCAGTCGAAGTGAAATGCATCATTACATTGCATGATGAAATAACAGAAGCTGTTCCGGATAGCTTAAAACTTCCTCATACTTGAAAACAAACGCCTATCCTCAATTTGCCTCCTTCGAATTGGTCTTGTTATCTCCCTAAACAATGTAGAGACGGTCAGTGAAGGTGCAGCCGCAGAGTCTGTGGAATAACTAACAAATTACATCTGTTAGTCCTTATTAGAGAAAACTTCTAAGTAGTGTGTATAGCATCTTCTGAAGTCAGCTTTGGTCGGTGAAGGTTATCTAAATGGTAAAATGGGATTGTAAAAGCATGCCATGACAAATTCATGCACGTAAAGCAAATACTGTGAAGGTTCATCCTTATACAGCTTCACAAATCTGCTCTGTCTTGCATACGTATTTACACGACATTTGAACTTCTTCATATTTTGTCAGGTAACGACCTCAAACTTTAATGTATCTTAGCAAGATTTTATGTCATACATCAAGAGAAAGTAGCATGTGGACGTGGTTTTACAATATATATATATTTTTTTACAAATAAGGATTGGAAAAGTTTGGCCTTTATTTTTGTGTAGCCCCTCTGATTTAATTTCTTTTTACTCATCCATATTTCCATAAACTTTGACAGTTCTCCCCATCTGTGCTGAAGAAAAGCATCCCCACAGCATGATACTGCCACCACCACCATATTTTACAGCGGGGTGGTCTGTTTAGGATTATACGTAGTGTTGAATTTCTGCTGTGCATATGAATAATTTTGAAGGCAGTGTATGATCCACAGATCATTTGATACAAACAGATCTTTTCTGAATATTGCAAAGAACTGAATGTCATGTAGACGGATGGTGGTAGGATTATAAAAACACTGACATTATGAAATTCTTGGACTCAAACAAGCATTTGGACAGTAGACTAGATTGTTAGCATTTCTGAGAAAAAGGTCCCTGTCACGCTTTGTCATTATCAAGATGTTATAAAGTTAAGCCATGACAAGGTCAGTTTGCAGAGAAAAAAATCACATGCTGAAGCTAAAGGTTATTTAGTCAAAATGCCATGAAGCTGACATCAAGTTTTTTATCACTATGTCTTTTTGGATTTACTAGGAATGCAAATTCTCTTTTTTTTATTTTCTGTGTGATCGCTAGCTCCCCTATCGTTTGACACGAAATATCTGAAGTTTTATTAAGCCAAACATATCTCCTATGCTAGAAACAAAGGGCGCAGAATAGACACAGAAGAAACAAAAAAAATTAAGAACAGTTAAAGTGCCAAAATGAGACATAGGTATATCTACAATTACCTGTGAGTGGTAAACTAAATGTGCTACAAAATCACCACAAATATGTCCTTAATTGCCAAAAAAGGAAAAAAAGCTATAAAAAGACATAGAAAGTGTACAGGAAGAGATTCAAAATGACCACGGTTGCTGTTGTTCACTTGATCGTATAAGCTGCCGCTGTGCTCCTGTTAAAGCTGTTTCTCTGCGCTTCTGCTTCTACGCCTCTGACATAAACTATAGATGGTCGTATTTATTAAAATTCATATTAATAACATAAGCAGAGCCTCTCTAATTAAATCCCGGACTTATAAGGTTCACTTACTCAAATCAAGCAACTTATTTTCCAATTAGAAAAGGCAAAGCGCAGTGTGTGGATGTGTATGTGTGTGTGTGTCTTTATGTAGGAGGTGACACCTGCAGGTGAGAGACCAGGCTTGGATATTCTCATCATAGCTGATTCCAGGAGATGACGTGTGCCCGGTCATGTCTCTGCTGGAATGCAATAAAGCCTGTTGAGCGAAGTTAGCAGTTGGTTTTATGTTTCATAAACTGCTGATAAATAATGCTGGTGCTTCCCTGTGTGAAACCCTGCATGGTTGAGATGGTTGTTTTCGCCCACACACACAAAGACACACACGCATGCACACAAAAGTTGTTTGGAAGGCACCCTAATTTGGTTTCGCTGACTGTGTTGCAAGTCATTTGAGTTTCGCATAAAACCAAAGGTTTGCTAGGTAAATCAACCAGATGAAAATCAGGACGCAAGTTTGTGAAGCCAATGCAAGACTGTGATCTAAAAGTTCTGTGCCCATTAAGGAAAAGAGAGATAAGATGAATATAAAGAAACTGATGAACTACGGCTAAGGAAGAACGCTTGCAGCTAAACACTAAGAATTACTTCTTTGTGCGTCATGAACATCAAAGCACGACTTCAAAGCCATTACTTCAGAATTCACAGAGACCTAAAGCCAAAGGTAGAAGTGACAGTGCTCGTCACAAATCTTGCATTTGCACCTACGGGCTTCACACTTGATTTCTCTTTTCACAAGACTGCATTCTGGGGATTCTTAGGCGTGATGCAACTTATGGAAATTGGAAACTGTCCTCTGTGCTTCAGTTGTGGATGAAGGTTTTCTGACAAATGGGGTCTTTTGAACTCAAATCTAATGTGAATATTAAACACTCACCAACAGCAGGTTTGTAAAATATGTGCCCTGTGACAGAACTTAAAGGGATAGTTCAGGATTTTCCAGATCTGTTAAAAGGTTCTAAACAGTAAAACATCACACATGCAAGAGGTGAGCCTCTTGGCGTCTTGATTTATTATAAATCCAGATGAGATGTTCCTGGAGGCCAAAGCTAACTGCTAATCTGAGAGGAGCCAAAATTAAAGCAGCTCCCATCTCAAAAACGTCATAGTTTTTATGCAAATGCTGTTTTACGATATTTTAAATTAACTTTATGTTTGCATTAGGCAGCTATTTTCACACAATAGATTGATTATTTACAAGGCAAATGGAGGTAAGATATGGTGCGCCACCAGTGATCTCCCTGCCTGAATAATTGCACTGAATTGCAACATGTAAAGCATTTCGAGTCTGATTAAAGCCGAGTAGGATCTGCCAGTGCTGGCATCAACATAAAGGTAGTTATCTTGTATTGTGCTGCCTAGGTGGGTGCTGGTTATTCTGCCCCTTCTACATATTGTAAGTTTAACATTTTGGTTGTTGCATATATTACTTTTAAATTGGAGCCATCTGCCACAAGACCTTTGTTTTACCAAACATGCGTCAATTCGTTTCCGCCAGCATTACATTTCGTACCCCTTTGCCAATTAATGAGTTAAGGTCATTTTTGTAGCATTTTATCATAATTTACTTCCATAATTCATTAAAGTTTTTAAGTAACAAGATAAAAAACAGATAGGCAGTAATTATGGGTACAAAATGGTTTGTTTACAGGTATGAATTACAAGTAGAAAGGGAGAAAATGGAAACTTGTAGATACAAAATGGGGGTAAATGTTTTTGAAGGAGTGAACCCGGAGCCCATCTGTCGCACTTCATCATTTTCATTTTAAAGAGCAAAGTTCCCAACAGAGAAAATCTGCCAGTATTTAAAAAGGGGCAGCAAATAGAATCATGAACAAATACAGTCCTCATATTGCAACTCTAAAGACACGATTTGATTTAAATCAGTTGCGTTTCAGCAGTTTTTGAAGTTTATCTAAGATTTTTCAATAAAACATCTTTCTAGGTTTTTATCCAACCATGCATATACTTACAATATGACATCCTTTGAGACTTTAATGGTGTTCTTCCTGTCTCTTGAGCACACGATAGGACTACACGATATTAGAAAGCATGCAATGGTGGTATCAGTTGTGAAATATGCCCATTTTCTTCTTTCCTCTATTTGTCATCTGTGCTTCCTCGTGACCTTAAGCATTGGCAGTGTCATTTGTGTCAGGCTTGGGATATATCGGTCAACAATTATTGCACTCCAAACATTCCTTTGAGATAAATATTGCACATAATGTTCTTGACCTAACAATAAATTTGTAAAAAAAAGTGTGCAACCTTACTGGCCGGTATTAATGGCTGATATAAAAGTCAAACAATGTATAAATATTTAAAAGGGTGTGCTCTTAAATGTGATGTCATTTAAAAAAATCACATTTTGAGTCAGGTAAAAGTAAAACTGGAGGGCAGAGGGAGAAATGCATCATGCCTCACAGGTGTTTTGAAAAGGTTTTATGGATGTTTGCAAGGGCCTTAGTTTGGAATCCTTGGAATTCCCAGTAACTGGAAGGTTGGGAGCTGACTGCACACTGCAGCTGCTTGCTGCCAAGAAACAACAAGCTAGAACTACATGAATCTCAGACAGGGAGATTTTAGAGCTTGACTGATACATAATATTTTAAGTAATAGTGCAATATTGTGTGAAACTTCATTGAGGTCTTTAAAGGCAAGTATGGATTCTGGGGCAGACTGAGAATTTTGATGTTGCTTCTTAAGACTTTGTGGATTTAGAAGCTCACACAGGGACTTGGTTATACTGTATATAGACCACAAGGCAGGAGGCAGTGGGTGAGGATGGTCACAGGCAATGAAGATGCAAGCTAAAAATTTTCTTTAGAAAACAAAATGTTAAATTTCTTTAAATTGTCTTTTTTATTCAATTTTCTCTTAAATATTTTTTGCAAAGAGGCTTTTTGTAAACAAGAAATTGGCATTAAAGCTGCTCAGAGCTAAAAGGGTAAGACTTTCTGAAGAATACAGTTGTTGTGTCCTTGGCCAAGGACACACTGCGTACAAGATGGGAACACTTGTCATTTTTTTCTTTGCACATGATTTATGCTTTTTGTCTGATTTAATTGTTTCAGCAAATGTATGTTTTCTCATCCTTGTAAGGATATCAGTACTAAATGCTTTAATATTCCCACACCGACCTCCTAGTGTTTGCATGTGCAGCTTTCACTGCTGAGGGTGACATTTGTGAGGCAAATTGGGCTTACTTTACCAGCTGATTAATCTGTTTTTATGACTAACTATGAAGACAAACAATCTTTTCACTAATAACATTTATTTATAGGTTTCTAGCTACAAGAAAGATAAATAGATGCATTTAAAAGATTGAAAAATGTCCTTATAGATTTTAAATATGATTGATTCATTGTAGATCTTTCTTTTCTTATTTCTTTGTAGGATTCAATGAAAATGTCAGTGTGCGTCCATGAAAACCGAAAATCCAGAGCCAGCACCGGCTCCATGAACATCTACCTTTTTCACAAATCCTCCTATGCTGACAGTGTCCTCATGCACCTCAACTCTCTACGGCAGCAGAGGCTTTTTACAGATGTCCTCCTTCATGCAGGCAGCCGCTCCTTTCCCTGCCATCGCGCCGTGCTGGCTGCATGCAGCCGCTACTTTGAGGCCATGTTTAGTGGCGGTCTGAGGGAGAGCCAAGCCAGCGAGGTCGACTTTCGAGACTCGATCCATCCAGAGGTTTTAGAGCTGCTGCTTGATTATGCGTACTCGTCGCGGGTGGTAATCAACGAGGAGAATGCAGAGTCACTACTGGAGGCTGGGGACATGTTGGAGTTTCAGGACATCCGCGATGCCTGTGCCGAATTCCTGGAGAGAAACCTTCATCCGTCCAACTGTCTTGGCATGCTGTTGCTGTCTGATGCCCACCAGTGTATGAAGCTGTCTGAGCTCTCCTGGGGCATGTGTCTAAGCAACTTCCCTGCCATTTGCAAGACAGAGGACTTTCTCCAATTGCCCAAAGATATGGTAGTGCAGCTTTTGTCACACGAGGAGCTAGAGACAGAAGATGAGAGGCTGGTTTATGAAGCTGCCCTTAACTGGATCAACTATGACCTAGAGAAGAGGCACTGCTACCTCCCAGAGCTTCTTAGAACAGTCCGTCTCGCCTTACTACCCGCCATCTTTTTAATGGAGAATGTTTCAACAGAAGAGCTGATTAATGCTCAGGCCAAAAGCAAGGAACTGGTAGATGAAGCTATTCGTTGTAAGCTGAAGATCCTCCAGAATGATGGCGTTGTCAACAGCCCATGTGCTCGACCAAGAAAAACCAGTCATGCTCTGTTTCTTCTTGGTGGGCAGACGTTCATGTGTGATAAATTGTACCTGGTAGACCAGAAAGCCAAAGAGATAATCCCGAAAGCTGACATCCCCAGTCCAAGGAAGGAGTTCAGTGCCTGTGCCATCGGCTGCAAGGTGTACATCACAGGCGGGAGGGGATCAGAGAACGGAGTTTCCAAAGACGTGTGGGTCTATGACACTGTACATGAAGAATGGTCTAAAGCGGCACCCATGCTCATCGCCAGGTTTGGCCACGGCTCTGCAGAGCTCAAACACTGCCTATATGTTGTTGGAGGACACACGGCGGCAACGGGCTGTCTCCCAGCCTCTCCATCTGTGTCACTCAAACAAGTGGAACAGTTTGACCCGGTGGCAAACAAGTGGACCATGGTGGCGCCTCTCAGAGAGGGTGTGAGCAATGCGGCAGTGGTCAGCGTGAAGCTCAAGCTGTTTGCCTTCGGAGGAACCAGCGTCACCCATGACAAACTGCCCAAGGTGCAGTGCTATGATCCCCAGGAGAACCGATGGACTGTGCCGGCATCCTGCCCTCAGCCGTGGCGTTACACGGCTGCTGCCGTGCTGGGGAACCAAATATTTGTCATGGGCGGGGATACTGAATTCTCAGCCTGTTCGGCTTACAAGTTCAGCAGTGAGAACTACCAGTGGACTAAAGTTGGGGATGTGACTGCCAAGCGGATGAGCTGCCAGGCTGTGGCATCGGGAAACAAACTCTACGTGGTGGGCGGGTACTTTGGTACGCAGCGGTGTAAAACTCTGGACTGCTATGACCCCACGCTGGATGCATGGAACAGCATCACAACTGTTCCATACTCACTCATTCCTACCGCCTTCGTCAGCACCTGGAAGCATCTGCCAGCTTGAATCCTGAACTGTTGACCTGTACCCTCTCCATAAGGTAAGAGCAATATCTTAGATCCCTACTAATAATTTTAACCCATTGAGATGGGATCCAGTATTCCCTAGACAACCATTAAGCTTAACTAATACTCTTGTGGAGGGAATCTCCCAGAAGGTAAAGGGACCTACAAATTAGCAGAACCACACATCACTGCTAATCCAACCCACCTTTGATGAGGCTGTGGCTTTTACATTAGAAAGAAGGGAGGTAGCTTGCGACTCACACAGCGTCGGAAGCGATTTATCATAACTTAAAAGAAGAGGTGAATGAGAGAAGCGGCAGCAGGGGAAGTGAGGAAGTGGAGATAAGGGGGGCTTGCCAGCATAAATCCCATCCTTCACAACTCAATCAATCACACTCACATCATCTCACACATCATCTTTGATAGTCATTTTACTCTGTAAATTTACAAATTTGTCTTTGTCTTAATGACCTCATTCTAACCCAGCACTTCTGCTCTGATGACAAGCAGGCCAGACGTATGTGGAGCATGGGTAGTGAGCTCACAGTCTTCATCTTTCTGTCTGCACAATCCCCAAACCAATGTCCTCACATATTAAGTAGCTGTGCAAGCAGTTATTTTTCTTTTTTTTAATTTATTTTTTACTTAATGCCTGGCAAGCCTTGACTCCTGAGAAAGAAGTATAAAGTAAAGAGACTCTTTAGCCTTGTTCTGCGTGTCTCCCCTCTGAAAACGTTAGAAGACGGTTCAGAACAGCTCCACTGCTCCAACATTGTGATTTTCCTTCCCCTTCCTTCCTCTTGAGAATATTTTCTAGGGCTTATTATCCCCTCTTAATTTCAGTGACTCATCTCTTAAAGGGACAAATTAGACAGGAGGTTTAAACTATCTGTAAGCTAGAGCAACACAGTGCCCAGTGAAGTAAAAGATCCTGCCACTCATTTAATAGAAGACCTGTGTTTTTGTGCGCCTGCCTGTCATGGCAACTGACAGTCCGCTCACTGAACGTGGTGAATAGAAGAAATGTGGAGGAATGGAAAAGAAGGCTGGGTGTTTAGGAATTAAAGGAAAAGGGGAGTATGCTGGGACCTCACAGAAGTAGATTGTAGCTGCGAGAAAAAAAAAAAAGTGCTCTCAGCCTTTTCCCGAGAGAACAATAATGGACTGTGTGAAAGTTTCTCCTTTTTAGATTTGTCTCTTAGAAATCTTGTAGTGGGGACAGATGGCATCATGAAATCAAGAAAAATAATAGTGTTCTACTATATTTATTTCACGGCAGGTGACAGGGCAAATAAATCTGTTTAATAAAGAAAACTAAGACATGGAAATTAACTATTAGGCCATTTTATTCCCTAGAATGTTTAGATTGTTTTAGGTAAAAGCAAACAAGAAGAGCTGGGTAAAAAGGATAAAGTTGTGAATTTCCATGCAAGACAAGAGCAAAAAAACATTACTCTTTTATTTTTTAACGAATGCCCTACTTTACATATTTTTTTTGCTATTTGCTATTCCTTTATGTCCTAGGTAGGTATAAGCTGGTTACTGATATCTATGTATGGTTACACTTTCAACGCCGCTAGATTTTGTGTAAGTCTGTTCCAAAAGCTTGTAATTGTTTTTATGAGATGCCTGAGAAAGTCCCGGAGCAACCACAGTTTTCTTTGGCTGTATGTTGCACAGAGTAACACAGTGTTGCCCCTCCCCCACATGTTGCTGCACACTGCTGGTCAGGTCGCTGAAAGACGGCTAGAACACTTTCCCCTCGCTTACACAAAAGTCAAGTTTGTTCGTTTGAAAATATTATTGGTTGCAAAATTTCGACAGCTATACAGTAGAAAGTAAGAACATATCTGGAAAATGTTCTCTAAAAGCTGACGCATCTAAGAAATCTTACAGTAATTTTAATATTTCACATGACACAATGAAAAGTGAAAAAGTTACATTTAATTAAATTTGGGTGCAACTAGAATCTGGTACTCTTCAAGGAATAGTTTTCGAAGCTATGAGAAATTACAGCTACGAGTAGGCAGTATCTTACCAGCAGTTAAGAGATCATGAGAAATGAGCATCTACTCATGTAAAAACCTAAAATATTTTAGCCCTTTTAATGTATGCTTTTTTTTTTCTAAACTACTTTAACTTTCTGTCAGATTACTCTGACCCCAGAGATTTAAGTTCCATTTGGCAGTACGTGTTTCACATGGGAAAATCAACGTTACTGACTGTGGACCATTATTCAACATCTTCCCTGTAAAAATAAACAATTATCCAATATATTAATAAGTATTTTAAAACCACATTTCAAAAATATTTATTTACTTTTTTTCAATAGCTATAGTTCATTCCGGGTTAATTCCCTTTTTAGGCTAAGGAAGTGTTACTGTGTGCATTTCCTCTTTAAAAATGGAAAGGACAAAATGAATCTAACAGAGTTAAACACAATCAGTGCGAAGTGATGTTGGCTACGGAGGAGATGAGGAGCTGGATGATAGCCAGACTGTTCACAGAAAACAGAGTTGGTGGAAGTTTGGCAGAAAATAATCCATACTAGACACACCACAATGTATTGTAATGTAACATACACTGAAATGAATCACTTCCCTTGGGATTCGTCTCCTATAAAAACATTTGTGAATGTTAGAGTTGCTGTTGTTGTAGATTGTAGGATCTGAAGAAAATACACTTTCTGTGCCTTGCAGAATGAACTGAGTTATAGAGAGACTCTTTGCACTACCTCTACTAATACCACACTGGTGATATTTTGATTTCCACCACTTTAGTTCTTTGGAAATGATAAACCCATATTATTTAGGGGTTGTCTGTAAGTCTGATCGTATTTACTTCATCCATCTTGTTAGCCTGCTTAACAGAACTTTCTCCTCTCTCCCCAGATTTCCCTCGTTTCACATCATCTGCCGGTCTCGTAACCGTGAAGAAGCACACATTCTCTTCCTCCACAAAGAGACGCAAAGCAGCGATGTACAGATGCCCCACATTCATCTTGCTGTTGCCAAAAAAAAGCAAACAAAAAAAAAAAAGATGCAGGAGTGGAGACCCAATCAGCCGGACAGTTGTTAAAGAAGGTGGACGGTTTCCTCAAAGACACCGAACTGACTGACGCTTGTTCCACGAGATACAGACTCTGACCCTGTGTGCACATTGTGCTTTCATGCTGCCATAGGAGAGCTGCAAACAGATGATGAAAACCTGCATTCTTCATACATAGTCATGACATGCTTGTGATGATGTTTTCACTATGAATAAAAGAGCATGACAGATGCTGATTAAAGGGGAAGCAGCGGCAGGGGTGAAAAAGAACAAAATCAATGGATTTTGACTGAATATCTGACTTGTATAAGGAAAAATGAAGGAGCAAATCTTCCACTTTTTTGATTGTTTCATTGTTTTCAAACTGTTAGAAGCCTCTAAGTTGTGTTTCAAACCTAGAAACAAGCGTTTGAGCATTTCTCCTATAAAGACTTTCCTGTCGCTGCCACTCAGGAGGTGTTGAGAAGTGACATCAGCTGAGATCGAGGACGATCGATGGGATTTGTGCGGGCCTTGAACTCACAGCCTTGCGTGTTCAGTGTTTGGCATTCGGCACCATTGCGTTGACGCCTGTGTTTAGATTCTGCAGCTCAGAAGGAATGCTGTACTCCTAAAGCTGTAAAAGAGCAGCTGTGTTTCTGTTCTCCTGATAAAACCGCCAGCTCGCTTGCTGAGTCATCGCTGAAACCCTTTTTAGAGCATGTTCACTCATAGTGATTCAGTGGAAACTGGCATGTACTCTTCAAAAATACTGTCACCTTAACAAAAGCTAAACAATTTTTTTTATCTGTTTCTTCTTAAACTTGCTGCAGTGTAGTCTTAATTTATATGTTACTGGTAACTATGTCATGTTAATATGTTTAATCCTATTTATTTCTTCTCTGCCTGCATTCGGATTGAATGTATGTTTGGGTTATGTCATGCATGGCCTAGTGTTGTGTTTTATTTGGTCTCAGTGAGCTGCCTTTTGCACAGTTCTGTCTGCCAGGAGAAACTTGCTTGCAAAGGCTCATTTAGTTTAACCGGTTACTTCTTTTCAAGTGGCGTGGAACGGATGAAAGACTTAAATTTCAGATTCAATAAAGTAGTTAATAGTAAGATTTATGGGCCTTTAGTAGGCATGGGCTGGGTACTGGGATCAACTCCCAAAACAAAGAAGTTTTTGTTGTAAAACTGCCAAAATTTCCCATTTGTTACTTGCTTTGTTTTATAGTAATTTTAAAGAAATACCAATGTGTGGCAGGACCTGTAGTGTTGCTGCATACTGCAGGTCAGCCTGCTTAAAAAAACTAATACCCCTAACCCCCCCACTGCAGACTGCAAGCTAGCTGCCTGTGCTTCGGTACAAGGAGAGCAGTAAAATAGTGCAATATTCTATGTAATGAGGATTTGAACAGTAATGTTTCAATCTACATTTTTCAACAAGCCTATCAGAATTTTCATATTAATAAATTAAACTTATAGATAAAATCCTTATAATCGTAATATTCCTTATGACATCCTTATAATGTTACAGTGTTACAATGTTTTAGCAGCATTTGATAATTGTTGCTATTCCTTTTTAAATCAAAGCAACTGGACCATCTGATTCGTTTTTGAAATTACTTGTGAATAGAAGCTCGTACCAGCCCAAGCCCAGATCTTACAAATATAAGACTAAATACCATTTAAAAATAGGCCCAAAATATTATTATTATTAATAAAGAAAATCCAAAAGAAAAGATAGGATGGCACAATATGTGACCCGTTAACCACCCAGCACATCCCAGACTGACCGCAACACGTTTAAGAATTTGACCGTGTTTGCAGCTGTCCCAAAGACAGCAGTAGCTGTGTGACACGTGCCAACTTGGCTCCCTGAGAGTTAACCCTTAGTCCCGTTAGTTTGGCGCAGAATGCTGTGTAATGTTAAGGGCAGACACCGCAGTGCTTTTCACCATTTAAACACATTCAATAAAGCAAGTTTCTGCAAACCAAAAAATGCATAAAAAGTCTATCTTGCAACATCTTAGTGTTTTTGTCTGTCTAGGTGAGCTGACCATGTTGCAAGGTTTTGTCTTTGTGGAATTGATATATTTTGTTTCAGATCTTCTTCCTTTATGATTCCTCATTCACATCCAGTGTAAATCAGCCCCCTGTAAACAGCCCTCCTTCAGCCATTCAGAAAATTCCTCCTATTGTGAAGTTGAAGACTTGTGTGAAGACCATTGTGGCTCTATAACGTTGACCACATCCAACCGCTGAACTAAGAGACTCCACCCCAACCAATCAGATAAGGGAATTTCTTTCCCCACAGCACACAAGTTTCCCTGGCAACAGCGAGCAATGAATGCCCCCTCAATTTGCACCTAATTGCTGAGCGGCATTACCCCGTTTCTCCTCCAGCCGTCATTCTCATCGCCTTGAGCACGGTACTTTCACATAATGACGTAAATGAGACAGAAGATTCTGTCAGTGTGCATCTGATTTCTTTTATTCGATCATGTAAAAGTTTGATTTCTATTTTTTATGGTATTTTTTTTGTACATGTGATTCTTTTTTTCACAATGTGAAATTCATGGCTAATAAACATAAGAGTTTTTTCCTCTTGACTGTAACGTTCTACCTTGGTTTCGTCATTATTGTGGTGTGGTCTGTCTGCACGTGTTAATGTCTCCACATCGTTTCAGAAGGCGAAAGCGGCTTCCGATGCAGTGCGGGGCGCTTGCTCATTACTGCATGTTTCGCATATTTTGGCAGCTTTCAAATGAGTGAAAGTGTCTGGAGGTATTTAGGGCACTATTCCATACGTACAGGTTTTGTTCTGTGGAGGGGCGGATCGGAATCGTCTTATCTATGCCTCTGGCTTCTAAGGTTCCCGCACAAGGACGGGTGAAAACAGCCAGATACTTTCCCTTTCTCTGTCAAGTCACCTTGGCAACGGCAACCTTTATCTGCAAAGAGTGGGGGGTGGAGGACGACATGAAATCTTAAAAAGCACCTCATTCTTTGCCCTCCCCCCATTGCCTATTGCAAAGACTTCCTATCAGTGAAATGCATTGCAAAGCATGGAGTCTGTCTGCATTTCTAACAGGTCCAACATCATCCTGTTAGTGAGCGACTCCAGAGCACACTGCCTCTTGTCGCATTCCCCCAGCTGCGAGGAGTCTGTTCACAGTTTACATTCTTCACCCTGACACAACTCCTGACCAATCATAGGTTTTAGAAACAACAGTTTGACTACTGACCCTTTTACAAACAAAATGCTCTTAGCTTAGGAAATGTGTTTTTTCTGACTCTGCCTTCTGTGATGGTGCAATAAGCTGTTGAAATCCTAGCTTGGCTTTTTTAGTCCTGTTTTTCTCAAGCACCGTGAGAGCCAGAGGGAATGAAAAAGGGTTTGACACTCAAGGTGAAATGTGGAGGCTCTGTGTGTGGGAGGCCCCTCTGTAGCTCTGTGTGATCACACAGTCCCCCCATTAATCAAGGCAGGAAGTTGGACTTCCTGTCAGCCAGGAAGTAGGTCTTATTCCCCTACCCCCCTGAAATCCAGAACATACTGCGGATGGCCTGACCCCTCAACGCTGTGAATCCTCCGGGCGCTCTTAGCTTATGCAGAGTTTGGCCGAACAGACTCAAGTCTGGCGTTTTGTGTGGGCAGGATACATGTGTGGCCCAGTGTGATAAAAACAAAGTACCTTATTATGTCAGTGTTGCCAGGCAACGCAAGCAGTAGCCATGACTCAGTCACACATAAAACATTGGCAATTTAAACACATCTTTGAATAAAATTTAAAACAATATGGCAATTTCACTTCTAACTTCTCACAAATGAAAATGAATATATTTCGATTATTTTATTTCAGCAGTGACCAAAACCACCTAAATCACTGTTCTGGGAGAATTTATATTTCATTATAGCAAGCAAATGTCATTAAGAGAGGGCATCCTAGGACAGAACTGGCCTTCCTGATTAGCTTATCTAACTGCTTCCTCTCAGCTGTAGATAACCTGCTGCTCCAACAGACAAAACTATTGAAGGTTATCAGGAGCGCCCCCTGCACTCCAAAAGGTCTCAGCCTCCATAGCAGGTAGGGTCTGTGCTGACTCTTCCTGTAACGAGCATCAGTGTTGTGATAAAAGTGGGTTTTTCCAAGCATCGTTCAGAAGAACAGCATACTTTGATTAAAAGATTTATTAAGGAGGAGAAAACATATAAAAAAGTGCAGAAAATGAAAATGTAAACCAGAAAGACGGGAAATAGAAGACTTCAAAGCTGGTCACAAACTGGTGTGTTTGGGGCCGTCGTTTAGTTGAAACACTCATTTCAAGAGCATTTCCTCTTTAGCATATGGCAACATGACCTCATCTAGTATGTTGATCTGAAGAACCTCTATGTGATGAACATAGACAACATCATCTTAGGAGAAACGTCATGATGCCTGATGCCTTGAAAACAAAAGACGATCATGTATTCATTAGTCCTCAAAACATCCTTTGCAAACTGTTACATTGTGCAAGAAGCTGCAACAAAGTCCCATTGTTGAAAAAATTATGCACTGAAGAGGTTGCATGTATGCTTTATAAATGGTAGAGGTTTCTTTAATTATTTTGCACCCAAGTGCTGCAGGCCAGTCTATAATAGTCCACTCTGTCAACACAACAGGTCAACTCTGTCCTTTCTTGCTTCAAAATAAGAGTCTTAAACAGAGATACAAGGTATACAATGCTAATTTTTATATCTAAGGACCATGCAATTAATTTAAACTTAACAGATAAGGTCATTTACAGACAGCTAATCGATAAACAAACTTGACTTTGATGAGAAATACCGTGGTCTTTTAACGTCATACTCCTACTGGTTGGCATCGCTTTGCTGAAATCAGCAAGCTTTGATTTAACATTCACATGGTTTTTAAAGTACTGCACATGACAACAAAAATGCATTTTAAAACTTCCTAATTAACACAGTATTTTTTCAGCTTATTGATGTAGAACAGAAACTATAAAAGACTAAAGGGTAACTCACATTGGCAGTGTGAGACGCCAGCCAAAAAATAAAACCGTATTGTTTTGTATGAACCAGCCCACAGCTCAGGTACAATAATCTGTTTTCAGGAAGACACATCTAGTTTGTTTTAAAGGTGCCAGTTGGTGCATTACAATAGATGACTTGCCTCATATGCACTCCTGATGTGTGTTTTCCTTTAGTTTGTTGACTAGTAGTTTTTGGAGTCATATATCATCACTGCCAATGACAATATTATGGGGATCCACAAATGGCCTATTAACTAAAAAACAAGCTTACAGTTTAGGGCTTAACAGTAAAATCACTTCTGACTTATCATGGATTATTGAAAAAAGCTTTTGGAGTTTGAGATTCAGTCATTCAGACAAGACTTCACGGTCATAATAACACTGCAGCTTGAAGGTTAGAAGGCACCATCTGCGTGGGATGAGAGGTTTTATGGCTGAGCTTAAGGGGGCGACATCTCCAGCCCTCAAGAGCCAATGCCCTGTATGTTTTAGATTTGTCCCTGCTTCAAGACAGGTGAGTAAAATACCCGAATTACTTTCTCAGCATGTCACCAGGTTCTTCAGCCGCCTGCTAATAAACTGTTCACTTGCTTCACGTGTGTTAAACCAGGGAAACACCTAAACCATGTAGACATCGCCTCTTAAAGACTGGCTGATGTAATTTTAAAGGTCTGTCAAGGATATTTTCAAGGCACTTGTGTTTTGTTTTTTATTTCTTACATAATGTCTCAATAAAATTCAATGAGGTATGAGGTCATAATGTGACATAATGTGACTTTGTGGGATTTGCTTTAAAGAAAGATATTATGTTTATGTTGGGCGTACAATATACATACACACATATGTACATGTTGCTCTTTTATTTTATTTACTCTAAAGTTAATATTTTTATACCTATGCTAGCATATACTTAATTTATACTTGGCTGGCCCTAAACTTTGTAAATTTTAATTAAAAGAAAACCGAGGTGATAGTGTTTGGACCAAGCGGCCCATTGTGATTCAACCACTGTTGATTTCGGGCCTCTGACAGCATATTTTAAACCCGCTATTACCAATTTAGGTTTTAAGTTAGGCAGTTATCTTAAATTGGACAACTAAATAGGAGCAGCTGTAAAGTCCTGATTATATAATTTAAGGTGGTTGACAAAGGTGAAATCCTTCCTGTCCAGGCAACTTTTTGAAACAGTGATCTCTGCTTTTCATTTTGTCCCTCCTAGATTACTGTAATAAACTTTATGTTGGTGTAAGTCAGTCCTTACTCTCTCGTCTGCAGCTGGGTCAGAACGCTGCTGCACATCTTCGAACTGATGCTCATAAAACTGAACCACATCACCCCTGTTCTAGTCTCACTCCACTGGCTGCATGCCTACTTTAGGGTTCATTTTAAAATTCAAATTTTTGTTTTTAAATGTTTTAATGAACCTGCCCCGCCGTACCTCTCTGAGCTTCTTCATTCCTACTTACCTCCTTGGGCCCTCAGGTTGGCCGAACAGCAGCTCCTGCAGGTACCATGGTCTTGCAGGAAGCTCAGAGGGCACATGGCCTTCTCTATTGCTCCTCCTCAACTGTGGAATAACCCACCACTGTACATTAGAGAGGCTTCTTCACTGTCTGCTTTGAAAACTGGTCTTTGTTTCAGATGGTTGCTTTAAAGTATTTTTGTTGCAGCATTAGTGACCTTTATTTTATTTTATTTTATTTTTTTAAAAGGCAGACAGGCTGTCTCGAAGACTGAGGGCTCCATTTGGATCACGTGCTCTACCGCTGCACCACACATTTTGGGGGACAGGTGCTCAAGTGGGCAAAAAGGGCACCTTGTGCGGCACACGGAGCTGTCGGCTGCCTTTGTAGTGTGAGATTTATTACAGGCACAGCTGGAACATCTTGTATATATAGCCATAGGTATATATACGCGGTGCAAAAAGAAAAAGAAAAAGTCAGAGATCAAGTGTGAAAAGGCACAAAACAATATTTGTTGCTAAGAGATAAGACAAGAGTAGCGCTGGGAATACAATATGAGCGTTTATATTGTGTGTTCATTATTGGTGTTGCCAGCAGAGTTTCACACGCCAATGTCTATGTCTGCTGATTGAGACTGATCATGCAAAAATTATTTTCAGGCTCCAAAAGGACTAAGTTAACACTATCAGGAGAAACACTTGGTGTATATTGTTTTATTTGAAGATGAATGTATGTTTTTTGTGTTTTTTTTATAGTCACAGTATGTGACTAGACCCCTTTAAAGGTGCAGGATGAGACTTTGTTCACAACAAAATCAACCCTAGACAAAGGGTTGATTTTGGGAAAGATATTTTCATTGAGCCTCCGGCACAATTTACATACCCTCACACAATAAAAAAAAAAAAAAAAAAAAACTCCCACTTTGATGGTATCCTTTATTTAAAAAACGTATTGTTCAAATAAAACAGATGAGAATAATTTCATAAATTTGAAACAGAATATCAGAAGCCTAAACTATACCTGCCAACATCTGCTGATGGCAAAGAAGGACGCCTTTATGTAATAGTAAGCACCCACAAAACCATCTGTCCAGTGGGATCTATGACCATCCGGGAAAACAAATTTAACTAAAATCTGTGATTGATGTTGAATCTATTTACATATAAAATACTCTGATAACATCATAATTTTTACACACAGAAATAGAAAATACAACTTAGCCTACATGCCCCACATTTACTGAACTTTACTACAGGAATTTTTAGTAACGTATGACTTGTACTGCCCCATTTTGCTTTCTAAACGAAGTTGAGATGGTATTGTATGGTTAATGTCTTTTGAGTGTGTAAAACTAAAGTCAAATTCCTTGTTTGTACACACAAACTTGGCCAATAAAGCTGATTCTGATAAAGGTAACATTACAGGTAGAATATAAAGTCCTTCCAAACCTTCACTCAGAATGGCGACCTGACGGTGACGGTAAAGGTTGCTGAGAATTTCATCAGCCAAACAAAAGTGCAGGTTAACTGGACACCAAGCCGTAGCAAGCTCCTGTACTTTCAGGCATTGAGAGAACATTTCATGCCACCCAGAGTGGAGAACGATGGTGTCAGGGATGCTTTCAGAATGAGTGTTGTCCGCTGGGTTGTGCTCATTCTGACCTCGGGTTACATCAGCATTCAGGCAGGCAGCTGAAGACCAACCCGCCTCAGGCAAGGCAATGTGTCGGGGGACAACTTTCCATCAAAAGTCCTGGCATGGACTCTTCCAGAAGACCTCTTTATTGTAAATTTTCTTCCCACTTAAAATAGCAGAACCAAAATATTCTGGTTCCAAAGACATAAATGTACCTTTGTGATCATGTTTTAAACCAGCAACACCTTCAGGCAGCACCAATTTTTTTACCTCATTTATTTACAGTAACTTTATTTTTTAACTTTAAATGTGCCTGTGTCGCTGTTAGGAATTTGATGTGACTTTATGTTGTTGAGTAACACTCTCTCTGCTTATCAGCACCATGAGGCAGACTTTGGAGATAACATACTGGGGATAAACAGCAACTGCTGGGCTGCTGAAGAAAGGGACATGTAAGATTTTGAAAAGCGTCCCTTATCTCGGCTTCCTCTATCTTGCAGGACAACACAGAGAGATGCCTGCAGGGGAGCTTCCTGGATTTTCAATGTGGATTTTCTTCAGTTTTGTCTCCAACATCTAACATTTCTGTTGTTATCGCTTAAGTTTTTTGAATACGTTTCTTTCAGTTCATTTGGTCCATGACTAACACATCTTTGTTAGTCCTCTATTTACCCTCCACAGGATGCCCCCCTCGCCCCACGTTATCGTGAGACGGCTGAAAGAAAATGGAGGAGAGGTAATTAACTCAGAGGGGGTCTGCTTGCATTGCACAATGCTTCTGAACTTCTTCCCCCTTTGTTTCCCGCCTGTACCTTTTGTCTTCCACTTGAGTCATTGCTTTAGCCTTCTCCCAGGAAATTCCACTGACCCCCCTCCTTAGTATTTATGAATAGAGACCCCGCTGATTGAGGTGTTCTGCCTGCAAAGGCTAATTTACAGCTTTAACATCGGCCTAAGTGATTTCTAATCAGGTGAGGACATTCTAAAAAGAGCGGTAATTAATGAGACACAAGGGAGCAACAAATACGTGACTGACCTTGAACATACTGACTTCTTATCTGCTTTAGCAGGAACCTGACAGAGTTTTACAAATAACACAATTGAAGAATAGTTTGATTTATTTGGAAATACCCTTTTTTCTTTGCTGATGACATTCAAATTTAAGGACTAATGATCTTCAAATTTCAAAGCAAACTAATCATTTTTTTTTTCTAGTTCAACTACAAGTCTTGCAAACCGAAGATACACATAAGAGATCTGTAGTCATGCTGCTATATTGCCATATTTACCTCTTTTTTTTATCTCTACAACCTCTCTACAACACAGACTAAACAATGTCTGAACAAAGCAGGAATGGAATGTAGAACACAACCAGTTGAATATACTGGCCTCACCCTCCAATTTGAAGCAAAAAAAATAAACTTGAAAGGCCCCCCTGCATTTTGTTTGCCCACTCCTGTCCATGGTTTTGAAAAAAGTATTCATATCCTTTGAAGTTTTCTTATTTTTATGTTAAAAATACAAATTTGACAATGATGTCTGTTGGGATTTCATGAGATAGATCCACACAAAAGTTGCATGCAATTGTTAAAGTTGTGGGAAAATAATATATAGTTTTCAAAAGTTTTTACAAGTGAAGGTCTGATGGGTGTGGCATGTATTTTATTCAGCGTCCTTGTGTGAATTCTAAACTCAGGATGCATCTTTTAAAATCTGATTTTCACAGATTCTCAGTTAGATGTAGTTTAGGACTTTGACTGGGCCATTCTAACATAAATAAACTTTAATCCAAAGCATTCCATCGTGGCACTGGCTGTATGGTCGGGGTAGTTGTCCAGGATTGCCCTCTATTAGGCTCAACACATCTTCCATTTAGTTTTGACCAGCTTTCCTGACTCTGCTAAAGAAAAGGATCCCCACAGCATGATGCTGCCACTACTGTGTTATACAATTGGGATGGGTTATTCAGGATGATGTACAGTGTTAGCTTTTCATTCCAGATAGTATTTTCCTATAGGTAAAAAAGTTCAATGTTGATTGCATCTAACAAGAACATCTTCCACATCTTTGCTTTATCCTCTACATAGCTTATGGCACTTTTAAACATAGACACTGGGTGTCAGGCTTCAGGCACTTACCTTGAAAAACAGTGAATGTGAAATAGACTTCACGTTAAGAAAATGTATTGTGATGTTTTAAGTCTTCTGCCATGAGATCTCGTTATACTGCCAGTGACTACCACCTAATGCCTATCAGCCAGGGAAGCACGTGGTTACCATGGAGACTGAACATGTGCCAGATGAGAGATACTGCTGACCAAGGAGTCAGTAATTTCTTATGCAAATTCCTGTGCTGCTTGGACATCAACAGATGAGCCAGTTCATCCTCTCCTGAGTGCTGTTTGATCTGCTACTACATCCCAAGGAAGATACTGTTTCATCAATATTTTCTAGACAGGATAAACAGAATTTAGTTTCATTCTGCATTGTTGATATTTATGGAATTAAATCAATTATACTATATTTATGGAAAATACTCATTACTTCTTTCAAGGTGTGATGTGACATTTCAATCTTTCTAATGTTAGTGACAAAAAAAAATTATGAGTTTTCTCTTAATGGTCAAAATATTGACACAGATGTAAACCCAACATAAAATGAATTTAACTTTCAGGATTGTTTGTCCTAGAGTAGAACTCAAAGTTAATCGTTTTGTCGTTTGGCAGCGTGAAACTTCAGCAAGTTTTCTTCCAGCACTCATTATAAAATCTGAAAAACCTAACATCTGTTTTAAGCTGCAGATATTCATGGCAGTTTACGTGCATTGAATTGGGGAACAGGATAAAACTACTGTCACTAAATTATCTGAATCTTCTCTGAGCAGAAAGTAAAACACCTTATCTTCTGACAGAAAATCATGAATCTCTCCTGATCCTCCTATGATCTCCTCATTTCTTCTCACTTCCTTAGGTGTACAAACCAGCAATGTCTGAGAGCACTTCACCCTTTGGATGTGCTGGAGCTTTATCAAGGATTTTCATGTTGATAAAATGTGTTTGTGAGTCATTAGTACACACTTATTAACCGATTAAGGATGCTTTTAAGGCCACTTAGCTTACCTCAGCTATCTTGTGCTTATCTCATGGCTGAAAAAAACACAGAAAGATGAAACGCAGCCACTGCTTCATAACCTGTAATAACAGTTTAGGTGAGTCATGGGAGGCAGCATACTCATAATATTGTTTAGGTTCTCTTTGAAATGCAGTTGGTGGGTCTTTTAATCAGCAGGACTCAAAGGCATTTGCCCTGCAATTTCTGTTGTTATATGGATTTTCACTCGGGTGTGGTTTGAGGCTGGGTGAGTGAAGGGGCAGATGGAGGAGGGCTCGGTGGTTTTTAGGTAGGCGGATGGGGTAAACTCACTTTGCTTTAATGTAGCATGGCTTAGATGAAGTCTGGACACAATAAACATCATTCTCTCTTGACATGAATGGGAAGTCAAAACAATCAGTTAACTTCTGCCTTCTAATTAAGGAGAGGAATTCACAGGTGGTGGGTGTGAGTACCTTCCACCATTTCTTGACAGCTTGACATCATGAAAAACTTGCTGACAGTGGTCATCTATAACATTTAACATTAAAACCTTTATAAGTAGCCTTAAATAATCAGGTTTTGGAAGTACTAGGTGACTGTAGAATAGTTATTATTCCACATCCCATCACACATACCAAGCAAGAAATTGCAGGAAATACATGTACCCCCTGTACCTTCTCACACAACAACCACAAGCTTCAATTAACTTTATTAGGGTTTTAACAGATCAAAACAAAGCACTACATAACTGTGAATTGAAAGAAAAATGATAAACTATTTTTTTTTTCAAAATAAAAATCTGAAAGGATGGGTCTTCATTTGTTTTCAGTTCTTGTTACTTTGATACCCCCATATTAGGTTCTGGGAAACAAATTGCCTTCAGAAGTTATCTAATTACAAAATAGACTCCAGTTTTGTGTACAATTTCGCTACAGAATAAGGTTTCGGCGTTCTGAGATGGCCCTCAGACATTTGTTTGATAACTTTATTAAACAGCGGGATACATGGAGCGAAAGTCGTGAAGTTTTAAGCAGTGTAAGGTTAGGTCAGAAAGAACTGTTCAATCCATCATCCGACAATGGAAACTTACCTAGATACAGCTGTCCATCTAGACTGACAGGCAAAGCATAGAGAGAAGAGGTAACTCTGAAAGAGCTGCGAAGATCCACAGCTCAGACCAAGAGAATCTCTTGACTGGACAAGTATTAGTTGTGCACTCCACAAATCTGGGCTTTCTGGATGAGCAAGAAGACAGACGTTGCTGAAAGAAAACCGTAGAGATTCCTATTTTTAGTTTTTTACCTGGATATGAAATACAATGCGTGGCAGGAAACCTTTTTTAAAGTCTCATTAAACACATTTGCACATATCCAGTGTCTGATGCTGCAGGTACTTACATGCTACTGAGCTTCCACTGGTGGGCAAACCTGCTGCGGAATATCAAACAAGCAAAAAAGAACAACTTTTTCAACCCAGTCCAGATTAGCAGCAGGTACAATATAAAATCATAAATAGTTCATGTTGAGGAAAATGATCATATCTTCCTTTTCTGGCAGTATGCGTGAGCGTTCTGTACAGACTGTCTCCTGCAGACAAGAACACACGTTCGATGGGTGTAGAAGAAAGTTCACCAAATAAATTTGAGAAAGCGAGATCTGACAGCAAAGAATAGGTCTTTCGCTGGTTCCACCACCATACAGCAGGGTTCTCAGACATAACGGAGTAGCACATTGCAGAGTCTGGTCAGCTGCCTGGGTATTTGCATTTGAGATGACGCACTGTTTTAGGTGGAGTATAACTTGCTAGCTGCATCAGTGTTGGTATAAGATGTATTTTATTGTTTTATTTACCTGATTTTGACTGCGGTGCGGTTCTAGGTTGAGTGTCAGAGCAGGAGGAAGGATAGTGTAACACCGGCACAGTGCGTCTAAGATGGGGCACTCTGGTACTTCTACACCATGAATCTGGAGGTGTTTAATCATGTTGGTCATACACCTCCTTTGCATGATATAATCTTATTGCAAGTGTTGCACTGAGCCGACTGTTCATTTATTTTATTAAAGCTAAGCCACACTTTCAATTGTTGCCGCATACTGTCCGTGGTGTCGCATTCACTTCCTGCTGATTCTTCTTTGTTGGTGTTCAGCGGCTTCTTGCTCCAGTCGACAGACTGGGCATCGAAACTAGAAATCTGAATTAAAAAATGTTAATGATCCAGGAGAATCAGAATATTAGTCCTGGGTCCAATCAGTTCTTGGGACTCAATGCCTAACCCTTGTGATAATAGCATCATACTGTTGGGGTGCTTTACATCAGCAGGGAATCTGAGGTTGGATGGATAGTACTAAATCAAGGACAATCCAGAAAAAAACAACAACCCTAAACAAACAGCCAAAGGTACAAAGCATGTTCTTTTGTTATAATAGCTCAGTAAAAGTCCAGACCTAAACTTGAGCTATTAGGCCAAAAAAAAGGAAAAAATAGAGACACAATTAAAACACTTGAAGCTGTAATGGTAGCTAAAGGTGGTTCAACACTGCTTACCTGTGGGGCTTGCAACAATTTCTAGGTTATTTGTAAAATTAATGCTGCGTATGCTGTTGCCCTGCACTGTACATAAAAATCAAAATAACCTAAATCAAACATATCTAACTACTCTTGGAACCGGATGCAACTTACTCAAAATGGTGCCCTATCGGTGGGCTGTTGTTGCAGTGGAGGTGATGTGGTGTGTTTGTGCGAGTGAGCGGGCATTGTGAGGGCTTCTGTTGGGCATCTTCTTGGCACTCAGACAACAATTTTGAGTGCTACTCTGCTTGACAGGACACGTTAAAAAAACAAA
The DNA here is from genome assembly GCA_036173005.1 of Crenichthys baileyi. Classification (NCBI taxonomy): domain Eukaryota; kingdom Metazoa; phylum Chordata; class Actinopteri; order Cyprinodontiformes; family Goodeidae; genus Crenichthys; species Crenichthys baileyi. The sequence goes on along the minus strand of JAHHUM010001186.1, from coordinate 32,623 downwards.
CAAACAAAAAAAACAGTGCCCTGCTATGTGGTCTCTTCTTCTGTCACTGCAAGCGTTACAGTCTGCAAACTTGAGAGCAGGGACAGGATTTTTTTCTCTTTCTCCTGAAAGACCACTAGCTACAGCTACATGTCCCTAGCAACCCAAAGGAAATCTTTGAAAGCCTTCTTTTAAAGATCCAACACAGGCAAGAGCAAGTGCGAATCATCCTACTCTTTCATATGAAAGTAAACTATGCTTTAGGAAGCTCTCTTTAACTCCTCTGTTCATGCTGCCTTGTTGTTTCCCACATCAATCCCTTCCCACTTCCCCTTGAGTTTGCTCCTGAATCAAGACGCTTGTGAGATTACCTAATATCTGCACACAAGTGCTTGTAAAAGCATTGTTGCCTTGCAGCAAGAAGGTTCTGGGTTCAAATCCTGATCTAGACTCTTTTTGCATGGAGTTTGCATGTTCTCCCTTTGCTTGCAAGGGGTTCCCTCTGGGAACTCTGGTTTCCACATTCCAAAAACATGACTGTTATTTTAAATGCTCTCTGGAATTTGCTATTAGGTGTGAGTGTGTGCATGCATGGTTTTCTGTCCTGTGTCTCTGAGGTGCCCTGTGATGGACTCTTGACCTGTTCATGGTTTACCCTGTCTCTCACCTAATGACCGCTGGAGATAGGCACCAGCCCCACTGCGACCCTGCAAAGATAATCGGGTATAGACAATGGATGGATGGATAAATGGATGGATATTCTCTTGAGCTTATGTTTCCTCCTCCAAGGTGCCATGGCTGCTGGGTATATAGCTGAAATTGTCCAACAATCAGTGTGGGAAAGGCAATGTACCAGTCTACAATGATACACATTGTCTCTGATGCACCCACACACAAAAAAAGTTATTTGGCTGTTGTGAATATTTCTTTTACAATTTTTTAAATATCTTAAAAATATCTTAAAAAAGTGAAAAATACAAATATTTCCTACATGAAATTACCTTTGTGTGACCCAAACACTATTCAAAATATCATGCAAAAGATTAATCTGAACCAAAATGACAAAAAGTGGTATAAAAATAAATTGTTTTCAACAATTTTCTCATATCTATGGAAGAGTGTAGGGTCCAGTCACCTGTGCAACTAAAGGTTAAAAAGCTACAGCAACAATATTACCATATCTGGTCTTGGTGATAAATCTATCACAGTCAACACAGACAAAATAGGCTCTCAGAGTGAAAACGGCTATGAAACCTATTCATTTATATTGTATACATGATGCTACATGTACTATGCTTGACAAGTCTTGTGCTGAGCTGTGACATACAATTGTGCTTCCAATAAACCCAAAATATCCAGTAAACTGATCCCAAGCGAGCCAAACGGAGCTGGTCAATGTAGAATCCCAGTGAAAACTATACATCTCATGTCCTCAAGGTAAAAGCGGCTTGTGTACATGGACATTTAGATGTATGTCAAGCCCTTTACCTCTATGATTGGGGCAATCCTTTAGTTTCCACACAAAAGCTGTTCGTGTTGCATAGCATTCTTTTTCCAAATGATTAGCAGTTGGCAGCAACAGGTAGGGGATGGGCAGTGTGCTACTTTATCCTTGATAAAGGAACCTCCAGTTACTCTGGTGCTTATCTGGCATCCACTTTAAGGGGTTTAAATCGTCAAGCTTGGGAATAACTTGATCCTGATAATTGGCCCATTCCTACCTCCCAGTAGTACTTTTTAAAGAAAAAACATAAACGCTTTATTTCCTACCACGCTCAACAGCCTAACCTCTCTTGATCTTCTAAACTATCTCTCAAGTCAAATCAATCTAGGCCAAGACCTTCATCTCTGGCAAAACAGCACTACTCACTACTGAAGGAAAAGTCCAAACAACAATAAAAAACCCTCATTACTTAGGAAAAGGAATGTTTATGTTTACTGAGGCATGCTCAGGATAATGCAGATAAATGGATGTTTGTGGGTGTGAGGTGGCCCTGCCACAGCAGCTAATGAATGACTCCGAGGGCTGTGCAGAACTCCAATTTCTCAGGCATTTTCATAAACACTTGTAGTCAGACTGTAGTCTGAAGTTGCATTTCTCACTCTCTTTCATCAATTAGGAGAGTCTCCCTAATTAAACAGCAGACTAACAGATGGAGCAGAGGTGAAGCCAGGATAGGGTTGGGAGGTGAAGAAGGGGCTTGTGAAGCCCACTGAGTTTGTAATTAGGAGAGTGTTGCAGAACCCCTCACAGCTGGTTAGTATTTTGGCTGTTTTATTCGTTGCTGGCCTTCCCCCCATGGCAGGTTGTTATCTGTGCCTCAGGAAGATTTCATTGGCTACAACTAACCCCCTGATGGGGCTCTTCAGTTTCATCTAAGGGCCTGACAGCGGGGGACCCCCTAAACCTTTAGTATTAATCACACAAAAGGATTCCTTGCCTGAGTCTGGCATGTGGTCTCCACCAGGCTCTCCACAAGGAGGAGAAAAGATGAAAGCCTGCCTCTCCTTCCTGATCCGAATATGTTCTGCACATGCCAGCTCTGCTGATGAGTGTCCGCTTTTGTTCTACGCAGGACCACACACGCGTCCATAAACACTGAAAACCGCACATGCGCTCACACATACTTCTGAACACCCACAGACGCACTCAGCTAGCCACAGGCACTCAGACACCAGGTCCCTAATGTCCTGTGAAAAGTTTACAAAACATCCAAAGCTCAGTGTCAAAAATTAGCATTATGACATGGATTTTTTGACAGTTTGTAAGACTTGGTTGAGTTTTTAAGTATGTTTCTTTCTCTATAACATATTGCTTCATTCGAATGAGTAATGAAGGTGGAGTACTGATGAAAAATAGCCTTACAGGGGAAAGAAAAATCAAAGCAGGAATTTAAATCCCTGTAAGTGGCGGTAATACCTACATTTCCTTTATTCGTTAGAATTTCCTAATGCAGGAAAGAGACTACTAAAACATGTTTGGGGATTGTTGGAATGAATCACAGTGACAGAGCAGATGTGTATTTCAACAAGATAGATCCACACATGGAATCCATTAGGAGAAATTACTGGCTGAGCAACTCTTTGTGCGCAACCTGTGTACAATCTGGAGGAACCACAACGCAAGAATGCAGAAACTGAACCACAAGGGCAAAAACAATATCGCATTTTCACCAGTTAAATGAGCTTTGCTCAAAAGCTGAGGGGAAGTCTGCACATAATACTCAAGGTATGTCTTTGCAATGCCTTTAAAAAAAAAAAAACAGTGTACATTCCATACATTTTGGGATGTATGTACTGCATGATGACACTTTGCTTTCTTTGAAATGAACCATTTCCTCAGTGTAGCCTTAGGTATGCCTTGATATTACTGGTTTACTGCTACGTAAAAGCATTGCAAATGTTAATTGTGGTAGCGATGGAGTCACTGTGACCATTCAGCATCCTTGGAGGTAAGTGAACCAGTGCATCAGTGCAGACAGAGTATCTGCATAACATAGCATGGGCCTAAGTAACATTATTATGGGGTCATTGTTGCAACATTCAAATTGTAATGCTTTTGCTGCATTTTTTTTAAATGGTCTGAAAATCAATAGCAGCCTGACTTTAGGGGTTTTTCTTGTTTAGGTTCATGAAACTTTGCCCATGTGTTGTACCGCTGGAGCTCTGAGCCGCCCCATAAGCATTTTTTTCCTGTGATTCTCTGTTGCCTGTAAGGTGGTGAAATCCACAAGTGTTTAACATAATCTTCCTCAATTAAAGAGGAGCTATAGCATCGAAATGAGTATTTTAGGTCAGAGTAGAGATTCATAGTCCATTCTTTTTATTTAGCCTTAAATCATAATTGACCTTTGCCAGCTACTTCTCTATCCTAAAACGTTGTCATCTTAATCTTTGCTAATACATCTTTGTGTTTGCAGAAATTAGTTTGTGAACTGGGCTCAATCAAGGTCAATCCTTCAGGCACTTTGCAATGAGCCTGTCACAATCTGTGTGCACGTGCGACCCCTGTGGCAGGTTTGATGGGAGGATGCACGAGGGAATCATGGAGCGGGGGAGCAGTGATGGGCACTGAGCTGAGCAAACACCTATTATCAGCATTTTAATTGAAGATTAGTGGGGGGATTTAGCTGCAGAGGCTGCAGGGAGGCAGCTGACAGTGGGTGCTGGCTGAGGTCTTTGTGGGCATGACTTTGTGTTCTCTGCATAAGCTTTCAAATCTGCTTCTTACCCAGTGCAGAGAAAAAAGAAACTTAAAAACAATGTCAGGGGGATGTTGGGAAGATTTTCTCATCCTGTCTTTTTTTCTTTGTGGAAACAAAAACTTTGAAATGACAAAGTGATATGACAGATATGGCAATTTCAGTTAAGGTTCAAAATGAGTTTGCCCTCTGACAAACGGAATATTGTTACAGAGAATTCCCTCAGCAGAGATGGAAATGGGTCACAGAATAAAGAGAAAAATAACACTGACAGTAGCAGTTGGTATAAGGAGTTAAGGGCAATATTCTCAACAGAGAGGGCATTACCTAAGACTCAAACTCCAGACCACAGCTCCTGTAAGAGCTTCCAATGAACTTGCATATGGTTATTACTGCAGTAAGAAGGTAATTTTACAGGTATACATTCCACATTACACTCTCCTAACAGCATCTAGTTGGAATCACACATCCTACCCATTTTCACATTATTGACATTTACTATAAATTTGCAATTTTTGTGTTAACCTTTTAAAAATGAATTACCATAAAAGCAGTATGCAGTGGTATTAGGTTGTAAGCTGCTTTCTAAAGAAATGCCCTAACAGGCATTAAAGTCTTATTTATTCAAAAGCAGATGAGATTAAATTATAAAAAAACAAATAGATGATCATCAATGATGATGTGTTGATACATTATGTTTTGGTACAACCCCAATTCCAATAAAGTTGGGATGTTGATATCATCTGAGATGGACTGAAGCAAAGTGGAGAAAGAGGAAAAGTGTGCTGTGGTCCACATTTGAAATTGTTTTTGAAAATCATGGACATGGTGTCCTCAGAGCCAAAGAGTTAAAGCATTATCTGGATTGTCATCAGCGCAAAGTTTAAAAGCCAGCATCTATGCTGATAGGGGTGTGATAGCGCCCATGGCATGGGTAATTTGCACATCTTTGAAGGCACCATTAATGCTCAATGGTACTTACAGGTTTTGGAGCAACATATGCTGCCACTGAGGCAACGTCTCTTTCAGGGACGCCCCTGGTTATTTCAGCAAGACAATATCAACCCACATTCTGCACGTGTTACGACAGCATGGCTTCGTAGTAAAAGAGTGCAGGTACTGGAATGGCCTGCCTGCAGTCCAAACCTGTCTCCTATTGAAAATGTGTGGAGCATTGTGAAGCAGAAAATACCACAACTGAAGTTATACATCAAGCAAGAAAGGGAAATAATTCCAACTACAAATTTTCAACAATTAGTGCCTCAGTTCCCAAACACTTATTGAGTGTTGTTAAAAGGAAGAGTGATGCAACACAGTAGTAAACATGCCCCTGTCCCAAGGATCAAACTCATGCATGTGAATATTTGCAAGTGTAGTGTACTCAATTGCATTTAGGTTGAACAGGATTTGCAAATCATTGTACTCTGTTTTTATTTACATCTAACACAATGTCCCAACTTCATTGGAATTGGAGTAGCATGATGTTATGTTTAAAGCAAATTTTGTGACTTTCTTTGGCTGGTTTGCGCTGAAACCAAGTTCTAGCATTGACATAGGGAAGTTTATCTCTACCTAAAACACCTTGATGTTCTGAGATTTGATCAAATGTGATTTGTTTGGATTAATTGTCACATTTTTCCTAGTGTTTAATCCTCCATCTTTTTGCCACACCCCCATAAGCGTTGCAGGGTTTCGCAGTGGCTAATGCCTTTTCTAGTGGGCAAAGGACGAGAGATGGGATACACACAGACCAAGTTGTCACTCCATCATAGCAAGACAGAGATAAACTGAGGAAGCTGGAGCACTTGTAGAAAACCCACACAATCACAGGAAAAACAAGCAAACTGAATGCAGTAAGGGCCTGTAGCCAGGAATCACAGGTATACTATACTATACTATACTATACTATACTTTACTATACTATACTATACTACACTATACTATACTATACTATACTGTGTTATACTATACTATACTATACTATACTATACTATACTATACTATACTATACTATACTATACTATACTATACTATACTATACTATACTATACTATACTATACAACTATCTTTTAATGGGAAATCAAACAAGTACAATCGACTTCGATGTACTTGTAAACCAAGCCCCCCCTCAACCAATCAGCACCATCTTTCTTAAGGACAATGTGCAAAATCTGCACAGCAAGGGTTTCAGGAAAACAATAAAGGCAGTGACCCAAACTTCAGACTGTGAAATGGACCTCAGCAAACCTCATGTGTTATGAACTGAATTAAACAAAATTTGATTGAATTCAACAAAAAAGAGTTAAATCAAATTAAACCTGAACTGAATTAAACTACATTGAAATGATTTTAATTTAATAACTAGTTGAAAGCGTTGTTCTAATTAGCAAAATTAAAGATATGTAACGACTCTGGTTCAGAGTAACTGTGTCTATTGAAGTGTAAAGCTAGGCTTTGCTAATAACGGCCGATGCCCATCATGCGTTATTTACATTTTTCTACATCAGTTGACTGCTGACTGTTTTGTTCCCCAGTAGCAAAACAAGCTGATTATCATTGTTTTTGTTCTTTTTTTTATAAATAAATGTTGAAAATTAAAACTTCTATTAATAATTTAATGTCTCATCATTGAAATCCCAACGCATAATTACTGCTATCCATAAAGATCACAACAAAGACACACGTAAACAATGACAGCAAAGTAAATGTAATTGTATGAGTATAAATTTGTGCTTGCCTGTGCTTGGCGTCTCAGTAGGCTACATTGTCTAAAATCAACTGCAATAAAAAGAACTTCAAATAGATACTAAATAAGAGGTCTTGGTATTTTAATTATTAAAACCTTTAAAAAAACATGTAAGCATGTGAAAAGAGGGATAATATGTTTACTTTTATTAAACGTGATGCTTAGTTAATAAGTTATCTTTTGTAACAGGAGATAGTATGTGATGGAAGGAACCAGGCTTACTGCTGTATATTGAATTAACATACCACTGACCTTGGAAGTGTGCAGAACTCATATTCAGTCTCGTTCTCCAACCTTCATACAGAAACTGTAAACAGGTTATCAGATAAATCATGCAGATTAGGCCGCAGGTTTGCAAATTGTGAAACTGCTGGTGCTATTTTTACTGCATCTTAAATTCCAGCAAAGTGCCGATGAAACCCTGAACAGTCACTGCCTATCTGTGAATGCAAAGGCTGCATTAGCTGATATTGTGCAGGCACCAGCTGATAAAGGTGTTTTATTACTGCTATCGCATAACCACAGCATCCTCAGGTGTTCCCTTATGAATCCTGTCCCATGGCCGAGTGAGGGAAGTGGACTCAGTTCCATGCAGGAGCGTTACTGTGGCCAGGGTGTGTAGGCATGTGATAACGCACGGTTCACCATGCTAACAGGCAGGGGAGCTGTGGAGGATTTAGCGTGATGTATTTCAGCTTTACAAGTTTAATGTGCTTCAAAGCTTTTATCTCTTTTTAGTTAGGTGTTTTCCAACAAATGTTTCATCTCCAGACCTCTTCCCACCTTCCTCACTCTCATTTCTCACTGTCCTCCCAACCACATATGACTCAACTCCGAGAATTTTCCAATCTATGATATATCTAAAGCTGCTGGTCATGTAATGAATGCTGCCTCTGTTCAGTGAGTCTCTGCTGAAGGAAAATCTTACTCTGAAGTTGGATTATTGATAGCTTTTTTAGATTTACTGGGCATTTATGAAGCTTCTGTGAGCCATGAATTATCATGCATTTATAGAATTGTGATTTGAAATCTTCAGTTCTCTATTTTGGGATTCACTAATCTTATGACTGATAGCATGAAAAAAACTAAAATGAAAGAAGCCCACAGAAAAACAATTAATAGCCTAAAAGAATAAAATATTTGAAAAGAAAAGCGTTGGGTTAATTCGTCCCTTTATCCAATTCTTACCACCATTTCATAATTAGGTATTTCTCCATGTACAAAATCTAGCCATCAGTACTGACATAAATAGTCATGAAAATGATTAAATTTCATGAATAATTTTATTGAATTGTATACTATTTCCAAAAGACTTCGTACAAACATAATACGCTCTGGTTCTATTTCTTTTTCCTCTGATCCATGTTTGGGCCTGTTTACTTTTATGAAATCTGAGATATTATGATCAAACCAAAATAATAAGTGACGTCCTGTTGGATATTATTCATTAGCCACATCATCAGAGGATCATGCTCTCAAACTATTTTATTTATTTATTTATTAGAAAGCCCACTGTGGGAGAGCATCTATTAACCTTATAGCAGACTTTAAATACATCATGGCAAATGAATTTGAACTGTTGCCAAAGTGGGTCACAACTTCCTGCATTGGTGATAATGAATTGACACATAGGTGGAAAAGAAGGTCAGATCAAAACTACAGATGCAAAATGGCAAACATGAAGCAGAGCCACAATTAATGGAAAATGGAAGCAACACAACATCTTCAGAAAATAATTTATAATTAAACCAAATTTTATTTGACACTTTGAGAAATTTAATGAGTATTAAACTTGAGAATTCAGAACAATATTTAACTAGAAAGTATAATTAACTAAGAGGTCAATGCTGCACATAAGCAATTGGTTTGGAAATTATTTAATTATAGGTAAAAAATGTTTTAAGAGGAGATGTAATGGCTAGCCATGGGCACAAAATGAGGGTTGAAGGGAAGAGTTGATCCGAAGTATTTTATCTGGTTAAATTTTATTGTGTTTGTGTAAGTAATGAGATTTGCTGCAGTTTTCAGAGCAAAGGTCACTGTATAAGAAAGTACACCCCTTTTACAAATACCTAAGGGTTTATATATTTTGTAGGCTTCTAGATTTTTTTCGAGACCCACTAATTATCTTGCTTGATTCATTTTCAAAACTGTAAAAACAAACAAAACAGACTTGCTGATTTGAGGAAGGAGAAAGGTGATTATGTCATCCTGAAATATAAAAATTATCCTCTAATATATTTTTTTCCTTGATGCCTTTTGATGCCCCTAAAAGGGCTTTGTCTCCACAGCCTCCTGTTTTTCAGGCACAGAGGGAATTGAGGTCATTAAAGTATTTTTGCGGGTGGCTGCTTTATGAAGAAATGCTGCAGTTCTCATCCCACCCAAAGCTTCACACCCAATAATCCTCAGAAACCAGGGCATCCTATAAAATGGCAAGAAGGCAGAGGAGTTAGTAAGTCTTATGTGAAGATCTTCTAACTGAAAATGTTAGTAAATCAGTAAATCTTTGAACCCTCAGTATATGGACTTTTTTACCTTTTATTGTGCAAAGCTGCTTTTAGTAATTCAGTTCCTCAGTTAAGCAGAAACTGAATATCTCAATGTTTCTGTGCATATCACTGTTTTTCAAGTGTACTGTAATTTCTTCTGCCTTTGCATTGGAAAAGACCCTGACCCGCATTTCAACTTTCAGTTCTTGTTGACTTTAATGTGAGGGCATTAGCAGGGGCGGCGGAAGAAATTCCCCATCTATCAGATCACAGGCAGGGAGCGCACACAAGGCCACCCCTCCTACATGACTAATCAGCTGGAACAGTTATTCCTCCTGAATCACAGCTCACAACCCTCTCCCACATGGAAACCCCTCATTTAATAACCACCAAACTCACTTTCCCGGTTTAAAATGATAACAATATTTCTGATTAGCGCACTTTTGATTAGATACAGCAGCTGTCAGCTGAAACACAGCATATCGCCCAGTCGTAGCTCTTGTATCAATAAATTAGCATACCATTGAAAAGGTCCAGGGTCTGCACAGAGGTGTAGTTGGGAGCACTGTTGATTTGCAGCAAAAAGGTTTCAAATCCTGGCCTGGGTTGTTTCTACATTGTGTTTGCTTATTGCATGTTGCACGCCTTGGTTTTCTCTGAGTACTCTGCCCTCCTCCCACAGTCCGAAAACATGACAGTTAGGTTAATGGATGACTCTACCTATTGTCTTGTGTGTCTCTCTGTTGCCCTGTGATAGACTGGCAACCTGTCCAGGGTATAACACGCCTCTCGACCAATCACTGTGTGTTGAGTAGGAGCCCCCAGCTTGCTGCTGAGAACAGCGAGAGTAAGTAATGTGCTTTCCACGGGACTGCATTTTATCCAGCCCCACAATCTCACATAATTTCAGCCGTTTTTATTAGTTAGGGGGTGGAAGAAGGAAGGACTCGTCAAGGACGCCCATTTTCTCAATTAAATGAGATATTAATTGCACAATTTAACACAAGTAGCATACTTCCTTATAGGTCACCTGACTGTTATAAGTTTTAAAATAACAATTGAAGTTTTTTCATCTAGATGGGTGCTGAACTGGCTGCTACTTATTGGTTTTGTCCTAATTTAGACAATGACAATAATTTTATTCTCTCAGTAGACATATTTTTCCTGATCTTTAGTAGAATTTTTCCAATACCTTCAAAAAAGGTTGCAGAGATATTGAAAATGAAATCCATTCTCTTTCTTAGTATCTGTGCTTTTGCAATCAAGCATTTCTGGTTTCAAAAAAATGTGTTCCAATAATTTATTTTTTGTGTATATTTAATTATTGTTGTTTAATTAATTAAACATTTTTTTCCCATCCTCACATCTCTTTCAATCTCAGTTAGAAACTTTATGGCTCTGGTGTGGTGCTCTGTTTCATTTATCCCCTCCAGTCACAACTCAGTAGTTGGATTTCCATGTCCCTTAGCCAGGTTCTGGGAAGCCTTTCTGTGCCTCAGCACAACGGTTATGACATTTTCTCTTATCTGTGTCATTAAACATCCTGGAGTGAAAAACTGACAGCCGAAATTGTTGTTGGTTTTTATCTTTAGGTTGTAAGGCCAGTGTAATACAGGATGGCTGTGCACCGCTGGCATCTGTTATCACTAAAAGTCACTGGCATTTTCAATCACTTTCTGTGAAATAACTAGAAAAATAAAACTGAGCTACAAATTTGTGTTTCAGAGGGATTAACACCTGAGATATATTTCAGTTTTTTGCACCATCAGTCATACTAAAAATCTTCTTGTATAAGTAATACACAAAAATGCTGACAAATCAATGAAAATATAACTCAACCTAAATAATTTTTGCAAATTATAAATACGTTTCCAGATTTTTTTATTTCACAAGATATTTTTTCCAATCAGTCCAAAATCAGACAAGCCATAGAGTGGCAAGTGGTACATCAGAGGGCAAATAAAGTATCAAGACTCATCAATGCCTTTTATTATGTAGTCTTTTGTTTACAGAGGAAACAGCTGCTGTGAGATGCTATCAGACATTTTTTTAACTTTTGGCTGTCAATAGAAAAAATATTATAGCTTTTTTTTTGCAGCACTAATGGACTTTATTTTTGTTGTTTTTTCAAAGTACACAGACAGGAAATGGGGTGGATAGAGGGGGAAGACATGCAGCATAGGTCTTCGGGGTCAGGACTCAAACCCGGGATAGCTGAGTTAAGGACTAACACCTCCACATATCAGTCTTACGCTCTACCACTACGCCATTTGATGTGCCCCAGTAGCATGACTTAAACTTTAAACTGGTTTGCAAATATTTCTCCTTCAAAGTCAATTGGTTGAGCAATAAATTGGATACCCTTATCAATTTCATATCTCCGTAATTTCCTGTTCATTGTAGTACAAAGACACAATAAATGTTGTTTCAAGAAACTTTTCAAAATAAAAAAACATTTAAATACGTTCATCCCAGAACAAAGTAATCGTAAGTTCAATCCCATGCTTAATACAATACAGTCCAAATCAGTTGATCATATAAACCCAGTTGTTTTATTTATATCTAAGGAGTATTCAGTTGACTTTGCAGCAATACCTCATTTTAAGCAACCATGTGCTGACAGTGGCGAGAAGGGACTTCCTTACAAGAAGAACACATTTCCAGCAGAACAAGGCTCACTGTGAGGAGGCATCTGCTCAAATGGGCTAGGGGTCGAGATGGTAGAAAGAAAAATAACCCACAAGGACTGCTCTTTCTATGGATAGTAAAACAAAGAGTATACTGAGTCAAAAGCAGCAATGGTTCCTTCAATGGCTCCACCCAGGGAAGTGGTCCTACACTTGTATAGTGCCTTATCAAGTTCCCAGAGACCCCAAAGCCCTTTACAGTACAATCAGTCATCCACCCATTCCTACACGCATTCACACACTGACAGTGGTGAGCTACATTGTAGCCAAGGCTGCCCTGTGGCGCACTGACAGGAGTGAGGTGGCCATACAATCGACGCCACCGAGTCCTCTGACCACCATCTGCAGGAAAGGAGGGTGAAGTGTCTTGCCCAATGACACAATAACAGAGAGCGGGAGTTCGAACCGGCAAGCTTGCTGCTTACAGGACGAATCTCTCCCACTCTTGCCACCATCACCCCAGGGAAGAAAGACAACTACTCACCCTGCAGCAGTCTTGCTTAGTCACTGAAGGTAGGAGAGAAACTTCTGCTGCAAAACAACAAAGCCATGGTTAGAAGCGATAAGTCTTTAACTGATGGTTCTGACACAACAACTAAATTTAATAACATTTGCTACTAACGTTTAGATTTACCGCAAGTTTTAATGGAAAGATATGACCGTAACACCTTTTGAATGGATTTTGCCAAAGCAGACTTTTGTGTTATCTTGCTTTTAAAACAACAGGAGAGGAGAAACAGTGCCGGTCTTCTTGGGATCACTTTACAGAGTTTAAATTCTGAATTTTTTAAATTCTGAATTGTTTAAATTCCTGGGTTCAATTCCCGGCCGGGGGTCTTTCTGCATGGAGTTTGCATGTTCTCCCCGTGCATGCGTGGGTTCTCACCGGGTACTCCGTCTCCCTCCCACAGTCCAAAAACATGCCTGTTAGGTTAATTGGTCTCTCTAAATTGCCCTTAGGTGTATGAATGATTGTGTGCATGGTTGTTTGTGTGCTGACCTGCGATGGACTGGCGACCTGTCCAGGTGTGCCCCGCCTCTCGCCCATAGACTGCTGGAGATAGGCACCAGCTCCCCCGTGACCCACTATGGAATAAGCGGTATAGAAAATGACTGACTGACTGAATCATAATCACTTCAAAGTCGGACAAGGTGTTCACATTCACAGACATGAAGTACTTAAAGCCTGATAGATGTTTCCTTGGATAAACCTTAAATCTGTTAATGATCCAGGAGGCTTGTGGTTGTTTTTATTTGTACATCAGAAGATAAACCATTTGAAACACTGAAATTTTATATTTACAAAGGGGTTTAATCCTTCTTTTACCATAAATGGCTGTAGCAAATATCAGGTATTGACATTCTATTACACTAAAAGTGTAAAGAAAGCAATAATTTTTGACTGAATTATAATGCAGAAAAGGAATCAACCTTTTTGAAACGTTTGCAATCTCCTTCCTCAAATCCCATCTAAAAGTTTGTGGAAAATGAAAAAGCACTACCTTCCTACCAGGCCCTTTCTCTGGAGTAAATTTCTTCACTAGGATGGGGGGGTGGATTTTTGTCTGGAGGCCATGGTTCTGGAAAACTATCCTAGTGTATTAATAAAGTTCCAGCAGTCAAAACACGCCTAATGGCTCTGTTGCTGGCTCTGTCCCGTAATGAGACACAAGTTGACACAAAAATACACAGAATTAAATTCACACATAGTTTAGTGCTTTCAGCATACTGCAGCATATTCTCTCCATGAGTATGATCTGGATTTTCTCTAGTTTTCTTTGCTGATTCTAAATTGGTATTGCTACAAGAGTGGCTGATCATGTTGTGCATTGTTGTTGGCCCTGCAGTGGACTTAAATCTGTCCAAGGTGTACCCAACCTCCTGCCCAACTTAGACAGTTTTTTACAAGCCACTCAGGTTTTGATTTAATCCTGTTGTAGTGTTTTCCTTTGCCTCCTTCTCTCTGTGAACCGGTAACACGAGCTGAACCAAATATAAAAGGATCCTCATATGAAGCAGAACATACTACATACAAACACAGGTACATTTCAGTATGATTTGCTGCACTGAGATGTCCAGATGTTTCATGCGGTTCAGATCATCTTGTGTATCCGCTGCTGAGAGGGTCACAGGCTATACTTTAACCCCATTTGTTAGAACAGTCAGCTGTTCCCAATCACCCCTTCTCCTCTCCTCCCCGTGCTGCTTTTCCACACACAAAAAATCCCTAACAAGCCTATTGCGATTCAGGAGAAGGCGTTTAATTTGCCCCAGAGCCAAGATCTTTTTTTTTCCAGCTTGTGTACACCGTAATGAGATTTCCACTGCATTTCCCCAACCTTTGAAACAATTCTCACCACATCTGAATACAGAGAAATTGCTGCAATTCCCCAGAAATACAACTTTACAGTGAATAACAATAAGCACTGTTGGTTTTGCATCATTCTGCGGTGCCTGGGTCTGAAGGCTTTGAGAAAAAGATTCAGTAACATGGAGTCTTGTTTTCTCATTACTGCTGGTCCTCTGCTGGGAAGAAATAATGGGATAAAGTGAGTCACACTGCAGCACTGTGGTCGAGCCGGCTTATTGTCATTTATTGTTTAAATGTCTAGTTCGGTCTTGAAATTATTACTAATCCCCACTGAGACTGAAAACAGTGGTACTACATAAAATGTAACAAAACAACTATCAACTTTAAAATACATCAAAAGTAGACCTAATTTAGAAGGGATTAGTGGCAGTAAAATATTCCTGGATTGAGAAGCACCCAGGGGCAGCATCCGGCCATTCATCAAACTGATTGCTGAGGCAAAGATGCTGCTATCAGGTCAAAGGTCTGCATGATAGCATAAACACATAATCACTATTCCTGCAAACACAGAGCCACGAGTTGGCCTTTTTGTAAGAGTTTGGACCTATCAGCAGTTACTGAGCTGAACCTAAACACAATTAGCTGTTTTGATACTTCCAAGACCAGAAAAATATGAATATTTTTCCCCCAACTAGTTTGAATGCCAAGTTGATGAGTTACTTGGGTTGAAACACAAACAAACCTATTGTGCCAATAAAAAGTAAAACCATGACATCTATTTTATGTGGGGGAGAAACTCAATAAATCAGCTCCAAGAAAAATTATCTAGTGCCTTGCAAAAGTACTTATTCCCCTTCAGGTTTTTAGCACATTGTGTCTTAGTATGACCAAAAACATACATTTATTTTACAAGAAGTTTAAGTGATAAAGACGCAAATAACACAGAGAAAAGGAAAACTATAGTCTATTTTAAAACTTTTACAAATAAATAACTAAAGTGTGGCATGCGTATTTAGACCCCATTACCGTGATACTCCACCAGGGAGGGAATGCATTAATCAAGGCAACCAAGAAGGTCACAGGAACTCTGGAGGTGCTACGGAGATTTCCAACTCAGGTGGGGGAATCTGTTGACAGGACAACTATTTGTGTACTCTACAAATCTGGCTTTGAACTTAAGAGTGGCAAGAGGAAAGCCACTGTTGAAGGAAAGCCATAAGAAGTTCCTATGCATTTTACCAAAAGCCATGTAGAGCACACAGCAAACATGTGGAAGGGCTTGCTTTTTTGGTCAGATGATACAAAAATTCCACACAAAATGGTATGTGTAGCAGAAAAATTAAAATGCACGTTACTCACAACACAACATCCCAACAACATAGTTAAACAAGGAGATGGCAATATCATAAAGTGGGGATGCCTTTCCTCAGTAGGGGAAGCAAAGCTAGTCGGAATTTATGGGAAGATGGGGGAAGGTATATAATAATAATAGTAATATAAAGTAATCCTTGAAGAAAATCTGCATGAGAATGTAAAGATTTGAGACTGAGACAAAAGTCCATCTTCCAGCAGGGCAACAACACTAAACACACAACTAGAGCTACACTGCAACCATTTAGATCAGATCATTTAATGTGTTAGAATGAGCGAGACCTAAATCCAACTCACAATCTGTGGCAAGGC
Source organism: Crenichthys baileyi (assembly GCA_036173005.1). Taxonomy (NCBI): domain Eukaryota; kingdom Metazoa; phylum Chordata; class Actinopteri; order Cyprinodontiformes; family Goodeidae; genus Crenichthys; species Crenichthys baileyi. The sequence continues at coordinate 16,522 of JAHHUM010001186.1, read as the reverse complement.
ATTTACATTACCAGCCATTTTAAATCCAACCCTTCAAAGCCTGAGCAAATTAGCAAGAATGTAAAAATGTAAAAACAGGCTAAGGGGTCTGAATGCATTTTCAAGGTACTTTATCCATACTTAACATTTTAAAAATTAAAAATACATAAAAGGTACTGTCTGTGGTATTGTCCCAGTTAATTTAAACAGGCCTCATTAAACATGTTAACATCTTGTAGGTCTGCAACATTATGAACCCCAATCTAGGATAAAAATATTTCTGAACAGCATAAGATGCCATAGTTGTTCTCCAGTACTTGTTTATCTTCTACCATAACATTTAACGTCATCAAGACTGACACAGAGCTACTCAGAATGTGTGGGATTTCAACAATCTGTCCTTGGTGAAGCTTACACCCTTACTTCAACCAGGCACAGCGATAAGTAGTGCATACTAGGTATTCTGTTATTGGTTGAAATAGCGAACACCTTTACACCTTTACAAAACAAAAGATCCACTTAATATAGTGTTTTTTGCTGATAATCTGTTACTGATATGGCTATCTCATGGCTATGGCTTGCTCAGTCAGCAAGAAACATTTCTTGGAGTTACTTGAAGATTAATAAGAGTTAATTTACCACCTTGTAAGCAGTTTAAGGCATTGCTTCCTGAACAGCATTGCAGACATATATATTGAACAATCAAAAGCAGGCTGGGATGCTGAGAAGGTTGGTTTTAAGAGGATCAAAACTAAAATTAAATATTCAACCCAGAGGAGGAACAAGTTAGGTTTCAGTAAAGGACAGTACAAGGAGCCTATTGAACGTCCTCCAAATTATTCGAAATTGGTAAATGATCACAATATGGTTGCTTTGATGCTAGAAAAAAATCTTTTTTACCTATTTCCGATTAATACTTTGCTCTGGTCATGTGTGTTTACCTTTTACATTAAAAGAATAGGTGTTCCCCAATTGTGTTTGTGATACAAATGAAGGTATTTCAAATTTTGTATCATTTAAAATAATTTCTATGGTTTAAAAAATTATAATAATCTTTATTTTGCATTTTATATATTATACTGGGTTTGATGGTCAATCTCCCTTAACAAGTGTAATAAAATGCCATGTCTGGTAAGTTACATACTGTTTTACCACATTACTTTATGAAAAACAGTTTGATGATTGTGTGCCAACTTCTTGAAGTTGTGTCCCATTTTGGATTTCAACCACTTCACCTTATGATTTTGAATATGGACCAAGGGGATCCTCAAAGTCTGAGGGTATCTGAGCCAGGTTCTGATGGTGGTCCGTTTTCATCAAAAGGGAGTGGTTACATTAAACTGTCGTTTTATGCCTGCTCAGAATAGGGAGAAGAAAAGGCAGATTTTTTAAAGATTGTCATTATATAATTGACTGAATTGAACTTGGACCAATTGGGGTCCTATAGAACTGCATGCTAATTTGATTTCTTTGTAGTGCCGTGAGAGAACATGTGTCACTGTATAAATACACTGAATTGAATTCACTTGAATTGGGTAGAGCTGTATCAAGAAAATGAGAGTCTATGGTTTGAATAGCTGGGGCTGTAGACATCAGTTTAATGCTAAGACGACTACTATGACATTTGTAGCAAATGAGGATATCATCCGAAAGGAAAAAAAAAGTCAAACAACCCAAGCTTCTAAAAGCAAGGGGAAAAGACTGTAACACGTCAACTAGTGCTGCCAGATCTTTTATGTTTTTGAGTCACGGAAATAGCTTGACTCTTCAAGTCATTATCTAGATTATGCTAATAGTTTATTGGCTCTGCCTCCGTAATTATTACACAGAGCTACACAGTTTTCCCATCATCAAGTTAAAGTCATGACAAGGTCGAATGGGTTATTTAAAATGAGCTCATCCGTTGTGGTTGTTATATTTTGCCAAAATAATCAACAAAGATGGAAAGAAAGGAACAAGTAGCAATCATGTTAAAGAGTGTTGGCAGTATCTCTTAAAGATTGTGTTTTTCTGCTGATATATAAATGTATTAAATAATGTAACCTACCAGAAAAAAAAACTGTTTCAGTTGAGGCTGCAAAGCTTTTCCCGAGTCATATTCCACATACATGTGGAAAATGTGAAAAGCACTAAATCAGAAGGAACTTGCATATACCAAGAGCTGATGTGTTATAAATAATACAGAAAGTCTCCGCTGAATTGGTCACAGATCAGTCACTTTCTGACATGAACTGCTTTTCATTTATCTGAGAGAAACTAAATATGTCAGAATTGTGACTGAATGAGAACCCTTGTACTTTTAAGTGACTATCTTACTAGGTCAACACAAATCTGACTGAACTGCTGCAGTAACAGTAACAAACACAAATTACACATAACTATCTTTCAAAGGAATATGTGAATATGCACAAATAAACGGCCCTGTTAAAACTGTTCACTTCCTAAAACCACGGTAATAAAACATGTTGATGTAGCAAAACTGTTCTAATGAGGATGCTTACATCTTACTAGATGTGCAGTGTGTTGCAACCACAAACCTCAATGTGTTTTATGTGAAAGATTATGTAGTATATGATTGTAAAGTAAAAGAAAAATTACACAAGCTGTGTATTTTTTTATGGCTAAAGATCCAAAAAGTCTAGTTTGCGTTGCCTCTTGAGTCAATACCTTGTAGAACGTTTTTGGCTAGCATTTATGAGCATCAATTTACACAGATTATCAATTGTATTTAGGCCTTGAGTTTGAGTGGGTCATTGCACAACATGAAAATAATTTTGTAACATTTGGTTACCAAACTTTTCACCTTCTGACTCGAAAAGGATTATCATATGATTCCAGCCTGTCGTTATTAGGCTGGAAGGTGAGCTTCTGTCTCAGTCTTAAGTCTTTTGTCTTGTGTTAAGCTCCATCCATCTTCCAATCAATTCTATTGCTGCCTGCCACCACTGTGTTTCATCATGGGAGGGTGCATGTTGGACAAAAAAGTTTAACTTTGGTCTCATTCGACCATAGTGCCTTCTTCCACATGTTTGCTGTGTACCATATATGGCTTTTGATAAACCTTAAACAGAAATTCTCATGACTTATGACCAGACTCATAGAGTACCTGTCTAATAGTAGTCGTGTCAATATAATGTATCATCCTTTGATGTGGATCTTTGCAGCTTCTCCAGAGTTACCAACAGCCTCTTGGCTTGGATTAAATTTAAGGATATCAGAGCAATGGTGGGTGAGTACAAATGTCACATTTTCATTCCACTTTGCAATAATCTACTACATTGTGTTGGTTTTTTAAATGAAACCCAAATAAGATTTATTGGTGACCATGGTTGTATTGTTTAAGGGGTGTGAATGCTTTAGCAAGGTACTGTATGATTTGGTTTTCCATGAAGGTCAAATGTCACATGTATACCATGGCTCTCTCCATCTCTGTTGGGGCTAGGTATGAATAAAACTGTGATAAGAACTGAAATAGCAGTAACCAATATCTAAATGACTGTTTTTGCTTTACCAGTTTTTCTAAGCCATTAATATCATACAGCATATGAGTCATATTTCCAACACCTGACTTCACAGTACTGCATCACCCCCACCCCATTTCCATGGCTCCATCTGGCAAAGTCAGTCACATATGTTTTGGGCAACAGCCTGTAGTTGCCCTTTGGCGGTGCCCAAGCCTACTTAACCTTCACCGATTTATCCCCAAAACAGACAGACTGCATGATGCTAAACACACAGTATGCCATGAAATTTCTGAGATATATACATTCTCATACATTAGGTTAACAGCTGAGAAAATGCACTGTCACGTGTGAACATGCTGAATATGTGTAGTTTTGCAAGGTTAGAGAAAACTATTTAAATGAGGAACTAATACAACTTCTAACTTCATTCATGGGTGGGACAACGGACTAATATCTTTATGGCACCAGAGGTCAGTTACTCAGATGAGGCTTGTTGTAGTTTTTTTCTTTCCTGTACTCCAGTGCTCTCTCTCCTCTTTTCTCACTAATACACATCTCCTCCTAACCTCTACAGCCCTTGGCTTTGCTGCTGCTCGTGTCATCCGCTGGGACAGACTGTCATCTACTTGTTAGCTCCCCGGTGGCCTTCCGTTTGGAGGGCAGAAGACAACAGAAATAAGGTTTGGGGTTGGGAAATTGGGACTGATAAGGACAAATAGATGCTTCTATATTAGCAGATTCCTGAAAACAGGCAGATGGGAGTGATTTCAGATGTGAACTGTAATTTCTCTGTTCTCACATTCGAGATCTTGTTGATTATTATTGGCCCTGTAAAGCCCTTTTGTGCAAAAGGTGCTATATAAGTAAACTTTACTTACATTCTACTTAGTTACTGTTTATAAAGTGGCTTTACCGTTACTATTTCCTCCCTCCGCACCAGCTTTTTGTCTGTAGTGAGGGGTTGCGCATCATGAGCGTGTTTAACAAATACAGGCTGTTAATTGATATTTAAGATTTGTTCACATCTGTCGTTTCAAATTCCATACTTTTAGCGATTATTACAATTTCTACATTATTCCCTGAATTCCATCAACATTATTGAAATTTGAGCATTTTCCTTGAAGATATCTTTACAGTTTTCAAGTTTTATTTTCTACGATTTACAAATCAAGGACCAATACAAAGCTGAAGTTGGCTTCCAGTTGCACAGTGTGGTTTTAGACTAGCAGAACTTACGTCAGCTCTTTTTCAGAATCTATACTACCAAGGCTTGTTAAATGAGAATGCAATACAATTGTTTTAAAACAGTGTGTGATCTTTAAACCTTTATTCTTTTTTCCAGAAATCAAAAAAGTGCAGTTTCACATTTGTTAGCTAGAATCTAATCCAGACCAGAAGCCCAAAGCATGGTGAAATGGCAGATTTCATTGTATTTTCTTGGCATCTTATTTGACAAACAATACATGGTTGTGAAATGGAAGGAAAATTCAATTTAAAGATACTTTATTAATCCAAAAGGGAAATTAAATATTGTTGTAATTCATGTTATGCAGTTTTCTTCTAGAGCTGCTGTAGATGCTGATGGCTGTGCACAGGAAGGTTCTCCTGTAGCGTATCTGAAAAACGCCTCTGACTGAAGACCCTCTGTTGTTGTGTGAGAGTCTGATGAAGAGGATGCTCAGGTAATAGGAGATGAATGCAAACGCCCGTCACACTGTTTGGTACTGAGTGTTAGTTTATTCCTTAAAATTGGTATGACTACTTTTGTAGTTAGTATATATCCATCCATCCATTTTGTATACCCGCTCCTTCCATACAGGGTTGCGGTGGAGCTGGTGCATATCTGCAGCGGTCTTCCGGCAAGAGGCAGGCTACACCCTGGACAGGTCGCCAGTCCATCGCAGGTCAACACAGAGAGACACAACCATGCACAGAGGGACCAATTTACCAAACAGTCATGTTTTTTGGGTACTCTTTTGGGTACACATACATGCACGGGGAGAACATACAAACTCCATGCACAAAGATCCCGGCCGGGGGTCGAACCCGAGCCCTTCTTGCTGCAAGGCAACAGTCCTACCAAATGTGCCACCATGCAGCCAAAACATTTGCAAGTAGTAGAAAGAAAATCCCAGAAAAGCTCACTTTTATTCTTTGATTTAAGAGTGAGCTGACCAGTTTTGTTAAAAAAGATTCTAATGATTAGAAATGATTTACAGGAAGCAGTCAGGTGGCTCAACGTGTCATGAGTCCTATTTTGAGCAGTTGCTATAGCAAAAAGAAATGCTACTTTTAAATATTTCGTAACTTGCAGCAGACAGCGGTCAGAGCAATCCCGATTGAAGAATCATGAAGGAATTGGTGAGAAAAACTAACAGCTACACAGACCAGGGTAGGAAATTCAGAATCTTGTCACAAATATGCCACCACATTTATCACATCTGCATGTTTCCTGAAAATCTGAGGAATTTCCCCATTTATAGTTTCAACCTTGCAACATAGGAGAAAAAGCTAATTTCATAACCTTATCATTGGAGGAAGGTAAGGTGGTATGGAGTAGTGAGCTCAACCAACTGAGCCGTTTTGAGCGTTAATTTTAACTTGCCACAACTGTCTGTGCACATTGGAATCATGCACATAAAACTTAAATCTGTGTTTTTTACTGATCACTCCAAGGCTCTGAGTCTCAAAAATGTTTATTATGAGCCATGTAAAATTATATTGTAAAACCTATACTCCACTGTTCTTGCTTTTTCCTCCCTCACCGCATCGTTCTCCTCCCTACTCATAATGCTAAATATAATACCAGGACTCTTCTCCAGGCAACCTGTCTATATGTTCACATTAGAGGTGTCTGTGCTTTTCTTCTAAGAAGCCCTACCACAGAGAACACAAACAAAACAATCTCTTTAAAAGAAGCCTGTGCACAACTAATTTATTTTTTGTTTGTTTCATTGTGCAGAACCTTTTTCATTTCAGAAGTGGGCATGGCTCCTCTGGTTTGAGGCCAGTATGGCCAGGTCTCCATTAGATTCCCTGAAGACCATATTGGCAGGCCTAGACACCAGACTCTTGAGCCAAGATGTTGAAGGAAAACTCACAGGCCATATTTGACAATTTACACACATATTATGCACATATCACTCACCGACGGACCTGCCCATCAAAAGAAAGAGAGTTAAAATTGCCGCTGTATTTAGGATGGCCAGTCAGAGGAAAGCAATGTCTTACAACTACTTTTAGGGTGAGCAAGAGAGAGAGACAAAACAATGAGACTCATGCCAGATGTGTGAGTTGGCATCACTGTGTAAAAATGCAATCCTCAAAATGCCACTAAATTTTTCAAACCTCCTCTTGCACCTTGATGTGCTGCATACTAATGCTAGCTTTCTAACCATCCATCACAATTAGCGGTGCTGTGATGCAAACCCTAGCTTATAAGTTGTAAGAAAACAGCAATCCATTGGCTCATACAAATTTTATACTGCTAGATATATAACTTCCTGTAGCACGTTGTTGCGCTCCAATAGTAACCTTATACACAAAAAGCCAAGCCTAATGGCGCATTGCAGTTAGAAACTGGTACTTTCCTCACTTCCCGTAGCAGCTAGCTGTGCTGCAATGCTAATGGTAGCTTTCATCTGTTTTTTCTTCCTGGCCTCGATAATAGTTCTGTTGCTAAGAATATATTTGATGACATTGATGATTACGGAAGAAAGCATAGCATTTTCTTTACTGCTGCTGGTAAGAAGTTGCTGGGGAGTTAGGTGTTACATCTTTCAATGATCACAAGTTTAAACTGTCCTTACACTCCAAAATTAAAAAAGAAACACGAATATTCAACATACAAGCTGCTGAAAAGCAGAATTACTAATGTAACTTTAAAATTCTACTGGCAAGTTGATGCAGTCATGTCTCACTTTACTATTTAAAACCATTATACATGATGGATTCTCAAGTGGATGAAAGTATAACTACATCTCTGATTACGTGAAACCATCCATCCTCCGCTGAGGGCGTACATCAGTGATTTTAAATGTATGGCTGCTGAGGAGTTTAAATAATTCACAGCCCTGTGAGTGTCAAAGTTGTGTTGCACGCAGAGCGAAGTTGTGGGCGTCAGTATTTGACATCCTCCTTTCTATCCGTGAGCTGGCGCAGAGCTGATGGATGACTCTCAATGTTGGTGCGTCAGTGTTATTCATCAAACTAATGTGGGAGAAGGAGAGAAAGAGACAGAGACTCATACAGGCCGTCTAGGGTCAGAGATGCTTTCTCTGGCATTTTCTTTTACTTTCTTGCCAAAGCAATAATTTCTTTACAGACCCCTCCCATGGATAAATAATGAATTAGTTATTGGAAACATAACCCTTCACAAAGACAGGTTTCTGTCAGGTCATGCTTTTAGTTTACAGATGGAAAACAGAGCAAAGAAAACAAGTCATGTAGAATGTACAACTACTGTATACCAGCACACCTCAACACAATGTTAAGAAAATAGAAGCAGATCTTCTGGATACTGTCAGTATTTACCCCAGACTGCTTAGATTATGTTGTCTCTGCAGTAGGCTGATTTACAGTTGTAAGCACTCACTCGACTCCCGGTCTTGTGATCCATCTCTGTGAAGTGCTGGTATCAGATGAAGAAGGTTGTATTTCGTCCTGATTGGACTGAACTCCTGATGAGCTCTGGTGTGACCCAGCTACTAACCCAGTTAAGGTTTCCCCACAGTCAATTCAAACAGGATGGCAGAGGCTTTCTAGGGACCTGTGCCGGAAAGTAATCACTGTCTACTGAGAATGACTGAGAAGGACATAATTTGACCAGAATAATTGTTTTTTTTTCTATAAACCGTCAAGCTGCTTTGTTAAGTCTGCACTGCCTTTGAACATTTATATAAGTCTGTGATCCATTGTTAGTTGGACTATAGTGCTACACAGTAAGGAAAGGCAACACAAGGTTATTTGATATGAACACACAAGACAATTTAAAGTCCTTTACAGAAAAAAAGGAAGTAAATTAAAATATATATTAGATTTAAACACAAGAAAATGTTATGATGAGACTCATCCCCCCCTGTAACAAATACAAGTTAATCTGTGAGGCTTTAGCATGAATGACCTGGAACACTTAAAAAAAACAAAACGATAATATTAATAGTTTTATTAAATTTTTATCATATTCCTTCTCAGCAACATATTTGATAACCAAATATTATATAAAAAAATATATTATAAGTCAGCAGTAATAGGAGGGTTTAACCCTTTGTTGAACACCCATTAAAATACTTAAAAATTAAACATTAGAGTGTTAATAAGGGAAAATAGCAATACCTTTTGTGACACTTTTTTTTGTTTTTATTTTCATGCAGAAAATCAACAGTAATTAAATCACAAAGGCATATTTAATAAATTTAAATATTATTGAAAAGTTAATTATTTCAGTACGTGAAACATACAATTTGGATTATTTACAATGTTTTCAAGCCTTTAATTCTGTTAATTATGAGGATTTTCTTCTTACAGCTAATGAAAACACAGCATTTAAGATCAGAGGATCTCAGTGCGTGGAGAGGATCTGAAAGCTGTCCTCAAGAGTCTCTGGGAGCATAGGGGCAAGCACCCGCTGAGCACGTGTCATGTCATACTGTCATGTTTTGTTATGAATGACTCAAATGCAGAGCTGAACTGAGCTGAGGAAAAATGTTTTAATATATAAAAATGGAAAGAACTTACATGAGAACACACTGACATGAAGCTTAGGAAGTGGACTGGTCATAGTAAGACAGTTTAATGGAGTTACAGGGAGTATGAAGTAAATGGAAGGAACCAGTAAAGGATAATGACAGCCAGCAAGCTTAAATACAGGGGAAAAGAGAAGAAAAGGCTTGGAGACACAGGTAAGAGAGATCAAGGTAATTGGTAGTCACAGTTGGATAGAATGAGCTTAATTGCCAAGGTGGCAGTGCAGAGAGAAGGCTGGGCAACTGAAGGAAGAATCTGGGAGTATACAGACATATGCAGAACAAAAAAAATAAAGAAGGAACAGACAAATATAAAATTAAAAGGAAATAAGCCAGAATAAACATGGAATAAACTAGGAAACTAAGCACAAGGAATATATACGAAAACACCTAACTGGAGATAAACACTTATCATAGCAAACAATTAGAAACAAAATAAAATAAACAAATAAGAAGACAAATAATAGACAAATAAGAACTAAAACCTAACAATGAAGGATTATGACACATACCACCTGAATGTCAGAACAATTAAAAAAACTGTTTTAATACAGAAATGTGGGTTTAAGGAAAAGTATGTTTAAGGTACTTCTAATCTGACAAACCAGCCTCATTAGAACAATATTCTAACTTATTGAAAAATGACTGTATGTGGTGCCTTGCACATCGGAGTTAAGAAAAGAAATCCAAAAAGGATGTATGTGAAAATATTTATAAGAAAAATGCAAAAAAACATGAAAGTAACATTAGTTTAAAACTTTATACACTGCCATCATAATGACTGTTTCCGACCTTGAGCTCCACCCTACTTCCTCTTAGCAGAGGGGCCCATGCAGGTTGTAAACAAATGGAGAAAAAGTAAGGTTCTGCTACTTCATTTTCCTCCCCATCATTTCTGTCAGTGTTGGCTGGTCCAACAGTTATTATTCACAGTTATTATTATTGTTATAGTATTGCCATCATTATTATTAGCATCGTTAATGGGATTAATTTGCTGTACACTTAATTAGCATTAAACATATGCAGTTTAGGTTTATAGGAAGCGTTATAAATGGTAACAAAACTGACCAAAATCACTCTTATTCACTGTTTATAGCTTTATAACGGGTGGTGGTGAGCAGAGCTGGTTGGTAATGGTGTCTGGTGCTTCCTTCCAGGAGGAGACAGATGGAATGTTGGAGGTTGGAGAGGCAGATGAGTTGCAGTGGTGAGATTCACTGAGGGGGTCTTGAGGTGAGTTCTCCAACCAACTCTGAGAGTGAAGAGGCAGGGTACTAGAATCCAGGAACAGACTGTGAACTGGAAACTGGTCATTCTGAGAGGAGGACAACAAGGGGTAAAGGCAGGAGATGAAAGAATGCAGGAGCCTGATTACCACTTACAGAGCAAAATAATCCAGTATCTGCCTCAGGGAATCTGCTCCTCTATAAGATTGTCCTGAGGGGTCTTGAGGTCCAGATGAGAGGACACACCTGCCGGTTACACCCTGCAATCGGAGGAGGAAAGGCGCCCATAAACACAGACACACCTGGACACAGCCCAGTGGATATGATAAATACAAGTAATGTTTACTGCCTATATACAAAAAATGGAAGCAAACTCAAAAACATCAGAGAAACTATAGTTTAATTTAGTTCAAAGTGGGTTTAAATGGTAGATGGAGGCTCAAATGTCGGTTCATAAATCAGCAAACTGTGTTAAATTGATGCATGACAACTCGGAAGAGAACAGGGTCTCTCAAAAAAAGTTCACAATCTACAGGTTATTTATGAAGCGGAAATTGTTGTGGTAAATCATCAATCAGTTTCTAAGTTGCACACACTAAATGCATTGACAAAACAATAGTTTATATTCCAAATGTGCTTCTTCAGTGTAACATCTTCAATACTCCTCAAGCTTCATAACAAGTGAAGCAAAGCTTTATCAAAGTAATCAGGGCAACTAAGGAATGAGGTCACATGCTTGTCAAAACGAGAGCACCGCAGGCAAAAGTTATGATGAGGACCTGAGACATATGAAAAAACGTATTTTTCGTGAAACTTTGGAGTTGCTCTGCCTCCTCCAGCTGCTGCACTGGCTAGAAAAGCATTCTTATGTATTGTGTGTGCTATTCTACTTTATATATTTTAGAGCTCAGCTAAATGAAATAGCAGTTTTAAGAGATTGGAGCTATAACAATGTACCTTGTCTGACAGCACGATTCAATCAGGGCCAGGTGTGTCTCTGTGTCCTACTTTCTCTGACCACATAGGATGGTATAGATTATTTGGTCTGTAAAAGAGGAAACCAAAAGTAGAAACAATTCCTTTTTTCATAGCACTTAAACGTTTTAGAATTTTAGCACTTTACAATGTCAAACTTCAATATATTTTATTGAGATTTATGTCAAAGACAAGTTAATAACAAGTAAAATGAGGCTACATGTTTATCAAGGTTGGTTTCACACATAAAATGCCATTCATTTGTATTCTGCCCCCTTTACTTTGATACCCCTAATTAAACTCCAGTGCAACCAACTGGCTTCATATGTCACCCTGTTAGTAAATAGAGTCCTCCAGTGCTAATTTAATCTCAGTATAAATGCAGTGAACATCTCAAAAGGTTTGTTTAGAGAACATTAGTGAACAACAGCATCATAAACACCAGAGAATGAACCAGACAGGTCAGGGATGTAGTTGCCGTGGAGTTCACTGAAGGGTTAGGTTAAAAAGTGACAACAGTAAAACAACAAGCTTTAAACATCTAGTTATACTGAACTATACCTCTACTAAGTTATGGCTGGCCCCCTGAACTGACAGAGTGGGCAAGGAGAGCATTAATCAAAGAAGTAGCCAAGAGGCTCACAGTAACTCTGGAGGAGCTGCAGAGACCAACATCTCAGCTGGGAGAATCTTTAGATTCCCTGCACTATTAATTGTGCACTTCACAAATCTGCTCTTCATGGAAAAGTGACAACAAAACGTAATCCAGTTTACAGTTTATTACAAGACATGTAGGAAATATACCAGGCATATAGAAGAAGAAGCTCAGGTCAGATGAGATCAAAATGTTGCTTTTCGACTTCTATGCAAATGGCTCTGTTTGGTAGGAAACTAAGAAGAGACATCACCCTGAACACATTGTCCCCAACATGAAACACGATGGTGGCACCATCATGCTATGGGGATGCTTTTCGTCAACAGGGGAAAAGAAGCTGGGTCAAGTTGGTAGGATGATAAACGGTGCTAAATACAGGGCAGTCCTGCAAAAAACAAAACCTTTTAGAGACTGCGGCAGAGGTTCACCTTCCAGTAACGCACCAACCTTCAATCTACATGGAGAGAAATTTGCTTCAATATTATTGCAATCAAAGAGTTTCAAAAATGGAACTTTGAAAAACATCTCAATTAAAAAAAGGTTTTGAGAGTAAATTGCAACATGCATGCAAAAATTTGAATCTACATTTTTGCGGTTAGTTTGTTTTTTCAGATTTTGTTTTTTCAAAATTTGTTTTGGAGTTTTACAAATTGCATTCACAGATTACTTTCTCTACGTTTCTTGTCTCCAACCAAATATTTGCACAATTCGAAAACTATGTATCATTTTTACAGATTTCTTACAGATCTTGTTTCTTTTGCATCACGCTTACATGTTTACATACCTGAGTAACTTCAGGAAATACACAAAGCATATCACCCAAACATTTCACATAGGAAAAGGTTGGTTTGGATAACTTTTTCACTTAATAAATGAAAATCTTCTCAATTTATTTGATAGAAAGTGTGGCAAAAAAAGCAACAACAAAGGTGATATGTAAAGGCTAAATTCTTTTCAAAGCACTATAATATAATCAGGACAGAAAGAATAAAAATTGTGGTGGTAAATGTGGGTTGCTGATGTGCTGAAGTGAAGAAGGAAATGAGGTTGGTAATGAAAAAGAGCACAAGCTTCAAGGTGAAGGGCGATCAGATTGATGGCAGCCTGGACAGTTCTAATGAACTGAACCTGTATTATAGTACGATGAGGTCAAGATGACAGACCTCATGCTCTGTAACCACATCCTCTGCATCATGTCAGTTCAGTCAGTGTTGAAAAACGTATTTTTTTGCAGAATTAGGAGATAGAAACAAGACCATAAGTAAGGTTTTGGACCAATAATAGAAAAATGTAATGTGGAAAATACATCAAGCCTTCAGATAACTATTTCTTCCACACTTCCAGCACAAGTAATTAGTAAAATATTATCAGAGCTAACAGAGCTGTTGCCGATGCTTTTAAACTAAGAAAAATATTTAAAGCATGTTCTCAATTCATTTCCATCTGCTTCAGGTGTACTGTACCTGCTGGAGGTCCAGGGCTCATTAGTTTTAAAATAATACATAACAGACTTGCAACTAAGTAAATGTGATCCATCATTGCAAATGAGCTCATTACATTATTCTTTCAGTAATTGTTTTTTCAAATTCAACACTATAATTCTACTGTCGTTCAGTGCATCAGCTCTCCCACTGCCTTGTGTTTAACATCTCAAGCTTGGCATTGCAAAGTTAGTTTAACGTTCTCATTGCAATGACAATTAACAGATGGTGCTGGAGCAAATGAGTATGTTCTCATGGAGTGTTATCAAATGCCTGATTATATATGCTGCTTGTACTTCCTGCATTGCTTGTGTAAAGCGTGTGCAGGAATGTTTGTGATTATTTGCACCTGTGGAATTAAAGCCGTAGAGAGGAAAAGAAAGGCATTCTTTTATGCCTAATAAACTAAGATGAAGGGCAACTTCTGCAACGGTAAACCCTTTACTGAAAAGAAAAAAAAATGCCTGAGCTGTTTCTTGACACTCACCCAAAAGGCCTGCACTAATGAGAGCAAAGTGCCAAAATAAACAGGCAACAGAAAATATTGCAAGATCATAAGGACAGAAAACAAAAAGTTAAGCTTTCAAATTCTGCTTTTGCACATTTTTGCTTTATTACTTTATTCCTGCTGCTGGCCCCCTAAAGGGGGTTTTAACTTGTGTTTACTCTCATTTTATGCAGCCTGTCTGGGATAACTCACTGTAATTAAGCTTTACTAATTCATCATTTAGACCAAAACTCCCCCTTCACACACAGCGAGATTCATTCTGGAACATCTCGCTGACTTGGCAGCTTTATGGCTGCTGGAAACCAATACTTGCTTGTTGTTGTTCTGGTTTTGTGGATCGCCGCCTCAGACGCATCTCTCTATCCATGAAAGAAGAGCTGGAATCAGAGTGAAACATGGAAGGATTGTTTGTCATGCCCTTCTGCACAGATTGATTTTTTTGTGTCAGTTTATGCCAATGATGAAAATATCTGCAACCACAATAGGAGCCATGCAGCAATGGTACTAAACCAGAAGAGGTAGCCAAGACAATGTTTGCACAATCCATGTTCAGTACAAAAGATTTGTGTGCTTCTATAAAATATGAATGTGTTTCTCAGCAAAAATGTATTTTAAAATAAATGCAATCTCATTTTATTTACCAAAAAATCATGAGAATGAGTGTTTCTGGGAAGTTGCAAAATATATATGCTAGTATGACCTGCTTATGAGGCTAACGTCTTTCATAAACAAAGAAAAAATGTCATTGTGGTTTATACAAACATTTAACAATAAACCTCTCCCAAATTTGCATTGGGCTGTTATTTACAGTGAAGTGAACAATGAGAAAAGAACATGTAATGGATTTCTGATATACTATCCACTCATAGTAGCTTTAGCTAATGTTAGCGGATTCTAATAAAAGTATAGCTAATATTAGATAAAGCTTTGACAAGGTGTCCAAACATTTGTGATGGTATTATATGTATATTAAAGAAGACATAGTAATTAAAAAACGGAAAATTATACAAACACTTCATACACAATCTAAGGTCTTGTACAGTCAATATAGTGCTATTAACTGTGGACATTTTAAATTATTTCAAAGTAAAATCCTATTTTGACTTTTTGGGTAAAAAAAAACTCGGACAAACTGTCTATGACCTTGTTCTTTTCATTTGTATGGACAGAAATTCACACAGGACAGACACTGACACAGAATTTTACACAGGAACCACCAAGATAAAAAGGCTCGAGAAGACTAAAAGCAAACATGGTATCTTCATTAATGTGAAAAATCTAAACTGAAAATGTGGGGGAAACAGTTTGACTGCCCGATCATAAATCAATCAGGTTGAGCGAATACAAATTCAACGTAAACTTAACCATCGATGTTTAAAAGCAGAGTGTGTGACTGAGTCAGAAATAATCATTTTAATTGATTTAACTGTATAAAAATCTCCAACATCTTCCTCATCAACAAAGAAACCAGTCCTTAGGACAGTGTTGCCAGATATTTTTCCCTGTTGGATCACCCTCCATGATTCACATTAACCTCTGAGGTTGTGTGAGCTCCTTGTTGCCAATGGCCTGATGGTGACTATGATATACAGCATACCAACACTATGAAGCTTGACATAATGAGAGCAGCTCTCTCCAAATTCCCATCCCCTCTGTAATCCAGGGCTCCCCCATTCATTACCTTTCCACTGAAGCGGGAAGCTCATCAAATTTGGAAGAAGCATGATGCTTCTGTTTTTGGTGAACCCCTCTGGCTTATTTTCTTGCATTTGTCTCAATTCTCTTGTTGGATGATGAGCCAGGCAGGTGATTTAGTGAGCTTTGCTGGTGCTTGAGGCCTTACAAAATTGATTGCAGGGATTGAAGCCTAATGGTGGCACACTACACATATCAAATGTCTCCACCTGATCGACAATCACAGAGGTTGAAACACTTCTCTCTTAGTGAAACTCAGAGAATGGGTGACATTTTGTTACCTAGTGTAATGCTCCCCAGAGAAAGAACCAAAAGCTGAAAAGCGTAATTCTGACAAAACGAAAATTTTTACATTGTCACTCAGATAATGCTGCATCCAAGTGTCAAATATATTTTCTAAAGGCATTTACAACATATTGTCATGATCCCTTGGTATTAGTTTTGGTTTTCACTTGTGTTCCTGTTCTCACCATTTCTGTGTAGTTTTATTTATGCTCTTTAGTTCTTGCCCTATTTAGTGTCCATTATTGTTTGAAAGGTTTTGCCCTAGTTGCATTTAGTTTCTCTTGTTCTGTTCTTCATACATTTGGCGTTATTTTAGTTAGTCCTCTGTTAGAGTTTTCCTCTTGGTTTGATAATTTCTTGTGTGTTAGTTAAGCTCCACTCATGTTAGTCTTTCTCCCTCAGCGTCCATGCTGACCTTATGCCTCAGCTGCTTTATGTTGTCTCCTAATCAACACACTGTCTTCCAATGTCATTCTCCACACCTCCCTCAGCATACAAGCCCTCGGTTCC